>CM035807.1:95696741-96296741 GCA_020466095.1 Chlorops oryzae
TTACCATGAAAATATTTAAAAATTTTTCATTGCAAAGTGTTGGACGCTCAAAAGAAAGCATACTTCCACGAATTAGATGAAACCTATCGAAAAATCAACAAAATTTAAAAATTCCTTTCAGGGTGGCACATGCCTTTGCTCAACCGGGAGGACCCTTTCAAATGCTTATATCTCGGAAACTACTGGGATTTTTGGGGTTTTGAAAATTTTGGGTTTTTTTGTTATTTTTTGAAGTTTTTTTGGAATTTTCATTTTGGCGGGAAAATAAAGCCGTTATATGTTTTTGAATAAAGTTTCTTTTTCGGGTTTAACTGTCTCAAAATGACATTTCCTGCAGGGTTTTTCAGAATTTTTTTTTCTTAAATGGTTCCTTAGGTCCTAAAGAAAATTCCTGTGGAGAAAAAATCCTGGAAAACCCTATGATTTTTACCTATTTGAAGGACCTTTGCTATTTTCCTTACCCATGAAAATATTTAAAAATTTTTCATTGCAAAGTGTGCTGGACGCTCAAAAGAAAGCATACTTACCGACGAAGTTCTCGAAAAAAAATTCTAGCCTTCGAGCAAAAATGATGCCCGAGAAATTTGGTTTTCAGTGCAAAAATTCGTCTGATTCACCAGGCGAACAGGAAAAACAGAAGGTGGATGCCAAAATTTCAAATGCTTATATCTCGGAAACTACTGGGAATTTTGGGGTTTTGAAATTGTTGGTTTTTTTGTTATTTTTTGAAGTTTTTTTGGAATTTTGATTTTGGCGGGAAAATAAAGCCGTTATATGTTTTTGAATAAAGTTTCTTTTTCGGGTTTAACTGTCTCAAAATGACATTTCCTGCAGGGTTTTTCAGAATTTTTTTTTCTTAAATGGTTCCTTAGGTCCTAAAGAAAATTCCTGTGGAGAAAAATCCTGGAAAACCCTATGATTTTTACCTATTTGAAGGACCTTTGCTATTTTCCTTACCCATGAAAATATTTAAAAATTTTTCATTGCAAAGTGTGCTGGACGCTCAAAAGAAAGCATACTTACCGACGAAGTTCTCGAAAAAAAATTCTAGCCTTCGAGCAAAAATGATGCCCGAGAAATTTGGTTTTCAGTGCAAAAATTCGTCTGATTCACCAGGCGAACAGGAAAAACAGAAGGTGGATGCCAAAATTTCAAATGCTTATATCTCGGAAACTACTGGGAATTTTTGGGGTTTTGAAAACGTTGGTTTTTTTGTTATTTTTTGAAGTTTTTTTTGGAATTTTCATTTTGGCGGGAAAATAAAGCCGTTATATGTTTTTGAATAAAGTTTCTTTTTCGGGTTTAACCAGTGCCGTAGCAATTCCGTTTTGCGTGGAGGGGCAAAATTATTTTTTTAATTTGCGTGGGGGGGAAAAATTATTTTTTAATTTTTAACGTCTATTTTAATTAAAACCACATTACATACACGCTTTCAATGCACGTTTTTTCGATTGTCATTTATTTATTCTCCTTTTGCTAATTTTTTTCATGGGCTAAAACAAAAATGCGTGGGGGGGGCAAAGCCCCCTCTTGCCCCTATGGTTGCTACGGCACTGCTTTGAGGGTCCTTCGATGACTCACCCCGTCCGTCTCTTCCCATGGCTACCGTTTTGATCTCTTTTGAGGTTCTCGTGTAACAATGTTCGATTTAACGCATTTATGTTCCTTTATTGGAAATTGTTAAATAAATATGCAAACATTTATTTTTGCTATTTGGCGTCTTTCTTTTTGCGGCTCAACGTTATACAAACAACGCGCGCAAATAAAGGGCCCATCACACGCGTTTTTTGTTCAATATATTTGTTTTTATTATTTTTTTTTAGGGATTTTTTTGGAAATTGTTTTCTGGTTTTATGCAATGAACGCTTAAAAACATGCAAATTGTGTGTTCTGTCGAAAATGACAGTGACAGTGACAGTTACGATATCTGACAATTATTTATGAAAACAATAATTTGTTAAGTGGGGATGCTATGAACAAATAATCCATTGGACAGAAGAACGCAACGGGGACTCTTCCATGGCAATGAATCGAAACAATTCGGTGAGGTCAAGGTTTTAAAAAAAACGTCCATAATTTTTTAAATGGATTAAATGGCTGGGAATATTTTCATCACAATGCATATTATTATTAATATTATCTATTATCTTAATAATTATCATTATTATATATTATTGTTTAAATATTACACTGAAATTTTAGAGGTCATGTTTTGCAAACAAAAATTTGACGACTGGTTTTGAAAGTGCTCGGTGAGTATAACAACGCCTCATACTCAGTTTTGTCAAGTCGTAGAGGTGACTTTCTGGATAATCTGCCAATGAAAAAACTCCCTAAATCCCTTTTTGCCTTGACAGATTATCCAGAAAAGAAAATAGTGCAACACTGATTACATATTATTTTCGTGGTTCGGAACCATTTGCGTTGGGTTGAAAAATTTCGTGCATACCCAAGGGGTGATTTTGGGTAAAAATTGATCAACTTTGCAGCGGAAAAACGGTATCAAGTAGTGCTCGGATGCAGTTTGTGTATATGAAGAAATTGTTAAGTTATAATCTTTCTATATTTGCATCAAAAAATTTTGATAATTATTATTATTGCCTTGGCAGCTATAGGCCATACAAAATAAAATATGATAAAAAACACGTCAAATTTTAGGAATTTTTGCAATTTGCACCTATTTACCTTTAGATATAGTTTTTTCGGGTCGGTTTGTACTAAAGCTATTTGAAATGAGTTCAGAGCTATAAATTGTGATAGAAAGAAAATTAAAATATTGAACGGATTACGAGATATAGCCATAAGTAAGTGAGTAATTTAATTCTCGGCTCCACTTTTTTAAGTCTATTTAAAAAAAAAGGTAGAGGTGACTTGACAAAACTGAGTATGAGGCGTTGTTGTACTCACCGAGCACTCTCGAAAACAGTCAGTAAATTTTGGTTTACATAAATCGTGTCGCATTGTGTTATTAGATAGGCGAAAGTGGAGTGAATCTGAATCGTGTCTAAATATGACCCCAGCTGTAACATGAGAATGAAAAGGCTTCTGACGATTTTTTTCAACCAGTAACCAACATACATATTATGCTGCTGATTTTTAAACAAATTTTTTCGAATTTTTAATTCATAGGTAATTAAAAATTAAATTTTTAGAAATTTTAAATTTGTATCTAAAAATTATAACTTTTATGTTTTAGAAAAAAATTGGTAACCTATCCTGATTAGGATTTTACTCATAATATTGAAGGTGTACAATAATAGTCTTAAGGGATTTTAAAAGGAAAATAAAAACTTGAAAAAATATTAGGTTTCTTAGAAAATCGATTTTTATAGAAAGTCAACCGTGTGGATAAATTTGACCCACTCGATTTTCATACTAATTAAAAAAAAAAAACGCTTATTTCCAAAAACTGAATTCTTAAGTGTTATTAATCTATTTGCTTCGCAGGAATAAACTTCGGATATTGCTGAATACAATAGGATATGATTTGGGTACATTTGGGCATTTCTCTAGTTTTAAAACAAGAGATGGGGGTCAAATTTAGAACACCAATTTTCAAACCTTCAGAAGTTACTACACTGAATGTTTCTAAAATAATCTATATTTAGTAGATTCTTGATCAAAATTTTATATTGCAAAAACAAAGGTAATGATTTTCTCTTGCTAATGGTATGTTAAGTTCTTATCTTGAGTATCAGCGTTTTGAATTTATAGCAAAGTTTCTTAAAGGGTAAGAATTTGAGCACTTTCCCCTGTTATTATTAGACATTATTGCGTCGATCAAAAGAAAAGCTATCAGCAAAGGGTTGATCTCAGAGATGACATGATTCGGGATCGGAATGCCTGCAGAGGTGTACTTAGATCAAATACCCACACGCCAAGAGGAGTATGAGTGAATCCGAGAAGAGTTAAAAGAGTGTTAAAAGAAATTAATTCATCATTTTTATTTTTATTTTTATTTTGGTTTTTGTTTTTGGTTTTATTATGGTAACTTTTCCGACTGCAAGGCGTTCCTGAAAGACAGGAACTTTATAAACTTCCTATCAAGAAATGTGTTTATTTCTTCTATTTATTATTATATAAAAAGAAATGATTCATACCTTGAAGCAAGAACCAATCAATTCACCTCCATTGGAATACCACTAACATTAACGGCATTGATTTTCGATAGCGGAAAATGGAAATATGGATAATTCATAGTAAAATCTCTCGCATGCGAGATTGTGAATAAAGTTGAAATGAGCTCATCCTCCCGGACAATCATGCATACCTATACACAAACATACAATCAACTCTAATAAGTCTTCAACTATTTTTTTTACAACGACACGTCATCATGCAATTCTGGTTTCAAAAAGTTTCCGAAGCAACTTCCATTTCTGTCAACATCATTGAAAATTTTTGCATTAAAATCATCCATTAGTCTGAAATGAGTATCCTACTTTTGACACTCGAACGTGACTGAAAGCATTTTGTATACAAAAAGAAAACAAGCTTTAAAAGTGGTAAACCTCTTTTTAAATAATAAAATCCCTTCGTACACACGTACACAGGGTCCTGGTGAGACATGAAGAAATTTCCAAAAAATTTTGATTTTCTCAATTTCATGCTTCAGTCTTTTCGGTTTTAAATTTAATGCAAATATTTAGATTTAAGAAAAATTTAATTCGATTTAAGGAGTCCTGGGCGAAACACCCTGTATGAAGGAATAGCGGGTAATGTTATTCGTGCGACCAAAAACACTTGTGAGCTCGATCGTTGTGCTGTGTTTGGTAACTTTTGAATAAACCGACGAATGCATTTCAAGACACGACTCGAATTCGAACGACACATGAACAATTCTAATAAAAATCTTAAAGCTCGAACCGGAAATGACATGCGATAACAAAAACAACAACAACAACAACAACAACAACGACTAGAACGACTACAAAAACAACCAGAACATCATCGTCAGCATCAACAAAAACAGAAATAAAAGAACATCGGCAATAGTAATAGAAACTAAAACAGCAAATACGGAGATGAAATCTAAAGAAAATGTCGTTGCAACATTTCAATCTGCACGTTGCACACGCAAACGATGCATAATTCATGTCCTCAGCGAGAGGAGTGAGTACTCGAAAGCTCACAAAATACAAAATCACATAAGGATTGCCAGCCAGCAATAAGGATACAATTTCTCGCTTTCTCTCTATGGTTGTATGTTTGTATGTATGTCCAATTGACATCAAATGCGGCGCTGAAGTGGGTGAAGAACATTTTGAAAAGGCATTTAAGGGAGACGTGAGTACCCGAATAAAGTTAAAAATTCAACTGCCAACAGAGAACCGAGGAACAGAGGGTGTATCCTCTATCTATGCACGGATCCCGCAACAAAACGAAAATGTACTTAAACCTCGGTGACGTGCCTAATAGTTTTTGATTTAAGGCCATTACTGTGGAGAAAGCTTGCGCCTCTGCTCTTACGAATTCTCTCAAACTTTTCACCGAAGGAAAGGCACGTTCTCGGCTGTCTTTTTTCTTCTTCTTTCTTCCGTAGAGCGAATTTTTGCGCAAAAAAAAAATATAAAAAAAAATAATAATAAAACCAATTATAAGATTGACGGGGTTACTGGGTTTGTTTAATTAAAATAAAATTATATTTGAAAACATGAAAGCTTTATAGTTTTTCCTCATTTTGCGTGGGATCGAAGATCAATGTTGTTCTTGGTGGAATGTAATTTCCATCTCATTTATGTTGCTCAAAATTGCAAAGGGATGAAAGGTTGTGCCATTGCCAATGACAAAAAAAGGATAAAAATTTCCTTTTTTAAGGTCTAACCGCATACATAGAGCGCTTCGTACAGCCAGTTATTCTGCCATTTTAGAATCTTTTATTGCTGAGCACTTTTTCTGCCAGCATTGCTAGTGACAGTAATTGTTTTATTGACATTGATTGACTTATCCACCGCTCTTGGATTCAACAAAAACTCACGTATATACGACAGTTGCACCACCCCTCCCAGTCAGCTGGTGTATGTGACCCGGTCCGACAACAACAAACATGAAACAAAAACAACAACAATGACAATGAAGACAGCCAAAACGCAGGAATATATATACATATGTGTGCATTGTTCACTCGCAAATGCTGTAAAATATGCATGTATGTATGTATGTATGAATAAAGTTCATATACGTAAGTATGCATATGTTCAAAATATTTACAATAAAAATGGCAGACAATGGTAGCAAGCTCCGTCGTTGGGTCCCTAGAATAACAAAAAAAAAAAAAAGCCCCCTTCCAAAACGGATTCAAGGAAGACAACGAGAAACAAAGCCCAAAAAACCAAAAAAGGAAGAAAGGAAAAAAAACAACGAAGAAAAAAGAAAAGCGAGTGCACGAATTGAAATGGCATCGCATCGAATTGAATCGAAAACGCAGAAATGAGCAAAAGATTTCAATTTCATTTTGATGGATTACAGTTTGGTGTCTGAATTGCAGTCACCAGGAAGCGTTGGTGTTTTAGGTCGTAAATCGAAAGCGCTCCTTTCTTCTGCTCTGCTCTGGCTTTTTTACTTCTTCTCCTTTAGCGCGAATGTTTCGGTTGAAACAAAAAAGAAAATAAACACAAAATCCAAAGAAAAGAGCAGCAGCAGCAGCAGTAGCAGCAGCAGCAGAGAACGAACTCACTGGCATTGAGTGAGTCTGCAGATGTCGATGGGTGTCGGGCGGGTGTCGATGGGTGCCGGTGGTTGTCGATGGGTGCCGGTGGTTGTCGATGGATGTAACTATCGTTGCACCATGGCAATAGAATAACAATGCTTTGTCTATTTGACGTAACGCGATTTTCGATTTGAGGTTATTTTTCCAAATTGCCAAAGTACTGTACGAACTCTCGGCTTCTTCGAGCACAGCAAGTCGAGCACGTGGAGCAAACGAAGTGAAAGTGCCAGCTGAAAGTCAGAAGCAGTCATTGTTTGTATATGTTACTCCCACATCTTTTGTTGGTATCCTTGTAGTTGGTATGTGTCGCAGTGCCGAGTCGTAAATGTTTATTCATAAATCCTTGCGATTTCATAAACAGCTTTATTTTTCCATTTTTCTTAATTTTTTTTTTTTTTTTTTCGCTCGCAAATGTGAAACGCGAGTCGATGAAGCTTGCAGAAAGTCGAAATGTAACCCAATACTCTTTTGTTTGCTTGTTTCGTGGCTTCAAGATCTCGTTTTGGTTTTTCCTCTCATTTTTGTATTGGGTTTTTGCTTCCGCCTCCGTTAAAAATCTATTCTATTCCGGACCGAAACGAATCGGAATTGAGTAATTGGCTTTATTAATTATTGAAGAAATTGCAATTTCAGAAATTTGATATCCAATATTCGCGCAATGAGAGGAAGTGGAATTCTTTGCTATTGGATTTTTTGATGGGATGGGCAATATCGCATGTCGATTAAATTTTGGGAAATTGGTTATTATGGCTGCGCGTTTTCCCCAGCGGAAATCTATTGCGTCAATGGTTTTATGATTTTCAGCCGAGAATTGATGGAAATAAAATGATATTTTGGAAAATTCTCGTCCGCAGTGAGATGACCGAATAAGTTTCAAATTCGATAATCGGATTCAGTTTTCCAAAGCATTGCGCTGCATTGCGAAAATGAAAATATTTACCTCAACAATTTATTTATGGAATGACAACGGATTTCTTTTTGAATGGGCGCAGCCAAGGGATGAAGATCAAAGGGATGGAATGTTATTTTCTGGTTAAATGGTTTATTTTATGTTGGAAGACTTTAAGAGGGTATTCTCGTGAGGAATTTTGCAGAAATCGATTCTTTTTCAATACATTTCTTTGTAGTTTAGACTTTGAAGAATATGTCCTTCAAAGGAAATTTTAAAATTGTTGCGGCAACCAAGTACGGTTAGTGCGGGAAAAACGCATTCAAGATTTTCTCGAAAATATTTCTTGCAAGAATTTCAATGAAGAATTCATAATGGTTTGGTGTTTTAAGATAATTGAAATATTCAAAATCATGTAAGCCAGGACGCAGGGTCTTTTTTCGACCACTCTAGAAGTTTGGAAATGATCGATATTTTTGTACAACATTTTTAAAATTATTTTTTATAGTTTTAAATACTCACTTTTGAACGAAAATCCGATGCTGGTTATATTATTCAATGTTTTCACGCAGTTCTATGGGAGACACTCAAATTCGGCTTTCTTCGCTTCAATATTCTGTGGTGAGTCAAGTTTCGCGTGGCTAGTTGAGCAAACCAAAAATCGGTCAAGAATATGATCCAGCTGCACTGACGAAGTTGAAGTAAATACCAAGTCTGCATATCAGCGGAATAACAACGGCACTGGTCAACTAATTATGCAACCAGCATGTGTCCGCAAAGCCCATAACACGGTTCCCGTAGAGATGAAGAGCACAGCAGCGTCTGAAGAGGTCAGACTAAGAGTAAGAATAGTATATAAGAATTTTTTTAGGAGTTAGTATTAAGTAGACATTACAACTATACATATAATACGTTTATGAGGCAGTAAATCACGATTTGAATAAGTACCTACCTGTTTATATGAAATCTATTATATCACGATTTAGGACGTACGTAGTTGCCATACAAAAAGATGGTGTATACATATGCATGGCAGCTTTAATGTTGCATACCGTGTCTTTTTTCCGTTATTTTTTTTATTGTAATCTTTCATTTTCATCTAATAGAATACGTACATCAATTTAATTTCAGCGCTACCATACTCACAAATTTGCAAAATTTATTAATTTAGGTGGCAACATCTCAAAAATAACTCGCGAGCTAGCAAATAAATCGTGTATTGATTTCACGATTTAGCTCAGACACAAATCGCAAGTTAGTTGCCGCATAAATGATGGGTAAGCTAACTCGCGATCAGTAAATCGCATAAATGTAGTAATATAGACTATAATAAATTAATTGAAAATATAACAAATGTCTTTTAAATAATATCGGTTACAGTAGGCGAGTAGGGAAATACGGAGATAAAAAACTACTCTATTATAAAAACACGGGGAAGTGAATATAAAGGATTCAAGACTTTCAAAAATTGTAGAGAAAATATCTTCTTTTATTGACGCTTATAGCACTTCCTTTTTCCAAGCGGAAAAATTTTCTAGGTACAAAAATACCGGGTAATAATTCATTAAGTATCAGACTGATGGACAGACACAGTGAACAATCCGATTATTTGTTTGAAGGTTTTCACGATCCATCCAGTTATACTCAACCGAAACAATGTGATATTCCCTCAATGTATCCTTGTGTAAGATTAAGAGACTACCCTGCAGAAATTTCGACTGCTCCCCGACTAGTTACTAAATTACCAGGACTACTTCAGTTTAATTTGCCAAACAATGCTTTAAACTGTCTTTTTGAACATTGAGCTGTCATTGAAAAATAACCACTCCCACTTTTAACTACGCCACGAGTAGGTCTCCTGTGAGCAATCAGACGTAAATTGTCCCATATGAACCAGTTGGTCAAAATTTTTGACTTAACATCTTCTAGACAACTTGTTGCTTCTCAAAGTCTAGACAATTCTCATACATAAGATACTCCAAATTTTGACTAGTCATATTTCGAGTTACCTCAGAGTACTCCCTTTTGAAAAATTGACCTCTTCATCACTGCGAGGTATGGACTTTTGACTTTTTCGTTCCCTTCGCCATTCCGCTAATGAAATTTCTCTTGAAAACTATCGTTTCTTTACGTGGAAAATAAATTTCGAAATTTATTTAATGCGCTTTCGCATCTAATTCAACCTTGATAATATGCTGTACTTTATCTATTACACAAGAGTGCAATTAAACAATCACAATTAACAATTACAGCATCGATTATCATTAGAATATTCATGAACTCATAGCATAATTTGCTCGTAAGTATATAGATATGTTCGTATTGTCATTCGTGTGCATGCATACGCATGCATGTACATATGTGCTTTTGCATTGATAAATGACCGTTTACACGTATGGTTATGTACGATTTGCATTCATTTACATATGTATCACCTCGCTGGGGAGGAATATAAGTAATGCACCACACCCTTTGGGCGATATCATAAATCTTGCTTGAAGGTGACATCTCCGGCGACTAAAGAAGTTCTCATTGCAGCCGTAATAAATCGTAAATGAACAGAAATAAATATTCCGAACGATTGTCCACAATGTTTCTTGTCCGCAAATTCAATTCTCTCTTAAGGGACATAAAGACCAATACAGAGCCAGAGGCCCGATAAAGATCTTCAACAATTTCGCACATGACGAGCGAGCGAGCAAATGCATTAGATTCCAATGTGTTTTAAACAAACCAAAATAACCCTCACACCCAGAGCGAAACTCTTTTGGCCAGCCAACGTAGCACCGCAAAACAATACACTACACCAGTCTACACGGCACAATAGGTGTGTTTGGCCTATTTACATAATTTCGTAAATGTCATGCAGTGCTGAGCTAACGTTATCGCTTCACCCGCATTTCATTCATGTTTTTTGCCTTCATGCCTGAACCTCGTTCGAGCCCAGGACCCAGTGCCATTCAATGGAATGCAGACAGGAATGTGTGTATGGCCAGCAAATACTTTCAAAAGGGTTTGTTTTTCCTTCCTTTTTCCGTTTTCCTTCTATTTAAACAATTTTTAAATGAATATTTTCTTTGGGTTTCTTTTTTTGCTCGCCTTATTTTGCTTACGTCAAAATGTGTTGTGGTGATCGTTTTCCCAAAAGGAAAATACTGATAAAAGAAAAGCCCAAAACTGAACTATTAAAATAAAAATATAATAAAAGGACTGGGTTCGTGTTTTTCACCTTAGCCAAGGACTCAAGGTGAGTGAACGCGTATTTAGTCCTGATTGGTTCGTAATCCTTTGCTTAGCTAAAAGGTAGAGAATGTCCTTGTTTTTTGTTTTTCATTTAAACATTTTTTTTTCCATGCCGTGTCGTCCCTCGGAGATTTCGCCCATCTATTTAGTGTGCTGTGACAATAAATTAATGCGATTTATTGCCCTGATAAGCTCGCATCGCGCTTACACTTGCAATTCGTAAATGACTCTTCAGAGGCCAGGGTGTCGCTCCAGAGGTTGCGAGCCACCCGCGTGATAACGGCGGACAATAATCGCTGACATCTAACTTGTCGTTGTAACTAGCACGCGATATATATTGCCAGTCGGTCGATTCGCCTTTTTGTCAGTCCTTTACATACATTCATATATTTATATGTAATTGTCGGAGTGTCATGTCACAGGAGAAATACGTGTGCGATAGTTGAGACGCGTTTTGCGGTTGGGCTTTACTCGGTGGGTGGGCTATTAACATTTCGTCGTTTTGTTCCGTCTAAATGGTACCTATTGCCAGCGCTCTGCTTTCGATTCACTTAGACACTTGCCAAAGTAAACTAATTAAGATAAGAAGTCAACTTGACATGCATTGATCAAATCGAGATGCATGCCCTCAGATTCGAACGTGAAATGGTCAGTCCCACGAATAAACGATGTGCGCTACGGTTCAATTAATAAACGTTTAAGGGTTAAATAGAAGGAGGACAAGGGGTAATTTTTAAATGGGTTTTTAGCCAGAATATGAATTCAGTTCAACCACAAAGAGGATAATTT
Source organism: Chlorops oryzae (assembly GCA_020466095.1). Taxonomy (NCBI): domain Eukaryota; kingdom Metazoa; phylum Arthropoda; class Insecta; order Diptera; family Chloropidae; genus Chlorops; species Chlorops oryzae. The sequence continues at coordinate 95,708,372 of CM035807.1, forward strand.
TTTTTTACTCCTGGTCTGGCTAAGGACCAGAAAGGATCTTAGGTGATTTTAATAAAATGGCTTTTTCAACCCTTCATTACTTTTTTTCTTCTCGTTTTTGTATTATTTTCTGGAAATTTGATAATTTATAGTAGAGCTCTTTATATTCTCCATTTAAATGCCAGCCATCCTTTCTCTGTGGGTCATTCTTCAAATTAAAGATTTTGTGATGGTCCTAACAATGCTAAGGATTAGTTTTTGATTGCACTCGTCTGTGTTGTATTGAGTTATTGAGTTATAGCACTTTAAAAGAGGACACATTTTATATAGAAAAAATTAAAATTTTTGAAAATGAGTAAGAATTTTTTTTATTATCGGCCTGATAACACAAGTAAGCACGATTTTTGTTTCTGACTTCTGTATATCAGATTCCGACTACTTACTTATACCTTAGTAATGAAGGAAAATAATTTTTTTTTTTAAGTTTGATTTTGTGGTCAGGAGGACGATTTTTGAAATTTCTAGATTTTGCTCAAAATCTCTGGAAGTATGTATGTGTTTTGCTTTTTATGGATCTTGCTTAAAAGAGGAAGAATGCACCTTTACAACGAAGTATCATGTGTTTCAATCATAGTTTAACTTCAAGATCTATAGGCATTCAAATCTGAAAAATTTGGATTTTTTTTGGAAATTTTTCGAAAATTTTTGAAATCATTTTGATATATATATTCGGTAAAAATGTTTTTGCTTTAAAATAATAACTGCGTATGTTACGTTTTCAAAATGTTATGGTATGCTGAAATTGGTAGAAAATTGTAGAAGTTATAAGGAGTTTTCCGACTCTACTTAAATTCAAAATGCTTCAGGCAAAAATCGTCGAAGATGCATTCAAACCGCTGCCGACGTCCGTCATACATAGAATAAGTGAAAAATTCTAAGAATTTTGGCACTTAAACTTTTTCAAAAAACTGATTACAACTAGTCTAGTTTGGGTCTAGTTCCAAACTGATCCAAAAAATCGTCCTGCTGACCACAAAATCAAACATAAAAAAAAATAAAATTGGGTTTTCAGATATAATCTGATTTAGTGAGCCAGAAAACAACCATTAGAAACCAGAAACAAAATTATAGTTTCATTTTGTCGACTTGTCTTATTTATTCCGACGGATCGAATCTGTTCGGATTTTCACATTTTTATACCCGACACACTCTGTGTCGAGGGTATATTGCGTTTGTTGGGTTGTGTGTAACACCCAGAACCAGTCGAGATAGAACATACAAAATGTATATAGAAATGATCAGCGTCACCAGGAGACTCGATTTAGACATGTCCGTCTGTCCGTCTGTCCGTCTGTCTGTCTGTCCGTCTGTCTGTATACAGTTATCTTATCGAAGGAGTTGAGCTATCTTGACAAAATTTGGTATGCGTGCTCACGGGGACACGAGTAAAAACAAGTTCGAGAATGGACCCGATCGGACCATTTTTAGGGGTACCTCCAGTACTAGGGTCTGTTATGAAAATCATAAAAACTGCTCTAAAACCTGAGTTTTTCAAGATATTTTGATGAAACTTGGTATTTGAATATGTTTAAAGGCAAGTACTATGATTTCAAAAAATTTGAAAAGTGGGCGTGGCATAAGGGCGTTTTTCGAAAATTGTCTCCTACACCCGAAATCCAAATGGGACTTAAACGAAAGTTGGCACGTATGCTTCCTTGATAGCCAGTAACGTCCTCCCCAAAATTTTTTTCGATAGAACCATTATTAAGGGTACCTCTAGTACTAGGGTCTGTCACAAAAATCCCAAAAATGCCTCAAAAGCGGACTTTATTGAAATATTTCAATGAAACTTAGAATTTAAGCGTATATATAAGGGTCCGATTAGAATCTCAAAAAAATTGAAAAATTGGGCGTGGCAAATGGGCGGTTTTTATAAAGAAATTTAACAAAAGTCGGTATATGGGCCCAATATGTCCTTAAACACCTCTTGATATTAAAAATTATTCGAACATAAGTGTCTGTGTCGGGTATTCTATTGTCAGGCTCGCCTGACTATAACACCCTTACTTGTTATGAATGGAAAAACTCTTTTTCAACTCTTTTGTCACTTTCTGTGACACTATTTAGTCTTGGCAGGCAAAAATCTTGTCAAAACATGCAGAAAATTTGACACATTCAAAAACCATAAGCGTGAGTCGAAAGCTTTTACAATATCCTTACATCTTTTCAAGTTGCCTCATTAAGGATTTTATATTATTTTTCCTTGAAATCAATAAATTTTTGATTTGGTGCTGCTAAACTGGAGCATTTTGCATAAAAGGCTCTTTAATTGTTCTCTCGAATCTCTCAGTCAAAATATGACTGAAAAAATTAAAAAAAAAAAAAAACAAGTAAAGAAGTTTACATCGGCTAAGCCGATTGCACACATACCTTTTCCTCAGCCTGAAATATGTTAAAACATTACCTTAACAAAAATTTCTGCCGTTTTCGTTGTTCTAGCTTGGATATCTATTTATACCTTATCTGTAGTTCGATTTAGCTTCTAAAACTCGAGATTATTATTAAGCACAAAATTTTCGCGGATGGTGAGCATGGTCAAGTTTTAACCGTTAGAGGACATTTTGTCTAGCTGCGAAATCCTCAATTCAAAATAGTGAAAATCAAATTTTTGCGAATTTCGCGAATGGTGGTCATGGCCAAATTTTAACCTTAAGTGACGACTTTATTTGGCGGCAAAATGCACAATCAGAAGAAGCAAAAAAAAAAAAAATCATTTTTGTATACAGATATGAGAATAAGAGAAAGAGTGTTTTTTTCTAATGTGTAGGATGATGACCATAAATATAGCGATGTCGCAATTTTTTTTCAGCGAAAGCTTAAGTCTACATAGTAGCTATACACACACAAAATTTCAATAAGCTGGGATGTATAGTAAAAAAGTTATTCACGAAAAACGTTAAAAATCGTGATTTTTGAAACTTCTGAACCACTTCCCACGACCCAAGAAGGGACTACGAAAAAAATTTGTATGCAGTTTTTCGGACATTTACCTGGTTCAAGTCCATGCCAAATTTCAATATGATATCTTTCATGGCTTAGGAGTAAATTACGAAAAACTAAAGTGTGACCGACAGACAGACAGACAGACAGACAGACAGACAGACAGACATGGCTAGATCGATTCCTCTTGTCACCCTGATCAAGAATATATATATATGTCTATATCTATCGCGACTCCTTTGGTATGTTACATACTCCGTGCCAAACTTAATATACCCTTTCCTTCGGAAAAGGTATAATTAAGAAAAAGAAAAAAAAGAGAAGAGAAAAACTTCTAACGAAAAGATAAAAACTTTGCCTGGCATTGTCCAGCTAAGCAGCCTTATCGGAATTTCGTGAAGGCACAACAAGAACAGTAGCTGAAGTGTTTGAGAGCATCGAGAGATTAATTTGCAGTTGCTTATGATTTTAAGCCAAGCACAAGCGCCCTCAGATTTCGTTTTTCTCTTTTTTGTATTTTATCAAGAAATAAAATGAGGAAGAGGAAGAAGAAGAAACTTAAGAGGCGGAGAAGGAAGAATAAAACATTTATTTACACTGCATACATGCAGAAAAAAAAAATCACAAAATTCACGCTCGTTGGAAGAATGCTTCTCAGTCAGAGAATCGCAGCGCGTCGGAGCAATACGAAATTACATCAAATCGAGTTAATTTCCATTTTCGTGACACTCGAAGCTATCACAACAGTCGGAATAACTTAATTCATTGCAAAAAAAAAAGCTTGTAAAGTGGTTTTCTTTTTCCTTCGTTCGCTTTCGTGATTGCATAAATTGAGATGCTAATGCCAGTTAAAAGGACTTTGGCTCTTCATTTTGGCTTGCTGCTTTGGATTCTTGTCAATGTGATAAGTGCGTCGAAGGATCGGTCGCCCGCACGCCAGATGATCAGGATTCCTTGTCCGATTCCAGACCCGATACCCAATGGCAGCTATCGGTTTCGAAAGAATAATATGATCATGCGTACTACATGCAGACCAGGCTACGACCTAATCGGCGAACGTTTAGTCGAATGTGTCAATGGACGGTGGGATGGGGAGAAACGCATTTGTGCAAGTAAGTCGCGATCGCCCGTGGAAAGGGTGAAACTTATCGAAAGGGAAAACGAAAGCCTCGATGTTGATTGAGCGAATGAATCGATTTGAAACTAATTGAGAGAACCTTTCGAGAACATTTGTATGCCTGGTTTCATGGTCTTTCCATATTTTCTTTACAGAGCCTGGCTGCAGAATTGACAGTCCGCAAACAGAAAATGGGCACATCCTGATGGATAACAATGTTCGAATGTTACTTATATGTTTTTTCGACTACAAAGTGGCAGGAAATCGTTTTGCATATTGCAATGGAACACATTGGGACCGCGAAATCGGCAATTGTCGAGGTAAATGGACGCACTGCTTTATTAAAAAAAAAAAAAAACACCCTCTAAAAAACTTCGAAAATCCGAAAGGAAACGATTGCTCGAAATATATGTACATTTGCATTTCCGATAAAATATTTCAGATCCATCGTTTAATTTCGATCGCGACTGTGACTTTGAAACGACAGACATCTGTGGCTGGACAATCGCAGAGAACAACGGTGCCCAATGGAGGCGAGTTATGGCGGCAAATATTTATACATCGTATCACACGGGTCCACGGCACGATCATACGACTATGTCGGAGAGCGGTGGTTACTACATGCTTATGGAGACTATCGAATCAGCGGCAGAGCCAGCTTTGCTCTTATCGCCAATTTATGAGCGCGATTTATCGTTGAAGACCGCCTGTTGCTTTCGCTTTTATTATTTCATGTATGGCATTGGTGTCGGTGATCTTAAGGTCTATGTGCGTCCCATAACGAACAGCGTGAGCGATGTTTTATCCCGCGATGAGTAAATAACAAATGCATTGAAGAAAATCAAAAATTCCAATGTGTGTGGTAAAATTGTTTTCTTTCAGATTTTTACGATTCGAAATGTCCGGAAATCAAAACAACAGTTGGAACGAAGCACATTTCAATATCGGTGAATTGGACGAGGACTTTCAAATAATTTTCGTTGCTACTGCTGGCCATAATCATTTGAGTGATATTGCCATCGATGATGTCAAGCTGATGACCGGTGAAGATTGTAAGGCATTAGATAAACCCAACGATGAGTACGAGGATACAGCAGTTGAGGAGGTTACTGGTAAATATGATTTTAAACAAAAAAAAAAAATCTGATATGGATGGAAGCTCTTATTAATCTTGCATTTACAGGCGATGTTTTGATCGATACACAATCGTGTCGCGGACGTTGTCAAGAATACACTGGTGCTGGCTATGTACGAAGATTTGGACAACTTTACGGACGCTGTAATTGCCATGCTGAATGTGAAGAGGATGACACATGCTGTCCAGACTTTCGAAGAGTCTGTTTGACTGGTCCGTAATTCTATGAGTTTTGAGAATTCTTTTTAGTTTAACTTTGGATTTGTTTCTTCTTTCTTTTAGAAATATTTGATCAAACCACACAAAACAATGACGAAACGACACCGATTGAAACAACACAAAAAACTACGACAACAACTTCAACAACAACAACAACAACGCCTCCAACAACACCTACAACGTCGACGACAACAACGAAAACAACGACAACGACGACAACTCCTAGACCAACTACAACAACGACAACAGCAACTTCAACAACTACAAAGATAATAACAACTAAGAAAATACCCACCACTAAAACAACTGCATCCAGTACAACGCCAAGACCCACAACGACAACAAACAGGATGACAACATCGACTACAACGAAGACAACAACAACCAGTATAAAGCCAACAACCAAAATCATATATTTTTGGAATAAGACAACCAGCACAAAGCCATTCACTTACAGCCGAACATTTCCAAACACATCCAGTGTAAGAACAACTCCAACGACAACTACATTTACAACTTCAGCGCCAACAACACCAAAAAACACACATTTGAAACGCCAAAAGAAAGAAAGTGTAAGTACTTTAAGAACTTTAAATAGTAGAATATATTCTCTATCATGATAGATAGCTTCAGGGACCATCAAGATTACTTCAAGAATTCATGTTCAAATAGGATCGGTTGGTTTGATCATTCATTTGATGAGAGGCTTCATAACAAGCAACGGCCTCATCTTTCCTTATACGATTTATTTAGGAGAGGTTTGTACGTTGCGATGGGCTTTGCTTTGGACAATAATAGAAAAACTTTATGAAATTTGTATACCATTGGAGTGTACATTTGTAGGGTAGAACCATATCAAAGTGAAGTACCTGTAGAGATAGAAAAGTGCTGACAACAGCGTTTCAAATGTCCATGAATTTTTTTTTATTCCTAAAGTTGACAACCTGTCTTTTATTGCGTATTTTAAATAGCTAATAGAAAGAAGTTTCTGTTTTTTAATTTTTATAGTAAATCCCTTAAACAGACTATACAAAAGTCTATATTTTCGACCGATGACGTGTAGGAAAGTGTCGATATCAATAGTTTCGCAACCAAAAATTTTCCGTCATATAATTTTTGTGTCATTTCAACTATTAAGCATACAAGGAGTTCACATAGGTATGCCGGTGTGCTTTCTAAAGTTTGCTACTAAAGACATTTCAGCTTTACAATAGGAAAATCTGAGCCAATTATGGAAAGGGCCAATATAGATATATAAGTGTTTCAACTTACATTCCTTTCCCCTAAAAGAATTATTGCGAACATTTTTCTTTTGACCAGAGAATTAATTAAATTCAAGAGCATCAGCTACAAAGCAGTCAGTGCTATCCTTAATGATCACATTTCAACTTTAACTATTCTATACGAAAATATTTGAATTTTTATGCTATTTAACACGCTAGACGGTTTTCACCATTTCAGCCAAATCGGGAAAACAGGAAATTCTATCGTGGAGCGTCGACAATTCGGGCAAAGACTTCAAATCGCGCGGTAATGGATTTTTATTCGCCGTACTAATTATCCTCTTGATTACAATTCTACTGAGCACTGCCTACTGTCACTACAAGGATAATATTACGCTATGCTTTAAGAAATTTACTCGTGACGAGGGCTCGTCGTCGGGTGATGTGGAAACGACGTCGATACGAGCTAAATTCCTTGCCAAAACAAATCGATTGAGCACCAACAGCAAAATCATTGGAATAAAGTCAAGACTGGGCTTGTCTTCCAATCGCGCCAGCGACGATTCGAATTGCCTTCTGGACGGGGATAATGATTTCGATAATGATGGCAGTCTCCATGTCGACAATTCTTCGGTTGTCAACAGCAAAGCAAGGGTTCAGAAAAATAGTCTTTCAACAAATTTATAAAATCTCTTTACGAAATAAATACCATAAAATGCTAATAATTTGATTTTATCAAGACCCGAAGGAATGCTTTACCGCTTAAGCTCAATTGTGCTCTTGTCCTTTTCATTGACAGATTCCTCTCTAACATTCTTTTCTTTCTTCAACCCCTCTCCTAAATTTTTTCCCTTTTTTTTTTTTTTTTGACAATAAAAAGCGTAAATAATCAAATCGTTCCGTTGCCATCTCAACTATAAAATACAGCAGCAGTAAGAATACATCGTACACGCCACTCTTCGCCCTAACCATCCTAAAAGCAAAAAAGAAAAGAAAAAAAGACGCAACGACGAAGTGTCAGTTTCTACCCTAAGGACACTAAAGTATTTAGCATGCTTACCCGAAAACTCCCAGCAACAAAGCAATTGTGTTGTGCTGCCACCGATAGGGCACCGAGTAGAGCAACAACAATGGCAAAATTTCGTGCGCTTTCGCATGTGCACGTGCCGCTCGCATTTTGCGCTGTGCAATCATCGAATGCGCTCAGCACTTTTGCCGCATGCTTTCCCGCCAAATACCCAAATGTATTTGCCGTCTAGTGTGGAGTGCCGCTTGCTTACGGCGTTCTTGTCACGCTAAGCAGGGCCATAGCCAGGTCGAACGGTCGTACAAGGATAAACAACAAGCGCCGCACCCCACCATCGCCATCGCCATCGCCATTGCCATCACCATCACCGTCGGCTTGTACTTGTCCTCTCCGGTCCATGAAGCGCTTGCCGCCACTTACAAGGGATTTTGGGTTGTGATTTAGTAGCTGGTCGCTTATCCTCCTCGGTTTCGGGGGGGAAAAAAGTGGTTATACCGATGCTGGTATTTAGCAGAAATATTTGAGTTCCTTCGAAATTCGTGCTCTCCGCGCTATTTGCAATGCGATTTCCGCGTTCAACTCATCGCCCGAAATTTTCCTCCCCTCTACCTACTCCGATCCAATTCTTGTTGGAGTTTAATTTAGATTTCTTTTCGATTTCCTTTTTTGGGGGTTCTTCTTCTTCTTCTTCTTGTTTTGACGAAATGAGGAAAGCCGTCATCACGAGCAGTAAAACCTTTTTATTCGTCCATTCAATGAGATCAATGTAGCGTCTTTTTTTTTTTACTCGATAGCCTGGAATTTTATTTGCATTTTAGGAAAAAAACAAAATCTCGCCTTTCTCTGGCGAAGGGTTGTTTTTCGGTGTTTTTCCGTTTGTGGTGACTTTTCCGCAAAATTGAAAAAGAAGAATAGAGCCGTCGCACGCTCTACTCTTGATTCGATAAATAAATGAACGTTCTCTCAGGGGGTGACTGCAGTTTTTAATGTTGCGATTTTCTTTTTTGTTTTTTTTTTTTTTTGACTGATTTTCGGTTAAAATTGTTGATGGTTAAATGAAAATCGAAATCTCGACGTTGTCACATTATGTGACGTTGTGACGTTATTACGTTTTATCCGTTCGCTCGGTCAAGGGGTGACTTTCGGTTGACTTATGTCGGGGCGTTGCTTAGTGTTGCGCATTTGTTTGCACTTAAAGTATTCAATCAAAGTTAGACACACACGATTTGACGGGGAAATGAAATTTTAATTAAATCTTCAGAAAACGCTGAAGCGAAATTAACGTTGGGGTTGATGAGTCGAGTGCCGTGCCGAGTGGAGTTGGATGAATTTCGTCGAAGGAATTTCGAGCGAAATTCAAATTAAAATTTCAACAAAAATAATTTGAAAAATTCGAAAGTAAAATCGTACAATTAGAAATCCATTGATGGAAATATTCTCGATTGAAAGTTGAAATTTTTTTTCCCCCGAATTACTTTCATTTTGTTTCAAATTGCTTTGATTTCGTTCAATGGACTCTCGCATATGATTGACGTCGTTCGGAGGATATATACAATTTAGCAATCGAAATCATTAGTTGGTCAGGAAAAAGTTTTTAAGCAAAGTACAGAGTACATCGACATGTTTTTTGTGGATTGGAAAATAATTGCGGGAAATGCAACTTGACCCCTTGAACGCTTAACTGACATTTCAATTCATTTTTCTGACATTTTAAATTATACTCAATTTTCGTTTTATTTATTTTTTTTTTTGTCCTTTCAACCAAGTGCATTTAGAATCCGTTGACAGGCTTATTTGCAGCTCAGTGAACTAAAGCGTTGAGCTGTGCTGCCATTATATGTTTTTTTTTTTTTTATCACTAATAAGCAATGCGGACTGCGATAGTCACTTTTGACAGCTACTGTTTTCCCTTTCACAATACCTCGACGATTCCCGACAATAAGGACATTCAGACAAGGCTTGATGGTGCTTTATGAGCTGATCGCAAGAATATTTATTGGAACAATGCCAAAAATTCTGCTCTATGATTAAGCGATGAAATTTCGTTTTCAATTTTTGGCCATTCAAGTATCTATGGCGTTTGAAAGGAAATCGAGTGACATTTTCTTGGACTGTCAGGCGGTGAATCCTTTTTGATCCTAATTCACTTATAATTGGACCTTTCTATTATGGATTCCAACTATAAATCATTTCTCCTTTCATCCTTGAAGTTCCATGGTAAAATCCATGGTGATACAAGATTTTTAAGTCAATTTTGAAGAGATTCGAGCATCAATTTAGCAGCCTCTCAAGCCATTTAAAATAAGCTTTAAATTTCATGTGGCCCATACCACCAGAAGAACGAATCGGTGCCTTTTGAAAGGAAATTAAGTACAACTACAAATAACCATAGTGATTTGGACCCCGTAGTTGATTTCGACTAAAGTTGGGTTGCTGTTTAAGTAAATGCATTACATTTAATTTGTGTTGAATTTTGGCTCTCTATCTTCTGTAGTCCTTGAATATCCATGAAAAAAGTGTATTTTTTAGAGCAATTCTGGAGAAAACATATCTAAAGAGCTCTTTCCAGCTCCGGCAGAAATGAAAAACTTAATATAAAAAACGCTTCAGAAATGAATCAGAAATTTTCTGAAGTGTTTTTTTTTTATACGAAGTTATTCATTGCTGGCAGAGCTGGAAAGAGCCCCTCAGACATGAATAGAGATAGAATTACGATTCAAAAGCCCAGTGGTGATGGCTCACTGATTCTTCTTCCTCCTCCAATCTGCTACTTCTACAGAAGTCATTGTAGGTAACAGCAAGGCGTTCGGCGTGCCTGCCTATTGGGCAGTGTCCTCTGATAATGATGACCACACGCCTTTTGTCGACGCGGTCCAGAGCAAAGAGTTGACGGGTCCTTTTTAGTCTAGGTCTACCCATATTAGCCTTGAATTTAGGCCGACTGTAACATCCTTAAAAATTAACAAAGAAAAGGAGCCAAAATGAATTACTATCAACCCTTCCAAACTTGTTGTTCGTACTTTTTCAAGGAATCTTTTCTCTAGAAATGGTTGGTTCCTGCCGGTTCAAGTAGGATATTTTTCAAGTGCTACTTTTTTTAAAGATTTTTTTCCCGTAAAACTTGGATCCTTAAAATTTCGCATCCGTTATATATTCTGATGGAACCATTTTTTATGGCTCTTCAGTGAAAACTTCTTGTTGATGGCAGGTTTTTCTAGTTCTGATCCCATTTTCATTACAAGTGAACAAACAAGTTGCCTCATGAATGAATTTCTGTGTTATTTCTTAAACGCTCACAACAAGAGTTCTCAGAAGAAAGCTCTTCTTCCTGTAAAGTGCAACATTGATTTAACTATGGAATTCGTAACTTTTTGGGTTGAAGTAAAACAATTTAATCCATTAACACGATTTGAGGTTTAAAAGCACTAGAAGAGGCTCTTTTGTCGAGAGAAATTGTTGGTGAAACAATTTCAAATATTCGAGCAAATCAATGAGTGCTCTCAATATCACTTTCGATTGAAAAGATATAAGTCGATTGTCAGCTTTCGAATGTATTTCATATGAAAGATTGATTCTTTTAGTTTAAAAAGTCGTTTTCATTTTCTCCATTTTCTTCGATTTCTCGTAGTATTCATCTATGAAGAATATATTGTAGATGTACAACATGAATGAGTTTGTTTTCTCCGTCCAAATCTTTGAAGTTGTCATTCAATTCATTCCTTTTGATTTGTCATTCATCCTTTTTCACACATTAAAAACAACAACGTTTTATTGGAATTTCTTTGGAATTTTTTTTTAATTAAAAGCCAATTGACCTTAAGTTTCAATTAATAAAAGTGGGTCTACAGCAGTTGGATGTTTGAACAAAAATTTTTCCTTGCATACTCTTTGGGGTCATCGTAAATCAATTACACATCGGTCAGCAAAGTGTACAACAATTAACCCCGAAATTTGAATTATCGTTGTCATCATTGCCGGCATTCCAGTCACCAGTTACGGCTGTCGAGGTATCCTTCCACTTCAGCTGATTGGCACTTTGAATCGAACAGACCGGCGTGGCGCGGCGGATCGGAGATTGGGGAATTCTTTTTATTAAAAAACATGGCGGCCAATACCACCACAACGAAGCACTGTCGGTCAAGTGAATGAATCGTTTACCGCGCATTTCAATCGTTTGATTTTATGTCATTTATTTTCGTTTTAATAGCGGCCAATTGTACCGTACGCCCGGCATTTTGTCGTCGCTCTGCTGTTTGCCGCTCGCCCGGTGGGTCGATCAGTCGGTGTGTTGATGGGTCGGTGGGTCGCTGCAGTTGTCAAACGCATTTTTATTGTTATTGCATTGATTTTTCGTTTCGTTGCTAACGTCGCTTCGTTGGGTTTCACAGCTTTGCGCATTTTTTCTCATCGACTTTAGTTTTTTTTTTTTTTTTTTTTTGTGTTCTTGTACGTAATCACAATGGCATTGCGGCAGCGAAACTCATTTCGAAAATTGATTTTTCATTTTGTATTGTGTTGTTGGTGCTTACAATTTGAGCGCTTTTCAGTTCAGTCGCCGACAATTCGTGCAATACGTTCTTAATTGCATTTTTAATGCTTAACCGTTCGAGTGCAGGAAAAAAAGAGAATTGAAATTAAACAATAAACCAGAACACCCTCACACATGTTCGTGCAGGTTAAGCGACAAAAAAAAAAACAAAATTGAAAGCGTCAAATCAAAAAAGCATAAACAAAAAAAAAGAGAGCAAAAAGCTTCGGAGAGAAAAAATAGTGCATTGAAGGAGGTCTTTCAACTGTTTTAACCACAATCAGTGCTGAATGATCGATGGTTGCGGGACACTCTCATGCTAATGTTAATGGAGCGAGTTCCTACGTACCTTTTTAAGCGTCATTTCGGATAATTAAGCACTCGGAATGATGGCAACGAACGCTGAAATGTCAACAAAATTTAAGATCGAGCCGGTGTAAAATGCAACAATAAATATCCTTTAACAAATTATCAGTTTCAAGTGACCATTCAAACGGATATTTGTGCAGAAGTTTCGAAGAACTTTAATCAACACAATCGAATATCAATGGAAGCGCGTAGCAAATATTGTGGGAACTGCGAATGATTGCCCTTCATTGCACTAGTTAACAGCATTTTTTCTCAATACATTTTTCTTATGGAATTTGGCCTTCTAAACAAGGGGAAAAAAATTTGAAAAAATTTTTATGGATGCGGTTTTTTCAGATGAACTTTTGGGGGGAAAAAATCGTTGCATACTTTGAAGCTGTATTTTCGACTGCGGCCCTCTGAAAGGGACTTTGAAGTTTTGTTAGTTTTTCGAAAGGTATTACCTAAAAACACTCTAGGAAACAATTTTTAGGTTTCTATTGCGCAGTTTCCTTGAGATATCCTTGAAAAATCCTTTTTGGTAAGCCCTTTTTAAAAATTTTATATCTCAAAAACTAATTAAACTAGAAAGATGAAACAATCCGCTAATGAAAGTTAATTAAACAGAAAATTTAAAAATTTTATTTTTAATTTTACACTGAGAAAAATTGTTTCGCTCAGTCGTAAAGTTATAGCTTTGCAATTTCTCCTTAGATTTTAGACAACAATATCTTAATTGGTTTGGCAAGGAATCAACTTTAAATGAAAAATCATTTTGGACATTTCTAGCGATCGATCTTTAAGATGCCGATGAACGAAAAATTTCATGAATTTTCTCTAAAATTATGTGTTTTTTGAGTTTTTTGGTCTACAGAATCCAATTTTCTTTTCCGATCTCTAAAATATATAGAGGAAAAAATTTTTGAGGGCTTACTCTTCTTTAATTAAAGGGGAAGTGTGTTCAAATCGGATCATGAATTACCGAGTTCTCCTCGAAAAAGCTGCAATACTCCTGAAAAAAATTTTTTTTTTCTTCAAAAATTAATAAAAAAAAAACGCTTCCATAAATTAAAAAAATTTTTTTTTTCTTTTTAGAAGTCCGAAATCCGTAGGAAATGTGCATTCTCATCGCCTGAGAAATTAAAAAATAACTTTTTGAAACCTAGTGCTGTGTATGTTGATTGATTATGTTGACACAGCGGACACGGAAAGTAACCTCCTGCTGTATCCTTTTAAGCAATGTCGTTTCGCCGGAAGCGATCGCCGCTTTCAATTTATTTTATGTCATCATCCGCGATTCGCATGAAAATGTTTTATTGGCTTGAAACACTTTCAATACGATTGTTCCTTGCCGCGAATTCTAGGAAAATAAAATCATTGAAATTTCGTAAATTCTTTCAATTTGAAATTATTCAATTAACCTTCATATTTACAGCTTCTGTTAAAGGATAATGCAGTATTGAAATTACGGAAAACTATTGTTTCGGGAAGTTGCAACATCATAGAAAGTTTAATTTATGCCATGCTTGGAATGCTTTTCATATGAAAAAAATATTGTCCACTCATAGTTTTGTTTATTAAAAAAAAAAGGGGGAAAAATTTATGCTTAAAGTGTTCAATTTTTCCTCCAATTGCATTCATATGCAAGAGCATATTTCTTGAACTGTCAACGTGAGGGGAATTGGGCTGGCATTGTTTTCTATTCTCCCATATCTGTCGGGTGTCGTTTCAGCACTTTTGCTAATAATGAACAAATATTTTCCGACACAAAATTTGCATAGCTCGGCGTGAGCGCCAGACACACGCCCAAATCATAAATATCCAATGGCGACAGAAGATAATATTTCGGTCTGCCTCATGTTGCAACAACAGCAGCGCACACAACAGCGAGCAACGACTACTAACCCCCGGAAGTGGGAAGTGCACAGCGTCAATTATGAATAAAATTTCAAAATTTGGAGGAAATCCAGAAAATGGAAAAACGGAAAACATTGTCAGAGTCAGCATAAGCGTCAGCATCAAAAGTTGCAGCCCCAGAGACAAGGCAGAGATCTGGAGATGAAAAATATGAAGGAATGAAAGAAAAGAAACACACAGTGTGCGTGAGAGCGGAAGAGGGAGAGCGGCAGTAATAAATGGAATGATTGTTGCAAAGTCGACTTATGCACAATTAATGTGAAAGCAATGATTGAAAAGGGTGGATGGCATACACTGACATACATTCCCCTCTCAGATTCACATCCATTTCGATACTTTTCAACAACTGAGAGTTCCCTGATATATGGATGGTGTACATGTGCGGTGGCCACATAACGACTTCGTCGTGTGCGTGTCGATCACGTGCCGCCATTAGAATTGGGATATTATTGCCGATGATGACGGCAACGGCAACGGAAACGGTAAGGAGACGACGGAGCCGAAAGACTTGCGATGCACTGCGAAGGCGTCGGAAGCGTCGATAGCGTCGGAAGTGCCAATAAGTAGTTGTCAATATTGACTGATTATCTGTGCCTGGCATTTCATCAGCCGTATGCTCTCTCGTTCATTTCGCGTTGCTTAGTCTCTTGTGGACGTCCGCATTTCGATTCGCATTTGAAAATGGCTATGGCAGTGTGGAGCTGACACGCCATCGAATCGAAGACATGTACATTGTACGTTGCTCGGCCGACGGCAACCCGAAATGTTATCAGCTGTCCTTGAAGGCGTATTGTTTTCTCTGACGAACGATGCGAGAATCCATGTGTACGGTGAAATGAGATTGACAGCAATATTCCATAAATATTTTATACCCTGCCATCAAAAGCGAGAGATGTCTTAAAGGCTTTTCATCTGTGTTAAGGCATCAACGATGATGATGATGACGATGGCGATGATGAATCATTTCGGACTGTTTTTCCCAAAAACACATCCCTTTTTTTATTCGGTCGAATAGAAATCTGTTTTGAAATTAATAGCGGATATCCTTGTAATTGCAGCATTGCTTAAATCATTTGCGGATTGTTACAACAGACAAAAGGAATTCATGTGGCAACAAGAAAACTTCCCCGGCGGCGGATGGATTCGCTTTCATTTTCCTCTTTGCACAGTGCAGAGATGACTTTGATATTCAATTGATTTGACAGCTGCTTTTGATGGTAGTGGATTCGGGCAATGAACATGATCGGCCCCCACACAACATGTTAGGCTTTCAATTTATTTCAGCTCAACATAAATTTGAGAATTCTTTGGCTAATCGAAAAGGAAAACATTCCGTTATTGTGCGAGAAAGAAAACTTTGAAGTGAATTAAAGGAAGGAGAGTCTTTTCATATGTTATAACTAGTTGAATCCTTGAAAAATAAGTACACAGAGAAAAAAATCAACCAGAAAACTGGTTAAATCAAAAGAAAAACATACAAAACTTGAAGTCGGAATATTTTTAATTTTAAAAAATTTTTCTTTTTGCAAAAAGTAACGATTTCCCTTTTAAATCAAACATATTTCATGTTGAATTGACATGATAATTTTAAAAATGGATTTAAATTTAAATTGTTGAACTAACAAGATAATTTTTAAAATAAAAAAAATTTTTTAAAATACCTATAAAAGAAGAAATGTCACAACAAATTTACTTAACGTTCAAAGCAAATGACCACAGAGCCCTCTGCTGAACATAACCCCAAAAATAGCCATCGGATGGACTTTATCCGTCCTCGTCACTCCGTTGTCGTGTGACTGCTTTCACAATGCTTAAAAAGTTCTACCATGAATACATATCTTATATGTCGTATTTTATAAAACAAATGAGAATTATACAGAACGTAAAGAAATATAATTAAACATATTTCCTCATATTAAATCAAGTAAAAATGTTGTTGACTAAACCATTTTTCTTTTGAAATTTTCGTTTTGCTCGAAAATCAAAAGGACTCTGATTTAAAAAAAAAAAATCATGGTTAAATTCGCTCAGTGTAAATAAATATTATTCTTAATTTACCCACTTTCGAAGATTGAATTATACTCAACTTATTGTTGGTAAAATTATGCCATGAGCATTGGAATTTTATGCTTAAAATAATGAAAGACATTTAGACCATTTAAAAATGGTTTTACAAAGGATGTCAGCTCAGTTTTTCTTCGTAGCCTGCAATTGGTATTTTCCATTTTAAATTCTTTTAGAGCAATTTCTTTCGAATCGAAAAGGAATTTAGAAATACGATGAGCCCACCTTTTTTTCCCGACTTATTACTCCGTCAAATACATTCGTATTTAACTATTGGACTCGTTCGTTTGATTGCGTATGGTATTTCTAAGAAATCCTCTTTCAGAGCAGGACACAATCGATGTGAATGCAATCGCTAAGAAATGACGTCGACCACCACTTACCTTGTCAAGCCGCCAATCAATGCCACGAAAACTGTGCAATTTGTACGGAAAATTGCTTTCAATTTTTTTTTTTTTTTTTCTATCAATCGGTTTAACCGTTCGCGAACATTCGCGCACACATTTGCATAGACGATGAACGTGTATTAAATTAGTGTTAACCCGCATCTACAAATGGAAGATCATGACAGGCTCTAATGGGAATGTGCATAGTCGACAAATTTCAACGGCACACATGACTATCACAATTTGACACATGCACGAAGCAAATTAGAGGCAGCCACTTTAGAAACCATTATAGAGCTATGAACTAAGTTTGCTGAAGAGCGAGAAAGAGAGAGAGAGAGAGTGAGTGACTCACTATTCGTAATGTATATATGTACATTGTACATATGCATATACTAACTAAATTGTTGCAAGGACTCCTCTAGTGCGACAGTAGCTCTAATAAGCTTGTCAGGTAATATACATGTGTGTTTTTTACATATGTATGTATTGGAGTACATTTGAGTCGACAAAACAGGGCAACCATGCGAAGTCGATGGAATCGTTTCTAGCTCATATAAGCACTACATACATACACATATACAAACATGCAGTCATATGTGCAGTTCAACAGCTTAATTTACATAACAGACCCGGGCAGAGGTAATATGAAGACGCAAGGCCCACCGGTAGTCAACATCGGCGTTAACGCCGGAAATATAATGTCAAGCGGTAAGCACTGGAAAAAATTTTATGAGTCAGCTCAAGAATATCCTCCCCTTCTCTTCCTTTCTCTTTCTTTTTCTCTTTCTCTTTCATTCTCTCCCTCTTTCTCTTCTCTTTCTCTTTCATTCTCTCCCTCTTTCTCTGTCTCTGCCTCTCTCTCTCTCTCTCTTCTCTCCCTGTCTCTCCCTGTCTCTCTTTTTATCTCTCTGTCTCTTCCTCTCTCCCTCTCCCTCTCTCCCTCTCTCCTCTCTCCCTCTCCTCTCTCTCCTCTCTCCCTCTCTCCTCTCCTCTCTCTCCTCTCTCTCCCCTCTCTCTCCTCTCTCTCTCTCCTCTCTCTCCCTCTCTCTCTCTCTCCCTCTCTCTCTCTCCCTCTCTCTCTCCCTCTCTCTCTCTCCCTCACTCTCTCTCTCTCTCCTCCTCTCTCTCTCTTCCTCTTTCTCTCCCTCTTTCTCTCTCACTCCCTCTCGTTTCTTACCCGCGTTAGACTCTCCCTTTATCTCCCTCTGTCGATTTATAAATCGTTGATTCGCGAATATTATATGCTGCGTTGGAAATGGAGACTTCCGCTTATGCTGAATAGAATTGAATTGAATTGATTGAATTGATTTGAATTGAAATGAATTTTTCTCTCAGTGTAAGAACTGATTGCGCACATTAAAGCGAATGTGCATATTAAGTTCCGTGGTGAGGCTCAACTTCAAAGAGCTGGCAGCACACGGCATTGCGCTAATGCGGCTCGAAGCTTACCCACAAGCCCCATGATTCGAGTTGCACTGTGAGATGTGTCGATGGAGTCGCTCCTGGAATTTGGAGCTGCGTATTGGTAAAGGTAATGCGATTCTGGGCAAAACTTTTCAATGCAAATACAAATGTTTGTTTAAAGCAATACCCGACCAAATATGTGCCAATGTGATTGCAGCAGTCGTGTGATAGACTAGGGAAGTCGGCTTTTTGCAGGACATTTTGAAATTCAGACAGCATTTGAGTGTGCGAACTCGCAAATAACTTAATCGCCTCGTGAGTTTTTCAGCGGCCGGAAAGAGAATTTTTATGCGCAGCCCTTCGTGTTTCACGTCGTTGATTTCAAATGACTGAAAATTGCAACTTAATATTTCAATCAAATCGCAATCAGCGGTGGCACACACACACACACGAATACATAGGGAAACGCTAGTCAGAAATGGCGCACAAGTAATTTCCGCTCATCGACATGCAGTCGAGTAACTGACTTGACTACTTGAAGAAAGTTTTCGATGATTGCTAACTTTTCAACAGCGCCGCTTGACATTTGGCATCACACGAATCCGAACCGAACTGAACCGAACCGAAGCCGGCTGCACCGAAGTTTCGCTTCTCTCATGCAGTTAAATTAGTTCGGGCTTAAGTAAAGCCACTTTTAATTGCATTAGTTGAGATGCGGCTTTGTCGGATCTCGCCCAACCACGACGCGCGGAAGGTAAAAATCCGCTGAAGTGTGTAGTCTACTTGAAGGCGAACTTTCTGACAGCTGTTTTTCTTCACGCAATTAATTCAATTTCCCGTCTGATTGTAATTAAATTTAATGCTACCATAAACTATTTTATCCATTTCTTTTCATCGTCTTTCTTTCGACGATCGGACACGAACTCTTTACCGAATTAATTTCATTCATTCGATGAATTCACTCAATTAATTTTTCTATTGCGAGCGTGTGCGTGTGTATGCGTGTGCAGGTGTGAAGCGTAAACTCTTGGCGGCATGCACAAAGTTCAGATGTTCGGTTCAAAGTTCAGAGCACATAATTGATGGAATATAACGTATAAGTGTATAATCACATACACATGGTTGTCCATATTAAATATGTGATGGTCAGCAAAGCTAAGCGAACTACATACAATGTACATACATAAGTGCTCCTACAGTCAGTGGGCACTGTTTGAATTCTTGTTCAGCGATCGCTGATGCGCTTGACCACATTTTCTTGTTAATTCCATCTTCGACTTACCGTTAGTATACGAATTATGTCTGCACATGCTTATGCTTGTGCATGTTGTATAGAGCGACACGCATTAACATGACCCTAAATATCTCATTAATTCCGAAGTAATGGCCAAGCTCAAGTCAAAAGCTTGTACTCACCGCTCGCCCTTCAAACAAGCGATATAGCCTTTTAAGAGGGCAAAAGCAACAACAATTATAATAAGAACCACAACGAAAGCAACAAACTTCCGAGCGTTTCGCTTGTTCATGTGTATCGTAATGAACCGCTTAAGGGCATTTCCAGTACATGTCCAGCGGCAAAGTGGCCTGAAAGGTATGCGGTAAGGCGCCATCTGAGGCTCAAAGTGAACGTGACCGGTCGTGGCTGCTAAGTTTCATGTTGGTTATTTAATTTAAGCTAATTTCCGTCAGTGATGCTTCAACTTCCAGTTCTGTTCACACCCTTTGTGTTCCTTTAACTTAAGGCAATTTGGATTTATCTTCGCAGATGCATTGAAGCTCATAAGCAAAGGTTTTTCTATTTTTCCAAATAAAATCTTGTAACTTTTCTTTTTTATAAAATAAAATGAAATAAAAAAATAAAATAAAATAAAATAAAATGAAAAGGAGAGAATCTTAGCTTTAATTGTGAGAAATATTTGTGATTTTAAGGCTAATTTTTGTGAGCCTCAGTTTTTCTGCCGTTAAAGTTTGAAAACTGAACCATTAAGAGGAATATGGTGGTCTGCCCACAATAGGATAACATGGAAAGTTATTAGTTTTCCAAAAGCAGAAAATATATAAAGATGAAGACTTCCGTCAAAAATAATAATTTTTAGTTGATAGACCATATTCCAAACTATACTTTAAGGATTTCAGAAGCTTTTCAAAGTGTTTTTCAAGAGAATATTGGCTCTAAATTGCTCTTCGGTGTTGAGCAATACGTGTGCCTATGTCCATCCCAATTCTTAAGCAGTAAATAGTAATCCACAATGAGAATATGACAGGAAGATTTTTTTTTGGTCAAGAACTGATGATGATCAATTCTCGATATTTTTACTAAAAAAAATTTTAAATATTCACACCAGTTTGGGAGATATGGGCCAGAAATGTTAAAAAGAGGTGAAGAATTTAAAAAAAATTGAGATTATTTTTGGTCAGTTATTTTTACGACTATTTCCTTCAAGTCTAAGGCTTAAGCTTCGCTAAAGATAGAAAAATAATATATAAAATGGTTAACGAGATGTCGTCAAAAGTAAGTGCGCAACTTAATTCTCGGCCGCACTACTCGAGATCAATCTGAAGTTGAGCTGCAGCCAATCTGACAAAACCTTATATAGGGATTTGCTACATTTACCAAGTTCTTTCAATAACTACATAATTTACATATTACGTGTTGCTCCGTGAAGGCCAAGCGACTGTCAGCCTACCATATCCCAGAATATAGATATCACCACACTTTCAGGATATACCAACCGGAAATAGGACCTCAATGTTTACGCGTCACGCATTTAAAAAGTTTTTTTTAAGTTTTTTGTCCCTGAAAATCGAGGCAATTCAGATATTTGACCCAAATAAATGTAAGTGCCCTTGCTCTCAAAGGTATATGGAAGCGCTATTTCTGTTACATCTCAGAAGAGAATAAATTTTTCTGCCTGTTGAAAGTATGTAAGTTTACACCATACACAAGAATTTCGAGTATCCTTCAAAAAATACCATTGGGAGAAATTACTGTGGTCACAAATAAGTTTTTTTTTTCAACAAACTTGAGCTTCTGAAAGTTAATTTCTGATTGTTTTTATACCCAGTGTAAGCAGGGTATATTAGTTTTATGCGGATCTTGTAACGGCTAGAACTATGTTCCGTAGATATAGACAAGTATACTCATATGTATATTGTTGCTCAAGACCGAAAACTGAATCGATTTACAAATGTTCGTCTGTCTGTCCGTTTGTCCCTCTGTAGTCGGATTTCCTTCCAAAACGGCTCTACCAAACAAGTTAAAATTTGCCACGCCAGATACATATTGCGCCCCGAGTACGATCCTATGCGAAAATTGGCGAGATCCACCCACTTCCACGCCCAAAAATGATAAGTTTTCGTAACTTCCTTAACTTCGGAGGCGTAGAAGCTTCAAATTCGAAAGATACGTTGACCAAGACGAATAGAAGGTAAACACGAAAAATTGACGTGTTCCGTCAATATTGTCGGGTTGCTGGGTATACGAAAGTCGGACTTGACCGACTTTAGCTTTCTTACTTGCTTTATTGTGCCATTGTTCCTTGGCTTTCATTGATTTTGCCCGGCAATCGAATTGCTTCCCATCCTTTGCGACTCTAACGTTCAGGCAATTGGATTATTTTCTTGTTAAATATTTACCCACAATTACGCGTAATTATTTTCAATATTTATTGATTCAATTCATTTCGATACGCGCAAATCAAACTTCGAAGTGAATGAACCGATGATTTTTTTTAGCATTAATGTGACCATATTTTCACTGTAGGGATTTCCATAATTTCCAATTTGTATGCTCGCTTAACTCCATTTTTCTCCTAGTCAATTCCTGATTAATTCGTAAATCACAAAAAAAAAAAAACGCATTAAATTATTCATTACACCATATTTATCAATTTTCTTTTTAATATTTAATTTACAAACTATATTTCCAGAATATCTCGTTTTTTGTTTTTCGTTTTCGTTTTAACGTATATATGTATGTATATTTGTTTTTAATTTTAACTTATTTTCTCATGCCGTCTATTATATACGTTCGTTTAATTTAACATTTATATTAATTTGTGGAATTGAATTTTTTCTCTTCATTTCCATCTTTAATGGTTTTTGTTTTGCACTTAACTAGCGTTCGATTTTCTCTTGGAAATTCGTTTTATTTTTTTTTTATATTTAATAAAAAAAAGAGAAATTCATTAACTACGTCTATTATTTACAATTATATTTAAAAATTATACATAGCGTGTGTGTATATATGTAAGTATGCAATTATGCGTTTATTATACTTAAACGTAGTTAAGTTATTTTCGGCGAATTCCAATTTATCTGATTTTATTTTCTGTTTTTTTCATGTTTTTTCACGTTTTTTTTTTTTGCAATGGTTCTTGCTTTAATCGAGTTTATTTTTTTGGGTATCTTTTTTTGTTGCTTTCCTTCTGTTCATGAAGATTAATTAACTTAATTCATTAAGTAGCAAACTTATTTAATATACATATCCAGAGAGTGGCATGATTGAATTGTGGTGCTTTAAAATGCCTGGGATGCTGTGATTAAGAAATAAATTCGTTGATTTGTATTTACAATGAGAGATCCTTTTGACACAATTAAATGAAAGGATACTTCAGATACCTACATAAGTGAGAGTTTGGCTTAACGTGCAACGTTCGATTGAAACCGAAATTGGAAAATTTTTATGGCAACTGTTATGTGTTCTTTTTCTATTGATCAGATTTTTTTCCCCCCTCTCTATTGTTAACGTTTGTTTTTTCGGTGAGGGTGTCAAACTGATGAAAAATGACTTTGATTGTGTTAGTTTATGTGGTAAGTAATCTAAAAATGCATTCCCATCAGTTAGAAGGATTTCAAATATGTGGTTTAGCTTTTTCGTTTTTAAAGCACTTATATGATAACTTAAAACATTTGAGCGTACTTAGAAATAACTTAAAAAAAAGATAAAATATAGAAATACAAAAAAAAAGAAAGCATATATACGTATGTATATGATAATAACAGTCTACGACTGTGGGAAATAGAACTAAAGCTGAACCTAATTAAGGGAAAACGCAAACAATGACAAACAATTTTTAAAAATTATTTTCAATAATTTTGTTTTCTCTCATAAAAATTATTTTGCAACTTTAACCACATCCAGGCTTAAAGTTCTTATTTAAAGCATTCATAATCGGTTTATTTTTATTTATTTTTTAATAATTTTTTTTTTTGCTTTTTGAAACGATTTTTAACTCTTTTTTGGCAGGTTGGCAGGTCTGCGATAAGATTCGATACCATTTGCAGGGCCTAATTGAAAGATTTTTATGTTTATCGCGTCAAATATCCGCCAAATTTACCAGTGGAAATTGTTGATTTTATACTGGCTTGGTCGTGACTCATACAACCTCGCATGAAACGATTAAGAGCAAGAAATCCTTTCCCTGCATGTTGCCTAGTAGTCGAAGATCCCAGAGCCGCCAAATCTACGCTCAAATTTTGAGGATTTCTAGTCTAAGTAGTATGTTGTTAAGACAGTATGCGTAGTTAGGAGCTCAAAAGCGGGTCCCTTTCAGAGGCAGCGCGTATCAATGGTTTACAAATGCCTAGAGACTAGACTAGAAAAATCCTCAAAATAACAACTCTGCTAAAATGACGTAGGTCTGGGTACTCTGGGATACTACTCTATAGTTCTTGAGTCATTGAAATAAGCTTTTTCGAATGTTAAAAGGAAGTCGTGAAAAAAAAATTTAAAACAAAAAAATTAATTTTAAACTGTGCTTATCTAACTAATGCCGCAGAGATTCGATTGAGAAAGAATATGCAATAAGATAGCTAGATTTTTTATCCTTTTTTCTATATGTATACATACATGTGTAAATGAAGCGCTTTTATGGCCAATCGCCTTCAGTGCGTCCATTAAAATCAACACTCATAAATTACACACAATTACAAGTACTTACACATCTACTATTTATAGAGATTCCATTTAAAACATATATGTATATATATTTATTTCTATTCAAACATATATACGTATATAATATGAATATATTACTTTTTTTTGTTTTTTTTAATGAAATTCCTTCCTTTCCTTTTTTTTTAAATATTTTATTATTTTTATAGCTTAATGTATTTATGCTCAACTGGGCTTTAAAACGCTACCACAACAGTGCCACACAAGGTGCAAAAGTGATGTCAGTTCCACCCAATCGAGGTCGGTTTTCGTTAACAACGATTCAAAAGTTAAAATATTTTATCCCTTGCCAACTGACCGCACGTTAACGTAATTCGTGTTCGTTCGAACATGTTATAAACATAACTAAAATCCAGGAAACTATACATAAATGTACGTATGTATAAATAAAATTATTTTAAAAATACAAAAAATGAATAAAACTAAAAAAAAAATTTGAATGGCAACCGTATTTGATTTTTGTTCATCTCTTTTTTTTCTTCTCCAATTTTTAATCTAAATTATTTTTTTTTTAACTAAAGCCTTACGTATGAGCATGATGTGGACGTGATTTCTTTAAACTTAAAATGCATGCAAATTTGTACACGAACCTCTCAAAAAAAAAAATTAAAAAAAAAAAAAAAATATATATAAAAAAAAAAATTTAAAAAAAAATTTAATAAAAAAAAAAAAAAAATATTTAAAAAAAAATTTAAACCGTAATAAAAAAACAAAAAAAAATTCAAAGGAAATACATAACAATGGAGGGCACATTGAGATTTTTCACCATCTCTTTTCTTCTCTCTTTCTACTTAATTTATTCGGAACAAAAATATTACTTAAAGTTTCAAGCTAACATTAAATTATCTTCGGGGCATTCACATATGAACGATAAGCTGTGAATATCCCATTTGATTTGCAAAAATGTAAAAAAAAAAAATTAAAAAAAAAAATTTAAAAAAACAAAAAAAATAAAAAAAATTTAAATAATTTTACTTAAAAAAATTAAACAATAATTTCGCGTATGACACGACGATTTCGCGAGTTTGGCGTCGATGAGTATTCACCCTCGTAGCTGTCGTCGTAACTCAGGGACATGTGTTGTTGTTGTGGTGGTATCACTTCATCTTGTTCCATGTGTTCCATATTATAGGGATTTGGTAGGCCGCTTACGTCGTGATATGGTGAATCTGAAGAGAGTTTCGAAGCAAAAGAAGAAGAACGTTACTTGAAGATTTTCCTTTAACGATTCATTGTAAATAAAAATGAAGGATAAACAAAGTGAACGCAAGGATATATCGACAGCCAAAACAAAAAAAAACAAAAACAAAAAAACTCTTTAAAAAGATTCTTTAAAATGCTGTCGTCAAACTTACTTCAATTGCTTGCTGTTAGAGCGTAACATCCTGAATTATATCCGCTGCATTAAGTGGATGCATTAATTGAGAAAAAAGGAAGAATATTTCAAGTAACGATTTAAATGAATTCCTTTACTTTGAATCATTAAAGAGTTCATCATGAACTTAGAGACAAAAAAAAAAAAACTGCGAAATAAATTCTTAAATAAATTCAGTACAGAATTTTTCTACCAAAGAAAAGAATCGCCCACTATCTCAACGATCGAGAATTTTATTCATTGAATGTAGGTATGAATGTATAAAAACGAAAACGTCGAAAATCCTTGATGTTGCTCGAGGATGTTTGAGCTTTTCAAAGTTTCAACTCATCTGCCAGACAGACGCACGAGAGTTTTCACTTCAAATTGCCCGGAGAACTGAAAAGTACAAAAGAGCGCCTTTTTTCCCCGTCACTTTTAAATCGTTCCGAAATTTCAATTAATTGTTTTCCTTCTTAATTCGTTGTTCGCGAGAGCTTAAACTAGCTCAAATTATTTCTAAATCAAGCGAAAACTCCTCCTCGCAACGCCGAGTACCCACTCTCATTTTAGTGCCTTTTATTTGCAGAGCACTCCAGAGATTGGCTAAAAAATAAATTTTCCAAGATTTTTTCTTCGCAAAAGAACTTTCTCTATTAGGCACGATGAAAAGGCAAAAGAGGACGAAAGAAGTGTAAAAAGTTGAGCACTCAAAACAAAAAACAAAAAAAAAAATTGGTTTTTAAGGATTCTGGTGTCCTTTTTGGAAGCGAATTTTATGTGACTGAATCTCAAGTCACGCTGTGGAAGAATTCTATTTGCACAAATTTTCGCAGGCACACAGCACACACGGACCCGCCGTCATCGTAGATGTGTGAATTACTCTTTTCATAAGTTTATATGAAAATTTTGAAGTTAAAAGGTAATAAGCATGTACCTGCAACATCAAAGTTTCATAATTAGAAATAATAAATAAAAAAAAAAAAATAAAACTTGAAAAAAGAAGAGCGAAGAAAAAGGATCACTCAAATGCAAACGAATTTCTTCACAGTCCAACACTTCGCAAACTTAGACAAATGGCTGGGAATGGCAACTCTTCGGATGGGAAAGAGCTCAGCACGGGAAATGAATGTACGGTTGAAAAGGTAAACGGAAATAGCACACTCACGCCAACTGTAAGCGATGAATGCGTGTGTGTGAGTGATTTTTACTTTCGAATTGACAGACCACCGCTGGCACTGCTACACACGTGCAGCCGCATGTGACGTGGTATTTAATAAACTTGGTTGCCTCGTATTTCTTATTGTAGGTCTTGCTCGTGTGGATATAAAATATTCGAGTTCGCTCATACTTACACCTGATACGGAATTCTATATAAGCCATAGACTAAAGAAGACACACAAAGTAGCACATGAAATCAAATATTTCAAACGGCACATGTGTTGGATTTTCAATTTTCCTATGCAGTATTCAAAAGATAAGCTTCGCATAAGTTTCGAATACATACACTCGTATATCTATGGATACATACGTATCACTATATCATGGCCATAGCACGTATACGTATTTCATCAATGCTCATACGACCTGTGGGCCATGGTTTTTATTATTGAATAAAATTATATAAAGTAGCTGTGCTTAGTAAAGTAATGTAGCTTAGCTTTTCTCGGTCTTTCACTCTTGCACACCTCCTCTACGATTATTCTGTGTGAAATGTGAAACAAACTAAAGCAAAAAAAAAAAAAAAGAACTAAATGAAACGAGAAAAAAAGGAATGAAAGGAAAATCATATTTCAAAATAATGTCGTAGATAGCAGCAGTTTCCAGCTCCAAGGAATTATTAGGTATACCAGCAAGATTTTTGCACGATAGTGTGCAGGTCATGACATGCTGAGCTCCAGAGAACTGCTAGATATATACTTATTCATTGAATTTCTTTATTTCTGCTGATGTACGGTTTGTCAATTTCGAGTATACATTTCACTTCCAGAGGAAATTAAATTTCTGATGATATGCATTCGGAATTGAAGTGTTCTCCTTTTTTTTTTTTTTTTGTCTGCAATTTGACAGATAAATGTCAAAGAACTCAGATGCTCGGTATCGTTTGTGCCCTAATACTTGAATACATTTCAGTTGACTTAATTAAATTGCAAAAGTTCCCTATTTAAAATTGAATTAAATGGAATTATTGGGCCAAAGTCTAGTCTAGAGTTATGCAAATGAAATTGAACGACAAAAAGCAATTAATTTCACCTTTTGAGAAACATTTTTACATAAGCATCTTCATCTAGTTTGAAGGTAAAATATTACTACAAACGCGACTTTGTCGAATGCACGCAAATGGAAAGCATTTTTTAATGCAATTAACACAAAAATCTAATTTTTACATTCAACCGCTCCCTAAAAGTATACCACGAATAGCTTAGATTGCTATAAAAGAGAGAAAAACAAAAGAAAAACCTAATTCGCATTGTTTATGCTATCACGACGAAATGGAAAATCACATTTTCATTCAAGGTAGTTTCTGGGGAGAATTTTTCGATGAACTTTGACAATTTTGTGTCCTACCCATGTTGAATGTCGATGGCTCTGGCCCTCCGGGTTAAAATTCAACAGCGACATTGTGCACTGGCACGTTCAAACACTTTGGCCAATTTGCTAGAATCCGAAATGAGCGCAAAGACATGCATGTCAAATATACAAATTGTATTGAACATGTCATCGGCCAGTGAGACCGACGAACGATGGAGCCACCGACAGGACAGACAGTGTGATAGAGAGAGACAGAGCGATAGAGGGTTTTAAGCAGGAAAACAACATTGACATGCTGTGCAAAATGTGAGAATCTACGAAAACGATTTTGTAAAAAGCAAAAAAAAAAAAAATTAACAAAGCAAAAACACTGTAAAACGAAAATTATCTCAAGGTCCTTGCCGCATGAATGCTACAGGTGCAGAGGATCTAAAGGAGAAATTTTTTTGGGAGCAATTTTTTTCTCTGAGTGTATGGAAATGGTCTTAAGGCATTTTCATGTACGCAATCAACACACAATGATTTAAGAATGATGATGTTTATGTTCATGTTTCTGTCATTGAAAATCACCATTTTAACTCGACACATTTCGTCTGTCTGGCTGTGTGTGTGTGTGTGTGTGTGTGTGTGTGTGGTGCGTTTTAGGGTCTTTTAGGGCTATCTACGTGCCCGATTTTAAATTGATTATTCTACAATTTTCAACTCAATCCATTGCTGATTGTGTTTGTTGTCTGTGTTGATTTGCTGAGTTTGCTTGCAGCATACACAAATACCTATATACGAATGTACAGACGTGGGTTGTGCGCCATCTTGTGCCTTACATTTGTAAGCTGGCGGCGTCTATGGCCTTAATATCGCACTGTTTCATTTAACTTTTGATTTGGGCCTAAGAACATATTATTGGCTTATTTTGTTAAACAAGCGCTGTCTTCCCTCCTACTTCTCTTTGCCTATCATTTTCTTTGTTTGCATGACACATGTTATGTATATTCGATTCGATGGCTGTTTTTTATGACTGTTTGCACAATGCACAAATAATTCTATGCACAAATAAATCCCTTTTCATGCTCCTACTATTAACTGCTTTCGCTATTCATCAAATGGCTTTCAATGCTCGATGATTTCGAAGAAGATATTTGTTCAGTTCGACATTGATATCCAATTTAAGTTATATAGAAATGTAATTGACATTGAAGGTTGAAAGTTGCATTGTCGGTTTTGACATAATTAGCTGCTCAATTTGATAGACATTCAAAATTGTTAGCTTTGTTTGTAGAAATGAACAATTTCTGTTTATCAAATGAAATTTATATCAATTCTGGTAAGATGAATAATATGTATTGAAAAGTTTGAATTTTATATTTGTTGGCATAGCTTGAGCGACCTTGCAAATATTTTCGGAGTATCTTAAAGCATTTTAAATGACATTCTTGCCTTTGGAGGCAAATTAAACTCGTCGGCTCTCGGCGAAAATGCGTCGCTTTACAATTGGCCATCAGTGTATGCTCAATGTACAGAATTGTAGCCTGCTTTCAGGAAAACAAGCTTCATGATGCATTGATCAGAGATTTTTTTTAGCTTCAAACCAGTGCTCTGCATTTCTGTAGTTTCTCACGATTTGTACGATTTCAATCCAGCAGGAAAAGAGACCCTGACAGAATCGATGACATCAGGATAACTTTGGATGCAACGGCCTGCATGAAATTTCCTGGGACACTTTGTAAGACATTTGTAGACGACCTGTCAGTGACGTCCCATACGCCTTTGTTAACCCCTGGGTGCGATGGCGAGAAAAACATCGAAGAACTGCATTCGCTCTCACGTCTCTTAATGTCTAGAATTTTTCAAAAGGGTTTTTTTCTTCGGATTTTTAGGCGCACACGTTATCCACCCCGCCACGGTATACTTTCGCTCGAGTGAAGAAAATATCCTGCAAAGTATTACAGTTTAAGTGGCCAATGCGATTCAAGCATACAGGGTGTGATCATTAGGTTCCGAGACTGGTCTCAGGAAAATAAATTTATTGAAAATTTTTGTAAATCGGACTAAAATTCTTCAAAATATGCTCCTTGGGAGTTCAGATATCACTGCCAGCGAGATTTCCACTGTTGGTAGGCTCCCTTTTTTCAAGGCATTTATGAGCAATTTATGGGTGCAGTTGAATTGAGAATATTGCATTAATTTTTTCATTTGCAATAGAAGCTCGTTTTCATAGTTTGAATTGAGAATCTTTTTTTGAGGTTAAAATAATAAATTTTTTATATTTAAATTAATAAAAACTATGAGATATAAAAAGGTATAGTTTTATGAAAATGGATTCATCTGAGCAATTTTGAGGAACATTAAAAAATATTTCATTCAAGTAGAACGATAATGTGTTTGTGCTAATTGTGCACAGCACTGTTTCGAAAATTTGTGAAATTTTCTGAATTTTTATGAAATCTAAAAGCCGGAAATTCATCTGAAATATCCAAATCAAAGTAGGTACTCGAAACGAATTTCCCAATTACGTATTTATCTCTAATTCGAATAGTTTGCTTTCGTTTGAGAGTTTTTATTACAAGCATTTAATTTTTGAATTTTTCATTCGAAAATTGTTACAACTTCAAATGTGTGAGCTCAATGAATTGAAAGAAAAAAGAAAAAAAAAACCACCAAAATCAGAAACTTCCATCGTTCTGAATTGGTTGTTCATTGGAGAAAAGAAATTGTTCCAACTATCATAAATATTTTTCCACTTCAGTTTGATTTTATGAATATTTGACTTTTATAGCTGCACTCGAGCATTTAGGCCAAACACTATTTAAACACTTTGGAATTAAATTGAAACGATTCGAAAGTACGTTTCTGCAAATACTTCAAATCGTTTCTAGCGAACGAACGGGAAAATGTGTTTGCTGTAAATGCCATTTTGGAAATCATTTAATAGCACACTCGAAAGTTTTTACGAGAAAAGTCAGCCAGCCAGCCAGCCAGCTAGTTATTCAGTGTGCCAGGGAGACAGTAAAATCATTGAAGAAATTCTTCGGGAAATTTTCATAATGCCAAACTTTTGCAATTTGCTTAATTCGGTCGTTCGTTCTCGAGTTTTTCGGCGATAAATAACTGCAAAAGATGATTTCTCATTGAGTCGTAAAACTTTGAACACAATATTATGGATTACAGTGGGACAATTAAGGTGCATAATGAACTATAAATTCCGAAGGTAAGCATTTTTGAAGAGACTTTAAGAAGTCATTGTGGCATACTGCAAATATTTGCGAATCTCTTAAACGGCATTCGCACACATGTGGTCTATGCAT
Organism: Chlorops oryzae; assembly: GCA_020466095.1. NCBI lineage: Eukaryota > Metazoa > Arthropoda > Insecta > Diptera > Chloropidae > Chlorops > Chlorops oryzae. The sequence continues at coordinate 95,739,866 of CM035807.1, forward strand.
GCATGTGCATACCATAGGTTCATCCGTATATTGAAAATGGAAGCCATTTTGCTTTAATGTTGAATGGATTTCTCAGCTGGCCAGAGAAAGAATTCAATTTTGCAATTCAAAATTTCCATTTGTCAGTTCACACAAGACACACAGCGAGACACACACCCACAGGCCAGTTGCATAAGATTTATTTATAATCAGACCTACAAAGGACATCCACCGGAACGGAGAAATCAACAATAAATTGAGTTACGAAATAGAATCGAACAACAACATTCAGAAGAACAACAAGACCAACGATCAAAGCCGTATCAGCAAACTTAAACGAAATTGTATGTAAATTTTTATTGTAATGCTAAGCTCAAAGTAACCCACAAATTTCCTTACGAAAAACGTCGAATGTAAACAAATTGCGAATGGGTTTATCCACTCAAAATCAGTTCCAAATGCAAACAAAACAAAAACCTTAAAGGACATTCAAGCAAGCACCTACGCACATCACATCAGATCACACCGAGAACAATTTAGGGGCAAACTCTAATAATGTTCTTTCATATTTCCATTTTTTTTTTTTTTGTCCCCAAATTGTATATCTCTGCCTAAAGGAACTCCAACTGTAAGTGCCATAAAACGGATTTAATAAATAAAAAAAATAAAAAAATAAAAAATACGCGAATAAGAAAAATGCTTTAACCGTTTAGCATCTTTTATAGCATATTTGAGTGAAATTTTTCTTCGAGTGCATGCAAATCATGCAAAGGACTTAATAACAGCTGCGTTTGCACACATATCGCGCGCATGTTGCCATACATGTTTGTACACATATGCGTGCAGCATTACGTAGCATGTTGCTGGCTTTGCTTTTGCCTTTTCGGGGCTTTCGCCTGATTGCTATATATGACGGTGAGTAGATTTGCAGACAGAGTGGATTTCTCCCTTTTTCGTTTGTTTTTTTTTTTCTTTTCTTTTTATTCTTTTCGCATAAATCCACTTTAAGTGGAATTCCGTAAAGGAATTCTATAGTTGGCATCCCTTTTTCGACTGCCAACAATACTTTATCATTCCCTCAACGTTTTATAGGGATTTACTTTTGTTGTCTTTCATAGCTTTATTTCCATTATTCTTCATATTGTCTTGGTGCTGTTGATGTTGTTGTTGTTGTTATTATTGTCATTTGAAATTCTTAAATGCGAAACATAAAAGAAAAGCCACTTTTCAATGTTAAACATATCTCGAGGCTCATTCGAATTCGATGCGGCTTAAATATTTTGATCCTCAAAGAGATCGGAGTTTGAGAACGTTAATTTTGAATGTATTTCTTCCATTCAAATTTTATATATCGATATAAACATTCGATGGCATATTGCCACATGATCAATAATGACAGAGAGCAGTTCATTCATTTGCTTAGTTTATTAACTCTAACGATGCTATCAAAATAAACTTCGACCAAAAATGAAAGATTGTTCGACTTAAAAGTGTAGTAAATTCACAAAAAAAAAAAATTAATAAAATGAAGAAATAAAAATCATAAAAAAGCGAGTAAAAGATGCTCGTAAAAAATTCTCGACTAAAGTATCATCGCTAGTTTAAGTGGCAAAAACAAGAGCCATCCGGGCGCAATACGAAAAATATTCAAAATGAATAAAAAAGTAACAAGCGAAACTCTACAGCATAATCAATCAAATGCAAACAAAGCGAAAATGCACAAAATCATGCACGAAAGCGCAAAGATATGTCCTTGGATATGAGCGCACACACACACACACACACACTTTCACAGTGCGACAACGAAACGACACCCATACGAAATTCGAGATGAATGTGCGATGCAAATGTTGCTGACGCTGGCAGTACATGAATCCAGAATCGAAGAATTTGAAGACACGAAAAAAGGCTTGGACCACTTTTTGATTTGACTCGAATGCACGAAGTTGTTGCGTTGTGCATTTGTTATGTTCGATACACAGTTCAGCCGAAAGGAATGAAAAGCAAAAAGGCATAGAAGCCTCGAAATCCGTCGAAAAAAGCAAACGGCAAAGAGCAATCGAAACAAAACGAAACAAAACAAAACGAATCGAATCGAAACGAAACAAAAAATCAGTATTGAGGAAGAGAAGCTAAGGACATTTCCAGCGATACCATAAATAGAGCCCTGCACTGCAGTGGCACGCACTACGGAAACTTGCGGGAATTGAGTGCCACTACTGCTACATCCACAGTGCTAGTTACTTTCCCGTCTCGTTGCGATGATGCACAAAAAAATATCAATGAACTCAAGCGCATGGAATGTTGCTTCAGCAGCTTTTTCGCTTAGCCGAGAGAGACAGAGAGTTTTTTTTTTTTTTTTTTTGTAAGCTGCAGTCATCGTAATGAAGATGTATGGTTTTTGCTTAAGCATATCCAGGACATTTGTGTGTGCCATTGCTATTCTTTCGTTCAGTCTCTGTAGTGCTGCTTAGTGCATGCATTTGTATGTGTTGTATGTTCATGTGTATGTGTGGATTGAAAATTTTTGCGTATTGCTTCGTACATTGACAAATACTTTACGTTAGTGAAGTTAGCTTATTCGATACTTTGCATGTACTACTTATTTCAAATACATAAGCAATTTTCCTTGCATACTTTCGAGGGCACTAGAGAAAACTGCGACATAAGTACGCAGCACATAAAGCCAACAGATAAAGATAAAAATATCTACAAACATTGTGAAATTATTAAGGGAAAAAATGCAACCACAAGCAAATGTCATAAAAACTTCGAAAGAATTCCTAAAATACAGCAATGCCATGTGCTGACAAGCATACCTACCAACTGGAATATGTAGATACACTGAGAAAAAATTGTTTTGAAAAACTGAATCGGTTTCATCTTCGAAAATATGCACTCGAATGGAATCTTTTTATTAAGAAATATTTTTATACAAAACAATAAAAGTCTTTTGTAGACAATTTGAACGAAAAATTATAATAAAGTAAATGAGAAATGAGATTAAAAAAATAAAAAATATAAGATTATTTGGAATTCTTTACGAGTCATATAAATGATTGTTTGTTTTTTGTGGAGTGAACAATAAAAGAAAGAGGATAACGATCAGGTCAATATGATTGCTTCATAAAAGCGATATACGAGTAAAGGAATGATTGGTGGAATAAACGGGCGATGAGTCGCATTGAAATTAGGTTTTCTGTATGGTCGAATTTTTTAACCATGAGAAAAACGACTCGTTCTTCTGACTGAAGAAAAATTGAGCACACATCTACCTTTAAGTCTTCATAACTTAAATGACGTGCATTTCAATTTAGAACGCAGAGCATATTCTTAAGAGTGTAACAGAAAAGGCTTCCATATTCCTTCGCATGGGGCACAAATCGACAGTCTCCCGATCGCTTTAACTTGATCATAGTTTATGAGACCTTTTTGCTTATCACATCCCACATGCTATGGCATTGCTTTTGTTTATATATTGTACGTGTATTATGGTTTTTATTTATTTATTTATTTATTTTTTTTTTTTTGTTGAGAAGTATATGAAGCCGGGATAAGACAAGCACTGAGTGGCTTGAATGGCATAAGAACTCGATACACATCCTGACTTTTATGTATTTCATTGATAAGCATACACATAAGAAAACAATAAATAAGAAAAAAAGAAAACTTTGTAACAAATAAATATGTAACATTGATATTTGTAAAAATAGAAAGAGAGAGAGAAAAAAAAGGATGAAAAAAGCACAAACCAGAAGACAAAAATACAAAAAAAAAAAAAAAAAATTGAAACAAAAGAAACCCGAAAAGATTTTTTATGAAGGCACGAACGGAAAAGCATCGGTTTGTCTAGTTTGTTGCGACTTCGGTCTTCGGACTTTGTCTGGTACTCTCTCATAAAGTATAAAAATATACAATTTCCTTTCGTTCGTTCCCAAATGTTGCTATGGCGATTCGTCGGAGCGCTTTCCTACTTTCTCGTATATTCCCAGTGGTTTTGCTGTGATGCTTATTTAAGAAAAAATTCTATTATATTTTATCGTGGTTCTGCAATGGTGTGGTCTTGCATATTTTCAAGCATAGAATCGTAATACGACCCCCTCCTCTGGCCCTTCCCGCTTCCCCGTTAGGTAAGTGAAATGAATTATCAAGATGTCTTGCCACAATTGGGGATCGTAATTTTGGTGTTGAAACGGAAAATTCCCGGAAAATTGTTTCGGGTTTTGCAATTTCGTTTCAAAACAAATTCGCCATGAGAGCTAAATTTTCATAAACTGGCCGAGGTCAAAATATTATTTTGCATAAATTTCATGGGCATGTGGTGGAATATCTCTCTTTTGATTCATTTTTATTTTATTTTATTTTATTTTTTTTTTTTTTTTTATGAACAAGAAAAATTCGAAAAGCTTTTTACGTTGACTTTCCATTGAGAATACATTTTAATAGAACGATGGCATTTAACTTTGCTAAAAGGAGCATTTTTTGAGCATTACATTTTTGTATTTTAATATTTTATTCCCATTAAATACAAAAAGCTTTTCACGTTTTATGGTATTCGAAGAAATCAGCTCTTTATTTTAAACTTTTTCTTCGTCATTTCGAAATGTCTTTCAAGCAAGGCACGCTATCTCAACTTTTTGTAAATAAAATAACAAAAAAAAAAAAAAAATGTAATTACCTCCTGTGCGAGTTCCTTTCGATCATAACATGAACATAATTTCTAAACGAGTTATAATTTCGAAATGGTTAAATTCACCCGCACTTGTCCTCACACGTTTAACTACATAGCTCTTCAGTTGTTGCCTTACAGTCACAGCGGATAAGCTGTCACTTCCATCGTAGTCTCCAAAGTGGCTCTCATCCATATTCCCTATGTGAATATGTGTTTATTTAGGGTACACGAAAGGTACTCATTGAGCGAAATCAAGTGGCAAAATACAGGATTATGAGAATTAAAATCCGCAAGCAATTTTAAACGAGAAAATGAAGTGGAGCTCTAGCAACAAACGCATCGACCGCACAAACACGCTCCATTGACAAGACACACGGTGGCACGGTGAAGCATTGTTAGTGAACTCATTAAAATGTCACTAGCACTTATGACCAACACGTGTCAGACGATGTGACGGCTAACGACAAATAAGGTGCTATTTGAAAAGATACACAATAATCCCAACAAAAACGTAATCAAGCGAACGACTTTTTATTTGTCCATTGTACCTTGGGCTCGATTCTTGACCGAAGCCGCCTCACTTCACTTAATGGACTATTATCGATAAATCTGGCAAGGTTGTAAAAACGTTCATTTCATCACTAAACCTGCGCTATGTACGTCTGATATGGTCGGCCTATGAGGAAAGCAGCATGCCAGCCACGTGTCTCTCAATAAAGATTGGCATGACACAGTCCGTCATCACAATTGTTAATTTATTGTCAATGTAAGCTTTTTCGCACAGTCAGCTACATAACCAAATAGGTAGCCAGTCAGCCAGCCAGCCAGCCGGGAAAAGTCATTGAACAAAACATGCAGGCGTGTAAATTGTTTCTTTACAACGTACCTACATACATCCGTACAAACAGTACATTCGACCTTGTTCGACGTTTTCGAATGGCCGAAAGGCAAACGGCAAGAGCCGATTCTCCCCTACGATTCGACGACAATTTATCTTACGATATTGCCACAAATCCATCAATTCAACGCGGCGCACCCGTCATGCCGCCTACCTACGAGCAATGCATCAAATGGCCCCATCGCTCGTTCAATCAACGCATCAATTTATCAATAAATGAAGTATGGAAGGACTTACCTAAATGCTGATCAACGCGTTTCTTCGGTTTCTGCACTGAAGCATATGGATCACTGCAGTAGTCCTGCCTGGATGGATTTTGATTATTGCGCAAATTGTGATATTCATCGCCATGTTGACTGGGTGTCGCTGTTAGATGCGGATAGGCGGCATAGTCGTCGACGGCACCGTAACCGCCATGTGTCAATGGATCATAGCCATACGTTGGCTGTGGTTCGACATAGTTGTTGTGTGCTCCGACGGCGGGCACGAGATTCTGTTGATTGCCTGCAGCGGCAGACATTTTCACCTGCCACAGCGAGTCCTGCGAGTTAACACTGCCGCCGTTATTCGAGTTCGAGTAGTTATTTTCAATATAGCCCATATTGACCCCTGTTGGCGAGCACAAAATGAAATGAAATGACAGAATTATTATTACAATGGAAAATACAAAAAGAAAAATAAAACGTAAAACGAACTTATAATAGTGACCTCATTTGATTTAATATTAATAAAACATAAAAAAATGGAACGTGGAAATTGACTTATTGGGTTATTTTGCATTTTCAAATAGGGAAATTTATGCCACTCTCTACAGTGCTTTTTAGTGAACCAATGAAGAGAAAGCTATGTGGGAATTAATGAATGAAAATGTCAACTTTTCAACCACAGCCGAAACTGCCTTTAACCAATTCCAAGGGACCGGAACAAAAAATCCTTACAGCGAGAATTCCTTATGAGGATAAAAAAAGGTCTTACAAATGTAGTGTAAAAGCCTTTAGAAGATTCGCTATGGAGAGAAATTCGCTATAAAGAGTTGCGCCTGTATTTTAATGAAAAATTTACTTTCAAGAGTTGAATTGATCTTAGTTGAACTGAAAAGAATAAAAAGTAGATCTCAATAGATTGAGACAAAAAATTACACCATATTTTTTTTTAGCTTGGGCATCCATGGCACTTGAAAAAGTCGAAAGAAGCATCTGGATATTTTGTAAAGTATCTCCTCACTGATTGTCACTAGTTAAGCATTCAATGGTATCATAGAACCAACCACTCAGAAATAATTAAATATTCAAAAACTTTATTAAAAGAAAAAAATCGAAACTACAGAGCACTAATTTCCATGGCTGCGTGATTACAGAATTACCCCCCATGTGTGGCAGCAAAGCAAAAGCAAAAAATTGCCAAAGCAATAAATGAACGAAAAACCTTTTTAGCTACAAAACCAAAAAAAAAAAAAAAAAAATTGAGCACAAAAAAAAACGAAACGAAATGAAAAAATTGTTTGCACGCAAGCGAGCGAAAAAAGCAAGCGACGAAAGGGTTAAGATGGCGACAGATGCAATCACGCAAGAACAAAAACCATAGTGAGGCGATAAATTGCGAAAAAGCGTTACCGCAGAATAGTAAAACACGAAAAAGCTAAAGCAAAAACAGGGACCGAAAAAGTTGAGTCGATCTAGCCCGAATTTTACATACCCAGCTCCCAAGCCTTTTATGCTTAAATATGCTCTGCACTTTTACCCTTAACATTTCTCATACAATCTTTTAAAAATCCTTCCCAACTTCTCCATCAGATAATCATGCCTGAAGATCGTCCTTGTGGCCCATTATATCAGTCCCATTTCGACTTGACTGGTACAAGCTTTCGGAAAGAGACTTGCCTCTAGTCGGACAGACAGTTGGACCAATTTGTTTCAGTCGATTCGACCTTTCTCCTGTTTAAGAGATTATAGTTACATATGTTTCTATAAACACATATGCCTTAGTCCGTCTCGTTACAAGATCCCCACGAACTGAATATACCCTACTGAAGCTAAGGTGTAAAAGTAGGAAAAAAATTTAAAAAAACCCCATCATAACATCGTGCTGTGTCCTTGGTATCACTTGGAGCTTCCGTTTTTCCGTTCATTTTCATTTTCAAACGAAACAACGCTTGTGACGAAAACGCGATTTGACAGTGAGAAGGCAAACATTCGTTTCAGCCAAAGCGTACCCGGGAGGCGGACGTGCTTTCGTTGAAACACAACGAATAATGCTTTCTCCTCAGGCTTTACCCGAACATCGCGCTGTCGTTTGCCATCAACGCATAAAACTCCCGTCAACTAAAAGCGGAGTACATAAAATTGAATAATGTCTAAAACAATAGGAGAAAATCCCAGGGAAAAGGTTGGCGATAGCAAAAGAAAAATGAAAAGTTAAAGGAAAAAAGAAAAACTGAAAAATGGAACTATCTGAAACTCAAATGCAGCGACATTAGAGTACCATGCATAATTTCCTATCTCTTTGAGATCCTGAAAGTTGTCAGCAAAAAGTATCCATTTTGTTTCCCCCAATGTGCCTCTACAGTGCACAACAGCACCACAATATCAAGTGAAAGTTTGAATGAAGCGTGCGTTTAATATTTATGAGAAATTTAGGACAAAAAAAAAAAAAAAAAATAATAATAATAATAATTACTTGTAACGAAGCATTTTATACAGCTACATAATATCGTGGGGTTGTGTACTTATATAGGTATCGGGTGAATTGGGGTGTTCAAGTCTTGTTTGGAAGACCTAGGAAGCAGGCGGTATCTGATGTTCGCAAGGAGGATGAGATTATGACTGAATTTTTTTGAACTAAAAAAATTCTATTACTTTCTAGTTGAGAAAGGATAGTTTTGATAGTGTGTGCCAATTAGAATATGAAATGTTAAGCAGCCATGAGGAGCGATTCTAAATATTTTTGGGGAGTTTTTCCGTGTCGAATCAACCTTGCTAAGCACACTAGAAAAATTAATATAAGGGAACCAAATATTTTGAAAGTTTCTAAGGTCATCACCAGGGCTCGGATATATATGCATTTATAAATTTAAAGCATACTTTATGGAGTAAAAATTTTGTTCAACTCACATAAAGTTAAGATTCAAATAGATTATTAACTTCAATAAGAATTTTTATGAAGGTAGAAAAGCCGTTTGAAGTTCAACTTCACTAGACTTATTCGCAAAATGTTGGTAAGAAAAGTTTTTCCCCCATAAAGTATGCTTTAAATTCATAAATGCATATATATCCGAGCCCTGGTCATCACATTTTTTCTCTTATTGACGATTCGAAAACTTCCTTAATCCGCGGAGAAAAATATTCTAGGTAAAAGCTCACAGATAATATTCATTTAGAATAGGTCTGTATAACTCTCTATCCATCAGAATGTACAATGACTCTGAGTAAAAATAAATGAAAAAGAGATCGGGGAGAACTACTCTTGGAACAGAAAATATTCCCAGCAGGCACTTTTCAATGACAGCTCAAACTTAGGGAAGAAAAACTCCGCTGACAAGGAATAGTACTAAGTAGTTAGCGTTGAACTAATCGCAGAATAGGTTGGATTCGAATTTCATATATCTGTAATATAAAGCAAATTAGTCGATAAAATGATGCCGAAATATTCAAATTCACAGAATCGAATGACAAACAAAAAGAGCAATACTATAAAGTCCATATTTTCCTGCAATTGTAGCTCTTCATTTCGAATCATACCATATTTTAATTAGTATCTCTTCCTTGAGCATAGAGAGATGTGCTGTTTAATTCAAAAGAAAAACAAAACAAAATGAACATTTCATTTAACTTTTCACTTAAATATTTAATGCTTGATATGAAGTATAACAGCGCCGGAAGCGAGAACAACAAGCATAAATTGTGCAATCCTTCGAAAATACAGACACACATCAACGTTTTACAAATGCAGTTAACAACAAGGAAATCAAATAAATACAACAAAAATAAAAAGTAGAAAAAAGCAATAAAAAAAAAAAAATGTAGGAGGAACGAAAAAACAGAGAAGCAGAGCGAAATAAATAAATAAATGAATGAATTTTTGGAAGTCAACACAAAGCATTACAACTAGAAAATGCATTAAAAATGCAAGCGAAAAATTTACAGCAAATAAAATCAGCGAAAGCATCATGCATACACATGTACGAAGCACGGATACGAGCGCAGACAAGAACGGAATTGAGAAAGCACGAAAACGAAATTTCCACAACAATCAAAAGCGGATGTTGCAGGAAACGAAACAAAGATTCTTCACATACACGATAAATGCAGCAGAAATGCAACCGACACAAGCGAAAACAAAACGATTCGAAACAAAACAAAATAACACAAAACGAAACGAGGAATGAGATACAACGGGAAAGTTTTTCCGCCAGTTTTTCCTCATGCTATACACTTGAACTTACATTTTGTAACGTCACTTCCTCCCAACAACAAACACATAATAAAGGCAAAAAAAAAAAGAAAAACGAAAAAAAAAATAAACCGCGAGAAGACGTAAGGTTGCCAGAAAGTAAGTGGCCGTACAACTGCAGGACAACAGAAAGGTGCAATGTCAGAAGAGCTGCACTAACAAAGTAAGGCGCTAAGTTAGCCAAGTTTGTTAAGATCCTGACATGACTGCTTGTAATGGTAAAAAAAAAAAAACACGAAAAAATAACCATATATAAGTAGGTATATATAAGAAAGAAAGAAAGAAAAAAACAGGAAAACGGGAAAACAAAACGACAGGACAACAAACGCGAAAGGACCGAATGCATTATTTGCAATCGTCAGTCGATGATAAAACCCTAACTTAAGTACCTACACAAAAGAAAAAGTTTGAGTTTTTCTTTTGAAATGGATCTGTTGGTGTAGTGTTAAGGATTATACGAAAAGTTTTCTCTCTCTCCATGTTTGGTTTTTCTTCCTTTTTTTATTCATTCTTGAATTTTATAAGCTTGAAAGTTTGCTGAAAGGTAACTTTTCTTAAAACTACATTTTTCTGATCCGACTTTCGCAGTTGAAATTCGGAATGAAAATTTCTTGAGGTCGTCTTAACTTTTTGCATTCTGATTTCCCTTGAAGGAACTTTAAATTTATTTGACGTAAACCGCCATAATTTAATAGAAACAGCACGGAATTCCATTTAAGGTTATGAAATTGCGATACTCGTTGCTTGAACAGCAGAATTTTGACTGAGGCAGCTTAATTCTAAAGTTAATTTTATGAGTTCTGAGCTGATTGCTAGTCAAGCCATCTTTGGTTGTCGTGATAGGTCTTGAGTCCCGATCAACCCTTTGCTGATTCCCGAATAAATCGACGGATCAGTGCCCGCCCGATTCAGGTTACTTTTCCTTGTAGTCAATGCACACTTTCTAACCAAGATCCAAATCGAGTTGTTTCTTCAACCTGTCACGACTTGAACACATCGGCGGAGCAAGGCCACAGGAACCGTTAAAAGTAACCACCGGAAAACTCTTAATTGGGGATTTTAACTTATCATTCTTTCCCTGTCTGATCTCTAGTGCACAAAAAAAAAAAAATAAAAAAATAAATTCATCACCTAAAAGTATGCTTTTGAATGTTTAGAAAGCAATTTATAGCGTTTTAAGGCCTTAGCCTTCGGATAGGTGCGTTCATACGAAGGGGGTGCTTCTAGGTATTGAAGTATTTTCAGCACGCCGGGGAATAATGACCTCAACCATTTTCGGTGCTTTTAATAAAATTATCCGGGGATTACTTTAATCCTGATTTGAATGAATCCAGTGTCAAAATATCATTTCGACATCAAAAGTGGCTGCTTTGAGAATTATGAGAATAGACGAAAAAAAAGTTTACCGAAGGCTTTTTAATTAGCTTCAATTCCTTTTGGTAAGGACATAAGAACGATTGTTATCCCCTCAACTTAATGTTCTTCGGTTCCTTCAGACATCCTTGAATTAATTCTTTTCAAGATGTTTACTTTGCACAAGCGTGAAAGATTAAAAAAAAAACTGCCAATTTTTCCATTCGAGGATACTCAAACGAATTGAATTGAAATTCCAGGAATATGCAAAGCCGCGAAAAGTGCAACATTATGCTATTGGAGCAGAAGACAGAACAGAACTCCTATAAGAGCTTATGAAAATCCAAGTTGGGATTATAAAAGAAAAACAACGCTAAGAGAAACAAGGGGGGAAAGGACTACCAAAGAGATGAAAAATCAGTTAAAATTCTCCTTTTAACAGGTATTGCGAGAAGTATAAGCATCCATTGTTGTCTGAGTGCCCACGTTTTAAATCCAATTTAACAAATTGACTTGGCCAGGCGAATTGAAGTTGTTGCGAAGACAAAGTAGAATAAAAAAAAATAACACAAAAAAGAAACAAAACGCTAGCCTAACGACAGGGAATTTTCAACTTTTATTCGAAGCAAGCGCAATGAATTCGCACAATAAACATTAACTTTAAGGCACTTCAGAATTTCGAAATTAGAGAGCAAAAGAAAAAAAAGTAAGAAACAAGTCAACGATTTTAATGTACCCAAGACGACAAAGTTTCAACAAGTTTTGAGCTAAAAGTTTTTATTGAATTCGTTGTGGTGGAATTTTTATTTTTATTTCATTTTATTTGTTCCCCCTATTTTAATTTTTTGAAGCTTGCTTTGAACCATTTTTAAGTAACAATTAAACTAAAATGTTCATCAAAAGTCACATTGAGACGATCGTCAGAATGAATTCTCTTTTTGTGGAAGTTCAAGTTCCAAGAAACGGTAAGAGGCTGTGACTGGGGAAGTAGTGCCTAGGGAAATAGTTCAAGCTCTTAAGTAGGGAAGTTAAAGGAAAGACGAAAAAATTATCATTCAAAAGAATTTAGATGCGGACAGCCTCGGGTTAGGCGGGCCTTTGTATCTTAATACACATCAGTTAAAAATTCGTTGGCCTGGAAATTCTTCTTCTTTTTGCGTGTTCAAATGTAGAGACCTCTCTCGGGGTCCGGAAATCGATACCAGTTCCTCTATTTTGATCTGTTCTTTGCATCATCCGAGGTAGGTCCCACAGCCTTTGTATTTTTGGTGTGTAGCCCGCCCTGTTTTGCTAAAATATCCTCATTTCCTCTCAAGACGTGTCCATATCAGCGTAGCCTAGTCTCCCGCAATTTCCCAATAATTGGAGCAACTACGTTACGGCTACGCATGTCTACGTTTGGAACATTATCTAAAGGGGCCAAATATTCACTTTTTTGATAGTCTTCCGCCAACTCACATTTATAGTATTGCCATAAAGTTGGTATCCTAGGTTATCTCTGGATAAAAGCAACATAAAAATATTGTGAAATATGATAGGCACTCATCACATTTGATAGATTTTTGGTTTGGGTTCCTTAAATCTATTTCATGTCATTGTAGTTTATTGAAATAGGTACCTAATAAAATTTACTCTGAAGGCCCGTCAAATATTTTGCATTCAAGTGTCTGCAACAGCGATAGAAGCTACTCGGAAATGATATTTCCAATTTTCAATATTGTTGATGAATAAAATTCCTTGGAAAATTTCGAAAAATTGCGTCCAGCCGAGGGCTGACGAAGATAATGTGGCATTGATTGCACAAAATTCTATAGACAACAATTCATTTGCTATTCTCTTGATTTTGGCAACAATTTCCCCCACACGTTTATGTGCGATGTTCTATTTTGGTTTTACTATTGCACACAGATCCCATCGGTTTGCTCGAGGCAATGCATTTACAATGTACATACATAGGAGTGTGTAGGTAAACGAGAGATTTTAGTGGTGATATTTTTGGCTTTATTTTTGGTAATTTAAAATTCCAATTGCCTACCCAGCTGCGGGCGCTTTTATTGCAACGAAAATTTTCCACAAAATTTTTGGTAAATAAAAACAAAACACACGAAATACAAACAATGGCGGCAAATGATGGAACAGTTCAAATAACTAAGCCTAGAAATGCTATATTCGATTTGTGCATGTGTTTGTGTGTGTGTGGTGATTACCACGAAAAATTGTGCAATTCCAGCATATCCTTTTATTTTTCATTTTTGCTTATTATTTCCACCGAACCGAAAGAAATTCGAAGCACTTTCTTAATTTAGTTTTCCGAAATGCTTTCGACAAAATTACGGAGTGCCGAAATGGAGCTATTGAAGTCTTTTGTTCGCTGGGGATAAAGGTTTCGAAACAATATCGCAATTACTTAATGAAAGGAAAACGATTTTATTGCAGTTATACTTAAGGTATATCTTAGTAGAAGAATAAGAAGTAGTATACCGGTAAGATTTGTTCCAATTAAGCGCGAAATGGTTCTTAAAGTTTCTTGGCGACACAATGACCCTTTTCTTCTCAATTGCAATTGCGTAATTATTTTGCTCGTACAATTGAAAGCTCGAATTCACTTGAACAGTTTCGAAATTGAGTAATTAATTAATTGAGAAGCGATATTAGGACTCCGGAAAAGACTTCGTTATTTTCGTCTTTTATCGAAAACGCTCTCAGAATTTTCTTCACATACAGTAATGACCGGATATGGGAACTTTAAATAAATACACCTACAGATTTTAGGTGATTCTGGACAGGACACAATTTCACCGATTTATTTTCAATACAATAAGGAAGCACAGTTGCCAAATGTTTAACCCTTTTGAGCTTGAATTCTTCATATTTTTGTATATTTATATATAAGAGGAGTACTTTCTTCAATTGCTTAAATATAGCTCAGTAGAGTATATTTTATATTTTTTTTATTTTAAATTTTATTTGACAAATGGTTTTGTTAAAAACGCGAAAAAGACTTATTAAGACTTCACGCACACAACAAAGAAATTCAACAAAAATCCAATCAAAATAAAAATAAAACACTATCACATCAAAGCATAAAAAAAACCTGCCAAAAATCGAAAAATGTTCGTACAAACGAAACGCGAAAACAAACAAAAAAACGCGAAAATCCCTGTCCCATGAACATTTTTTCGCAATTAAAAAGCCCAACAAGAAACGCATGTCAAGGATCAATTGCTTCCCGTTCATGATAAGTTCATACTCATACGTTCAAAAGAGGAATGCAGAAAAGACAATTAATTACGAACGTAGGGGAACGCTGTTGCGACAAAAAACAAAAAAGGAAAAACAAAAAAGAAATGTTATTCGTATTTTTGCACGTTCGTTCGAACGGTTTTTTAAAAAGGTATCCAATGAGACCACAATGGTCGCTCCCCTTTGCGGTCGGTTGCACAAAGTTGCCACTCATTTGTAACATGAAATGCCAGAATGGAAAGAGGTCACGAATGACCACCAACAACCGGCAACACCAACGACTAATAGCGCCCCGAAAGCCTCATTGACCACGAAATGCAATGAACGACTCCATACTCAGTTCTGTTGGAGTCCTAGCAGGACGAGCGGACGGACGAATGGACGGACGGACGAACGATTGCACGAACGAAGGAACGTATGAACAAACGAAGTAACGCCACACCGCATTGTGCACCGAGTGCTGAGAATCCATGATGTCTGCGCCGCACTAAGATGAATGAGTCCGGTTCGACAGGTATTGGGAATGTGCAATGTGTGCTTAAAAATTTTTACAATTCACGTTGTGTGCACGCGGGCGTTAAAAATTGGTGGTTTTACAAATTTACACCGGCCCCCAAGGGCACCTCATACACTTGCCAATAAAATACATTTGAGGGTCTGGTGCCAATGTCCGCAGACCGTACACCTTGCCCTTTGTCGTGTCCTGCACGCAGTTGAGCATTCGAAAGCTATTGAGACATCTTCTTCTACGGCCATGAGAAGCCGCTCAAGTTGATGGATCGATGGATTTTGAAGTGTTGCATGGTTGTACTCCAAATGACCATTATTTTTTGTTGTGTGCATTTTATTATCTCTTTTCTCGCATTCTCTTTGTTTTGTTTTGTTTTGTTTTAGTTTGAATGTTACTGTTGCTGCGTATTCATTGAAGTTCGAGAAATGAAAAATCACCCAACGTCGCAACATATTTTCCAACAAATTTCGAGAGCCCTCCGCGATACAAAACAAGGGCAGACAAAGACAAACAAAAAAGAGGGCGAAAAACAAAAAAGTCAAATAAATAAAAACAAAAAACAAACCGAAAAGTAAGAGGACCATCAACAAACTTAGGTACTTACATTCATTTCCTGGCATCGTGTGTCCCGTCAAACCGGGCATTCCACCAACTGACATTCCGCCGCCCATGACACCGCTGCCTGGATGATGATAGCTGTAGCCATTTTGTGTCGCATACAGTGCGGTCTTTTGGTCCTCCATGCTCAGTGCCAAGTCCATCGAATGTTCGAGTGCTTTGTTGTCTAGCCCACTGGCCGGGTAGTATGGCGGCGGGGCTTGGTTTTGCTGTGCAGCGACTATCGACGGACGCACCGAGTCCATTTCGTAGTCCTTTGCAGCGGCGCTCTTCTTCGATTGATTGCGCTTGCAGCGACAGAACATCAGCAGCAAACCGACGAACAATGCGAACACAATGCAAGAGACAATTATGGCTATCAGAGTGGGTGTGGTTAGGGCGGATGCCTCTGCAATGTAAGCTCGCCCGACTGAAAAACAGACACAGACACAAAAACAGAAATAAGAGAAATCAACGATGGTTGACATCAGGAAAAATTTCATGCAATTAATTTGCTAGAGTGACAAAAAATAAAAATAAAAAAATGAAAGATATGGAGGTGATTGAGCGCATTAATGGGGTTCTCCTCGGTTGCAATAACTTCATTTTATCTACTTAAAAAATTTAAAAAAAAAAGAAGGAAAATTTTTTAATATTCCTCTTCATCGAGATTCGACAGGACTTTTGAACTTTCACATTCAAAGGTAACCACTTAAGTGGGTTCGAAAAGAGGTTGTTGTCAATCACCTGGCAGGCTCGTGAATTAGTTTTCTAATACTCTACTGTTCCTACTTACTTTCGGCTGTCGTGTATTCGCCGCAGTGTTCATGGTTGGACCGCAAGCACAGTTTCACGCGCACCGTTGGGCTATTGTCGTCCTCCAGCGCCAGAGTGTTCATGTCGTTGTCGAAGCCCTCGTCGTCGATGTCGTTGCGTCCGCCATGAACGGTCCGTCCTAGCGAACGACCAGCGGCGCTGCGGCGCGGTGCAATATGCCGATCAATCACGGTCTCCTTAAACGTTGGACCATTGCCCGACAATTGCAAATTCACCGTTTCGACAATTTCCCATGCAGCAGCTGGCGTCTCGCCGTTCACCATTGTCTCGACGACGGCAATGAGCGATAGACAGGTCGCACCAACATTGATGCCCAGCGTACGTGATTGCGGCTCGTAGGTAACGTGCAATGGCGGTGGGATTTTGTTCACCTTCGTTGTGGTCATAATTTCGTTCGAATATGGCGAATTGCCTTTCGTATTGAGTGCATTCACTTTAAAGGCGTAGCTCTGGTGTTGATCTAGCGGCGATACCTTACAGGGATTGTCGCGATGGCAATCGAATTCTAGCCACTCAGTGTTGCTCGTCGTCAGGCTAGCACAGTCGGGAATCATTTGTTCTTCGCGCGGCATAGCGACACGACGATAGCTAACGAAGAATTTCGTATTGCTCAGACCACCATCGAAGCCGGGATCCCAGCCTAGTGTAACGTAATTGGGACCCACGTCAACGGCGCGTGTGTTCGTTGGCTTCTCCGGTGGACCCTTCTGCTGCAGACGTATGGGAGCACGAATTGTGTCCATGGTGTTTGCAACGCGGCACGTGTACTCGCCATAGTCGGCGTGGCTGAGCGAATTGATGCGTAACACCGAGGTGTAGATGTCATTGTTGTCGGTTGTTGTGCTAATCTCATAATGGCCATCTGAAGACATTGTTAACGGCGAGGGATTATTACCAAATTGCCATTGGAATTCGGGCTTGGGGTAAGCCTGTACGCGACAGACAACTTCCGCCGTTTCGCGTATATCGTAAGCGACTTTATTGTACTGATGCAATACCAGCGGTTCGTGTTCGATACGCAGCTGCATGCTGGAATTCGCCGAGTTCACTTCGTTCTCATACAGACAGGTGTATAGGCCGCGGTCGGCAGGGACTAGTTGATTTGCTCCAGGGCGGGCTTTGCCACGGAATTTGAGCATGCTCTGTACAGTGACCATTCCGTTGGGTCCCTGGACGGGGTTCGTAACGACTTCGTAGAGATTCAAATCGGGCAGAATTTCCGAACCGTCCTTCAGCCAACGTATCGAGGGCGCCGGCTTGCCCTTAGCACTGCAAGTTACTGCGAAATCGGTTTCCTCCACACGTTTCGTCATGTGCTGTTGTAGCTTTGCCAAGAACTGTGGCGGCTGATGGATCTCAAGGACGATTGTTGCCATTTTACCGATACCCAATTCGTTGACCGCATGACAATGGTATTTGCCTTCGTTTCCCAAATGTGCTTTCGGTATCGAATACTGTGGGCCCTGCGCCAAGATCTTCTGGGTGCTCGAGAATTCGCCGTCGATGTCGCGGAACCAACGATATTGCGGAACGGGCCATCCCGGTGGGTTAGCCGAGCACGTGAGCGTCACGCCGTTACCAACATGCACCACTGGCTTATTGGGTGTAATCGATGCCTGTCCGGGACGATGGCGTACGAGCAAAGCGACCGTAGAATTGCCAACACGTTCGCTGCGCTCTTGACCGTGCGATTGCATAATATTCACGGCACGGCAAATGTAATTACCCGCATGCTCTGCACGCACGGACGAGAGCGTCAGCACATCGCCGGAATAACGAAATTCGGGTGCGCCCTCCTTCAGCCATTCGATTGTAATTGGCGACGGATTGGCGGTCACATTACACCGAATATTAATCGTTTCGCCCTCTTCGGCCTCGCGCGTCTTCGATTCAATCACGACAGTGGGCGGATAGAGGACGTCAAGGAAGAGCTCCTGCTCGCCCGTCTTGCCGAGCCCATTATCTGCTGAGCAAGTGTATTTTCCGCCATCCTGTACGCTGACGCGCAGTATCGTGTGAACCAGCGAGGAACTAATGAAGCGGCCATTGCGTGTCCACCGGACGTTCGGCACTTTCGGCTTCGCGTCAACGTTACACTCCAATTTCGCAGTACGATCACGTTCGACGCGCAGTGGGTTTTCGGGGCCCACTTCGACGCGTGGATAATCTGCAAGAAAAGAGAAGAGGAAAAGAATATGAAGAAAAAACGTTACCAAATTAAATATCTATGAAAAACTTTTGCCGAAGCAGAAATGGACGAATACCACAACAGTAGGTATGTGGAGGGGGGCTAGAGAAAGCCATGTGAAACCATGGAAATTAATAAGCAGAAATTACAAAAACGCGCAGATAGCATAATCAGTGAGGAAAAATGTAATTGAATTTGAGTATTCGGTAGCGGAGATCCGAAGAAGGTAATGTCTTGATGATGTTTAGGCCATTTTCTTTAACGATGAGTTTAGCTGCTAATAGCTAATGAATGTGCGCACTCAAGTGTCCGTTAAGTCCTTACGATTTACGGACTGAGTGTGCTTCGAACGTAGCAAAATCTAAGCAAATCACCAAGAAATAGTTTCGTAATTTCCTAATAAAATTATGGATTTTTCCTCCCTCCCATTGCCATTAGAAAATAGCATCTATTTTTTTTTTTTTCTTAAGGCAAAGTTATTTACGAAGAGGTCTCCTTTCTAAGCATTAAAATAATTATTTTATTTTGCCTTGAGGTTGAAATTTAATTACTTAATGGGTCATCCGTAGATGACTTTTTTTCCCCGAATTTTTTCTCACCATTTAAGTGTCCGAATGTAGGCGTATTTTCTCGCCCGCTTCGTGTTTCTTTTCTCTCTCAAGCGTTAAGAATTCAAAAATCTTATTCATGACTATAAATAGAATTCTATTAAGGGGACTTTTTTTTTTTAAAAAAAACTTGCATTTCGGGATAGGCGATCCCATTTCCTTTTAATTTTCCTAAAGAATAAAAGGAAGCAATTCAAACTCCTCTGTTAACCGTTGTCGATTTATCAGGAAAAAGATGAAATGTGCTCTCAATTCAACAATTTTATGTCCCAAAATGTTGGCTGATTGTTGGCAAAGAGTATTTTGTCTATCATTTGACGTCCATAAAGAATATAGAGTAAGAATTTATCATTTTTATAACAAACTTTTACCTCTCCTGAGTCAATTTGAGTGCGAGTGACTCTCGATAGTCTTATTTATTACATTCTCTTCATTTTAGCTTTCCTTAGATTTAAAGCCATGACAGAACAAAATACGCATAGCCAACGGTGCACCGCGGTGTGCCTAATCAATGAATAAAAAAAATATATATGAAAAAAGAGCAAGAACCCAAGGAGAAGCTCATTTCTTCTGAGCAAAAGTCAACACATTTAAAAGCGTTAGATGCAATGAAAATGAAGCTTAATTTTTCCTTTTTTTTTTTTTGCTCTCTACTTCCCTTCAAAGTTTTTTTTTTTTACAATTTTTTGTCTCTCTTTAAGCACTGTTGGGAGTGAATGTCGCCGGCAAAGACTGCGAGAAACTTTTTGAAAATGCGTGATTTTTGCAATCCTTTTCAAGCGATTCTTGACAATGACATCCACGACAGTAAAAGAAAAATCAATAGATAGAACAGCCACGAGAAAAGGTTGAAAAAATCCATGAAATATCTGGAATAAAAGGAGATATCAGCTTAACTCTTCAATTCCTGCTGCCACCTGCAGATGAGAGAGGTTTCTTTTGTACTTTTCGTCATAAAGAATTGTTTTTTCTTTTTAGTTTTCAAATTTTCATAATTTTTCAGCTAGGAAATTAGTACCTCCGATTGTCACGAATGCGATGTGTTCTTTAATTATATGTATATCTATGGTATAAATAGCTTTAAGCAGTGTTGCCAAAGTGTTTCAGAGGTTAAAGATTACCCCAAAATAAAGATTAATATTTTATAAATGGGGCTCAGTAATAAAGATTTGGAAGAAAATCGCCAAGACCCACAAAAGATGCCTTAAAAGTTAAGTTAAAACAATCAAAAAGTGTCAGTAAAGTCTTCAAGCTCATTTCAGTGAAAACATCCTTAAAGACTTTGATTTATGTTATAAAATTTATGCATTAATTTGGATAAGTTAGCGGCAATTCTTGCCATTTTTTCACACAGAAAACATTTAAATTCGGCACCTAAAGGTATGCATTTGAATATTTAAAACCCAATTTACATCATTTCATGTCATTAATAACGGAGCATAATTCAGGCTTTAAAGATATCCTCACAACTTTCAAATCCCTTCTTCTAGACATGATAAAATGGGTAAAACAACAAGACTGAACGGATTTTTTACTATCAGAAATATTCGGATTATTTAAATGCATACTTTTGGGTGCTGAATTTAAATATTTTCCATTGTCCTGCAAATAAGTTTTATTTAAAAAAAAACCCCTGCAAAAATGTCGTTTTAGTGAAAAATAAGATCCGAATTTCTATTTGCTTTGACATTGGAATTGAAGGGTTAAAAATAATTGCATTACATCGATACTTTGCAAAACATTGTAATAGGATGTCAGCTTTTAAAGCCTCATTTTGTCCACCATTTTGTGAGTTATTTATCTCATGTTGTTCACCGAAGGTAGAAATGCCGACAGGGCTTTTCTTCTTGGCCTTTTACAAATTCTCGTAATATATGCAATCAAAATAGCGTGATACAAAATAATTCAATTCAGCCCTGAAGGTATTCTTTTGAATAAAAAAGAAAAAATTGTGTAGATATTTCAAAGAAGTTTAGTTATGGCTTTAAGATGCGTTTGAAGATGCGTTTCAATGCACTTATTTTCAAGAATGAATTGAATCTCCCGATGACAAAAAAAAAAAAAAAAATCTACGATCTGAATTGAATTACTTGATGTTGGGCTATACATTTTTGAACGTGATGATATAGCTCTAATCCTTTGATTCTCTTTCCAGCTCTGATATTGCGTTCGTTTATCGAAAATTATAGTATTTCAAAGAATATCCTCGAGGTCCTTTAAAGTTGTGCGAACCTGTAAATAATTTCCATAATGTAAATAAAATTTCCCAATGAATATTCGCGTGCATTATTTTAAGATTCAATTGAAATCTTTTTGGATTTTCCTGACGAAGAGCTCCCAACGGACATGCTGAAATCTGATTAACATCCTTTAGAAGGATGCTCTCACTTGGCTAAACATTTTTGATTACCTTCGTAGAAAATCATGCCACGTACCTATTGTATTCGAGGGCTGCTCACTGTGTCGAAAATATAGAATAACTAATAAAGTCTAATATTCAACAATGGATGAGTTTTGATGGCGGATTCCCGCCGCAGCCGTTGGATGGACTCGTTTGGATGATTGGATTTCATTCCGTAAGAAATTATAAGAATTCACAGCGTGTTCTGACCATTCATTTACGTGTGAACAATTTTGGAAAATTTTTAATATATTTTTTGTTTTTTTTGTTTTGTTTATTTTCGCGATTGAGTCGTAGGAAAAATTGTTGATCGACTTTTGCAAACAAACTCAGGTCCACACTGGCGTAGAATTGTAGCCCGCCCCAATTATTAAGTTTGCTTATGCCTTTTTCATTCACAGCATCATTTTTCTCATACTTTCCATGAAGCGAAAGTGAAAATTGAAAATGGGCTCCAAACTTTTCTAGATCACGTAGGTCAGCGTAACGAAGCCGACATTTTCTTCATTAGATACCTTTTTGAGTTGATTTGATTTCGCTCCATTTTATTCAGTTTGTTTTTTCATTTTATATTCTCATCATTCTATTCCTCATTCATGAATGACTATTCCCTATTTTCTATTTTAAATTTTCTATTTTCTTTTTTCGAAATAAATGGACATGTTTTTTGTACGCGTGAGGAGTTTTTAATGGATTTTTAATCCGGCTGCTTGTTGTTCAGATTGATTAGAAATAAATTGGTGAGCAACGGCCATCGACAGGCATTAAATTGAGTGCTTAACGTAAGTGTACAACGGAACTCGGTGCGCGTCAGTCGAAAGCGACGATGGGAGGAATGGGAGCCTCTCATAAAAAAGCAATTTTAAAATAGATGATAGCCTTATAAAATCAATGAGAGTAGCGACGCTTAAATTGTTTCCTTTCTCGTTCAATATTCATTTTTCTTTGGAATGAATTCCAAACTAACTTCGAACGTGAAATGTGATGAGATGAGATGGGATGAGGGAACATCGACGGAGACGGCTTGCCCTACTGCATGACTAATTCAATTATTTTGTGCTCAAATAATTTGGGCTTCTTTTCAGAAGTATAGCAATTTATATGCAAAGCACGCAGGATATTGTTTTAAAAGAACACAGAGCAAAGTGAATCGGGCACTGGAAGAAGCTTTGTTTTGTCCTCTTTTGAATGCTTTAAAGGACTTTAATAACAATAAATGCCCGTATAACTCCTTTCGTTTGTTGAAACAATGGACAGCGCTTTTAAGAGCTTATTTGTTTTTGTTGTTTTTTGTGCGTTTTTACCTGCGTTCATAAATATTTTTTAATTCCATTTACGAAAACGAAACCTTGCAATTTCCTTTAAGTACCAATAATTCGCGTACAGCGAACATAAAAGGGAAAATCCTTTCTGTTGTTTTCTTAATTCAACTTAGACATGAAAATTGTTTTTTTGTTTTTTTTTTTTTGTTTGTTTGTGTTTGTGTGTGAGGTTTTGTTCGGTGTTTTCCAAGAAAAGAAATTGTGAAAAATGTTATGTTTGAGTTAATAAAAATTGATGACTTTAACGACATGGGTTTTTGTGCTATTAAGTGTTTCGATGGCACGCAATTTTATACTAAATGAGTTAAAAAGAAACTCTTGAATTTGAGCTAAGAACACAAAATTTTCGTTGATGTATAACTTTTGCCTGCCTTTGTTTTAATACCAGTATATATATTTTTTTGAGTAATTTCACTTCATTACATGATTTAGAGCCGTTA
This sequence comes from Chlorops oryzae, assembly GCA_020466095.1. Taxonomy (NCBI): domain Eukaryota; kingdom Metazoa; phylum Arthropoda; class Insecta; order Diptera; family Chloropidae; genus Chlorops; species Chlorops oryzae. Next base: position 95,763,364 of record CM035807.1, read on the forward strand.
CTTTTTGAAGAGATTTTTTATTACAGTTTGAGAGACTTTAAAAGTTTTTCTTTTTTATATTTTGTAGCTTTTATTATGGGAAGTGAAATAGGATCGTAATTATATTTAAAAAAAAACAAGCTTCAAGCCTCAGGTCGACTGAAAGATGAGTAGGTACGTGGGAGCTTTAAGGAGCAATTTATTGAGTAATTGAATAAATAATTTTTCCGCGAATATTTGAAATAGCTCAGAAATTAAAGTTACAAGGACTCTTCTTCTTTGAATCAATTATCGCTGAGATTCGAAGACATTAGGCCGACATTAAGACATGGTAAAAGGATCAAAGCAGAATCGATTAATTCTGATGAAAATTCCAACAAGAATGTCTGCTTTTTATTCAAGACGAATCCATAATGATTATATGTAAGAGTGGCAAAAGGAACGTCACCAACTGAAAGGACACAGTCTGGAGTGCTAAGGTTTTGATTTTTAATACTTAAAATTATCTAGAGAGAAAAAAAAAAGTCATCCGAACCGGATTAAAAAACTTGTTTCGCTAATGGCCAACAAAATGTTATCTAGAAACCTTTCTCTAACCATGGCGAAGAAATAAAATAATTTACTTTAAAAGGCCCATAAAAAGAACATTTCTTGTAGGAGCATAATGAAAATTAAACAAAAACAAAAAAACAAGGTAGAAAACTGGAAATGTAGCATCGAGAAGAATAAGAAGAAGTCAAAGACTTTTATTAGCAGTTACATGAGAGATACACAGCCATTCTCGAGTCTATTATCAACATGCGTGCACTCATGTTGCAGATACATGCTGTCTCTACATGTGTTTGTTTAAAAGCTGCAAGTGTAGTCATTAGTTTAATATGCTTTCTTTGAGATGAGACAAAAAAAAAAATAAATAAATAAAAATATATACATCGTATGCAACATGCTGCACGTCTGGAAAACAAACAAACAAAACCGGTAGCACAATCTTCCTATGGCAGCAGCCAGGGTCAATAACATTAACCTCAAACAATGAAAGATGAATATCCAGAGAACATAAAAAACAAAAAGAACAAGTAGAAAAGAATCTCGGCGAGTGTATTCTTTTATGCGAGTGGACGGAGAAGAACAACATAAAAGCTGGCAAGACAAATTGCATTATGTTGCACGATGGCTGAAGAGCATTCTGTATGGCTTTGTATGCTGGACCAACAAAATGGTGACTGAACGGATTTATGAGTTGGAAATATCGAGACTGGCTTTTTTTTAGTGTTCTCCATGAGGCAGAAACGAAAGTTGGTAGTTTCGAAATCAAATTAATTAGCCACCATCACAACAACAACAAGAAGGCACACTTTTCATCTACTTACATACATATCAAAGCAGCATGATGGCATACGTTGTCATTAGGGAGATTCAAAGATACTGTCGTATGCTGAACTATGGAAAAATCTATGGCTGAAACGATTCTACTTATGCCAGAGCATGAGTAGTTTCCTTCGAGTAAGAACAACAAAGCTGTTATTGCGAGAGCATGTGTGGGTAGTCGGAAGTGTGTGGTCGTAAATTTTCAATAAAGTTCAAGGCAATTATTTGGCCGTTGACTGTTGACTGTCTATAATAACTTTTTAATCTCGTCTGCATTGGCCACATTTCTAATTATTCCAAAGCGATTCTTTTTTTAGGTTGAACGTTCTTGGACATTAATCTAGTCGTGGCTAAGGCGAATCAACTTCAATTAAGCAACGACAGTTTGATGGAAATCTTTTCGACTTTTCTCCTTGTTTGGACTTGAAAAACTTGTTTGTTTACCATTAATTTGGTTGGCATTTATTCGAGATGCTTCTTGCCTTTGGCCAGATACTTACATAAATTAATGCGTCTTTATTTTGAAAACTTTTTCTACGAAAAATAGAATTTTTTCCCCATGAAATTGGTTTTTTTTTTTATTTTTTATATATAACAACATGCTAACGTTTTATAAATAGTTTCTCCCTTTATGTGGCTCTGGGATAGCGTAGGAGATGCGAGCTATGCTCTTGATCCCAGGGTCCGATGTTCGATTCCCGGCACAGGCTAAACGGAGTGTAATGTCACACTACATAAATAAGACATACACTCACACAAACACAAAAAAACCTCCTTGGTATCACAATGGGCCGACTAACGGCCTAAGTGGCAGCCACTTCAACCTATCTGCCTACCTACCATTTTCCTTTTTAAGTTGCTTGTTGGACCTTTTTGAAGAGACGTTTTTGAGAAATAAAAACTCTTAGAAGCAAAGAAATGAAATTTGCAATTTCTTTGCCATGATTTTCCTATGATTATGACAAATTTTGATTCAAAACAATGGAAGCATTTCCTATTTGGAATCTTTTTAAAGGTATTTGTAAAGAGAAACTTGAAACGAAATAAGAAAATTTTTACTTTCGATAAAGGAAATTCTTGAATAAACAAAAGAGGAAAATTCGAGAATAAAACTGATGAATAAAAAAACTAAATTTTTCGAGAAAAAACAAATGAAAATGAAAACATTAAATGCGAAATCAAATGAACAAATTTCTGAAAATATTCTGATAAGGTGCTTTTCGAATGGCCAAAACATTCGATTGTTTACAGAAACGAAATTAATTCGAAGAAAAACGTATTTTAATTGAAGTTCAGGTCGAGCGAGCATTCAGTTATTTGTTTTTATGAAAAGAAAAATGAAAAATCTTGAGAAATTCGTTTGAAATATTTCTCAAAGAATAGATAAAAGTCTACCACGAATTTTTTATTTGCTTTATTTACCCAAAATGAATTTAGAGTTTAAAAGTTTTTTCAAAGTATTAAAAACTTTAAAATAAATAAAAAACTTCATAAACTCTAAAAGGTAAAAGATTTAATCGGCGACACTGCCGAAGGCTCTCTGGGCTATCACAGTTCTAGTTTATAAGCGTAGTATTCAATATAATGCCTATAACTAATAAATAAATAAATAAATAAATAAACAAAAATAAATAAATAAATAAATAAATAAATAAAATAAATAAATAAATAAATAAATAAATAAATAAATAAATAAATAAATAAATAAATAAATAAATAAATAAATAAATAAATAAATAAATAAAATAAATAAATAAATAAATAATAAATAAATAAATAAATAAATAAATAAATAAATAAATAAATAAATAAATAAATAAATAAATAAATAAATAAATAAATAAATAAATAAATAAATAAATAAATAAATAAATAAATATAATAAATAAATAAATAAAATAAATCAATAAATAAATCAATAAATAAATAAATAAATATATAGATACATAAGTAATCGGGGGCACATAGCTTATTCTGGTACACCAGATCAGAGTCACAATTGGTGATCATTTGAAATCATAGACGGGCACAAGTGAAACTATTTTGACTGAATGTATATTTAACCCTTTTAAGGTGACCTTTTTTTTAAAAGAAAACCTGGAGTAAATTCTTATCACATTGGCACAGTCATCAATCCTTAAATGGTTTTCCTTTAATTTGAGGCAAAAGATTTCAATTACGTACACGTTTTTTAAGTGCACTTAAATTTTTCTAATTATCTCAGAAAACTCCTTTTGATTTTAATGATTTTTTTTTATTAAATTTAATACAGTGAAACTTTCATTGCAATAGCGAATATTTTATATACGATTTCGTTTTCTTAACTCCAAGTCTCTATAACTTGAACTATTTTTTTTGGATATTGGTGGTTCGTGTTATGGAAGTTTGACTGTATTCAGAAATGTATATTTACAAAGAAAGGAAAATATGGACTATGCAAGGATATTTCAGGACACTGAGCAAACCATAAAAGCGGTTTCTAAGTTTTCTACTTCAAACTATCGAAAAATCAACAAAACTTTAAGATCCCTTTCATGGAGCCACAACCGGCTCTACCCTTTGGAATTTGGAAATATACGTCTTTTATGCCAAAGGTGGCCTTGAAAATTATAAACGAATACACATAAATGCAGAAAAGCCCGCTCACAGCAACACCTGTAACCAATCGTTCTTCATAATTAAAAAAAAAAAATACTAGGAAATTTCCAATGCCCTGAATTCAGAGAATATTTTTTATAGGAAGAACAAAGGTAAATTTCAATATAAACTCCGAAAAATCTGCTTTTAGAGTAGTGGATATTGGAACACATCCTTGTTGTGGAAATATAAAGAATTTCTTAATTCCATTCTTGGCTTTGATCTCACAGAATTCACCGAACTCATGCCGGACTTTCTGTTCAAGATAATGAAACTTCTAACTATTATACATATGTAGGTAACATGAAGGTATTCAAGGAGAAAGAGCATCCTGTTGATATTTTTAAAATCATTTTTAAACAATATTTGACGATGGTTTATGACGAGTGTGTGATTCCGGACGTGTATGCTCTTCTCAAGGTGATTCATGTCTTAAATAAATCGTCGAGAGTTTTTTTTTTTTTTACTTTTTATTAGAAACGAAATTGAAACTTATGTAAGGAACGGCAATAAATCAAGCCTGGGTGTGCTTAGTAAATGTTTTTCAAATTCAAGATACTTAAAGAAAGCTTAGGGATATCAGTGGATTCGCTGAGTAGGTGCTGCAGCAGTAACGGATGTTTTATCTACTCCCGCAGTCCGTGTGGCGTGGCCATGTTGCTTCACGAGCGCAATGTATATATTGAAAACTTTGTTTGGAGCGAGTCTAATAAATTCATGTAAACATTGAAATGTGGCAAATTCCAATGGAAAAAGCTTTTGCCGTTCAGTTTGTATTTTTTTTTTTGTTCTTTTTAAAGGTTGTCCTTTTTAGAATGCGTGACGATATTTCGTACATGCATACATGGGGTCTCCAGTCGACGCTTCGCCAGACTTCTTAGCTTTTTTTTTTTTTACTGGCATGTATATGTATACATACATAAATACAAGTTGCTATGTATATTCGAGCATGTTTGTATGTATGATTGTGCGTGGTTTTGTATGCAAGTAACCGCTTGAGTTAGAAAACCACTTTTTGCAATATTATTCAAAACTATTCAACCGCATGGAAATGTCAATGGAGTCAGCGTACTTCCTACGAATATCCAGCGCAAAATAAAAATGTTAAAAAAAAACAACAAAATTTGTTTTTCCTCTCTGCGATTTTCCATGGAAAACAATTTATTTCGGTGTACTCTATAAAATATGCAATCGCTTGTGGTTAAAAGTCGGGTTGTAGGTTACATTAAGGTGGAAAAGGTGTGTGCGGCTTTTTATGTTCTTTTGCTCTTTTCTTCTTGTCTTCTCTCTTGCTATTGTACGTAACATTGAATACAGTTTTACTTTATTGAAACTTAAAACGACATTTTTTGTTTGAATAAAGCGTTTGAACTCATGCTCGAATAGATTCCTTTCAAGCTGAAGAAAAGGAACAAAAAAGCCTTCCGAAAGTTTCCTTTTAGATTTGTTTTTAGTTGTTTTTTTTTATTTTTATTTTTATTGAATCGATCCTGATGATAGACACAAAATTTGGAGCCCCAAAAGAAGAGAACACTTAAGGAAGGTAAAAAATGTTTTGATGTTCATAGGACTTAACTGATTACGAAGTAATTGGGATGGAATTTTCAGCGTAAATAAAATTATTTTGAATTGATTGAGCGATTATTTTGAATCCTTTTATATCGCTTAAATGAACAATTAAGGGGGTTTCCTTTTTGTTTTTTGTGCTCGAAATCTATTCCGCAGATTATTTTTGCGCCATTCAAATACAATTTCTAAAACAGTCGAAACCAATAAAATCCTTTTTAAACTGAGTGGTGTTCTAATTCGCTCGGTTATTTGGTAGATAACCACCATAAAGCGATCCAAATAACCGCACAAAAGTAATAGAGCCATGAAGGTTTTCTATTTTTATTTTTGGTTTTTCGCAGCATGCATACCGCGCCGCACCGCACCGCAACACACTTGCGCCATTTGTATCGCTGGAGGAAGATCTGATTCTATTCGGTATTTTTCTTTGAAAATATCCATATCAATTTTCGCTTGAATGGAAGGAACATTAGCTCCAGTTTAGAAACGTAAACGTTTTCGAAATGAAAATATTTTGGTTATGATATTGGCAATTGGCCAGCTTCGCTATTAAAATTGTAATGCCACAATCAATCGGATTGAGCGTGCACGCACAGAGAGCACAAAAGAATTTTGTTGAATAAAAACAAACGATGCATCGCGATTTGGGGAGGGGGAGGGGGAGGAGAATGAGGCGAAAAGAGCCGAATTCAACTAAACCAAATAAACAATGAGAAGAATTTGAAACAAAAATTTTCCAAATGGAACATAATAAGACGCGTGTGCAAATGTAAAGGACTTTGGAATAACAGAAATCTCAGTTTTAGAGGAAAATGTCTGTTTTTGGTTTTTGTCTTTTTGGCTTTTTTTTTGCTTGTTTTGTTGTTGTTTTTGCCCTTTTATTTCCTTTTCAGAAGATCAATTGAAATGGAAGCGAAATTGTTTCTTTCGATTTAGATAAACTTTCGAACGTGCTGTGCCCCGCAATCGAGAATCATTGCACGCAAAAGAGGACCAAGTGCAATTGGCTCACAGGTCGGTCCGGGGTTGCTGGTACAACATGCCGTGGTCATGGAGTTTATTGAAATTTTTCGGTTTAGTTTTGGTCTGGATTTTTTTTTTTCTTGTTTGAGTTGGAATTTTCTCTTCGGAATTCAGACCATACACGTCGTTACGTGGTGTAGACTTTTGTTTATATCTTATTTATACACTGCTCGTTTATTTTCTTCCAAACTTGCATAACGGAAGCAACAAAACAAATTCTTGGTTAGAAAACAGACAGCACAAAACAGAAAACAAGGCTGAAAAAAAAGGAAAAATTGTTTATTTATTGAATGTTTGGTGGCTGTTATGTAACCAACAATCCCCAAAAGGAAATTTATAGCGCAGACAGATTTTGTCTTCATAGATATTTATTCCGAATAAAGTAAGTTGTGGCGATTTTCTCCTCCTTTAGAACTTATACAGCCAATTGCAATTGAAGAGTCTTTCAAAATAAGAAATCAAACTATTATATTTCATTTAAGGGACTTTTGCAGGGAACTTTTCTGCTCACACCTTTTATGGTTACACTCAAAAAAAAGTTTCTCAAGCATTTTTTTTGGTGAGACAATGTTATTGAAAAAATTGTTGCACCAAGAATTAATTTTCAGACTAACAATTTCTGTGGTCATGCGAAGAATTTTTGTTGTTGTTTTAAGAACTTTCGTTTTTTTTAGAACAAACTTAAATTGTGGGGAATGACTTAACCGACAAATTTGTTGGGGCAAAGTATAAGATTGTTGGCATTACAAATTAATTTTTTTCAGTGTAAGCTTTTGCGATCGATCGAACCAACAAAGGATGTAGTCGACTGCGTACTCCTGAGACGGATTTTAAAGTTTTACTGATTTTTAGACAGATAATATCCTTAAAGAACTGTGGAAACCGATTTTTATCTTCCTACTTCGCAGTTTCCTTGATAATTCTGTGAAAAATCCTTTTTAGGGAAAAATTCTATGTCTCGAAAACTAATTAAAGTAATAAGATGAAACAAATGGCGACTGATAGTTGATAGAGCAAGGAATCAAAAAAAAAATTTTTTTTATTTGTACACTGAGAAAAAAATTTTACAAAAAAAAAATTTTTAATTAAAAATTTTTCCCCGATTTTGCGCTACTTTCTTGCTATCTTTGCAAAATTCTTCTGGCCATTACCCTTCACTAAAAAACTTTGAATGGGCGAAAATACCTTGTTTTAACCGTGATATATCGGCATTTTCAAACGGACGCGACACTTAGGGTGGTAGTTACCAGACCGGTTTAAGTAAATTCTTAGCTTCCGCTTAAATTTTCGTAGTTACCAATTCAATTAAACCTGGTTTATTACCCCATCGAAGCAGTCATAAATTTTAAGAATGAAAATGTTCGAAAATTCGAAGAGAGCAGAGAAAGCTAAACAAAAAACATATGTTTAAAAATAATACAAACGAAAAAAATGCTTTTGTTCGAATTTTAACGTTTTTCAATCGGCCTGCTAGTTCAAAGAGTGTTCGAAAATAGCAAAAACCATAAGTTTTTGGATATAAATATAAAAATGTGGCAGCACATTTTCGAATATCGAATGCTCTAAAACCAGTTTAATTTGACTTGGTAACTACCACTTTTAATTCGAAAGATTAAGATTTAGCCTTAGCTTAAACTTTTTGGTAACTACCACCCTTAAATGAGAAATTTTAAGCCCCGAATTCAAGTACGCGGTAAATAGTGCTTTTGCTTCTCATAACTTTCGTGCAGCTTATGAAAACTTTTATATTTTTCAAAGTTTCTATGCAGTCCCGAATCGATCTTGTTGTCTTGGATGTCTCCGAAGTTCTTGTCTTTGCTCACATTAGCGCAAAAATTAAAATTCCCGCATTTAAATTGGCATTGTTTATTTTGAAAGACACTCTCGCTTGATTTAAAATCCTGGCTTTCGTAATTATTTGCCTCTATTTGACAGTGTATTGACTTGCGCTTATATGGATATGCAAATTATTGACAGTTTACAACTGATACAAGTCGGGGGCAAATTGCGCCTAATTACAGCAACAATGGCAGTCTGTTCATTGATGCGAATAGATATGTACATGGCTGTACTAATGATTGCGGACTTGTATCAATTCGGTATGTTATTTGTGTGTTCGACTCATACGAGTGTATTAAATTTAAATAAATGTGCAGCCGCACTGGCGTATCCTCTCGTAAATCCTTTTGTTATGCCGATGCCGATGCCGATGTATTCGTTTGTGAAATGTGTCCGCTGCAATTGTTATTTTGTCTGTATTTTGCGGTGAATGTTTTATGCCAAAATAGTGTGTCACATGAAAGTTCGCATTGACAGACGATGATTTCGACAGAGTTCAAACCATAAATTCAAATTGAAATAATGATTAATGCGCTCGCATTCAAGTGGAAATGCTGAATTTAAAATGTTTTTTTTTCCTGTGTTTTTAGAAAAATTTTTCCACATTTTTCATTCCTATTTGTTGGAATATAAAATTTTTATTATAAATATAATATTAGTCGAGTCCCCAGTGAGACTTAAAGTATAACCTTCAGGAATTTAATCCAGAACATTCATTGAAGGGCAAACATCCGAGCCGAACCGAACCGAACCGAACCGAAGCGATGCGATGCGGACCGAAAAAGGAAAACATTTGTTTCTAAATTATGTAATTAAAACAGTATTGTTTATCTAATATACTCTGCCCAAAAGGGTACTTTTGTCAATTAAAATTTACATAGAAGGTTGTGTGAACAATAACAGTCAAGTTCAGTTGAATAAAATGTCCGAAAGGTCGTCGAAATATTTATGTTAATGAAGGAAATTCTATGATGCAATGAAGCATCATCTTTCAGTCTTCTCTTGTTTTCCCTCATTTCGCCTTCCGTGTCATTAGTTAATTAATGGGCCTTGTACAAAATGAGCCACCTTTTAAAGAGCAAATAAAAACAAAATTGTAAAAAAAAAGAGTGCGAACCCATTTTCTTTTGTCTTCAAATCAAATGAAAAAGATCAAAGCTGATCACAAGAAACAATATTATTTGAAAGAAAATCCATTCGGTTTTTTGTTTCTTGATTTACATTTTCTTCATGTTCGTCATGAAAACAAAAGAAAAGTAATATATACTTTTCTTGAATAAAGTTTTTATCATTGCTGAAAGATAAAATTTCCAGTCGAAACTCTACGCACTTATATATTATATATAGTGCCATCATTAATAAGGGCAATATTCTTATCTGATGAGCCTGTATCCTGAACAAGCCACAAGGGAGCGAAACGAGCGAGGCGGATAAATTGTCTCAAAGCATAATGTCGCAGAGATATGATGAGCTTAATTTTACATGCCTCAAATGCCAAGTCATGCCAAGAAGCTAAGAGTTTAACGAACGGCTTCAATGATTATGCATTAAAGGCCAACATGAGGCATGTGGAGAAGAAGACGAAGGAAGGGCACTGAAGTCGAAAATAAACGAAACAGTAAAAGGCAAATTCGTTAGCATAGGCTCCTCGGAGCGTTAGGAAAACAAACGAAATAATAAGGCTGATAACTATAATAGTATGGAACATACTGAAGGCTTTCGAAGGCGCTCGAAGCCATTTCAGGTTCACGTGTTAGTTAAACACAAAATTGTCGAGCAAGCGAGCAAGATTGTGGTTCTGGCTGCATCTTCATAGTTGGTTACTTTAATATTATTTTCGTGGCTACGTGTAAATATGAGTTGGAGGCTGCGCTCAAGCGCAAACACTTTCATGAAAACGGAAAAAGAGGGGGAAAGAGGAAAAAAATAAGATGTAATAAACACAAATTGCACAGTGGGCGAATGGGCGACAATAGTAGGTAGGTACAAATGCAAAAGAGAAGAAAAGAAAAGAGGACTACGTTTTTATAGTCCTTCTTCCAATTCGTGTTCTCCGCAATATGTTCGTTATCATTATTTTCTTTCTATCTTTCGACTAATGCCTTTCTCACTTCTCACTTCTGACTCTTGCTCTCTCTATGTTGATGTTGATTCTGATGCTTGTGCTTGTGAATTGCTCCTGCCAGTATTATTCATATGCAATGCTCGTGCTTGAGCTTGAACTCGAGCCATTGATGCGGAACCTATACACACAAGAAGATCTCTTTTGCAATGGCCATCCTTTGTGTGTGTTAGTATATTTCTATATGCTCCTGTTGATGGCATCGTCTGCGCTTATACAGTATCTAGCATATTATCATCATCTTCATATTAATACCACTTCGGGGAGGGATTCTTTTCTTAAACTCAAGCCTATTATACGGCGGCACCGTCATTGCCTTTGGCTGACTTCCGTTTTAGCTCCTCATATTGCAAATGAGTTACTTGTTGTTGTTACTGTTACTGAGGAGCTGTCGTTGCTGTTGTTGCTGTTAGTGGCGAGAAGCTACAATACTTTTATCTGTATAAGGATTTAGTCCTAATGCTATTTTATACGCCTATTGTGCTGCGTCTATTGCTGCTTCGGCGGCATTCACGCTATGCCGTTAAGCCTTGAATTCGAAATAAAATTCGCCTTCGTACAATGGAGCAGTCAAAATGTCTGCACCGGAAGTCTGCGTGAAGTCCTACGTATTTAGTCAAGCAGCATGCTTATTTCTATCTTTTGTTTATATAAATATATATATATATATATATATTTATTTTTTATTTTCTGGCATGGGAGTAGCTGTGTTCATTCGCTTTGTTGACTCTCAATCTGGTGAGCATCATGGTAATCGCAGCCCATATGACCGAGGTGGGGCTTTATGTGGTAGCATCGTTCGAATTGCTTGCCTTTTTAGCCTACCATCACTGAGTAGCAAGGTCGAGTTGAATCTTGTTTTTATTATTATTTCAATTTTTCCTGCACTGTGATCGTTTGGTGGTCTTTTGTTTCAAAGAATAATGCAAAGACACAATCAATGTCACTTGGAGAAAAAGTAATCATTTTCATGCATCCCTTTGACCTGAAAGCAATTAGACTCAACATGTCAAGGAATGTCCTTTGTAATTTGAATGTTCGCCGTAAAGATGGAGAAGGATAAGAGAGGGTTATGGGTTTCATTAGTATGCTATAGATTTACATTCGCACAATAGAAATGAGTAAAATACGTGAAATTTCAAATTTTCATTGCATACTTTAAGGATGACTACTTGGCGGCATTTCATGCTTTAAAGCAACAGCAAAAAAACTTGAACGAAAAAGGTGAAGAAATTCGGATTTGATAAAGTGGGATAAAACAAGGACAACAAGTCCTTATAACTATCCTTCCGCCCAAAATACGCAATGCCGGATATTTCAAAATCACTCTTGCACGGAAATAGCACTAAAATTATTCCCGCCGGAATGAGCAATCAAATGTTTTTCATATTATCTGGCCAAATAATGAAGGAAAGCATAGTGTTCTATAGCATAAAAATGTGACAACGAAGGACTTAACTACGTATTAAAAGGATTATGAGCTTGTCGTTAGGTAGTTGCAGCTTCTAATCATAAATTCCGTATTTTTCATGTGAATTTCATCGAATTAGAGTGCTCCAAATACACCCACACATACACACACACACAGCCACATGCCCACCCGAAATTCATACAAAAATTTATACACATCTAACAACTTACATTGTTACGAGTCGTCGATAGAAAAATGATGAAAAAGAACTCATAAGCGTGCTGGATTACTTGTGGGTTACCTACATATACAATATGACAGAAGAAAAAAGAAAACAAAAATACCTAACGAGACAAGGATGAAGGTAAGATCCGATTAGGCTCATCAAAGCATGGCTCGGAAAAGGCATTAAATAACAGAAGATTGACTGTCTCCTGCGACAGGGCGTTAGCAGAAAAAGATGATGACAATAAGTGGGAGTGTAAAAATTGGCAACGCTCTCTTCAGGAAATGTCAAATAATGAAAGCCCACAACAAATGGAGGCTGCGTTGCTGGGCGCAGAGAGACTGTTGCTAGCTTTAATACATGCTGCCCAAGACATGATAATATCGTCGAGCCAATGGCAGCCATCATATAGCACAGGATAGCACTGAAGTAATAAATTATTGTTTAGATTAGCGAGAAAGAATTTTTTTCTATGGCTTTTTACGATTTCCCGTGTCGAACAAGGCCCCGAGAACACGATATGCTACAAAAGGACACACACAAAATTGCGATTTGTCTGTCTTAAAGAGGAGCTTCGCCGAATGAATGACGGCATTATGCGTTTTCGTAGATCATTTTTTACCATCAATACACGGTGGCTTTGTTTTGTTGCTGCTGTTGGAGGTTATTAAATAAAATGAAGTAAGGATGTGAAATAAAATCGTTTCCTTTCGCATTCGGGACGCTTTATTTATTGCGGGAAATGCTTTTTATACATGACATTTTTTATTTTTATTTTTTTTTTCAGGTGATGACAAGAAAATAAATTTCAGTTGAAGACGAAAATCCCAACCGCTCTCTTTCCGTCCTTGTCGCTTCCTATCTTTCTATCTATCGCCTTTCACTCCGAAGACATTTACAGGCTATTGAAGCAAGCGTATCAGATGAACTGAATAAACTGTTTATTGGGTCCTTATGGGATGTACATATACAATAAAAAGCTTTCGCAAATATTAATTTATTTAAATGATAAATGAATAAACGGAAGCATTTAAGAATTGAGTGTACAAAAAAAAAACAAAGAAAATCTTGAAATTTTGTGAAAGAATTTTTGATCTTTTTTTATTCCGCTTTTAAGCTGCCGCATTCGCAAAAAAAAATCAATGAAAAGGACTCAATAAAAACTTCAAAGTTTAAATGTGAGCTCGCTGAAATCAGAGCAATCAATCGACTATTCAACTTGTCTCTAATTGAATTCATTGAATTTATTGATTTAAAAGTTTGTTGGCAAAAAAAATAAATAAATAAAAAAAAACTAAAAATAAAGAAATAAATAAATAAATAAAAAAAAAACTAAAAATAAAGAAAATAAAAATAAAACACAAAATTCTAAATTGGGGACAAGCCAAATAGGGTCGTTTGTTTTCAAATTGTACCTACGTGTCACAAAAATATACTTATATACATGAGCATATAAATATGAAAAAGTGGGAGGTGGTAAAACCACAGGTGCTTCAGTAGCTTCTGTCGGCCACAAAACCCACCAACTGCTAGGCAAAGGCAAGGAGTCTTGCTGAAATGCTGTTTTTTTTCTGGGAGGTGTTAAAAGGCATCCTATTACTTAAGCCACATGAAAGAATCGACTCTGTCGGTATTTTCTTCTTTTACTTTTATTTTACGTATACATATCCGTAGTATTTATAGATACCTATATACATATACATATACATATATATGCTGTCAAGTTGAATGCACATTAATTTGGGCTATGCTAACGATTTCTCCGGTTGATTTTTAACCCGTACAAGCGTTAAACCACAATTACCAACACGTGAGACAGGTCAATGTGGGTCGTACATGGGTGCTTGATTCTATGTTGGTGTTTGGCTAACGATCTGTAAGAAAGGCAGCAACTGTTAAAGACTTCCGCAATGAAAGAAAAAACCAAAAACAAAACAAAAAATAAAAAATGTAAAAAAAAACAAACACGAAAAAAGCAAAGGACCAGAAGTGTCCTTTTTGAGCATAACTAATGGGTACAGCAAACACAAACAGATGTGCAAATTTAATTGTGGTGCACTTTAATTAAATATAAAAAGGTCTTCTATGAAGAATATGGAGCACATATCAAAGTGGTCGAAAAAATGTGTAATCCGAAAATTAAATAAAAACGACAAATTTCGGGTTTTTAAGGCATTTGTCAGAGAAAAAAGGATATGTGGGTTTGCCTAAAGAGGGAATGAATTGATCTTGTTTATTTTACGAATCTCTTCATGCAGATATACAGTCGAAATTCTCTATAACGAATTGCAAGGGACCAGAAAAAATACTCATTAAAGATAGAATTCGGTTTGAGGAGAAATGAAAGGCGCTAAAAATGTAGCCAAAAGCCTCGAGAGAAATTCGCTATGCAGAGAAATTCATTATAGAGGAGTTCGTTAAAGAGAGTTTAGACTGTATGTGCGTACATTTCTAGAAGAAAATTAGTGTAAAAAAATTTACTTTTAGCTGAAAATATTTCAATCGAAATAATTTCTTGTCACAATTGAACAGTTTTTGGTTATTTTAGGCTTTATTTTTTTCAAGCTTTCATCCTAGCAACAGTGTAATACGTACAGTGATATTGATTTAAAAAAAAACGAAAATCGCTTCTCTATTAACACTGTTTGTCATTTTCCAATTACCATTTCGGCCCATTCAACCTGAGTCAAAAATAAAAGTAAAAATAAACATCGACATAAAGAGTGCTCGTAAAACCGTTGATCGTATTGATAAGTCCGAGCATTTGATTACACAAACCGACAAACTACCACCGACTAAAGAAACGATTTGACCTGGCAGCGATTTGTTTTGGCATATAATTAAACAGCTCGAATCTCGTTGGGAAGAGAAACTCGCATCCATGGCTGTAATAAATCGTTTTGTAGCATAGCTGAACATGAATTTCCCACACATGGCGGAGAATCGGTTGAGTGAGTTCATAAAATTCAGGCATTTAATCGCACACGCTACACGATTTGCTTGTGCCTGAGTGGACTGAACTGGTCAAGCTGGGCTTTTCGTTTGTCATGTTGTTTCTGAATGTTTCATTAGAGTCCGAATTAAAAATGCAAATGCCCTAAGAGGTCGACTATAAAATCGATTGAAAATTAACAACATTTCAGGGCAGGGCAAACATCATTGATAAATTCTTGTTTTTTAAATATTTTTTTCTATTTTGGAGAATGAATCCGAGAATAGAGAACAATGCATTGAAATCAGATATTAATGTATGGTATATAAAAATGAAGATAGAAAATCAAATGAATATGCAAATGACGATCAAACTGGCAGAGTGGTAACGACAGTTGGCTATGAAAACTGTGTCACTGTGTGCTCAAAATGCGTGGATAAATGTGTACCATTTGACGACCCACGCTTTTGTTCGAAATTAAGAGTTTCTGCTTTTTTCACATAATTTCTGAACCATGCGAGAATCGATTGCAGTTTAATGTACCCTCGCAGTTTTTGTTTTTGGCCCCCGTGAATGTTGCAACGCCTACAGGGCCAGCGAGAGCATTAGCAAATGCGTAATTAATACAAGAAAATCAAATCAAATATCGCATGCGAGATATGGCGCTTAATTGCGCTCGCATGCATACGAGGCGGTACCGCGACAAGGCCTATAGAGTAACGCGATGGCTTTATTTTAACGAATTATTGACTTTGGTAGCGTGTTTCAACTGAACTGGGAGCACCTCTTCACTTCATTTTACGCGCAATGATTACATGATGATTGCGAAAGAGTTCTTTTGCGTTTTTCTTTGCAGTGAAGGTAGTCATTAGAGTTATGAAAAATTATATATATATGTGTGTATATTTATAAAAATTAACATAAATATACAGTTCAAGGTGAAAGGATTATTCACGCTTCTCGCTTCTCGCTTCTCGCTTTCGAGTAAAAATCAGTTGAAAAATGTTTCAATTAGGGCTTCCAATCCCGGTATCGCGGGATCCCGAAATACCGAGATCCCGCGCTATTTTTCGATCCCGCACTGTGCGGGACTATAGCTGCGGGATCCGCGGGATTCGCGGGATTGGAGAGAATTTTGTCTCAACTACAAATTAAATTTTAGTAATTTTAAGAACAATATTTCCTTTTTTTTATTACATAAAGAAATCTTAGCTAAGTGAGGTAAAGTTTAATCAGAACCAAATGAGGTTTATCTGAGCTTTAAGTACTTTGTGATTGATTTGGGATTTCAAACAACAAAAATTAATGGAAAGCCTTAAGCTGCAATCATTCATGGCATAAGACGGCATAACAGAACATAACATAACATAAAATAACATAAGCGCTTTTTGAGTAGTCAGTGAAGACATAAGAAAACATAAGAGCACAGAAGAGACAATGTTGCAATTTGCGCACATTGCGGAAAGGGGGAAAAATTATTTCCACAATTTCTCAAGAAATAATTAACAAACGCTTGTAAATCAGTTCGGGACATGCCGAAAAGTAATAAAATATATTTTGCTTTTCATAAAAAATTATATGCTTAATACTATTTTAATATATTACAACATTAGTAATTGTGGCTTTTCGAGATTTTCATAAAAAGGGCAAATGTGGCAGCTTTGGGAAGGAGTTGGCAGCACAAATTCAAATCAGCTGGCTCGAACTTACATAAGACGGCATAAGAAAAATCTGTTTTCTACAGCTTCTTCTGTTCTGTTATGTTATGTTATGCCATCACTGACCACTTGCATACAACATGTATTGAATAGATAGAACCAGCTGATTATGCTATGTTATGCTATGCCGTATTATGCCATGAATGATTGCAGCTTTAAAAACGCTTTGAAGTATGTTATTTTTTGTGAGATGTTGCTACGACAAAATGAAACTGGTGGCAACGACGTCAACACAGCTGTTTCTTTTGTTTTGAATTTAAAAGCGTGAAATATTGATCGTAGCTATTTTGATCAATGTATTAAGTTTAAAATGTCAAATACAAGCCGTTACAAAAGTTTTTCGCATGCTTCAAATGTTTGGGAGCATTTTCTCAAATCGGACGACAGTTTGAATGCCAAATGTAAATTGTGTAAGTCCATTATCAAAACCACGGCTAGATCGACCAAAGGCTTACATGTACATTTGAAGTCAAAACATGGATTTATAAATTTGTATCAATATATGCGGGATCCCGCGAATACCGGGATCCCGCGGGATTGAACATTTCTGTCCCGCTGATTCCGGGATTGACAAAATGGTGCGGGATTGGAAGCCCTAGTTTCAATTCGATTTAAGAAATTCTAAACTGTAGGCATTCTCTGCGAAAGGAAGTCGGGTTTTCCCCATCATCACTTTTGAGTGAAATTGCCTTGTAGTTGGTAACAAATTTAAGTACTTTATTTGTTATGAAAAACCAAAAATCATAAAATCGCAAACACGATTGAAAAAATTATAAGAAAAAAACATAAAAATAGTTCAACCCATTAACGAAAAATACGAGGACCTTTCATAACCGCAATAAACAATTAAACCCACAAATGGAGCACCGAAATCAAGCGCAAAATTTTCGATAAATCGCGTGGTTAAGCGCCTTTTATTACACTGACAACGTCGCAACGCTAACACATCATCACCGATGCCAACAAAAAAAAAAAAACACCACAAAAAATAGTACGCTTACACTTTCACCCAAGCCTAAGCCGTCCCTATATCACACTATGAAATCCATTGTGCTACGAATTTCTCACTGTGTTCCTCTGTTGGGCTCGAACCGTCGCGCGACTCTTTCATTTCCGTGTTTATACATATTATGTACTTTCCCATTGACCATAAGCGTCAAGCGACTGGTGAAATGATAAACAAACACGCAGCATGAAATTCATAGCCAAGAATCGTGACATTCGTAATGTCACTTTTGTTTCCTACAAATTTTCGCCACACTGAGCCTTGAGCCAGACCACCTAGCCACCCAATTCTTTGTGACGCGATCGTGTTTTGTGAGGCAGCTTAACAATCCAAACTGAGCAGTAAACATGTTAGTATATGTGTGTACCTACATCCATTAAGGCAAGTGAGTACAAAGAGCGTACCCTAACATTTTGGTGGACACTTAACGGCATTCAGAAATTGTAACGCGCTTCAAATGTCAGACGAAAATAACAGAAAAAAAAATTCAAAACAAAAATTGAAAAACAAAAAAATAAAAAATTAAAAATACATAAAACCCAAATCGTTAAAAAAATAACAAAAGAAACGTTAGGGAAAGATGTTGAGGAAAACACGGTGCCTTGTAATTAAGTATTTTGGTCGGAAACGAGGGCGGCCACATTAACGGAGGGTGTTGGAAATTATAAACGCTGATTGCGTGCGCGCTTCGTTTTGAATCGTTGAGATAATTGATGTAGGTCGATATTTCGGGGGATAATTATTCTTTGATTGTCCGGGTGTATTTTAATTATTATTATTATATCTATTTTTTTTTTTTTTTTCATTTCAAAAGCACCTACTTAGGCTAATTCAATTTGAATTTATTTTTAAGACTTAACCGAAATGTGATCAAAAATTATTCATGCGTGTTAGGAATGGGATAAATTTTAATCTAGGCTCCATTTGAAGCTACAACAGATATGGGACGTATGTATGTATGTATACTCATAGGTAAAAGTATTCGTTACGAATAAATGGCATAAAGGTATAGCTACTTTAATGTTCAACGGTTATCTTGCTCACTAATCCTTTAAGAGGATTTAACAAATTCTGTTAAGAATGTATTAACTGTTGAAAATTGTTGAAAGATCATCCTTTTCGAAGCATCTAGCAGAAGTAGCTACCTAATGAGATATTGAAAATAATTCTTAGAATTGAAATGCTAAATAAAAGAAAAATTATTCAACCCGAAGGCTTTAATATGCAATCAAATAGGACGGGAAATGATTTGATTACTGTTCAAAGAATAGTAAATAATTTTCCAAATAAATTCTTATTATATTTAATATCGATTCTATTTGAAATATGTATGCATGTATATATAATGAAAAGAAATTTTCGAATTAAATCCGAGAAATCATTCGAACGACATAAAGCCTCCTATATACTGTCAAATGAAATTAACTCTTAGCTAATATCATATGAGTCATATGTAAGTACGAGCATGTATGAAACATTTATTGATAACGTGCAATTTAATCCTCATGAGCAGTAATTTACATTACCGAATCTAATTAAATATGATATTTTCGAAAAGGAAATCCAAAAGAGAAAAGCCTACAGGGACATGAAACCGCTCAAATTTAATTAAAATAATCATGCCATTAATACGTACAGCAAGTAAATGTAATAAGTATGTGCAAGCTCGCTGCGGCCTACTGCTGAGGGATCGAAACGGAAATCACAGTGTCATCATCAGAATGTCCACATAGACCGCACAGTCCGAGCCGGACCAATAATAAAGTCATTATTTTTAGTTGAAACAATGTCATTTGGAAATTAGGCTAGCAATTATATTATGGAAGTAAGAATTGCCTTCGTTGAAAGCACACTGCTTTCTCAACGACAATAAAGAACATAACAAATTGTCACTCAGGCACTTCGGGTCACATACGATCTAAATGATTTCCCTAATTCCGAGCGACATGAGCTGCAAGGACGTCAGCGACAGCCTTGAGTGAGAAAATAATATAAAGGGTGTGTAGATATCGTTGAAATTAAAGCGTTAAACTTCTAAATACCTGTAACAAAGTATGTATGTACCTATGGGGCTAATTTGTTCGTGTCCATGGTTAGAAGAACTGAGAGATTTCGTGTCCATGGGCAGAACGACTGAGAGTAATTTCGACACCACTAACAACACAATTATTACGGTTATTAAAACATAGATGGGCATGACAAGTTGACAAGTTTCAGGAAGTAAGTATATTTTGATCTCACTGCCTGTAAAGTTGAAGGTAGGAATTTCGAAAGAAGTAAATCTTTAACTTACAATTAACGTTGAGCGTTGCTGTGGCTTCCAGGCGTTGGCCTTCATTCATGGCACGATTCCAAACAATGCATTTGTACTTGGCACCGTCGTCCTCGCGGCGCGGCAGCAGCGATAGTGTCGCATTTGTCGGCTGATCCTTTGACCCGCCTTTAACCATGGCCGATTGCAGCGGCGAATCGGAGCCATCGCGATACCAGCTGTATAAGAACGAAAGAATGAATGAGAAATTAGTGTGAATAGTCAACGAAGCACGTCGCTGCGACAGGAAATGCGGTCCAGAGAAAGACAAAAAAAACATTATTTTTTTTTTTTAATAAAAGGAGTTTTTTTTTTTTCATTCTTGGCAAGTTCATTTGCCTTTTAGGAAGGTCTTGGAATTTCATTTTTTTTTTTTTGTTCGTTCAAATAAATTGTGAATTTTTTCATTTGATTTTTTCAGCTCCTTCAGACTCTTTCGAGCATCTCCACTTTAATACTCTCATCGATTAATTTTTCTATGAACAATGGCGAAAATGAAAATAAAAAGTAAGTACTCACGTTATTGTTGGATCAGGTGAGCCACCGATGCTGCTGCATACCAATTCCATTGGCTTCTCTTCGGTGGCGATGGCATTATTGCCAGGCGATACGACAGGCGGATGCGGTGGTGTTAATACAGTCAAATTATAGAATTCCTGATGAACATCAGCGCCAGTTCCTTTGGCCTTAATGCGACACTCGAAACGACCATTGTCTCGACTATACGAAGCGTTCTTAATTTGCAAGTCATAAATGCCACGTTCAGGACGAAAGTCGATTCTAAAACGCACGACAAACGAAACGAAAAGTCCAAATGAAGGACGTAATTAATTAAAAATGCGATTAACGTTGACATTCGCCAGAAAAATTGAGTCCCTAAGAAGGCAAATTAAAGCGAAAGGAAGGCAAAAATGAAAAAGGAAAAGAAATAAAAAAATAAAAACTAAAAAATCGTTTAATAAAGAAGAATTTCAACACAAGACCATGGCGGAGAAAAAAGAATCTCGTAATGAGAAGAATAAATGAGAGAAATAATGGAAAAAAGTCATTTAATTAAACGACGTCAAGGACGCTTATAATAAGAATTTATTCCAGATTTTTTTTTTTTTATACCGAAAATTCTGCAAACAAATACATTTTAAGAAGCTCAACGAAGAAGGATTTAAAGTTTCAGCGCACGTCGGAGATAATTTTATGTTGCCTTACTCCGATGCCTTTCGCTGCTGCAAACCAAATTGTCTAGACAAGCAGTTTATCATGACTTCGATGAACACTTTTCTTTGGAAAGTTGTTCATTGTGATGCTCTTCACCTTCACTCTTCAATCTTCGCTCTTCACTCTTTCCATTTCTCAATTTTTTCATTTTTCAGATTATCGATCACAATGCCAACTTTAAGGAACTATAATGACAGTGACACAGGAAATTTCAAGTTCTCCTCGTTTTTACTTCCTACTTTTTGCCTTATCCCTTTAGCCTTTTCCCTTCTCCCTTTAGCCCTTTCCATTTTGTTTTCCCAACGCGAGGAGCTGTCAAATTATTTTTGTTTTGCCTCTTTTTTGTTGTTGTTGTTGTTCACTTTGTTGCGATTAAAGTAAACATATCATTTGCCCAAAATAAACTGCTTAAGAAATTGAAGAATATCCTGTTGAAACGGGATAAATGTTTGTTGTTTTTCATTTTAAAGGTGCCTTAAATTTAACTGACCTTAATGCGTATGGTAACCCACTTCGTTGTGTTATCTGTTTGACCATTAAAATATTCCAAGGTTACAGGATGCATCATTTTAGGATGTTTTTATTCAATGAGTAAGGCATTTTTTTTTTTTTTGTATTTACAAATTCTCCTTTCAGTGAGGGTCATTCCTTCCATTTCAATGTTTCCATTCTTGTGCGTTGTTAAGAGACTACAATTTCCGAAAGCTCCGAAAGCTAATGTGAACGGCATACCAGAATTTCTACCTTATCAAAACAAAATGTCTGAAATAATAATCCTGCTCGAAATGCTCAACTGAGAAGGTAACATCAAAAGCCTTGAAGGAACTGAATGAAAAGAAAAGGTCATATTTAACTGAACTATCCCACAAATATGGAACTTAAGGTATCAAATGGCATAACAAAATAAAATGAACCTATATATATTGCAGAGCATAACGAAGTCATAAGGATCAAGGCAATGTTTGAGTGAGGCATTAAGGTCAAAAAGACAGCATAAATTCAATTTTGAATCAAGTGCAGTTATGTTTCGCTCCTGTCCCAACGACCATTTCATGCTTAAAGTGCAAGTAGTTAAGGGATTTCAAGTCGCCATAATATGTTCAGACGAAACATTGTAATGAATGGGACAATGTTGAGGATTGCGGGCAAAGGAAAAAAAAATAAATAAATAAAAAGAAAACCAGGAAGAATATACAGGAGACACGTAGCACGGTAACGTTTTATGCTCAAATTGTGCTTCAGCTTGTTGACATGTTTCATGTTGAATGGTCTACGATGGTATTTATTTTAGAGCAGCGACTGTGAAACAGGACATGAGCAAACTCGTACACAGGCGAGTATAATATCGAGAGAAACAACGTGGAGAAAGAACACGACATCTTGAAGCACGAACAAGGCGCACCAACCATGAAGACCAGCATCAGCAGAAGCAGAAGCGTATAATATACTTTCAGAGGTAAGCCAAAGCCACTCAATCGGTGTGCGGAGTTGAAGACGAAGAGCAAGTAAGCAGCAAAACCCTATGGAGTACGTGAATGACCGTTTAGCTGTGTGTGTGAGTGTGTGTGTGAAGTGTTTTTTTTTCGTCCAACCATTCAATTGAATTTTTGCGTGTTTCCCTAGACCACTCTATTTTCTGCATCTAAATATCGAATATCATGAGAATAATCTTCCACTGGAAGGATATCCTTGAGAATGACAATAAAACGTAGCAGGAAATAAATACCGGTAAATTGCTTCGACATTCCCAAAAGGGAAATACACAAACATCAAGAAAGCGATCAATTTTAAAACGGCGAACATCTTTTATCAAACGTTGATACATATCCATGTATGTACGTAGACATGTACATATGTATGTTTTTTGATAGAATATCGCATGCCGTTCGGATTTGTTTGGTCAAGCAAAAAGTAAGTGGAAATTCGCTTCAAATGCTATTTGCTGTTTTCACTCAAGTAAGCAAACAGTTTCCGTGTTCATTCGAATTACTTTGCTGTATTTAGTTCAAGGCTCGGATCAGGCGTCAGCTGCTATTCACTGACTTTTCCAGCACTCAGCTTTTATGGTTGCACTTTTCCGAGCACAAAAGGCTGTTAAACGTTTAGCACACTACACTGCACTGAGCCGAGCCGAGTCGAGTTGATCTGAGCCGAGTGGAGCCGAGCTGAGCTGAACGTGGCTGCAGTGCACTTGCAAGGAAATCAGAGCGAACGTCTACACCGGCTTGCACTTCATTGAGCTAATAGTGAAATCCCAGAGGGCTGCTCATTTGGATTTACTCCGTTTTTTATTTTTTATTTTTTTTTTTTTCTTAGGATAACTGCGGAGTCTGAGATTGCTGCATGAAACTTAAGCATGGCGTAAGAATATACACAGAAAACTTTCCTTGCCTTATATTTTCAAATAAGTAGAATTATTTTTATTATTTTGAAATCTGATCCTTTACATGGCGAAGGCAATGTACACGTATTTCCATCATTCCCGTTCATTCATTTTTAAGAGCATATCTAAATCTTCAGTTGTCATACGCAAAGCTCTGCATTTGGATTCTGATTTCTCTGTCCCTAAGGCTCTTTCTATTGTTCTGTCTTGATTTCTTTGATGCTCGAAAGCTACCGTCAGAAGCAGAATTCTCCACAGCATCATCATCATCATCGTCATCGTCATTGTTTATATCGTCATGGCGATCCTTATAGCGTGCAGTCGAAGTTAATCATACTTTTTTTTATGCAATTTGCTTGAAACGATTTCAAAAGTTCTCCAACTATTTCTTCACATTTTATGCTGCTTGAAGCTTAATAGCTGCAATGTTATTTGCAGCTGCATTTATGTTGGGCATCTCACGTTGGAATGACATTCTCTACTATTTAATTCGTGCAATGGCAATCGAAAATGGTGTATCCATACATGTGTGATGTCACGCGCAATCGGTTGACTGAGGAATTCCGTTCGTTTATAAGAAACTCATTATATGTGCGTACGTGTGGTATGTGTGTATGTATGCGATGCTGCAGTGTAATCGCAATAGCAGAATTATTGGTACGTGCCTTATTAACAATGTCCTTCGTTTTGTACCCTGAAATCTCACAGATTTGTTTTTAAATGTGTTTTGAGGAAGGTCAAAAATCTTGTTCTTCTACAATTTCCCACAATGATTACAAATTACGGCGATTTTCCTCGTCCACGAAGACCTTGTAAAGTACCAACGTTACAATGTCAACTTGTGGAATCGAACCGATTTAAGAGTGAAATTTAAAGTTAGCTTATGAAGAAGCAACTGTTGATTAAGATTCTTTCTTTGGCTTCAACTCACTATTTTAACGAGGCGATGTCACTAGACAGTAGTCAATTGTCCGTTCCTGCATGACTTTGTAACTAAATAATAGCTGGCTACTTTTAAGTTGACTTAAAGTCAGAAAAAGAAAACACTGATTTAAATTGGTTAAAAAATGTTCAATAAAAAATTATTTCCATTAGAATTCCCTTTTTCGGTTTCATATTTTCTGTTTTCAGCAGCAGAAGAATAATTTATTTATGAATGTGAAAATGTTCTTCAAGCGATGCATCAGAAAGAAATCCATAGGCGACTATTTTGACTGACTTACGTTTCGAACTGCCGTTGGGGGTCTCATGAGAGCAATTTTTACGGATTGGTTGACTATTGCTTTGAATCTCGGTTAGCCTTTTAAACTAACTTTGAGTGCAATTCATACCCTTGAATTATAGCATCAGAAATATATTATTTTCGTATCCAGTTTGGTTGATGTCTGCATGACTTTTCAATCGATTTCTAGTCAGTTATGATGTAGTTGGCATAAAGTTAAATTTTACAAATTTCCTATATTGCTCTTGTTTGATGTCTAGATGACTTTTTACCCGATTTCTAGGCAGTTGCGAAAAAGTTAGCTTTTCATTAACTTATTTACTAATCGGTTGATAAAAGTCCTGCAGGGTGTCAACTTGTTGTGCCCCATTCAAGATGAGTCTTGAGGTGTGACATACTTTTAAAATGTTATAGAAGAAAAGTAGACAGACAGACAGAGACAGAGAGAGATGGAGAGAGAGAGGGAGAGAGAGAGACAACGAGACAGAAAGAGACAGAAAAAGGCAGAGACAAAGAGAGAGACAGAGAAAGAGGGAGAGACAGAGAGATAGACAGACAGATAGACAGAGAGATAGACAGATAGACAGAGAGATAGACAGAGAGAAAAAGAGGGAGAGACAGATAGGGACAGAGAGATAGACAGATGGAGAGATAGACATATAGAGAGAGAGAGAGAGAGAGAGACATAGAGAGAGGGAGACAGAGAGAGACAGAGAGCGACAGAAAGAGACAGAGAGCTAATTTCTTTCCAATTCGGAGTCGAGGAAGGATAAACAGCAGCAATGAAGTGCTAAAAAGAAAACTCTAAACGTGTCCTTCAACATTTTTTCAACGCTTATTCATTTGACATTTGATGATTCCCAAACTGGCTTATGCCATTCAAATGAAAAAGCTCATCTACATATCCTACGCCTTGTACATCTTGTTCCTTTTCATAGCCACTTGAAAGCGTGCTTCGTTCAGCTCTCTGCTGCTTTATTGTAGGTATTTATTCTGTTTTCGCATGTTTCCTTGTTTCATATCCTTTTTTTTTTATAATCTATTTTCGTTTCGTCAACCTCCTATTTGCTTGCATGCTTGACAAAGCACTTACTTGGCCCCTAAGTCCGATTTAATATGTTGAGCGGCAATAAGGACGCATAAAGCTCGAAAGCTCATACATATTCTTGCTCTGCCAGCAATTACAAAATGTACCCCGACGTCTGTTCTGTTTTGTTTTGTTCTGTGTTACTGGTTGGTTGGCGGTATAAAATCGGGGAATATCCTAGTTTGATGACAGGCAGCTTCTGTTGAGATTGCAAATTGCGCACAAAAGGATTGCTCCACGGAATTTATTGCACGAGAGTTTTCCTTTTGTTTCTACTTTCATTGGGCGTGTTTTTTTTTGTATTTTTTTTTCTTTTTCTTTCTGTTGAAATACACCTTCCGGTTAACTCTTTTGTTCCCGTTATTTGTAATCCTTCGAGGGCATTTCTGTATATGTATGTAAATATTACTCTTATTTTTCTTATACTTTATATTTTATTATTTTCATTGCATATTCAAAAGTAATGGGCTAATTTTTTTTTTGCTTGTTTGTTTGTTATATATTTCTTTTTCTTCTCTCATTTTCATGCTGCGGCTTGCTGCGACACGCTGTGTTTTGCAATGCGAAGAGAAAGGGAGAACTTTATACAGACGCCCTTGCTTGTTCGCTATGCATTTATTAGTGTTTTGTTTCCATATCCAATATGTTAACATTCGTTGGTGTGGGCACTTAAAGACCATGTATTACACCGAACATAACCAGGCCATAAACACAACAGCACAATGGCACAACAACAGCACATAGTACAACAAGATGCGCAAGGAGGCGAAAAGAGAACCAAAAAAAAAAAACGAAAAAAAAAATATTCATACAGAAGAGCATAGCTTTTAACCAAAAGTACATATTTATGGCTGACATGGGGCTAACTGTAACAGCTCCAACTACATACAATCACTGCTATATTAAGAGTTACAGCAACAACAACAATTATAGTGGCGACTAAAGGGCCGGAATTAAAAACAATGCGCATTACTTTTTGAACCACAAGCGAGATTGCGCTCTACCAGCGCGCAAGCCGAAAAGAAAAGGCAAAAAAAAAACAGCTTGCTAAAAGGCCTCCATTAAAAAAAGTAGCTATATATGAACTACCCTTTTGCGTACAGTATGATACACTTAAAGTGGTCCACTTAGAAATCAAATGGTAAATCCGGATTTTTCTCTTTCCAAATTCAATAAAAACAAGTAAGGGTGTATAGTCAGGCGAGCCTGACAATAGAATACCCGACACAGACACACATGTTCAAATAGTTTTTCATATCAAGAGGTGTTTAAGACCATAAGGGGCCCCATATACCGACTTTTGTTAAATTTATTTATGAAAATCGCCCTTTTCCCACGCCCAATTTTCGAATTTTTATTTAATTATAATCGGAGGCTTAAATATACGCTCGAATTCTAAGTTTCATTAAAATATTTCGAAAAAGTCCGATTTTGAGGCAGTTTTGGGATTTTTGTGGCAGACCCTAGTACTGGAGGTACCCTTAAAAATGGACCGATCAAGGAAATTTTTCGGAAGGATGTTTAAGGCTACAAAGGAAGCATAAGTGCCAAATTTCGTTCAAGTCCCATTTGAATTTCGGGTGTAAGAGACAATATTCGAAAAACACCCTTCTGCTACGCCCACTTTTCAAATTTTTTGAATTCATATTTCTTGCCTTTAAATATGATCAAATACCAAATTTCATCAAAATATCTTGAAAAACTTCGATTTTAGAGCAGTTTTTGTGATTTTCGTAACAGACCTTAGTACTGGAGGTACCCCTAAAAATGGTCCGATCGGGTCCATACTCGAACTTGTTCTTACTCATGTGCTTTTGAGTACGCATATCAAATTTCATCAAGATAGCTCAACTCCTTCGATAAGAAAACTGTATACAAACAGACGGACAGACAGACGGACAGACAGACAGACGGACATGTCTAAATCGAATCTCCTGGTGACGCTGATAATTTCTATATGTATTTTGTATGTTCTATCTCGACTGGTTCTGGGTGTTACACACAACCACACAAACGCAATATACCCTCGACACAGAGTGTGTCGGGTATAATTAGCTCCTAAAAATCTCAAATAATCTCAATAGAAGCCAAACATTGAAATCGACGAAAGAGAAAAGTCGAGCTTAAAATGACATCCAACTAAGGAAACGCTTCATATACATACATATATGTATGTATTAGGTATCTATTCATATAAGTATTCTTGGTATGAAAGAAAAAGGCTACACATAATCTTTTGTCCTTTAGTGTAAGGCACGTTGCCTCGATTCTATAAGCCAGGAGTTTCCAAACTTTTTCGTACGCGGAGCCCTTGAATGACATAAAAATGTTTGAGGAGCCCCAGTCTAATTTGTTGCATATGCCCTGGGGCTCCGCGGAGCACACTTTGGGAACCGCTGCTATAAGCTATGGATGTATGTGTGTTCTTCAGCGAAACACCACTACACGCTAGCGCAATTCATGTAACAATCGCTCATGAAATATACACGCTGCCTGAGCGCTTAATGAAGCGACATTTGCACGCAGCTTTCACTTAAATTGAGAGTACGACTTGGATTTTAATTAAGGACACCACAGAATGGTGCAATGTGCAACACTATGTCAAAGTAATGCCAAATGTGTTCAAAGAAAGCCAAAAAAGAGGCTTACATATATGTAAATAAATTTATTCGAAGCACAATAAAATAAAATAAAATAAAATAAAATAAAATAAGAGAAATATTGAAAGTCGTTGAAAAGCAATTCAAAAGTAAAAGTCTCACTGAAAGGAATAAAGGGACAAAAATCGAAAGTGCGAAGTCATTACTTTTTATTACGATTTTGCGCGTACATACATAAGTACTTATGTATAAAAAAAAGAAATAAAAACAAGGCACTACTTAGATTGGGTATACAATTTCCCATTGACTAATTTGCCTTTTTAAAATTTGCAATAATATTCTTTCATGACTTTGGAGAATCGCTTCAAAGGGAAATAAAGAGAAAGTTTAACAAAAAAAAAAAAAGGAAAAAATCGTAATTGGTCGAGCGGCCTTTACGGCAAGCGCCCCACAGCAGCCATCTATTGGCGTGCACGTGCCGCGTTGAGAGTTACATTGTAATTGAATTTTTTCGCAAAAGATAATAAAGCACTTTTTCCCGGTAGGTACTTCATTTCTTTAAGGACAGTTTTTCTTTTAAATTCTTTTTCTTTTTCCATATATACGTACGTATATTCTTTTATATATATTTTCTCATTGTATTTTATGTCTTTATGCCATTTGGCTTTTGCGCCAACTCACCTATAGCCCGAACTCAATTGCACATCGCCGATGGCAACGTTCTCGAATGCGGCTGGATTCGCTTTCCAACGTGCCCAATAAAATGTAAAGTCGCTTACGTCGTAGTGTTCGGTAAAACGGCATTTTAACGTGAGATCAGCATTTTCTCTTGTATCGAGAGATTCATCAGCCTGCGTGAAGGTAAGCAGGGCAAGTCCTGGAAAGCAGAAAGAGAAAAGAAAGAAATCGAATGAGAACAATTACGAAAGCGTAAAAGATGATGACTTAATATAAAAGGTCCAAGGTTTCCTAAATGATGGTATATAGTAAAAAAAAAAGGATGACTAAGATAAGAACGCTGAAATAAATGAAGAATAAGCTTTTTCCGAAGTCAAGTTACGACAGCTCGCATCGTTGTTTTATATTTACGTAGCCTGTCGCTGGCGTTACTTCTGAGAGAGCAATCTTATTGTGGACTCAATTCATTGTCTTTTCTTGTTTTAAAAGCAATTCTCATTAATACCATTTACCAAAAATTTCATCAACTTATTTCAAGACTTTTCTGAGAAATTCTGGTCTATTGTTCGACGCTCTCAGAGAAAAAAAAAAAAAAAATAATATATATATATATATATATATATATATATATATATATGTATATGTATAATAATATATACAGTGTTGTGCAAAACATAAGCAACCATATAAATTTGTGACGTATTACGCAATAAATTTTGTAAAACCACAACAACCACAAAAAGAATGATGCTGTTTTATTCCTTAAGGAATACTTTAATTAAAGTATCAGCTATAAGTATGTACAAAAAGATAACCATAAGATAACCAATACATATTCAAAACATAAGCAACTCCAGTACAAATTTTCAGTGCTTTTTAAAATTAAAAATTTGAAAGAAATAAGAAAAGGGAAAATTTCGCACGTTTTTCTAATTTGACCCTTTCTTAACACTTCGAGCTTTGTGAAAAGTACAACAATTAAAATATTGCAGACCTATTTTAAGATTTGCAGACCAAACCAAATTGAGTTTCGATTTTTTATCAAAAATGTATGGAAAAACAAAGAAAAATCGAAACTCAATGTGGTTTGGTCTGTAAATCTTAAAATAGGTCTGCAATATTTTAATTGTTGTACTTTTCACAAAGCTCGAAGTGTTAAGAAAGGGTCAAATTAGAAAAACGTGCGAAATTTTCCCTTTTCATATTTCTTTCAAATTTTTAATTTTAAAAAGCACTGAAAATTTGTACTGGAGTTGCTTATGTTTTGCACAGGGGGTTTTTGTGTATTTTAATTCAAAATTTTTCCGTTATGCATTCTTATGGTTATCTTTTTGTACATACTTATAGCTGATACTTTAAGGAATAAAACAGCATCATTCTTTTTGTGGTTGTTGTTGTTTTACAAAATTTATTGCGTAATACGTCACAAATTTATATGGTTGCGTATGTTTTGCACAACACTGTACATACAAAAAATTGCAAAAAAAATTCTAGATAACAATATTTCATGTTTTATATGAAAAAATGGTAAAGCTCGATAATCCAATTTGCTTTATAGAAGCATTATATAGATAAAAAAAAGGCCTATATACATATACAGTGAAGCTTTCAGTCGTGCGACGTTTCGAAATCTCAAGTTAAATAACTGCATCGAAACAGCTGATAGAAAATTCGAGTTTTCGAAGTTTGACTGTAAAGTGTTAAGACGCTAGAGAAGAAACGCCTATGGAATTATTAATTTTCCCTACACAATATTTTCCCCCTACACAGGCTGGGAGGAATATGGCTAATGTCACTGGCAAGCATATCATAAAAATTCTAATCATTCAATACATCAAATCCATGGCAACGCAAGAGCGAGCATGCGGCGAGGAGAAAGCTGAAGAAATTGATAAAGTAATTGAAGAGAATTCTCAAAATGAATTGAGTAAACGCTTTGTAGACCTTCAATCGCCTTAAGTTATGCTGCAAAAGCGTTCGAACGAAAGAAAAAAAAAAAAAAATGTATAGCAAAAAAAAAAAGGCGCAAAAGGAAATGAAAATTTTTTATGCTTTCCGAGGCTAATACAATTGGAAAGCAAACAAACGAAAAAGAAACAGAAAACGAATAATGGCAATAAAATTTGGAAAGGAACTTTTTCTACTAAAGAAAAGCAACAAGATTGATCAGTTTCGAACAGTACAAATTAATCAGAATCAATCAAAAATCACTGGAGATTTAAGGGATCCCGTTTTTCTTAAAAATATTTATCCAAATTTTCTTTTTGTTCTCTTTTTTTTTTGATTTTATACAAAAATTAAATAGTTAAAAATTTAAACCTTGAAGTATGCAACGCATTTTTGTAATACTATTTGAAGAGGATAATGGGCGATAAATAGCTTTAGAATCGCATGAGTAAAATGATAATTTATTTTGACAAATGAAATGGGACTTCACTGTATTTGAAACAGCATCATTACTCGTCCCTTTTTTCATATAAGGCTTAAAAATTATATAGCCTCCTTTTCGAAACTTCCAAAATTTTAAAACAGTGCAATTAATGACCAAAAATATTTGTAAAACTTGTAATCTATATATACTTTAAAGCAAAGCATTGATATTATCTGATTCTTCCGACTAGAGACTGAAAATCTAGATAACCATTGCCTTTGGATCAGCCTTCAATAAAAACTCAAAAGAGCACGAATTTCGGGGAGAATTCGCTTAGTGGAACCTCAAAATCTTATATGAAAATACCCATAAACTTTACAAAAAAATTCTAGTTTAACCATGTATGTAATTCGAAGAACACATTTTTGGGATACCCTAGGGCTAGGCCACATAAAATATTTAAATTCAGCACCAAAGAATATATCTTTTCGTTCTTGTATTCGTGTCCTTTTAATTACATCCTGCAAGGCATTTTGAAGTTATGCGGACCATCTTAGATCCTTATTAAAGATTCATTGATGAAGGCTTATAACCAAGGCAACCACAAATATTTAAATTGAGCCCTAAAAATATGCATGTAAGTATTTTCAAATAATTGCGATGCTCAGACTTCGATGTTTTCTGGAAATACTCCTATTTATACACACCTACAGTAGGGCATTAGGGAATTTTTCGGATCACGTAAAAGCTGGAACTAAGTTCTCAGTCATATATTCATAAATTCATTTATTTTATCTTTTTTATTGGCGTGCATACTTTGAGGGCTCAATTTAAATATTTGTGGTTGCCGTGCTTATAACCAGGGCTCGGCTTTTGTGGACTTTTATAAATTTAAAGCATACTTTGTGGGGCAACAATTTTTCTTATCAACAATTTGCGAATAAGTTTATCGAAGTTGAACTTCAAACCACTTTTTTAACTTCAAAAAAATTCATATTCAAGTTAAAAATCGATTTGATTTTTAACTTTATGTGAGTTGCACAAAGTTTTTACTCCAAAAAGTATGCTTTAAATTTATAAGTCAATATAATCCGAGACCTGCTTATAACTTTACAAAATGATTTTAATATTAAAATGCATACTGAATTCTGAATTTAAATATTTTCTTTTATCCTAATCATTCATTTCCAAGGAATTTAGGAAAAAACCTCTTCCATTATCATTCGAAAAGAGGGAAAACGAAGATTCTCTTGCTTCAAAAGAAAAAGGCATCTGTCATTTTCCAAAAAAAAATTAAATAAAATACGATTTTTCCATTAATTGAAAATTATTTTACGTGCTTTCTGTAATATGAAATA
Organism: Chlorops oryzae; assembly: GCA_020466095.1. Taxonomy (NCBI): domain Eukaryota; kingdom Metazoa; phylum Arthropoda; class Insecta; order Diptera; family Chloropidae; genus Chlorops; species Chlorops oryzae. Next base: position 95,796,419 of record CM035807.1, read on the forward strand.
AATGAGGGTAACGAAAGTATCGCTTTTAGATAAACATCATCAAAATATGAATTGAGCTTCCAGAAATTTCCCCGAAGAAAATTTGCGGTCGCCCGTGGCTACCACAGCTAACGAAACTTCGTACTTTCTTATGTTTCCATATCCGGCCCTTTCAATTTGAAATAGGTAACGAATAAAGCAAAACGAATAAATGAATAAAAAATGAAATCAGAATTAAGGACCGATGCCTGCAGGCATCGATAGGTAAGAGCAAATCAAATTGAACCGAAAAATAAAACAAGCAATCAGGCAAGCTGGCTGAGACAATCCTTTTTCTTTTTATGTGTTTTTTTTACTCCGGTAAAGATTGCCCCAAACACACCCATACAATTGAGCCAGCTAATGATAAGGTTTTTCGTATTTTCTTTCATTTATTTCTTCTGATGACTAATAGCCCATTTTATCGAAGGACTGAGAGGAGCAAGCGAAAAAGTAAAACAAAAAGGTTTGAGGAAATCAAGGTTATCACGCAGGAATTTTGATTTGTGGGTCTTTGCCGAAATAAAGAAAAAATGAAAAATGAAAAAAAAAGTGAAAATATTGATAAAAAGAGGAAAGTGGACAAATGGAAAAAATGGAAGAAATCGGAAGAAAGGAAATATTATATACCTATGTATTTTTTTTATTTTTTATATGCGAGAGTTGATTGAACCCTTGCGAATCGCTCAAGTATACTTTAGTTACATGCAGAGCTATCATATCTCGCTAGATAATCATTATTTATTTCGATCCGAAAGGCAAATTGCCCAAGGATCATAAAAAGGAATGACGAAATAAAGCTTTCCTTTTTGGTAAACTTTTCCGACAAACACTTGAAACTTGAGACTTTATTTTTCATAAGGAAAAACATTTAATTTTCAAGAGACAAAATTGCTCCTTGAATACGCCGCGGCCGGAGGACAAAGTCAGCAGTTCCATGTTTGGGGCAGAAAAACTTTTCGAGGATAACTGACAGTAGAGTATACTCTCAGGCATTAAACACTTTGAGAAATTTTTGTATTTTTTTTTGTTTTCGACTAATTGCCATCAAAGTAAAGTAAACTTATCGCGAACAATTTGAAAACCAAGAACAAAAAAAAAAAAAAACCATCAACATGAATTTTGGAATTTAAGAATTTCTCTTATATTGTTTCTTCGAATGACTTTCAACGCTTTAAAGCATGCATCCATTTTTATTCATACACTTGAAAGAGAAAGAGCTCGCTTTCCTTCCATCCAACTGGATGTTGTCTTCGTGCTACAAGTTTGTTCTTGTTTTCTGTAGCATAAGTTCGGTTGTCCGTAACGTTGATGATCGTACATCATTTTAGCATAAGAAGAAAAACAAAGTAAGCTCTGTAATTATGTACAAATGTAAATGTCAGAGTGAACACTGCTTTGCCTTGAACTGTAAATGAGCAGCGACAACAATAACAAAAGCAACAACAACAACGAATAATGAGCGCACGCGGCACGATGGTGTTTCATTGTTTCCTCTTTTCGCATTTCCACTTTGAGCGAAGGATAATTATGCAAAAGCATCTTTTTTCGCTGTGAAAAATATAGTCATTTTATGCAAAAATATCTTTGCGAAAATTTTAAATACACACAGTGCGAAAATTAATCTTCATAAAGCAATTTTCTTTGCACGCCAAAAATGGGAAATGCTGCAAGAGAGACAACTAAAGAGTATTGCCGTTACTGGCTTTGGCTGAAAAAGAAAGATTTTTTTTTGGTTTCTTTTTTTTTTTTTTAATTTCGAGTCAGTCAGTAAGACAATGCGATGGATGCACTGTGCAAACGGGGGAATTCATTTGAACGCCAACGAGACTATCTTATAATGGAGCTGTAAAAGACAGCGCGACATCGATTTACGCTTTAGTTAGCAGGATCTGAAGTCTGAACACACCCAGAGCGGAGCACTTCCAGGAAGCAGGAGCAGCCTTACCACCATTCCAATACGATTCCCGAGAATACTCAAAGAAAATTTACGTCGCACATTAAGTGCTCTGCATCGTTCATGGATAGTAGATACACTATTGCCAGGGAGAAATGGGGAGGGGAAAATGTAGGAAACGACACTCAGAATGTCTTCTATACATAGAAATCATGCAGTCATTTGTCTGCGATTGCAAATAACTTGAGGAAACGAGGTTTTTATTCCTCGTGATGGTGCCAACATTCACCGTTGAAGCGTAAATGGGTGTGTCGCCGTATGCAAATCACCATACCTTTCTCTTTCTATCTCTAACAGAGACCCTCCATCTCTCTCTCGTTCTCTCTTTCTCTCACAGACACTCTCTATCTCTTTCTTCCTGTCTGCCTTTTTCTTTTTATTTTTCCGTAATGATTTTATGATTCTATTCAATCGAAAAAAGATTTATTGGGACAAGTCTTTTTGAGTTGGAAATCTAAAATATTCTTTGAATGAAAATTATTTCCAAAACAAAAATATTAGAAGAATATTAGCGTCATTTTCAAAGGATTCCAAAGTCATGATTGAAAGACATGAATCAGATTCAAAGAAGTCAAAGACAAATAGTAATTCGATGAAAGTGGGGAAAATATCAATAAAATTGTATAACATTGACGGCCGGAAATTAGCCGTTAAATTTTAAAGAGCAGCAGAACTTAATTATGGCCTTCCAAATAACAACAGTGTGACACATTTTTAAGGACATCGAATGTATATGAAAATGTTGAATGCAGATCTTAAAAGTACTCAATAAGTGTGCCAAATTGCTGCGTTTATTTTTGTCCTATTGCCTAGCGGTCAAGAAATAAATTACGCACCTCTAATTATGGATATATCTCGTTAACCGTTGAACATTTTACTATCGTATTTGCAACGAAATTTTAGCCTTGGATATGGGGAAATGGACTTTAGTAATACCGAACCGAAAAGACTCTATCTGGTGGTTTCAAATGGCAAAAATCTCAAAAAAAAAAAAAAAAAAAAAAAAAAAGCAACTCTTACGTCGTATTATAGCACTTGATGACAGTGGAGTCTTACCTGTTCCACTGTCCTGCTTTTACGCGAAGCCGACTTCGGGTCTTCGGTACGAGCGACTTGTATGGAAAGAATTATTTTTCCCTATCTTCTAAGGTTTATTCGTAGAACGGGGAAGTCTCTGTAAAGTTTAAGCCATCTTGGGTCAATACAATGAACAAATTATGTCTGAGTGCTGCCCTTGAGCTAGGGCTAGCTATTAAATAAAACAAAAATTATCACTTCTAGACCATAACTCCCAAGCCGGTTCGAATTCGTTGGAAATTTTGATATTGAAATGAAGTGAGAATAAAGGTGGACAACTCTTTCGAGCACTTTTAAAATCACCCTAGCGCCGAAAGTTCATCATTTGTTGCCTGTTAACAGAAGATAAAATATATAAAGTTCCCCCTAAAAGTGATCTAAATAATCCAATGGATAAAATTCAAATTTATGCCACAAACTATTGTTCAACCTGGAGAGTTCCTTGGTTTGGGTCACAAAACTATGTCTCTTAATTCTTAGCAGGGAAATGGAATGCGGCGAAAATCCTGCCCGCGAAGTTCTTTACGCCCTACTGTGATAAGTAATACAATTAAATAAAAAGGAATTAATCTGCATTTTTTCGATGGCTCCTCAAAATATACAAACGGGGGTGCTATAGAAATTGAAAATTGTTCGGATTGGAAATTGATGAAATTTTCGTTTTGGTGTTATAGTGTACACTTTCAATTTTGAATTGAATTGAAAACTTTTTGTAGTATCAACAACGGGCCCATGTGCAGCCTAGCTGTGTCGTCCTTCATGGTGGCAGCCACACTAACCATCCAAAATAATTCTAGTATTTGCTTCATTCTTTTGTATGGCCGTAAAATATCTGTTACATTTGTCGACTTTTCTCATCTTCGAAAATCGATTTTGCTATCTCCGAAATTGATATTGACTTCAATTCTGACTCTGATCTAAATCAATGTCTGTTTCCATAACAACCTGATTACTGAAAAGCGTTTCTGTATCGACTAATAAGAAGATACCTAATAGGTACAAAGAAAGCTCTTCTGAGAAGGTGCGTTTTCCTTGAATATATCCCAACTCAAAACACTCGTATAGATACGAGTATTACCGAAGAGGTTATTATGGGAGTGGTTATTTCGGAATGACATTATGTGGAAAGTTAATGTTACATAGAACCTGGGAAATTTGTGACAAGTCAAAGAGTAATTGAAGAGTTAAAGACTAGTCTGATTTACTGTGGGGAAGTTCTTAGCAGTTCCAAATACCGCCTTTTTCCCATCTTTGTTTCGCTTGTAACAGCCTTTTTAACCCTTACTTATATTGTAACTACAATGATTATGTGCCTTTCACAAATCCAGCTCAAATAAAACCGAACACGTTGTTCTTAAGTTTCCCATTCATAATCGTTTCCCCTGGCAAAGTTGTGTGCGGAAATAGTAGCGGCAACACAATATGAATCGGGCACTTGAGACGAATATAGGTACCTACAGTCATTGTTTGTGTCATGGCATGTGGAAAAGCAATTATAACGTGAGAATTATATTAAAATTTGAAACAATAGCTGCACTATTAGCAATGAAAATTGCAGTGTGCAACATGCACATACGTCTCACATATGTATGTGTGCACATATGCATATATACGTATATGCATGCATGTATTCATTTGATGAAGACTACAAAATTTTGCAGACTTTGTGGAAACTGAGACACTTCCTAACCAGTTTGTGTGGCAGTTGAGGGAATTGCTGCTAATTGCACGTTCTTCATATCACCTCAAGAAAACGAAGAGCTCCTTTCCTACTTGACTTAGTGTTCAAAATGTATACGATTTTCACTGAATGGTAAGGACTTGTAATTGGATTTCAAATCTTAATTACCAGCATGGGGGGAATTTTAAATAAATTCATAGTATGCTGAAAGTGCTTCCAAAAACAAAGTCTTCATCTACATCCTCATCCCCTCAATCCCCGCCTCGTTATCGTCACCGTCGTTGTCGTCGTTGCCATTGCCATTGCAGGCTCTTCCATGGAATGAAAACTCGAGAAACAGGTGTTAAGATATCTACCGAATTATTTGCATTCTGCTTATTTTGGTAGAGAGCTCGCTAGAGCAGTAAGCTACGGGTAATGTTTGTACAATATAGCAATTACATTTGTCTGAATGCTGCAATTTTCATCATACGAGAAGGATACTTACATTGTATTCAAGTCAGTAATTGGAAAACAATAGAGTTTCAAGTGTTGCAGGACCAAATATTGGCGAAGTAAGATTCCATTTTCTATTTTCATTAAGTGCTCGATACGCAGGAGAGACTGCAATCGAATTCTGTGGCATATGATGGAAATATTCCGATCGTTGATTGCATTCAATTGTAATGAATTGTTGGTCAAATCAAGGGCTTTTTGCTATTTATTTTACTTGAATTGATTTGAATTTCTGTTTATGATTTTTTTTTTCTTTTGTTTTTCTTTGCTTTTAGTTTACTGTGAAATCCACCTGAGCTGGCAAGATTAAAACTTAAATCTACTAATTTTCTAAAGTGAAAATCTAATCTCCGAAAGGGAAACAAATTGGTCCGACCATTTATTGACTAATGAGGTTCCTATTCGATGATGCCAACTCATAAGCTTAGGGCTCTTAAACAAACAATAAAGAATCGTATCCAATGGTGAGCTTCCCGGTTTCTATTGAACCATTGAAACGTAAAACGAATATCCTTTGAAGCGTTCGTTTGCACGTTACGAGCCTTGTAAAGCCGGCTATAGCCTGCTCTTGTCAGCCGAAACCCGATGCGATTGTTTTACAAATTTTCGAACAAAATCTTTTGTTGGCAGATAATTTACAGGTGGGAGGAAATTCACAAAGGCCGACAGGACTAAGAATCGTGACTTTAAAACATTTTCAAACGAGTTTTGAACTGAAAACTAAAACCGATAAAAAATAGTGCGGAAATGCTAATTGGAAGAACAATTTTTTGTTTTTTTTTTTATTTTATTTAATGTGATCCAAGGAATTTCCCTTCAATGCATGGCGTTTAATTGAGAGGAGAAAATCAAAGCAATGAACCGAACCAAACCGAACTGTAAGGAAACAATTAAAGCGCAATTAAGATTCGACAAATGAAATACGAGAAACGAAATACCTGGAACGCTCCTGACGCTCCTTCTTGAAACTAACTCCGACAAGCGATTCCATTGAAAGCGCTTGCTGCAAGCCAACAACAATAATGAAATATACGAGCTTGAAAACGCAATTACGAACAATTAAAGGCAGCTCACGAAAATGCAATATCGATGTAAATCGCACAAAACGAGCACAAAGTGAGTTATGTACACGCTCGAGTCCGTAGGCGAGGATTAAGCACAGCAATGCAAGCTTAGAGCATTGCTCATTGCTCCAAAGATCCAAAAAGGAGTGCTATAAAATATGTGTATGTATATACATATGTATGAACGAGTGTTTGTACAAACACCTAAAAAGAAAAGAGAATTTGAAAGAAGAAATAATTCGTGTTAAATGGCTTTAAAAAAAAAAAAAAAGTGTAAAAGGAGACCGAACAGAAGAACAATTCAAATTAGCGATCGATTCCTGTGCATTGATTCAAGGACCATTTTTCTAAGTAAGCTTTACGAATTCTCTTCCGTCGTCTTCTTTGTGATTCACAAATAAAATGCGAACGCAAACGAAATATATCTTGCCACATTGTTTCTTAGCTGGAAGAGACAATAGAATGAAAAGTAATTAATAGAATTGAACACCGAATGGAGGAAAAAAAACTATATACCCTGTAGTAATTGTGAGTACCTAATTCTCATTGGACACCTAAGTCTTATGATGTTGGAACAGCTATTTCTCTGAACGAAAATGGAAATGAGAAACGTTAGAACAACGTTTGTGGTTTTACTCGAATTTGAGTAACGAATGACACAACTAAACAAAGAGCGGTAAAAGCTTCTTACAACCACCGCAAAAATTAATTCCTACCACCCCCCACTATTCTTTAACTAGTCACAAATACCACCACACTTAAATCCAAACTTCATCTAAATGAAGAATGACCACTCCCACAATAATTACTCGAAGAGTAGACCCTTTGCGGTCAAATGGAGATCAAATGGTCCATTTATTTAAGGTGAGGAATTAATAAATTCAAATCAACACATTCGATATTTAGTTAATATCCTCAATTTTCGCTTTGTAGATGCAATTTGTTATACTTTGACAAGTTAACCTTCGTGTAACCCAAAATTACTCTCTTTTACTCTGAACTGAACTCCTCATTTTTATGGAGTAGCCAGTCAAACCAGAAAGTGCCTGAAAGTATGCTGTGCAGCTGCATATATATGTATGCATGTGTTTTAACGATAGCAGAATATTATTTATTTTAAATTAAAGAAAATAATATGAAAATGGATAATGGAGTTTGAAATAAAAATCACCGGAAATTTGTTTTCTTAATACTTATTTTCAATAAGCCACAAAAAGCTATGTACAAATGTATGTTCATATACAGCTAAAGCAACTTATATCGTTCGCTTGAGCGAAGGAATCTGCCACTTTGACTTCTCGACACTCCGGGTTTTCGTTATGTTATTTCAACAAATGAAATTGTTAATTAAAAATAAATGTTAATTTGACCAAATGCAGCTGTTCAAATATACATATGAGCTGAAAGTTGAATTTCTGATTCGAAATGGTTATGATGATTTATCCATGGCACGAGTCGACACAACGTACCTACATATTTCACTCAAGGAATATGAATATTTTCATAGTTGGTATAAATAAAATGTTTTTAGAATTTTATGAAATTCAATTCGAATTAAAGCCGATTTGCATAGAGTGTTTTCTTAGTTATTTGCAACTGAAAAAATGCGGAAAAAAATTCCAGATAAATAGAAATAAAAAATCGTCGGAATCAGGAGCGTAGATAGGATTTCGACATGGTAGGGACTTCGGAAATCATTTTTGAGTCGAAAGTCGACATAAAACCTTTGGTTTGGCTTTGGTTTTAACCCCTCAAAACTCAACTCTGGCTGCGCGTATGTTCGGGACTGAAGACCATTTTTACATTTTAAATAGTTTTATCGGAATTTTTCATTTATTTACCTTTTCTCGTGCTACTTTGAAAGCTCAAATCCGTTTTTTTTTTTTTTTTTTTTTTGGAATTCAACATTTAATGTTAAAAGCTCTTTGAGCCGCATTAAATGGGATTTTTTGCTTTTCGATTACTTACACACAAACTTAGGTAAAATACTTTCCACTTTTGAACTTAAAATAGTCAAAAGGAAAAATCGGATTAAAAAATTTGTTGAAATTCGAGGAAAGTTTTTAAAATGCATTTTTTTTTTTTGCGAGAAAAGCAGAATTCTGTGGGTGCCACTGAAGCAAAAAAAAATTTCGAATAATTTTTATTGAAAGCGATTTAAGGAAGTAAAATGTTCTTCATTTCGAATTTATTTTATAAACTATTTCATGAGGAAAAACGAAACGGTAAAAAGTAAAAAGCCGAGTTGTCGAGCATGTACATATGTATGTATGTAACATTGTTCAAGTTTATTCATTTGCCAAAGAGGCGAGAAAATTTAAAGCTGTGAAAAGCCCTTTTAAAGGCTACGCCCGAAAGCAGTCTTAAGCCTTTTTACAGCAAGTGACGAACCACTTAAAAAAAAAACTATAAAACAAAAAAAGTGTCGAGAGCAGGAGCAAAAATTTAAAGCTCTCTTTAGGGTGTAAAATACTTAAACCACAATTGCCACTAAATATGTGAAAACCTCAAGAAACTAACGTTTCGGAAAGCATGTGAAATAGAAAGAGAAAAAAATAAAATAAATAGAAAACCATTAAGGGTGTTATAGTCAGGGGAATTTGACGATGAAATACCCGTCACAGAAAATGGGTAAGCTCTTCAAGTCTACTACGACTAAGTCAAGGTATTCGGGAGATTTTCAAAAACTGACGGGCCTCCCTTCTGAGAGACTTCCGTTCAATTGCTTAACGAGTTCCGCAAATAATCCACGATTCCGGTTTTTGGAAATCACATTCAATGCTTTTAAACATGTTCACACAGAATATTTCATCAAAATATGACAAAAACAGACCCTAGTGCTGGAGGGGCCCCCATAAAGTGGTCCGATCACGTCCATTCTCGAACTAATGAGAAAACTGCATACAGACAGATAGACAAACAGATAGATAGACCGATATAGAGACTGAAGGACATGGACTAAATCGAATTTCAAGTGATGCTAATCATTTCTGTAGGCATTTTGTATGGTCTATCACGACTGGTTCTGCGCGTTACACACGTTCGGACAAACCAATGAAACTATCATCACAGAGCGTGTCGGGTATAAAAACTCGAAGGAAAACTTTTTAAATGCGGTTCCATTTACTTAGCAGGTCGTGCCCTACTTACCCGCCTAACAATATGCAACGAAAAAAAAAATTTCAAGTGAAAATTACTTTCTCTGCACGAGAGTAGTTTTTGGAAGCGCAAAAACCAAACGCTTTCACTCGTCTTAGCACTAAACTCGTTCACTTTACAAAAACCTCCAGTTTCAGGTAAACAAACAAGGATGTAGTCAAACAACAACAACAACAAACAACAGCAGCAGCAGTCGTAGGAAAGTTTTTCTACGTAAGACTCTTAAGAACTTTCGAGTCGAAGAAATCAAAGAAAAGGCATTTTTCCGAAACTTTCCAGCAAACCGGAGCAAGTAAATTCCAAATATCCAGACACTGAACTACATAAGTGGATGTTTGCATTTGAAATAGCAAGAAGAGCAAAAGAAAAGCATACATAAAGGGGTATTTGCAATTGAAGACTTTTCTTCTGCTTTTCTCTTGATGGTGTTGAAAGTCTTTGATGCCGACAGGTATGCAAATAATAAAACCATTCATGCATAATGATTCATGTTGGTTTTTGTTCCACTTGCAGCAAATCGACACAGAAATATCGAATGTTGAATATGCGTTTGAAGAAAAAAAAAGAAGGATTTCCAAAGGATATGCATTGTTTTTGTGCGTTTCTTTCGATCTAACGCAATGCAACACACGAAATAATTTTCAGTTTTAGTTCGCAGCTAAGTTTTGGCTGAAGTGCATTTAAGGCTTTGATTTACTGACTTTGAATGTGTTGGAAATTTGAACTTATCGCGCTTTTTCTCTGCCTCACAACCCGCTTTAGTAGTGCCATCACGCTGAAAGGGGTGAGTAACGGATTCTTGAATAGGGCACGATTCTCTTGTTCGAATTTTTTAGTGCTCCAGATTGAAAAATTCAATTCAAAATATGATACGATGCTGGGGAACGTGACTTCGCTAAAGTGGATTTTCTTCGCCAGTACACGTAGTGTCCCAGAGATTGACCCACGTCTCAATCCCGAGTACATAATCTATACTGATATATCTAAATATTGTGTTTGAAAATAATTTCGTATACTTATCAGATTATATTCGAAGCTTTCAAGAATTTTTGAAAATGTCCAGCGGATCAAAGAGCAGATAAGCAACTTACCTGGAAGAGAAGAAAAGAAAGATAGGGTTAAGTTAAACTTTTCTTCTTCAATAGAAACAACAAAAGTGCCTTAAGTACAATATAAAAATCCATTTTAAATTCTAACTTATTTGTTAACCCTTGAGATGTTTTTTTTTTTTTCGTTTTGATGGCATCTTATGAATCATGTCTCGCTTTGATTGATTTGAAATGGAATCAAACTAAGTTCGAACACTCTCTTTTGTGAAAATAGACACCAACAATGAATGTTCGAAACGGCAGCAGCCAAAAATAAACAAAAAGAAACATACATACACACATAGCCAATATACGTACAAGCAATTGCATAAAACTAGTGCATAGTACTGCTAATGACCATCTCTCATTCATGGCTAGCAGCTTTGGCCAGCTTTGGGTGACTGTACTTGCTCCAATTTCAATTGCAATCGCATTAACCAAGCCACACGAAGAACAGAAACAACAACAAAAATCGACTAAACAATCTCATACAAAGCATGACAAAACGAAACGAAACGAAAAGAAAAGAAACGGAGCGACAACATTTTGTGTCTATGACGAGTTCGTATGTTTGCAACATCCATACAGCAACTTGAAAGGCAACAATACTCTTGGCCACATTATTCGTTGTCTTTTTAATCGATCCATATCCCTCTCTCATTCTCTCTTGCACTCCCCCTTCTCTCTCTAACCTCTCTCTCACACCCTTTCTAAACAGGTCTAACGAAACCAGCCTCGCAACTCGATACATGCGATTTTTCTTTCGAATTTTCTATGCACGAGTGCAACGTGTTGCTACTTGATCGGTTGCAGCATTTTCAATGCGGCGTTTGCTTGTTTACTTCAAGTTTCGGATTTGAAGAGAGGAAGGGGGAAACAAAATTTAAGGAAAAACGACAAAAAACAACGGTAATCGCAGCCAATGGTCAGCGGTTGTGAGTTGACAAAATTCTGAACGAATAAATTCGATACAACGTCCAATGGAGAGGAAGTTGTTTAGGTGTTCGAAAAGCGGAATTCACTCAAAGTTATGAGACTGCAAATGACCTGGAAAACATTTTTCACACTTTTGTGAATGTCAGTTTGCTGGCGAAAAGACTGTAGCACCGAATAAAAAGATTTACGCAAAACTTGGTGCTCTGATATTGATGGGTCGGTTTGTTTTTTTTTTTTTTTTTTATTCGGTCGGTTTTTTGTTGTGGACCCAAAATTTGCTTGGACCACCAAGAAAACAGGCAGTATTAAGCTTGTGATACTAATGGACATTGATCATAAGCGCACAAAGCTGTAGTCTCAAAAATAAATTTATAAGAACTCCTACATTAAAGGAACTTTTTTAAGACCTAATGAATATTAATCGGTATAATACGATTAAAGCAAGTTTAAGGGAGCCTATGTGCCGCTCACCATTAAAGTCCCATAAACTTGAAGCCATAATGTATTCCAATAAAAATTCTTTCATGTCGAAGAATTGAATGGAAGTCACATCAACTTAGACTGCTTCTTAAGTAAGCTCACCAGAAATTTACGTGGACGTAAGCAGCTCTAATTTATGTCCGAAGAAATTATCAGCGAAAATATGAAACCCATACTAATGAGTGATACTTTTTCGGAAGTACCTAATTATTCCTAGGAACCTGATGAAATTCCAAGCTTTTTTTTTCTTCTTCTTTTGCTCAGACAAATGAGTGCGAAAGAAATTTTATGACGAGAGAAAAATTATGAATTCCATTGAAATCTCACGCGAAGCAATTTTTTTGATACCTGGAGAATGCTTTTGCGCGCATAACTTTTTAATTATTTTAAGGAGAAAAACTTTCTATCCCCTGCTCGTCATTTTAAAATAGTTAATCTTTCGTGAAATTTCAATTTACGCACGGGCGCTACGGCTGCACAAAAGGTGAAGTGTATTGCACAAAAAAATATTATATAAAATGAGAAAAAAGTAAAAAAAAAAAAAAAAAAAAAAAGGTGGAGAAAAGACTTGAAGTACTTGTGACAGTCATATTATGTCGCAACAGTTTCGCAGAACCGGAAGTTGAACGGAAAAAATGAATTACACGAAGAAAGCTTCTTCAGTGGGTAAATTACTTTGATGCGGGTCCTTCTTCCGCGAGACTGATTTCGAGAGATATTCGCCCACAATGCAATGGGAAAAGTGAAAAGCGAAAAGCGGAAAATGAAAAATGAAAAATGAAAAAGTGAAAAGCCGTAGGTACGTACCTTCCTACTCGAATGGGGGCCTAGAGCTTGCGTGAGTAATGCCCACATATTGTTGAAATATTTCGCTACACCTAGATGACTAAGATTTTTTAGCTATCGTATAAAAAAGAATCACACCCAAAGCCCGGAAACGGTCTAAACAGTGAGCGGCATTTTGTATTTAATGCTAAGAATACTCGTGCTTGAAAGAAAAGTGACAAGGCACAGGAGAAGGAAACGAGGAAACTATTTGATTTAGTGCTATATCATGGCTTTCGTGGTCCCTTGGCCTTGTCCCTTGTGGTTGTTTTTTTTTTTTTTCTTTTGAGTTTTGCAACTTTTTTAATTTTTATTTTCACTTTGTTTTATTTTTATTTTTTTATTTATTTCTGCTTTCATTTTTTAGTGGTCGACATATTTTTGCGGTTCTTCTGTTGGGACAGTTGGGACTGTTGGGAGCCATCGCTGACAGTGTTAGCGCTAGCCGAGAGTTTTGTCAGTTGAGCCACGAAAGAAGCCACCGAAAGATGGACATATGAAGGGTTGTGGAAAAGGAATAGATCTTAAAACGACCTTAAAAAAAAAAAATAAATAAAGAATAAAAGCAAATAGGGGAGCCGAAAGCAAAAGTGGCGAAAGTTTAATTTTTCACAACACGCTGTGGCGGGGCCAACGTGGAAAAAAATTAACAGCGGACAGCGAAACCAACAAGGAATCGTGACGCCATACAATTTTCACCGTTTTATCGTGTTATTCCTTTTGCCATTCGTCCAATCCCATGTTCGCCATTGTAGTTCGCAGCCATCGCAATTCCACTTTTCATTTTACTTTTCCTTTTTTCTTTTCTAGCGTTACAGCCTTGCTTCGTTTGTTGTGACTGTTGCAACTTTGAGTCGGGCTCAGCTCAAGTGAAAATATTCCAAAGGAGTTCATGCAGTGTGTGACAGTAGTAGATGGATACACATAAATACATATATATACGTATAGGAGGACTATCTAGACCGGAGTAGGTTACTCCACGGATTGTGCACCCAGCGAACGGAGCATCATTTATACACTCAGTCATTCACTGCTTGGGGCAGCACTTGGCCTAGGTCGCTCTACGGTGTTACAATTGGTACTGCAATTGCTCTTGCTAAGGCCGATGACTGAGACTGAGACTGGAGCTGAGGCTGAGGCTGAGATGGAGGCCGACACTGGCTGCTGGCGTCGCAGCTGTAGTAATTTCATTTTTTACGCTTCTCTTCCTTGCGCTGACATTGCATCCGTGTGGCAATGTTACATTTAAATTTTTTTATTATTTTCTTTTTTATTATATTTTTTACTTGTCCCCTTTTCTGCTTTTATTTCGCATGCTTCCATTTTCATGTGCGAATGTGATTTCGTGTCCTTCAGCCGCAGGAAGTTTTCAACGCACACGGTGCGCTAACTATGCAGTCAAGCTTGCTTGCTTGCTGGCTGCACATTACTTCATAAAGAGATAAAATAATTTAATGTATGCGACGAGAGAACAAATGCAATTTGCAACAGTCACGCTTTTAAGAACGTAATGTCATAATGTGTATTTATACATTTTAAATTCTATTACGTTTTGCCGCGCTACAAATTCAAATGTTCTGGGGATACGATTCGCATGGAAAATTATTATTATTAAATGGTTGGAAGGAAACGGAGTGATTTAAGCCATTTGCTTTTGTTTAAATATAATTAAAAATTAAACATTTTTATATACTCATATGTAGATACTATATACTAGTCATGTAAAGAGCTCTCGACATGTAGACGAGTTTGCATAATTGAACGGATTAAATGAAACTTTTAATCTGATCATGAATTTGAATTGAAAAGTTGAAAGGATTTTTCTCTTTAAAGCGAATATTTCTCTTTTAGCCCTAATCTGAATATTCCTGGAGAACGAATTCCCGAGGCATTTACATTTTTCGAGACTAAAATTCTTCTGTTTTAAAAAGATAGGGTAAAGAAAATTATGGGTATGGGTCAAATACCGATTCCCCATCAAATTTCTTCTCACCAATATTTAAAAAAGAAGAAGTTTACTCTCGAGAAAAGTATATTTCCCGTCAATTCGTTCCCCGGGAATATTCGGAATCGGGCTGTTTATGTTTTTAAGTTGTGTTTTGTCGGCCTCTTTGCCGTAGATGATTGAGATACCAAACTACGGAGCGAGAGGCTCTGGGTTCAACTCCCAGCTTAGGTCGTGGATGTTTGTGTCGTTTTTTCTGTTTCTATTTTCTTTTTTTATTTGTGGTATCACAATGGGCCCTGTGCCACCCTTAATGGTGGCAGCCACACTAGCCTAAACTAACTTAAGTTTCATTTTTCACTCCGTAAAACGAAATGATTTTCGGTCTCTTAAAACTCGTTATATCGATGAATGACTGGACTCTGTATTCTGCTGCTGTAAAAATTCGCACAACTGTCGTTAAAATCGCTGCAGCCAAGCACAGAAAAATAGTCCCCAATCGCAGCTGCTTGTAATTGAAATTCTTGTTAGCGATTCCTGGAAACAGAGCACCTTCGAAAAAACACTAATCAGCACAATATAGAGTGTCTGTACGAGTCCACGTTTTCGTTATTCGTGTTCATTTTCCACATATGGACAATCTACACTACACTACACACGAAAAGTAATGAACCACTCGGTAAACTAGTGAATTCCAGTTTTTTGGTTTTTTATGACAAAAGACTTCAGTAACAAAAAACTGCATTCAATTGTATTTTCTCAATTTATTTACATATACATACTCAACTCAATCCAATTTAGCCATTTCGAGTGGAAGTATTTTCTGTTTTTATTTTTATTTTTTATTATTTTTTTTTTTGAAATTTTAAATGTGAGCAAGATAAAAGGAAAACGTAGCTCCGATTTGAAGTGCCCACATTCAAGTGAATTGCAACAAAATTGCAACTTTGCAAACGAAAATTATGAGAAAATACAAAATTCCCGTAAAAAATATATTAAAATAAATAAATTGAAAAAAAAAAACGACGACGAAGGAATCATTTTCATAAAATTCAGCAGAGTAAGCATGACAATTACAACAATGCATAACGTACGAGTCCAAGTATGTGGAGCAAAAGCATTTTCAAATGGCAGCAAATAATTTTTATTTATTTATCATTATTATTTTTTAGCTTCTATTACTTTCATATGTATGTATGCGTGCTTCTACTCTAAACTCTGAGTGTAATTGAAGTAAGTGCGGTGAGTTCCAAGGCAATTTAACTTGCGAGCAATCGATATTAGGGTGCAGTGCCATTAGGGAGCGTATATAGGTGTATAGTATATGTATTCAATTGCCCCAAATGGAATGCGAAGGCTTTTTTGTGGTACGAAAATAGGAAAACATTTGGCAGATATTTACATTTATCCTCGAATAAAAGATTTTTCAAAACAGCGCAACAAATATTTTATATATCAATTCTAAATTTAAAGAATTGTGTTGAAAACAGGATAGGCGGCTAATTTTTAAACCCGGAGACATTAAAATTTATCGTACTTTCAAATCAAGTTATCAATTATTCATTTGTCACTCAAAGGCCTCAATGCCAAATTCATCTGATAAAGCAAACTGCCTCAAAAACTTAAGTGAAAAAAACCCACAGTACCCAGTACCCACAGTAGAAGAACCTTTCTCCTAGGACAATAGATATGAATGAAGAGAATGTGTGAATGTCCCTTTCGTCATAAGAGTGGCACTGAATGGTTGCTCTTGGGCCTGAATTTTCACACACTGGACTCTTCTCAGCTTCAATTTTGCATCGTCATAACGCTCCGGTCGAATGTCCTCATTTGTTAATGAATATAAAATTGAAGAACCCAACCCAATATTCTGATAAGTTTTTGCCTTCTCCGAATAAAGTTTTGACCACATTTTTGGGTCGTTTTTATTATTTCATTAAGGCTTGTCGAAAGAAGAAAAAAGAACCCCCCATGAAAGAAAAAGCTGATTTTAATTTTGTAGACCTCAAAAGAGAAGACTGCTCAAAGCTCTATGCAGCCAACGAACCTCAACTTAAGTCATTCACATGCAGTAAATTGCATTAAGTTGCGGTAAAATTTTGCTCTACATTTTCGTTAAGGACTTCGGGCAAAGTTTTTTCATTAATTAAAAATTTGAAGCAAAAATTGATGGCAGAATAGTAGTAGAAAGTCTACATGGAGAGTAGTTTTTGTGGAAGATATTTCAGATAGTTAGTTTAGGTTTGTTTATCCGAGTGTTGTGCTTACAGAGAAGAAACAGGCAGATTCAGCTCTGATAAGGAAAAATCTCTCTGAACGATAAAAATTTGGATGGCTTGATGAATGAATGATGGAACTTTTTGATGAAGAACGATATACTGATATAATAGAAAACGTCATCCAACCTCAAGTGGCTTCATTGAAAAGAAGGATTAAGTCGCCGAAATATACATTTACGACGTCCTTCGAGGATTAAAATTTGCGATGGAATACTGTCCTCATACAGGTAAA
Organism: Chlorops oryzae; assembly: GCA_020466095.1. NCBI lineage: Eukaryota > Metazoa > Arthropoda > Insecta > Diptera > Chloropidae > Chlorops > Chlorops oryzae. The sequence continues at coordinate 95,813,655 of CM035807.1, forward strand.
TATGTACTTAATAGCCTTCTGTACACTTAATGTCGATTCTAGCTATGTGCAATTGATCAAATAGGATTGTTGGCGAGCTATAATAAGGATTCTCAGGTGAAAGGTAAATTAAACACCTTCATTTTTGTTTAAATTAATGTTCCAGAAGGGAAGATTCATTTGGAAAAGTATCGATATTAAAGTATAACTTTACATGCTTTACATGAAATAAAGCTACTCTAATTAGTAAATAAAGCATCATCTTTGTTTATTTTACATTTTAATTGCTTTTCGTTGATGGAAAATTCATATGCGCCTTAAATGAGCCAACTTATGTAGCTCACGATGAAGCTGGAGAAATCGATTGGCAACGTATTGTTAAGCTATTATTAATACATGAATGCATTTCTCTTCGGCCCGTGCGCTTTTGTAGTTTTCATATTTATTTACCATTTTCAGGCCGTGCTCTTGGCGAAGCGACAAATAAATGAATGCGTGCACGCATGCTTGCATTGGGAATGAAAATTCTTGTTAATGGACCACAAATAAAATATGCTTTACAGGGGAAATCAATTAAAATCACTGCCACTTGATGAAATAAAGGCTCCACGCACGCTAACCCACACCATGCGACGTGCGAGCGCATTCACAATCGCATGAAAAAGGTATGAGTATACACACAGAGAAAAAAATAACTGTAAATTATACCAATTTCGCTCTTAACCCAACAATTTTCGCTCTTAAAATGATCTCAAGAGTTTTTAGCTTTTAAACCAACAATGTTATCACTGTTATTTTTTTTAAGAGCGAAATTGTTGCGTTAAGAAAGGTGGCTTTTAAATCTTCCGAGCGCGAAAACGGTGGATTTGAAATGCACAGCTTTTAAAATCTCCAAAAGCGAAATTTGATTTAAAATTGAAAACTTTTATTAATTTCCAAAAGTGACACTGTTGATTAAAAATGCACAGCTGTAGATAATTTTTTTAACTATTCGCAAAAATAATTTCAGAAAAATGTGTTTCCTCCTCTTAACATAACACCAAAAATAGCCATCGGATGGACTTCATCTGATTTTGTCACTCCGTTGTCGTGACTGCCTTCGCAATGCTTAAAAAGTTCTAAGATGAATACATATCTTATATGTCCTATTTTATAAACCAAATGAGAATTATACCGAACGAAAAGAAATGTTATTAAGTGCTCAGTGCTCTTAACTTAAATAGTTTCGCTCTTAACAAATTCAATAAAATGTAGTTGGAATAACAGTTTAGCTGTAAAAATCCGAACTTCAAATGCGAAACTTTTTAAATCTACGGATTCACTATTAAAGTTACTACTTTCACTCTTAAATGATAGCCAAGAGCGTTTTCATTGTTGGGTTAAAAGCTAAATCCTTTAGATTCAAGAGCGTTTTCTCTAAGAGCGGCGCGCTCTTGAATTTACTACGTGTTTTTTTCTCTGTGCATGCACATATGTATACATATATGCATGAAGTCGGCATTTAAGAGCTCCCAGAGCCCCCAAAAGTGCACTACGAAATATGCCAGCGAGCAAATTGTTACATGCAGCATACGTAAAGAGCAGAATATTTAACCGCATTTCAAATGAACGTTGCGTCGTCGCTCTCGTTGTCGTTGTATTTGCGAAAGGACACCACAAACCGGCAATAAAAAACCGAAAATTCATTTAAAATTGATCAACAACACAGCATTCGTCATTCTTCTCCTGGCCGAGTTGCATTGCGTAATTTCTTCTTTTTTTCGGAATGAGGGGGAAAAAAGTGAAAAGCTCAATGGGATATGCATAGAAATATCCTTGAGCTACTGGCTCTAGATGCAGTAAATTTGACATGACATTACTATAACGTCGGCGAATGCATTTCGAATTTCAATTCGACATCACGATGTCGTGCATTATTCAATGTCCCATCGCGAATGGAGCTCGATGAAAAGATTTTTTGTGGAAAAAAAAAAAAAACAGAGAAATATAGGTACATACTCGTTTCACCAACTGAAAAGAAAAGAAATACAAAAATTCAAGGCATACGGAAGGCAATTAAAATCGAAGTAATTGCTTCTTGATTTCCTTTTGTTTTTCCTTCATGCATTTGTCGCCTTCGCGATGGAACAGGTGGTCGAGTGCGACAACAAAACAGAAAACATGCAAACAGAAATGTGCACGTCACAGTCCGCACTCAGCGCTCAGCGCTCAGCACTCGGATGGGCATCAACTCCGGCACTCTCGCACACACAAAACTGCTCCTCAAAAGCAACCCGACTCGAAACCATTTCTAACCACGGCCAGTCATGTTGTCGATTTAAGAGAAGATATGAAATATATGTAGCATCAGCAGCAAAGCCGCAGTTACCGCGAAGAGCTGGCCACATCAAAGACTCGTTGAATTCATCTACCAAGCTGGTATGTTGTGGCCTTGACGTTAACAACAACAACAACAACAACAACAACAACAGAAGCAGCAGCATCGGCAACAACAACAATTCGGCAACAAAAAAAAAAAAAAAAACAGAACAGAAACTAAAAATAAAGCAACAAATCTGCCTTAATAATGATTACTCTGACGAATCGGACGACCAGGCCGTCCTAGCCATTTTAGCCGATAACGAAAGAAAAACGAACGACAACAGCAGCTGTTGCTGATGGTGCGCTATGATTTAATGGTATCAAAAGCAAACATAAATTGGTCTTAAGAGAATAAAGATAATCAAAGAAATTTATACGCCCATGTATAGGAATCCATAAAAATATTCATATTAATATCGAAAATGCTCTTTTGAAATTATGAAAATACGAGTTTTTTCTACTGAAGGAAGAAAAAATATTTACCACTCGAAGCCCTAAAAGGATAAAAAAGATTACAAGGATTGTGGAATGAATGCCTAAAGCAAATGCCTAAATGATTAGACCGATGGAAGCTATCGCGAAGATAGAGTACATACATACAAAAATTGATATCTTAATTTTTAAGATTTGCAAATCATGAAGATTTCAGGGAATATTTCTCTCCGCCAGAAGAAATGGATTGGTTATGACGAAACAGGCATTCCTTCCATCCTTTTCGAATTAAGATAATGATATCTATACCCTACAAGGAGGCAAAAACAAGTAAAGGTGTTATAGTCGGGTGAATCTGACAATACAATAACCATAAATATGTTTTAATATTTTTTAAAACGACGAATTTTTGCGGTTTTTGTGGCCAGACCCAAATACTGGAGTCACCCTTATAGATGGTCCGATCAGGTCAATTCTCGAACTTGTTCTTACCCCCGTGAACACGCATACCCAATTTCATCAAGATATCTGAAATCCTTCAATAAGAAAACTGTATACGGACAGACAGACCGACATGGCTAAATCGAATATTCTGATGACGCTAATCAATTCTATATGGGTACATATTATATGGTCTATCACGACTGGTTCTGAAATTCACTCACAATCACACAAATGCAATATACCCTCGAGACAGAGTGTTGTCGGTATGAAAATAAGTTTGGTGGTGATACAAAATCGAACGATTGCTCGAAAGTGTTGACCAAATGCATTCAGCACGCAACAAGTTAAATAATGCATGTTGCTCATTCGATTTATTCGCACAATATTTTCTATGAAGTTGTGCAACAGTTCGTCGCCTGTTTTTTCTTCACAATAATTACAGCTAAGCACTCTAGAAAAAACTGTCAGATCACTTATTTATGTCAATTATTACAGGACCATAAGAGACCTACAGGTTGCAAGCCATTCTCAAGCAACATTGCTTCGGATATTCCCGAGCTTGGCAGTGGAGCGTCTCACAAAGGCACTATCTACTCCCTTGAAGCCACCGCTTTCAAATGATTACCGCTTGTAAGAGCTGAAATTGAGCCTCATTAAATCGGTTCTTCTCATATTCTACATCGTGCCAAATAATTCTTTTTTCATGCTCCTCATTTGAACAGGAAGCGGGAACGATTTTTTTTTTTTGTAATTTTTAAGCGGCATAAGAACTTGAGTACAGTTTGTAAGAAAATAATATTTTGTTGTTTTCATTTATGCAGATTTTTTTATCCTCTTTTTTTACTGAGTTTCTTATCTTCGCATCACTTACAAATTGTTTTTCTGTGTGATTTTTTTGTTCGCTTATGCTCATTTCGTTCAAAGAACTTGTTCGCTAGTCCTCGTTCTGATGCTGCTGCTGCTGCTTCTCTGGCAAGAAAGATCTGCGCTGCATGGATAAATTTATTTTTCTATGCAAATTCTTGGTATGCAAATCTTTGTTTTAAGCTACATCAACATTTTCTATTTTTTTCTTCTTCTTTTTTTTCATATATAAATTCCCTTATTTCCTTCTTTTAGTTGACTTATTGTTAGTCAAGCAAACATTTGGCAGAAATATTACAATTTTGAATTGGGAAGTTTTCGGTTTCCTTCAATTCGATTTGCTTCCAAATGTGGTTTAATCTGCAGCTTTACTCTTTTTGTTGATTTGCAAATTTGGTTTTTGTTTTTTACAAATTTGAGTGTCGTCTGCAAAACTGAGTGCTCCGTTTCCCACATAAATCTTGCGTAATTAATTTCATTGTACGTTTTATTTTCTACATACCAAAACCGATTGATTGCCAATCAAGCCCATTCATTTATGCATGCGACTTTCTTCGGTGTGTGCTCACACAAATTTTCGGAATGTTTGCTCAAAGATTTAAACTTAAAGTATAAGCATTTAATTTAAAAAAAAAATAGAAAAATTCAATTTAATATTTAAATCCCAAATTCTTTAATAAAAGCAACAAATTTGCCATAAAAGTCCACAGCCACACACACATGACAGCAACCAAAGTCAACAATAAATAGGAAAATGGAAAATTTATTCATACCTTGGATTATTCATGCCTTGACTAGCAATAAACTAACAATAATAAAATAGTATATGTATATGTTTTTTTTATTTCTAAATTTCATTGAGTAAAAAACGATTCTATAGTAATGTTTTAACAAAATATTTCAAAATAAAATTGACCACAAAAATCGAAAATACAAAAGTTCCATTAAAATTTTCGAACGAGCAAAATTCCGGAGCGGAGCGAAGGAGAGAAAGACACACAGAAATAAATAGGCGGACATAGGGAGGGAGAGAGGAAAATAAGCTATTACTTTGTCGGTACATAAATATTAAATCCATTGCATAAAATATAATTCGCAAAATGCTTTAATTGGCGTCATGTGCATGCATTCTAGGGATGCTATTGGAGCATTCCACAGAAAATGATACTTTTGTCCCGTACAAACAGACAAAAACTAATATACCTAATTACTCAAAAATTTTCCAGAGGGCAATTTATATACTGTCAAGTATCGTAATATGAGTACATTAAAATAATCTTTTCATCCAATTGAACACTTAAACATAAAAAACATGAGGAATATTATTTGTCCCGTACGGGAATTCTCCTATAGTGAATTTTGATGCACCAGAATTCGTTAGTTATGGTGAAAAAACCCACTAAAATTTGAATAACTGACCCTGAGTCAGTCCTAGAGTAGTCAAATGTATGACTGACTCCCACTCATTTTTTACTTCCAACATTTTCTCAAACATACTTACCCCCTAACTCCCCTCCTTAAGGGGGTTCCCATACAAAAATTTTTTTAAATAAATTTTTTCCCCATCGTCCTAACTAGCACCAGGGTGCCCCGAGTGAAGTCAAATGTATGACCGACCGCGACTAATTTTTCGTTTTCAACATTTTCTTCCAACATACCTAACCCCTAGTTCCCGTCCTTGAGGGGGCTACCATACAATAAGTCTTTTTTATAAATTTTTCCCCGACCGTCCTAAGTAGCACCAGGGTGCCCCTACTGAAATCAAATGTATGACCGACCCCGCATTAATTTTTCCTCTTCAACATTTTCTCGCAACATACCTACCGTCTAACTCCCCTCCTTAAGAGGGCTCCCGTTCTAGGGGCAAGTAGGGGTAAGTATGTTCGGAGAAAATGTTTGGAGAAAAATTTAATGGAAGTCCGCATACATTTGACTTCTCTAGGACTGACTCAGAGTCAGTTTTGCAGATTTCAGTGGATTTTTTGTCCGTAACACCCATATTTGAGCCCGATGGGGAGCCATTTGCCCCAACCCCAGCCACCAAATTTGTTCGCTCATGCATTTATTTTATTAAACCGCACAAAATAACGGGTTCCTAGCTAGTCGAAATCCTGTTGCTAAGGACCTCCATACAACACTATCGCATCCCTAATGCATACGCATGCCTGTGCAGAGCAATGTGCAAATGAACGAGTGATTGTGTGAGTAAATGGCTGAAATATTGTAAGCCGAACAGAGCTGGGTTTATAGAGCTTTTCATCATATATTTCAGCAACAACTCTAGTGGGTTACGTAGGTGAATTTCTAAGTTTAATTACATTTTTCATATTGTTGCTTTTTATGGCCAAATGTTGATTGTGCATTGTGTAAATGGAATTGTGCAAACAAAAACAAAAAACAAAAAACAAAAATGTAGAATTCAAACGTGAACAATTTCTGAAACTGAAACGTCATCTGACGCATTCAAACTTTCATGAGGAATTGGTGAATTTACTTTTCGCCGAAATATGCGTTTCAAAATGCAATATCGATTGCACATGAATGGACATTTTCATGGATATTTATCGCTTTAAAGCATATTTAACGGCGCACAAAATATTCCTGCCACAGTTGTTTTTTTCGCCCGACCTAAGCTTGTTAGGATATTCTTAAAAAATATGAACAAAATACAAATAAAAGAAACAAAAGGGATTAAAAATTGATAGCGTTCAAAATATGATTCTTTAATAGCAGCTCGCATTCCACTCTAGGGGTATACCCGTTAAGGAAAAGTTCTAATTAGGGGTCATTAAAATTTAATAAATACTACTTTAGACAACTTAATGAATAGGCAGCTCTAACCTAAATAAAATTTTTTGAAATTTTTTGAAATTTTTTATCACAAGTGGCGCTTTTTTGGGTCCCCTTCTTCATTAAATTAATCAAATACGCGAAGGTTCTCTAATGGGGAAATAATATTTTTGACGTGAGAAAATGGAAAGATAACTGCGACCCTTTTTGAGAAATTTATATTTTATATTATTTGCGTGTCTTTTTCGAGCCATATTTATGATCATTTTAGAGTCTTCTTTTAATCGTGCATCCGTTAAATCTCTTTCAAATCATCGAAGGGGCTTGAAAAATACTTATAAATGTGATTTCTGATACAACAATCTTTCAATACTTAGCCTGGAAATCTTTTCCAATTAAATTCTTATGAGCATTTTTCGGCCTCTGTGTCGTAGGTGGTTGAGATGCCGACTTACAAAGCTAGAGGCGCTGGATTCAACTCCCAGCTCAGGTCGTTTTTTCTGCTTCGGTTTTTCTTTGTTTTGCCATTATTCATGGTATCACAACGGGCTCATGAGAGGCCTAACTGTGCCACCCTTAACGTTTTTTTTTTTTTGAATTTTATTTGAAATTTTAAGTGCACTAAAGGATCCAAAGAACCAATTCTATCAAATGTCATATTTGTAAATTGCCAATCATAAGTAGCCGAGCCTTTAAATGTTTAAAATAACTAAGGATTTAAGTGCTTTCTATAAATTTTCCCTAAAAACCTCATGGCAATATCGTAGAAAAAATGTATCTAAGAAAATTTAAAAACCTTCAATTCATATTGACCCAATAAAAACGGTTAAAAATAATCTCTTCTCAGTGAAAGAAAATCTTCACAATTTGTGAAAAAATTGATTTAAAAAATCATTTTGAATTTCCATCAAAACTTATTCGGGAAAACTTAAGCTTCTGTAGCAACCAACAATGAAAATTAATGGGTTAAAGGCTCAAAGTCTTGACTCTTAGTATCTTTTAATAAAATTTTCTCTTTCTTGTCTTTCGGAAATTGACACTTTTAAAAGGGATTTATGAAAAAGTTTAGTCTTTTCCAGAAAATTGCAATATTTTCCTTTACAGTAAACATGAAAAGTTTCTCTTGATGTGGAACTTTTGCTGTTAGCAAAAGAAATTGCATTTCATAAACATCTATGCATGCCTGTTCTTTTTTCCTCCTTCGTTTTTTTTTCTTTTTTTTTTTTGTAGTTATATATTTTTCCCCTTATAAATTTAGTTTTTGAATTTTTTTTTATTAATGTATGTATTTATTTTTCATATTTTCAAAAGTTTTCTCGCAACTCGTTTTCCATGCCAGCAATTACGTTCAAGGAAGGCAGGAACAAACTGCGCTTTTGACTTTTTAATAACATTTCGAAATAAAAAATAAAAATGATTTTTTTTAGTAAAAAAAAAAAAAATTAAACAAAATTGTTGGAAGCTCTTAGCTCCGAAGAAAACCATTAAAAAAAGGGAATAGAAACTTTTCCTCTCGCTTTCACAAAGTCGGTTGCAACCAAAAGCAAATACCATAAGAAAGCTGACTTTCAAAGTAATAGTGCAATATGTTGAACGCCTTGTCCTCTTGTCAATGCTGTGTTTTAGTTGAAACCAAAAATAAAATGAAAACAAGACGATATAAACAAATTTATTGGAAATTTCAGTCAAACACGCACATGCACATATGCTCGAATGTATGTTGTATGTATGTTAACCCAACGCTACATCATAACTTGATGCGGCAGCCTCGTCCTTGCAATATATTGGAATCCACACTTTCTTCCGCAGCTAAATCGTATGAGCAACTAAAAGTTTTCATATTGCTCATACGCCCGCAAGTACGCCGCACATATTATACTATTATCGTTTTCATGCAATATACTGAAACAAATAAAATAACAACTATGGCAACAACAACAAATTTAGCAACAGAAACAACAACAAAAGCAAACAAAAAATTTGCCTTACCACAAAATGTTGCACTCGTAAAATGGAACGTTACTGGGGCGATGTTGTGGATGGGGGAGTGGGGCAAAAATATTGCTTCAGCTTTCTTGTATAGGATTTTTCATTGAAAATGTTCGTAAATTTCTTTTATTGCTTTTTTATATTTCATGTCGAAAATTGTATTCCTTTGTTTCGTGCCTAAGAGTTTAGCTTTTGTGTTCATGCCATACGAAATAATGTCTAATTCCTCTTTTTTGTGCAAATTAAAAGCTTTCGGGGTTTTTATTATTTTTTGTTTTTTTTTTTCTATTCTATAAAAGGCATTAAGAGAAAGTGTACTAAGCCAGTAAATCTCCATATATGAAGAATTTGAAAATACTTTCGTTTAATTGTACTGAGCAAAGAGTTAAACGCATTGCGTCTACCTTCTAGTCGGTCTCTATTAAATCAACGTAAATTCGAGAAACTTCAAAGCATTCTTCTTTTCCTCGATGAGTTTAAGCTTCAAATTCCACTGAACGCATAGCTTTTATCTTCAATCCTTATACAAAAGTATAAGCCGGCTTTACCCACTCAGAATGGTAACGTTGTGCAAAATTTTAAAATGGTACGCATTTTTGGACACCAAATCTCTCGGAATTCGGCTTGGAGATCGGCAACAAGTGGAAGGCCGATATTAATACGCAGGAGTGTCGCATTAAATATGAACTTTTCTCGACTCTAAGCTAAGAGAAAATTCATTTATTTTTTCCACTTTTCAGACATGAAGCTACGACATTTCGAATTAGTTTATAAAAAAAAAAATTAAAATAAATAAAAATAAAATCCAATGACAGTTTCCCGTCAAAAACGTGGATGCGAATGCAAGTACCTACGTACGTGCAAAAATATTTGTTTACATATGAAATATTTAAATGTTCATTCGTACATTTATATGAGTTGGAATTTGTAGGCGCATGCAATGCTATTAAAAAAAATGAAGAAAAAAAAAACTTTATGAAAAATATGAAATCGCACTGTTTGTCGTTTGCATATTGCGAAATCGAGTCACGTTTCCAAGATTGCCTCTGTGCCGCCATATAGCATTCATTCGAGGCGATTCTTCTTTTATTTCGCATTTGTGAATTGAATTTCCGGACCATGTCGATGCAAATGCGTACGCCGCTCGGAAATTCTCTCAACTTTATTAATAAAATAATATTTCCATTTTTATTTATTCTATTTTATTTAATTTTATTTTTTCATTTTATTTTTGTCACACCTATATATTTTTCCCAATTTATTTTCACTTTTCGCTCTCCATTTAAGCATGAATTTTGAAATCGAACTGAAAGTTTAAGGGCAAAAGAATTTCAAAAGGCGTCAGAACGAGCCTTTTCTTTTATTTGAATGCCTTTCAGTGGCTGGGTTTTTTTTTCCTATTTTCTTTGATGGTTTTTCTCTTTTTAAAACGGCCAAAAGTTTTCCATCTCTCTACGCCTTTTTCTGAAGACAATAAAGAAAATTTAGCATGCCAACAAAAAAGTAAAAAAAAAAAAATATTGAATTGGGTCACTCAGTTCAACGCATCGCATCACCCATGACCCACTCAGTCAGTTTGCAAATACAACTTCCGAAATTTTTGAGAGTTAGCTTCTTCTTTTTTCTTCTGCCTTCACGTGTTTTTTTTTTTTGGTGCATTTGTTTTGCCTTTCTTGCAAGCGATTTCTTGTGTTTTGTTTTTCTTCTTCTTCTGTTTTTTTTTTTTTTTTTTTTGCTTTGAGCTTTTAAATTGTTTAAGTCTTTCTTTGTTTATCTTTGAATTGCTTTTGCTAATATTCCCGAGGTTTTGCACTATTCATTTAATTATATTTATAGCTTGAACACTTGCTCGCTTACTTGCTTCTTGGATGCAGTTGAATCTGCAAAAAGAGAGCATGCCAAGACAGACAGTGGGGCGCCCTAGAGCAGAGACAACAACCAAGAGCGATGCGTTGAGAAACTGCTTTGTAAGGTATATTTGGAAAATCAGCAATTTCTATAGCGATGTTCATATATCACGGTCTTCTTCACAAGAGACTCAAGTTTTGCATTTTCCATTTCATTTTCTTTATCATTCATTTAAAAAAAAATTAAAACAAATAAATAAAAGTTATTCTTTAACTTAACTCATTTAAAGCCGCTGTACCTTCAGAGGTACAAACGAATGACCATCATAAAAAACCATTTCGTATAAAAAAAAAAAAATTTTAGAAATATTTTTGATATTCAATTACCATACACTTGGCTCTGGGATAGCGAGGAGGTGCGTGCTATGCTCTTGATCCCAGAGTCCGAGGTTCGATTCCCGGCACAGGCGAAACGGAGTGTAATGTTCCAAGCCTAGCACTGGTTTTTCAAAAATCGCATGTGAGGGGCACACTACATAAAAAGACATACACTCACACAAACACAAGAAAACCTCCGTGGTAACACAATGGGCCGATTAACGGCCTAAGTGGCAGCCACTTCAACCTACCAACCTACCATACACTGGGCTCTGGGATAGCGTAGGATGTGAGCAATGCTCTTGATCCCAAGTTCAATTCCCGACAGTCGAAACGGAGTGTAATGTTCCATGCCCAGCACTGGTTTAAAAAATCGATTTGGCACATACATAAGCATTCCAAAAAATCACAAGAAAACCTTTGGATCATTCAACCTTCACCTACTCCACAAGTAAAGCACAATTAAATTTTAAAATTTTCATTTTTATATGTTCAGATTTTTGGCAAATCCTAAACTTCAATGATTCAGTTTGGAATAACAGCTGCAGTTAATTTTTTTTCCTTCGCCTCAAGCCTGCCCGAAATTAAAATTAATTCTTTAAAAAATTTTTTACAACAAATAATTCCGAAATATTCCAAAAAATTCTTTAAACAAAATCTAAAAAAAATTACAAAAATTCCAAAACATTTAAAAAAAAACTCAAAAAGAAAATAAATTTTAAAAAATTTAGTACAAAACTCCAAAAATTTTAAAAAATTTAGAAAAACTCCAAAAATTAAAAAAAATAAACGAACCCAGTAAAAAATTTAGGAGAAATGCTAAATCGAGCAGTGAAGGAGTAATGACTTTTTCATCCATTTGGAGCATAAGCGAGCAATCCGAAATCAAAATAAAATTAAATTAAATTTGATTTCAAACTTATAAATGAAAAAAATCCCATACTTTCGATTTGGTAAACACGGTGTCGAGGGTGAACACTTGACTAGGAATCGAGAGTTCCGAGGTTCAAACCCAACAGGAGAATCAAAAGCGGGAAATAATTATTTTAAAAAATAGGTTTTTTTATTTAGGTAATATTAATCCATTACACTAAGCGAATTTAACCATGATTTTTTTATAAAGGGCGCATTGTTATTCACAGTCCTTTTGATTTTCGAGCAGAACAAAAATTTTAAAAGAAAAATGGTTGAGTTAACAACATTTTTGGTTGATTTGAAAGGAAATAAGTATGTTTATTTTCATTTCTTTACGTTCGGTATAATTCTCATTTGGTTTATAAAATAGGACATATAAGATATGTATTCATCTTAGAACTTTTTAAGCATTGCGAAAGCAGTCACAACAACGGAGTGACAAAATCGGATGAAGTCCATCCGATGGTTATTTTTGGGGTTATGTTCAGCAGTGGGCTGTGTGGCCATTTGCTATGAACGTTGACTGAATTTGTTATGACTTTTCTTCTTGTATAGGAAGTTCTTTTGGAATTTTTTTTTTATTTTAAAAAATATCACATCATTTCAATCTATTTCAATTTAGATCTATTTTTGAAAATTATAATTTCAATTCAACCTGAAATATGGTTGATTCAAAAGGAAAATCTTTATTTTTTTCAACAAGAAAAATTGTTAAAATAAAAATATTCCTTGTTGAAGCCGTTTTGTATGTTTTTCCTTTTGATTTAACCAGTTTTCTGGTTGATTTTTTTCTCTGTGTAGTGATCTTTCAGGAGCTACAAAATATTACTCCATTTTGGCTCATTCAAGAGATTCAAAGGATTACTTACTATTTGCTATTATTCTCCTTGTCCTCCATTCGGAGATCAAAAAGAGTAGTCATTTTGATCTCCATTGGGAGCTCAAGAGATTTGCTCGCCCGTAAGGACATGCAATGCTAAAAAGGAGTACAAAATACATGAGACTCGGAGATTTGAGGATCCATTGCCCCAAAAGGAGTAATCCAAGATTAATCTTTGAGTAATCCTATTTTTTTACTGGGAAATTCAAAACAATTTTTTTTTATCCAAGATACTCAAACAAATTCTAAAAAATTAAAAAAAAAAATCCAAAGAATTCAAAAAAATCTCAAGAATTTAAAAAAGAAGATAATTTTCGCATCACGAAGATATGAATCAATCGAAAAGCATTTCATTTAACGCACATAAATGATTTTTTTAAGGATTCGTCCCAATAGCATTTCAGAAGCTTATCACACATAAACAGTTGGAAAATGTAATGAAAAGAAACAGAGAGGGAGGGAAAAACAGAAAGAAGGCAGTTAAGAAATAAGAATTACTTTTGAGGATGGCAAGCCCATGACTTGAAGGAACCTCCCCACGAACAATGGGAATTTTCAATGAAGAAAATGGAATTAAAAAATTTGCCAAATCACGATTGCTCGCTTGCGTGATTTTTTGTAAAATAATTTTTTTTTGGGCTTCTCTTTCAGTTTGTGAAAAACGGTGTAAAATGCTTTAAATTTGAAGAAATTATAGGCGGAAGTTTTCATTTCGAAATTTCAAAATCCTCTGTTAAGGCAAAGGCTAAGCGAAACACCGAAGCACAAGAGGGAGGGTGCCACAACAATCAGTTTTTAATAGGTTAAACGGCATAAAGGAAAGCACACACACAAAAGTGTAGGCATGCGTGTGTTTGTGTTTGTGTGTGTGTGTGTGTGTGTAATACTCATAAAGTCAACTGCTATGGCTTAATGAAAAGCTGTAGGAAAAGCGGAAAAATTATGGTGTCATGGTAAACAAAAGCCTGGGACGATGCCAATGCCGTTCCGATGAGCACGGTAAAAGAGAATAAAGACGAAATATGACGTTGCTCATATGTATGTATGTACCTTCGTCGCTCGGGCGGCTCCTTTCGAGCAAACAACAGAACACAAACAGTTTTTGTGTTTTCCTTTCTATTTCCTCGTTGGGGAAAATCAATGCAAAAAAACAAAGAACATAAAAGAAATAGATATTGACAAGCAAAAGTAAAGGCATACATGTGTTGGTACCGGTGTATGTTTTGTGGGTAATAAGGATAGTGCTAAGGATCTTCATGAATAAAAATTCTGAGCTTCATTGGCAAATAATGGAGTAAGGTTTTTTTCCCGTTGAAACGGTAGACTTTATGGAGTTGAATTTTAACAAGAAACTAAGAGGGCGATCGTTCAATAACGACACGAATCATCTTTGGGCTTCAAATGCGGGCCAACAATGTACACACGCACAAACGGGTTCAGGAAATTCTCGTATTTTTCTGAAGGCATTTAAGATGTTAATGAGTGCAAGGATTTTAAAGAGAACAGAGCACGACTTAATGCAGCAATTTCAATAATGGCTTTGAATGGAATAATCGCTGTACAGAGGACTTAGCTCTTGTGTGAAATATTATGACAAAATGTATATCGAGACGGAGAAAGAGGCACGGAAAAACACAAAACAGGCTAGAGTCCTTGAAGTGATTATTTCAAAAGAAAATATTTCTTAAAGAACAAAGAAACTGAGGGAAAAAAAAAACTTCAATAATGAAGAATAATAGCGCAGAACAGGCAATGGCACTCTCACAGCAATCCATCGGGAGAGTGCACTACTTCAGACAAAGCACTACGGTCAACTAAAGCAAGCAATGCCATACCACTATTTAAAACTAAATGTTTCGTAAGGCAGAAAAGAGTGCAAAGAGAAGAAAATAAAGGCAACAGAAAATTATTTAAACAAAGACAGTTTTTTTTTTATTTCTTATTCTATTTTACAGGCACGTTCAATGGTGAATGGGAGGGCGATAGGGGAGAGGGAGAGGGACAGGGACAGGGAGAGAAAGACACATTATCATACCGAAAGACAGACGGACATAGATATGTTCAGAGGCTGGTTGGCAAATCGGCAGTAAAACAAAAAAGCTAGCTAGCAAGAAGTTATAAGGAAAATGAGGTAGGTAAATAAAGAGTTGAAAATTTTTTTGAAAAACAAAAGAGATTAAGTGCTCCAAGCAGCTTGCAATACAAATAATAATGGAGCAGCTGCATAAAGCTGAAAATGTAAGTTTAGAAACAGTTATGGAAATATTATGTGAAATGAAATATGTGCGGAGCGTATGCACATGTGCATTGGGGAAAAAAGAAAAAAATATATGGAGACGGCAGACATTGAAGTTGCGTAGGAAATGTTCTTGCTAAGATATTATGGTCTATTGTTTGCCCGGCAATGATGAAGCATGCAGCGTACTTTATGCTCTAGTGTATCGTGTATCATGTTTCATGCATGCATATGATGTAAAAGTAGATACCTTCAATCTTGCGATCTTCTTTTGTAGCAAGATGTGAAGATAAAATTCCTGAAGCTAGAAACCGTTTTCTTCACACTGACAATGGCAGAACCTGGGAAAGTTGAAACGACCGAGAATAGTTATAATTTTATGCTTCGCAGTTCTTCTACTTTTGAACAGCTCGCCGCATTGGAAGGTATATAATTAGAAGTGTCGAAGGAGTAAGTATAGAGCAAAGTGCTAATCTCATATGATGTGTTTTATACATATTATCCATGATGACTAATTGCACAAACGATCTCAAACTAGTCTTCAATTTTGCATGTGAAAAAGGTCAAGACAAAAGAAGCGCTTTATAATCTAATAAATAAATAAAAAAAAAGGAATACAAAAGGTTGATGAACTATGTATGTATATGTATTGCCCTGTGCAACTGTAATTTTGTTGCTTTTGAGAATACATAGAATGGACAAAGGCATGACTATGATAAAATAATGCTTTGGGTTTAAGAAGACGCGGCACGAACAGTAACGACTTTTAATTTACGGATAAAAGATAAAAGACCAAAATACAAAATGATTATTGATATCTTGAATCTTGAAGAAGACCCAAATGAGATTCGACGAAACTTTGAAGCTCTTGAAGTAGGTTATTACGATAATTTCCTTTTGGAATTAATGCAGATTTGAAGTGCTAGATAATTATGTGGGAAAATTAATTAACACGATTAATTTCTCTCCGGTCTAATATTTCTTAACGCTTAAATGAAGGCATTACTGCAGCAAGAGAACATAATATAAAGCGTCTTTGATGTTTAAGGTGTCAAGAACAGAGACAGATCATAAGATAGAGCCACTAGTCATTTTAAAAACAAAATCAAGAAGGACATTGAGATGAGTGGAACTTTGCTTGTTCGATTGCGATAGAAGAAACTGGGATCAAACATAAAGTCGATTCTCATTGAAATAGGACATTCCTTCCTCTCTGCTTATTACTTTTATTTATTACAATCAAACACAACCTTAAGTGGTTATCAATTTCTTAAAGCACTAGCTTCGAGGGCTATCGACTTAGCTCCTCTCTACTTAAAGACTCTTGAAATTAATGCTTTAATTATTTACAAAAATTCCTTCAACATCGCAAAAAAACAAAACAAACTGTCATAAGGATTAAAATTTCCTACAAAGGTGATAAGAAATCTCGAAAGCCTCTTATTCAAGTTTTGCTTTGCGCCGTTTATTTCGGCAAGTTAAAGAGACTTCATGCTTTCTCAAGAAATTTTCTGCTAAAATGGTGTGGAAAATTCGAATTTTAATTTAAGCAGACTTTTCGTAGTAGCTGCTCGTTTATCATCGCGATTCATGAACACGTACATAACATCACACACATACGCACATACACACACACACACACTGTGCGCTCTGGCACGAAATCTAAAAAGTTTTAATTACAAAAAAAAACTTTTTTTTTTAATGAGCATTAAGAAAAAGTGTGTCAACGCTCAAAAAATATACATACACTCACCCTCCGTCGCCTCAGTCGTGCTTCGAGGAATAACATGAAAAAATCTTCACGAATGTCTGCACTAAACGCGTTTGATAAACTTCACTGCAATGTCAATGATAAGAAAATTAAAAGTTTCCTTTCAAGCGTACGGCAGAAGAGATTTTTTTAGACTTTGGAAAGTTGTAATTTTCCTCTTTATACTATCTACACCTACTTCTGAAACATGTCCTTCGAAGCAGTCTCAGATGGCTTTTTCACCAAAATGTCATTACGACTTTACTCTTTATCTTGAATGCAATAGAAGGGAGCACAGCAAACTGTTATATCTTGACATCGAAGCACAAAAAAGAAAGGATGCCACTTAAGCTTGCCCAAATCTTCAGTCTTCTAATTGACATTGTCGTCCTTTGAGTTATCTTCAAACACGTGGTGAGAAAAGACTTACGTTCACAATTCAGCGTAACCGTATACGTATTTTTGCTTCTCTTTTATGTCACTTTTCTTAAATTTAAATGCATCTTTGTTTGTTTTCATTTTTTGCTTTTGTATATTTCGTGTTTTGTTTACAAACTTCAAGAAAAAAAGAAGAGAAAAATTAAAAGAAAAATTTTATATTTGCCTTTGTTAAACACACCTGCGCTCCTTTTTGCTAATGCTTGGAAGGAAGTGCATTTTACGTCTGACTTTTAATTTCTCAGCCACTCGGTTTTTTTTTTTTTTTTTTTTTGTTTTTTGTTTGTTTTTGTTTGTTTTTTCTCCCTCGCATTTCTACGAAAATGTGTCACTGGCTTATCATAAATGCGAGCACAACTTAAAGTGCCTTGAAAATGGGGCTCGTGTGTGAGCTTAAGCTACTTTCTTGACATGTTGATTTATGTGAGTTGAAGCTGCTCTGCTGTAGGTGGGTTGATAAAACGAAAACGGATCGCTAGAACTTTTAATGTACTTTCTCTCTGCCGTTACTCCTTTCCGAGCATCGTCTTGACGAAATTCGACTGGGACTACACAAAGTACATGAAAATACATTTAGAGTCTCGCAAGGAGACGCATTAAAGAGTTGAAAATCTTAAAGGAAAACCGACAAACGGTAATTCATTTTGTAATAATTTGAGCACATGTGAGTCAACGGGAATACTTTAATCCTCGCCACATCCATTGTGTTATATTGAGATCATCCGGAATATGACATACTTACATATAAACAATCAAGGAAAGCTTTATTCTTAATTGCAGTCCAACAGAAAATGAAAAGAAAAAAAAAAAAAAAAAGAAAAGAAAAGAAAAGTGTAGAGCTCTCTTGCAGGCAGCATAAATTGAAAGTCTTGCTTCCATTTAACGTCTCACTCCTGGTGTGCAATCAGCAAACTTCATGTTGCTCACCTTAATTCAAGGCACAAAAGGCACAAAATGCGACTAGAAAGTGTAAAGCATAAATCCTTTGTAGAACGTTGAAATGTGATTTTCTACTCTACATCCTCAAACTTTCCTTTTCATAATTAAGGAAAAAGGTTTCTCTCCGCCACGCATACAATAACAACAACGACGGTTCAAGCATTCACTGCTCACCGCTCGCCGCTTCACGATCAACATACAGTATGCACCAACGAAGCGCATTTAATAATTAAAATGCCAACACTCGAGAAATTATAAAAGTGTCACCAGTAGTTATTTTACCACCGTTTGCACCGCGTAAATTGTAATAGTTGCTGTTGTTGATACTCATGGTGATTATGATTTTGCTGCCTGTGATGCTGACTTGTGCTAGTGCTGCTGCTGTTGCTGCTGCTGTTCTAGGGGCTGTTTCCGTGTTACTCTAATTCTTGAGCCGATTCCCATTATGGTTTGAGTTGAGGTTGAGGATGGAAGTATTACTGCTGCTGTTGTGGTAATAAGGATGTGACTCCACGGTTTTTGGTGTAGGTGGTTACTGTTGGTAACAGAATTGCGTCGCTGGTAGCGCTCGCGCCATCGGTTGTACGTCAACACATGTGTACCTACATATAAGGTTGCCTGTATCTATGTACTAATGTTTGTATGTATGAATAAATGGAGGTCCTTTTTCTAACAATTTTTGACTGCTCGCTTGCTCATATTTGCACACATTATTTGGTTGCGGATACTCCTATTTTTTCAACGCTCTTAACTATCAACCATAGATTACTCTTGTTGTTGTTATTGTTGTTTTTAAGGTAAGGTTAGGTATTTCTACGGTAAGAAACTTTTAATTATTTTCCTGCTTTTGAAAGCGTTGTGGTTGCATTGCATTGCTCCTATGGAATGTTGTTTGCGAAGCAACGGCAAACATTTTTTCGGAGTTATTTTCTAAACTCACTTTCTGAAATTGCCTTCATCAGCTTCCGTTGAACATATCTAGCTTCATTGAAAGCGCTAAATGGTTTGTAAAATATATGTCCGTACATACACACTAGGCATGCCAATCCCGGGATCCCGGGAATTAAAAAAATAGTAATAAATCGTTAAAATCGTGGAAAAAATCGGACAAAATCGTTTAAATTTGTTAAATCGTTTAGTCGAAGTTGAAATATATGGATGTGTTAATCAAACTTTTGTTGAATAGCCAAGAAAACCACCGGGACAAATTCCGGGATCCCGGGATATCCCGGGATTGTGACATCCCTAATACACATATACACTATATAGGGTTTCACAATGGACCTACCTGGTCTGATTGCGCCCTTGGGGGCGGCCCATCTAACGTAACCTACCCATGGAAGTGTTGTTGTGGAATTTCGTTCTTCCAACACTTACAGGCTATAAAGCGATAGTGACGAAGAGTTTTTAGATTTTTTTCTTTTTAATCCACGTTTTGAAGAATCCGAGGAACGCGGATGAGTTATTATTTCATTTAGAAGAGAAAGAGAGTTAGAAATCGATGGAAAGAGAAGGAAAAGTAAAGTAATGAGTGAGTTGAGAGAATATGATGTTTTCAAACTTGGAAGTAGCAAGAGAGACAGGACGAAAGAGGATCCGGATATCCCGGATTTGAATAAAAAAAGATATAGGTTTCAAGAGAGAAAGAGAGAGAGAGAGAGCGAGCAAGAGAGAGAGACCAGAGAGGAGAGAGAGAAGAAATAGAGAGAGAAAGAGAGAGGGAGAAAGAGAGATAGAGAAAGAGAGAGAGAAAGAGAGAGAAAGAGAGAAAGAGAGAGAGAGAGAAGAAGAGAGAGAAGAGAAAGAGAGAAGAGAGAAAAGAGAGAGAGAAGAGAGAGGAAGAAGAGAGAGAGAAAGAGAGAGAGAGAGAAAAGAAGAAGAGAAGAGAGAAAGAGAGAAAAGAGAGAAAAGAGAGAAGAGAGAGAGAAAGAAGAGAAAGAGAGAAGAGAAGAGAAGAGAGAAGAGAAAAAGAGAGAAAGAAAAGAGAGAAGAGAGAAAGAGAAAAGAGAGAGAGAGAGAAAGAAGAGAGAAGAGAAAAGAGAGAGAGAAGAGAGAGAAGAGAGAGATAAGAGAGAGAGAGAGAGAGAAAAGAGAGAAGAGAAGAGAGAGAAGAGAGAAGAGAGAAAGAGAGAGAGAAAGAGAGAGAGAAAAGAGAGAGAGAGAAGAGAGAGAGAAAGAGAGAGAGAAAGAGAGAGAGAGAGAAAGAAGAGAAGAGAAAGAGAGAGAGAAAGAGAGAGAGAGAGAAAGAGGGCGAGAGAGAAAGGGCGAGAGAGAAAGAGGGAGAGGGAGAAAGAGAGAGAGAAGGAGAGAGAGAGAGAGAGAGAGCACCTTTGACTACCTGTTGCTTCATGTTTCAAAATAGTGAACCTACTAAATTTCAAAAGGAATAAAGTAGATTTTGAAACATCGTGTTCACTGAACATCAGTCATTAGAGACGTTTTAAATGCTATATCTTCCTTAGCTTAAAATTGGTAGACAAAGTTCTTGAAATTTTGAATTATCATTCAGGAAAAAAATATTCTTGAACATTTTTATAAAACCTTACGAAACTGTGAAGTAGAGCCCAAGGATTATTGATTACATTCTCTTCGAAGACCCTTCAGAACTTTTTTAAGCCTTTTTTCATCTACCTACTGCAGTCAGAAAATTTGCAGATTAATATAATTTTGTTCACAAATTAAGAGAATCTGTAACATATCGCCCTTTCGACTTCAAATTATGCAGCATAAAACCTCTTAAGGCATTCGCACAGTCCGAAGCGTCACATCTGCACTCGAATGTACGGATTCGCTTGTTAAAAAAAATCATCATGATTACATATTTCGAGTAAAAAGAAATAAACTTTATTCACCAAAATTGAAAGCAGATGTTTTCGATTTCTTGCAAGCGGCTTTTCAGAGAAAAAATGAAAGAAAGAAAGAAGGTCACCATTCAACGTATTAACAAAAAAAAAAAAAAAAAAAAAAAAAAAAAAACAAATAATTGGTATGCCTCGAAAGCCGAACCGAATTCCACGAACGTGATGCCACAAGAAAAGTAACGGCCGCAATCATTCTTCCAGAAAAGGGTTCCTCCATGGGCCCTTTCAGTCTTTACGAGGTAAGAAGCCCATTTTTTAAAGTGGCTTTCTTGCACGCATAAAAGATTTTTCCCGCATGCGAGAAAAAAGAAAATAAACCAAAAAATAAAATATATTTAAAAAATGATTTCAAATATTTCATATGGGTTCGTTTGCAGGTGAAGTATGCCAAAGTAAGAGCTTTCCTTTCAATTTGGAAAGAAAAATTTTCATTTACATTCGAGCTCACCGCATCTGTACGATTGTACAATAAAGTTTGCACGAACTCTGCTACTTGAGCTCATCGTTGAAAATTGAGTGTTATTGATATATCCATTTTACTTATGGTGCACGGAAAAAAGCTCTTGTTTATAAATTTTCAAGCACTTGGAAGTTCGTAATGGCTTTATTTTGAAACAAGCTCTTCAAATCGAACGCACACACGAACACACGAATACATACAATCATACATTCGTACATTTCGTTTGCCATGAAGTGATGTTTCGCTGCGGGAAAAACAGCGTAACGAAGCCGAGGAAACTTGTTTATTTCGGAAATTATTTTTAGATTTAAAGGGGTTTTTTCTTTTCTTTTTTTCAGTTTTATGCCTTCAAAGTCATATAAATTGCTCTAGAAAAATAATAAAATCAAGGCCCATCGATCGTTCAAGACTTCGGTGTGGCCGAACCAAAAGGTGCAATTTTCAGAAGAATGAGGAAACATCTGCCTTCGACTTATTTGCATTTTGCATCTAAAAATAAAGAAAAATCTGGATATATTATATGTAGTTACACATACATACAAACATATATATTATCCCCCCATATTCGTGATCGCCTTCTACCTTCATGCGGTACGTACCAACTTGCCTTGACCAAACATGCTACTTTATCTTCCGGAATTAAGATGGAGCAGATGTTTTTTCAGCGCACTGTCTGACTTAATTACAATTTTCGTTGATATCCATCTTGATACGGGTTTGTTTATAAATGCACACATTTATATAATGATGCGTATGTGTGTGTGTGTTTACACAAAAACACATATTCACATAACATATTTCACGATATTATATTGTATGAAAGAAATGGAAGGAAGGAAGAAAGAAGAAAAAAATATCGAATCTTGCGCATAAAACACTGCGGGCACATACAACATCCAGGCACACACACACACACACACACACACTTTTGGGCATAATAGATACACACTTACTGATACGAGCATGTTCATGTCTCCGGTGTTTCTTGAAGATGAACAGCAATATCAGCAGAAAACTTTTTTCCAACAAACGAATCTGAACAACAACCAAGTAAGTACTTGCCCATATATTGTGCGATTATGTGCATGCGACCGCGTGTTTGTCTGCCTGTGTGTGTGTGTATTTGTGTGCGTGTGTGTGTGTGTGTGTGCAAGCATAAAAGGAAAAAACCTGAAGCATTGTTGATTAAACACTCAGAAAATAAAAAAATCTAAGGCATTCTCTTGAAACTCAGACGATCTTTCAACAACAACAGCGCCCCGAGTACCTAACATAATGATTGAAGCATTTATGGGATTCTCCGTTGAAGAGTAAAATCTCCTCCTCAACACACAAAACAAAAAAAACATAGGACCGCAACACTAAGAAACAAAACAAAAAATATTAAAAAAACAAAAAAAACAAAAAAAAAAAAACAGGAAAAACTGTTGAAACAGAGCATCGATTTATGCTGATAGCTCGCATCCGAGACATGCCCCGTCTTGGCTGAAATAAGTTTTTGCGGTGTTGTTCAAGTGGAATTTAAATAAGATCGAAACGCAAAGATGATGAAGAAATGCGAGAAGACGTTAACCAACAACAACAGCAACAATACGAAATAAAAAAGTAAGGGGAGCACGCATACACGCACGAGCGTCATCGGTGGATTCTTTCGGGGCACTAAAATGTTAAGCCAAAAGCAATTATGCGAAGCCAGTTAAGTCAACACAACACATAGCAAACTCGCTTGCCTCAACCGTGCTCCAAAGCCCAGCCCAGAGATAGTTTGAGCTTAAAACAAAAAAAAAAAAAACAAAAACCAAGATTTTTTTTTCTGCTATCTTTGTTGACAGCGAGAAGATGATACTGAAAAAGCCATAAACAGAAATGCCAACAGAATACCGAAAAAAGGCAGAAAGACAGAAAAAAAGCATCAAGAATATGCCACTAAGAAGCTGCAATAGGAAGGCCCATGCTACAGAGAAACACCGAAAACCGGGCCCAATATAACGTTATATTTTAGGTCAACGAAATGTTGTAAAAAGAACTTCACAATAAAATGGCGTCGAAGAATAAAAACTAAATAAACTGACATCGCCACGAAGCTGGGGCTGAGGTATGAAAAATTTATTTTATTTATATATTTTTTGGTTCCAAGAAGAGGTTGTAAATAATAACACACAAAAAGCCCAGGCGGAGTCGCGACTTCGGCGACAAAAACTTCCTCTCGTTTATCTTCACTTTTGTGTGTTTCTCGTTTTTCCTTTGTTCCCTTTTTCGTTTTACTAAATCTTTTCGATTCTCGCATAAGGAATGGCCTTTGATTAAGACATTTGCATAGGTTGTCCGTTGACTCTAAGCAGAAAAAACGATGACGTCCGAAGTAAACACCACAAAAAAAAATATACAGGGTGTTCCGTACTAACGTGCTTTTCTTTATAGGGTTGGTAGAGGGGGTCATTGTGAACAAAAAATCGTATGAGAGGGGGGGGTCTAAAATGTAACCCTGAGGAGTTATAGGGCCTTAAAGTTTTTAGGCAGTGAGTCGAGAAAAA
Source organism: Chlorops oryzae (assembly GCA_020466095.1). Taxonomy (NCBI): domain Eukaryota; kingdom Metazoa; phylum Arthropoda; class Insecta; order Diptera; family Chloropidae; genus Chlorops; species Chlorops oryzae. Next base: position 95,837,752 of record CM035807.1, read on the forward strand.
TAATTCTTCCACGATAATGGTTTATCGTAGGGAAAAAACTGAAATGCAGTTTGAAAGCTAATTGTATGGGCTTTTAAGAAAAATTAAGTTGCTGGTCAAAATTTGAGCCATTGAGGGAAAAATAAACGGTCAAAGTCAAAAATTCTGAAAAAATTTTCATTTTTTCGACTTTGACAGCCATTTTGGTATGAAAAAGGTCGTATTAACACATACTTTTCTAATTTTTTTCCAAATCTACGTTAAATTTCCTTTAAAACGTTGGTACATTTGTCATACCTTGTTAGCGGTTTAACCTCAGGAAAAATAGGTTTCAAAAACAAACTTGAACTTTTTTTATTCAATTTAATTTTATTTGTAAACTGTTAACGTTCGCATAAATTTAAAACAAAATTTGTTTTATTCTTACAGGACGTTTTCAAATTGGTGGCCGGACCTATGTACGCAACAGTTCGCTCTTTTTAGAATTTCATGACATAGATTTGTATTTGGTAATTCTTCTCTTACAATATTGAAAGCTTCCATGATACGGCCTATTAAATGTGGTCTTGACCGAACGGGAGCTGAATATACGATTTCCTTCAGTCGACCCCACAAAAAGAAATCTAAAGGTGTAAGGTCTGGTGATCGTGGTGGCCATTTCACCGGACCATTCCTTCCAATCCATCTATTTCGATAGTTTTCGTCTAAGAAGTCCCTTACAATTGCACCAAAATGTGCTGGAGCACCATCATGCTGGTAAATTATTTGGTTCCTCACCATCAACGGCACATCTTCTAGAAGTTCCGGTAGATTTGCTTCTAAAAACTCAACGTACAGCCGCGAATTCAGATTTGAGTCAAATACATGGGGACCAATTAAATTTGAACCAATTATAAAATTAACCAAATAATTTACCAGCATGATGGTGCTCCAGCACATTTTGGTGCAATTGTAAGGGACTTCTTAGACGAAAACTATCGAAATAGATGGATTGGAAGGAATGGTCCGGTGAAATGGCCACCACGATCACCAGACCTTACACCTTTAGATTTCTTTTTGTGGGGTCGACTGAAGGAAATCGTATATTCAGCTCCCGTTCGGTCAAGACCACATTTAATAGGCCGTATCATGGAAGCTTTCAATATTGTAAGAGAAGAATTACCAAATACAAATCTATGTCATGAAATTCTAAAAAGAGCGAACTGTTGCGTACATAGGTCCGGCCACCAATTTGAAAACGTCCTGTAAGAATAAAACAAATTTTGTTTTAAATTTATGCGAACGTTAACAGTTTACAAATAAAATTAAATTGAATAAAAAAAGTTCAAGTTTGTTTTTGAAACCTATTTTTCCTGAGGTTAAACCGCTAACAAGGTATGACAAATGTACCAACGTTTTAAAGGAAATTTAACGTAGATTTGGAAAAAAATTAGAAAAGTATGTGTTAATACGACCTTTTTCATACCAAAATGGCTGTCAAAGTCGAAAAAATGAAAATTTTTTCAGAATTTTTGACTTTGACCGTTTATTTTTCCCTCAATGGCTCAAATTTTGACCAGCAACTTAATTTTTCTTAAAAGCCCATACAATTAGCTTTCAAACTGCATTTCAGTTTTTTCCCTACGATAAACCATTATCGTGGGAGAATTATTTTTCTCGACTCACTGCCTAAAAACTTTAAGGCCCTATAACTCCTCAGGGTTACATTTTAGACCCCCCCCTCTCATACGATTTTTTGTTCACAATGACCCCCTCTACCAACCCTATAAAGAAAAGCACGTTAGTACGGAACACCCTGTATATATAAAAAAAAAAATTATAAGTATTTTACGATTGAATTCTGTTATCGTCAGTTTTTTTATTTATTTTTATTTACGTCGAATAACCTGCTGCGTGCATGTCTATATAAGTGCCTGTTTATATAAACTATCGAAATTTCCGCATCTCGAGAGCTGTACTAAACTATTTAAAATTTATTACGCATTAAAGGGTTCGTTCGAAAGGAGATTTTCTTAGGACCGATCTTTCGGATTTCGTAGTTCTTGCGAATAAGAAAGAGCTCTTTGATATCGCTGCATGCAAGTGTGGAAATTAAAATTTTCTGGCTTCACATAAGTCTCCGAAGCAACCTATGTAAATTTTGTTAGATTAAAAAAAAAATACAAAAAAAAAAAAAGGGGGTTTGGGAAATACAAAATACTAAAAATCACCAACCCCTTTAAAAAAAAAAAAAAAAAAAACATTTTTTTTTTTAAAAACAAAACAACAAAAAGAAAAAAAAAACAAAGAGCCAACAAACGGCCAATTTTGAAATAAAAATAAAAGAAAAAAAAAACAGGGGAAAATTTTTTTTTTTTGTCAAGTAAAAAAAACCGGTGAAAATCTTTTTTTTTTTTCTTTCCTTTTTTTAATTTTAGAGCTTTATTGTCTAAAAAACAAACAAAAAAAAGGTCATTTTTGGTGGGGTAAAAAAGGGGGGAAAACCGTGGCTAATTTTGAAAAATTCAGTTGGAAAAAATTAAATGGTTTAAAAATATGAAATTCTGGAAAAAAGAAAAAATAAAAATTTTTTTTTTCTTTGAAAAGTATTTATTTTTTCAATAATTCTTAAATGTTCTTGTTACGAAAAGTTAAAAAATATTTTTTTATTATTTTTAATATAATTAAAAAATTTTTTTGTTTAATGGCGCATTTTTATTTTTTGATTTATAATCGCTAAGTCAGGATTCTCCCAAAAAAAAGAGGGGCTTCGCTCTCACTTTTTAACCTATCAAAGCGAATTTGTCCAGTATCGTTTAAAAAGCATTTAAGGGCATAATTACATAAATACAAATTCGCTTTGATAGGTTAAAAAGTGAGAGCGAAGCCCCTCTTTTTTTTGGGAGAATCCTGACTTAGCGATTATAAATCAACAAAGCAGAAATTTAAAAAGAGCAACTTTGCGTACATGTCCGGCCCCATTGTGAAAAATTTCGGTTGTTAAGGAATTTAAAAAGATCGAAACAAGATGATGAAGAAATGCGAGAAGACGTTAACCAACAAACAACAGCAACAATACGAAATAAAAAAGAAGGGGAGCACGCATACACGCACGAGCGTCATCGGTGATTCTTTCGGGGCACTAAAATGTTAAGCCAAAAGCAATTATGCGAAGCCAGTTAAGTCAACACAACACATAGCAAACTCGCTTGCCTCAACCGTGCTCCAAAGCCCAGCCCAGAGATAGTTTGAGCTTAAGAAAAAAAAAAAAAAACCAAGATTTTTTTTTCTGCTATCTTTGTTGACAGCGAGAAGATGATACTGAAAAAGCCATAAACAGAAATGCCAACAGAATACCGAAAAAAGGCAGAAAGACAGAAAAAAAAGCAGCAAGAATATGCCACTAAGAAGCTGCAATAGGAAGGCCCATGCTACAGAGAAACACCGAAAACCGGGCCCAATATAACGTTATATTTTAGGTCAACGAAATGCTGTAAAAAGAACTTCACAATAAAATGGCGTCGAAGAATAAAAACTAAATAAACTGACATCGCCACGAAGCTGGGGCTGAGGTATGAAAAATTTATTTTATTTATATATTTTTTGGTTCCAAGAAGAGGTTGTAAATAATAACACACAAAAAGCCCAGGCGGAGTCGCGACTTCGGCGACAAAAACTTCCTCTCGTTTATCTTCACTTTTGTGTGTTTCTCGTTTTTCCTTTGTTCCCTTTTTCGTTTTACCAAATCTTTTCGATTCTCGCATAAGGAATGGCCTTTGATTAAGACATTTGCATAGGTTGTCCGTTGACTCTAAGCAGAAAAAACGATGACGTCCGAAGTAAACACCACAAAAAAAAATATATATATAAAAAAAAAATTATAAGTATTTTACGATTGAATTCTGTTATCGTCAGTTTTTTTATTTATTTTTATTTACGTCGAATAACCTGCTGCGTGCATGTCTATATAAGTGCCTGTTTATATAAACTATCGAAATTTCCGCATCTCGAGAGCTGTACTAAACTATTTAAAAACTATTACGCATTAAAGGGTTCGTTCGAAAGGAGATTTTCTTAGGACCGATCTTTCGGATTTCGTAGTTCTTGCGAATAAGAAAGAGCTCTTTGATATCGCTGCATGCAAGTGTGGAAATTAAAATTTTCTGGCTTCACATAAGTCTCCGAAGCAACCTATGTAGCTACATATGTATGTAGGTACGCTTTATGTTGGATGGAAGCACCCAAGCTGACTACTCGCGTGCAGCAGGTGCTGTGGAAATTAAGCGTTTTATGCTTCGTCAGACGTTCACGATGATTTAGCTGCAAATTAGTTTCTCTTCTCAGAAATTTGATACGCAATTAAGGAAAAAGTTAAACACAAAAGCAAAAAAGGGATAAATATCAAGACAAGAAAAAAAATAAAAGAAAAGCTTTATCAAAACAGAATGAGTTGAAAAAGCCCTGATAAGTATTTTCGTTTCAAATTTCAAGAGAAGTTCTTCACTCTTACAAGAGACAAAAACAAAAAAAAACAAAAAAAAAAAAAAAATCAAAATAAACCAAAAATACCTTCTTCAGATTTCACGGCACATCCGGATGACTTAATAATATGTTTGATAAGTCATCAGCATCAGTGAATCATTTCCATAAAGATGTCGCATGGCAACATGGTCAAGTGAGAAGATGATTGAATATTACGCCGTAGAAATAGTTTCCTCGTATTTTTGTAGCGTCCTTACACGTTCCGACTTTTCATACCAAAGATAATTCCGGCCAAGTCGTTCGGACACAGTATACATTACGACTTTTTGATATTACTCTTCATCCGACTTCGGTCCGAATATAGTTTTCATATAGGAGAAATTATCGATTTTTCTCACTAACGGTCCAAACGAACGACCAATGAAATCAAGTCGGAAATCTTGCACTAACACGCTCCGACGTTGAATTCACTGAGACAAGAAGTCAAACTCGACCTTCGCGTGCCACACTTCTTTTATTTTAGTACTCTCCCTCAGACATTCCGACTTGGCCAAGTCGGATGAAAAGTTGCAACGTCTAAGATTGACATTAGAGAATTAATTTCTCCAGCAAACGAATGATCTTTCAACATAAAGTTGACTCATAGGTACCACATGAAAGCTTATTTTGGCTTTCATAGTTCGTACCAATGGCTCACTCTCGCTGGTTGAGTTGTATCGAAATGGCTACTTAGCAACATCAACAGTCAACATAAACTGTTTACACTATTTATGGATATTATTATTATATTTTTGTCACAAATTTTGACATAGTTCATTGGACAGCTAAGAAATCCTAAGGAGACTTTTATCCCAAATATTTATATACATGAATGTGCGATTTCTGGCAAACATACATATATGGTAAGCTTCGTTTTCAGAAATTAAACAAACAAAACAGACTCATCTCCAATCAAAAATGGAGGCAAGTTCATAGGTCCATTAGACCATCATTCAAAAATACTTTCGACAGTTTCACAATCATCATCTTCAATGAATTCGAAATTGCTCAATCCTCAAAGGTGGTCGTTACAAATGGAACTGAAATCGCTGAGGCCACATCTGCATTTTTTGTAATCTATAAAACGATCATCAATACACAACGGGGCCGGGGCATATGCACAATGGGGGCAAAAGAGAAGTGCACCGATTTCCAGACCATATGGATCCGATGATGATTCAAAAGAACACAAAAATAGACCTCATGAAAACGCTTGCATAAATTGATTTCAATAGAAATTTCTATTACCCACATTAACAATACAAACGAACATGCACGCGTGCGAGCTTCCAAACATACATACATACATACAACAAATGTGCATGTGTGCATGCAGGAAAGTCGGGCGTATACGTTCACCCATTGAAAAATGCTTCATTAAATAAAATGAGAATCGCATACGCGTGTATAATGCTCTACATAATGTCGCAACATTTGCAAATAAGTTACATGTTGCTACATGTTGCAGAGTTAAGTTCTTGCACGTTGCATGCTCAAATATTTACGAAGCGTGGTAAAAAATTTTCCTACAAAATGACAAAACGTTACGTTGGAGGAAGTAAAAAAATATTAAAAAAAAAAAATTAAAAAAAAAACGGAGAAGCGCAGCGAAAAAAGCCACAAAATATTTTCCTATGAAGAAACTACATTTTTAGTTAAGAGGAAGTTGAAGGGAATCGCAGGGGCGCGCACAAATTGAGGGCGAACATTTGAGGAAGTATTGCAATATGTCAACATGGAAAACAAAAGAAAAAAGACTTGAAAAAACATTTTCCAACTATTTTTTTTTTTATTATTTTTTTCGCATTGCCTTTCGCGATGCCACGCTAACCAAGTGACTCGCTGGCTGTACTGCAAATGTGGCACATATGCACGGTTTGAATGTATTTGAATAGCTAAACACACTCTCATGTATCTATGACAGGCTGAATGCACAATGCATTTTTATTATTGTAAATTCCGCACTTTACGATTTTTCCAGCAAACTCCACTACACAACTTTTTCACTGCACACAACTTGCTCCTCTCGTCAGTAAAATGCAAACGAATCGAAACGAAACGAAACGCGACTGAATGAAACGAAAGGAAAGGAAACGAGGCGCCCGGAGAGGAGTCCAACGAATTGCAATGACGATGATGATGCTCAGCCATAATGACATCTGAACTCATTTATTTTGCAAAAATCGGAACAATGAAAATGCAATATAAACAAACAATGAGCAGAGTAGGTGACAAGATGTTGCTGTAGAGCCCTCTTGAGGGTGGCTCCAAGGGTTGTCCTATCCGAGCACTCATGGAAGATAGTAAAAAACAAATTCCTTTTTTTTTATGAAGATATTTTCAAGCGTCGATTGGTGGATGGTCGGGGTTTTTTATTCCTGATGTTAGGAAATGCAAAATAGCAGAAATTTGGAGCAGCAGGTCCTCTTTACCTCCTTGATTTTTTTTGATTTTTTTTTATTCCCAATTCATGTTCGTCGAATGCGTCGATTGAATATGAGCGGAAATTTCCGCAAAAATGGAATCAAATATGTGTGGTGCATAAAATTTGTGATTTTATTTCTTTATGAGAGCATTATTTCTTAGCGAACGATGCACACACATATGCATATATCTATATACATATATATATGTGGAAATGTGGGGATGGATATGTGAAGGAATGCAAGGAAGCGAGCGCGCATACGGAACTTACTAAAATTTAATGACATATTCCAATGTGACGTTATGCGATATGATATGACAGTTCATGTCGAAAGTTGGTTTTGTGAGTTCTTGAATCCTTGCTTTTTTACCTCAATTTCGAGTTGCAATTAAATTCGATTTATTTAAATCGCTTTAGCCATAAAAAATATAATGGCAATATTTGGAGATTATTCGATATTAACAATATTGAGCACAAGTACTTAGTGTACGTGATTCGAATGAAAGAATGCGGATTGCGGAGGAAATCTAATTTTCATATGATTCGGATCTATAAAAGAAATCAATTTTTATATCCTTCTTAAGTCAAATGGAAATTTCGGGTGCATAATTTGCGGCGATTTTGTTTTTATATTATTGTAGAACACGAAGTATCACGTTCAACTACGAAACTTTAGGCGGTAATCAAAAAATATTCTTTAATCCTTTTAGCCTTTTTTTTATCTGATTAAGACTGCGGTCCTTACTTTAGATAACGAGTCACAAGGGATGGAGATATAAATTGGATTTTCCAAAGGAATTCATTATTGAGTAACGGAAGTATCTACTCAGAAAGTTCACTGTTGAAACGAATACGAAAACGAGTACATAATGAAGAGCTTACGCCAGGGGCGCACTGGGCCACCTGACAACCGGGAAAATGCCCGGTGGGCCCCCAGTGCGCTGTGCTTTTTAATTGTTAGGTTTTTTTTTTCTTAGGTAACGGGGCCCCATTCTTCAAACGCCCGGTGGACCCTTTGACCTCCAATCCGCCCCTGGCTCAGACTGTAAATGTTTTGAAAAAACTTACCCAATGTATATATATATATAAATATATATGTAAGTATATGTATAGCCATAGGTGGTTTGCCTTTGAATCAATGTGGCTTCAACTTACCTAGAAAGAGAAAGAAAACAAAGAAGATTATTAGCAATCAAATGAAGAAGCTCATCGAGAAAAGGGCAATAGAAATTGTGGACTTAAATTACACTTGAGTCCGATGTTAGCTCCCTCATATTTGAAGCTCACACCAAAATGAACAATTTCATGCTGGATTATCAAATGATGAAAGCTCGAAACCGCCATTTGAGAGTATATCATCATCGTTACCTACTACTTGAAATCGAATATTCAATCCCACTAAGCCATGCCATGCCATGCAATGCCTTTCACAAATTCTAGCCACTCGTCGTGATCAATTCAAGTGCAAATATTGCAGCTGACACCTAAGCAACTACTTACTCATTACGTTCGTGATGCAAGCGAGCACCCCAACTTCAACTCCATTATCTTGCAGTAATAATACGAGTAGCAGCAGCAACAACAACAATAACAACGATACCATGACATACATAGGTGAATGTGTGATGAAGCACGAAGTTGCACGTCATCGGAAAATAAGTAGCAGACCCCATGGCAGGGTACCTACTTGTTAGGTACCTACTTGGTTCGTTTTACATCAAAATGCATTGCTGTGACATATCGTTAAAAGTCTGCAGTCTGCAGAGAAGGTTGATGACTCGCTCGATCGAACGAGTTTTCTTTATTGCTTCAAAGATAGGCGAGTGAAAGCGACGATAGATGACAATGTTCAATGCTCAAGATGCCAATATCCATGAACATTTATACATACAAATTTTATACGAGTGTATACAATTATGTACGAGTGTGCGAGCGTATCGGTTGAAAATCGCTTTACTGAATTACACCAGTAGAGGGTTAATTGCATTAGCAATGGAACGAGTATCGAGAGTGCATTAATTACTGTGCTATAAAGCGACTGTTGTGATATGTTTTAAATTACTGGCAACGGAAATTGAGCTGCATGGAATCTGCTGAGATGGATGAGAAGACGATAATGATTTCAACAATAACAGAAAATGCTGATGGAGTTTTCACATCAGGGATTACTTTTCGTTTTCATTTTTATTTTTATTTTTATCTTTATCTTTGTTTTTATTTGATTTTTTTCTCTTTTTATGGGCTTCATAAAAGGAAAGCGGCAAAAGCAGTCAACTTTGATTTGACTTTAAGTCGAAATTATCTTAATAAGTGGAAATACACAAGCCAGCATACACATAATATATAAGATGCTGTGCCATCATGTGATGGATGGTCCACAATGGCGTACAGAAGATATCATGAGATGAGAAAATCGATTTGGAAATGATGCGTAACAAGCAATTTCAAGATATTTCTATTCGTATAATTTTGATGTGATAGTTTCACTGGGCTACGCAATTTTCTTCACTATAAATCATTGCTTTAATTACTATTTTTTTTTTTTTTTTTGAGTCGCTTTCACATTTTTATTTATTTCTTATTATTTTGCTTTTAGTTTATGCCTACACCTTGCGTGCTGACGGCTTCACATAATGCCGAAGATGGCATTTTTTGAGCTTATTATATAATTCAAGAGCACGCAAGAAATGTCACTCAATTTTAATCTCAGCACATATGATGAACAATCACTTCCAGTGGTTGTCGTCCACTATGTTTTTTATAAAAACACACGCACACAAAATCATCTGCCAAAAGAAGTAAAGTAATTAATTTTAGTTCCTAAAAAAAAAAAAATTTAAAAAAATTAAAATAGTAAAACTTCGATGCTCAAAACCAACATACAACATTTATTTGACAAATCCATTTAAATGGCAACGGCTTCACATAGATAGATGCATTCATTAATGCGATGGAATTTCTTATGCACCCAAACCGTAATCATTACGAGCACGCCTGTCACATCAAACGCCTCGGTATGTTGTCTTCTCTGCTTAAGCACAAAGATTCAACATCGCTGCAATGGAGCGATGGACTGACAGTGATGCAGAGTGGGGGCCAGCAGAGCGATTCTTCATTGTGCTTCCTGCTAACCACTGCCAAGGAATAACAAATTGATGAAGATGCAGCAACGTTGCGCATTTGCTGAAGCGCTCCCTTGAAAAGTTCACTCAATCAATTCTCATGTGCTTTATTTGCTTTGGCTTAATTAAAAATTCTTCCATCTGAATTAATGTATAAAAATTATACCGTTGTACATAAGTAGCCCCATATGTACATACATACATACAATATTATCCATTTAACGAGAATGTTACTCTATTTCTATGTTGTCTGCTGTTGTGGTCCTGTTGAAACACATAAATTATGTAATTTTTCTTCGGAATGCTTTGAATATTTTCGTAACTCGATGAGCTTGCATTAAAGACTTTCTATCATATTCGAATGTGGATGCTATACTTCATGGTATGAAATAGTCACAATGAAAACGACATCATTTGCAAGTGAATAACTGTCAGAGTAGGGAAAGATATAAAACAAAAAATAATAAAAATAAAAATAAAACTAAATAAAACATCACAAACTTTATTCCAGAGAACCCCATGCCACAATACATCTTCGCATGCACATTACTCGATCTGTTTAAATTAATGTGCGCATGCACCCCACTTCATCGTGCCTGGCCCACTGCCTCGTTTAACTCAGAACAATTATAATCAACATTCATTGAGGACGCCTTTGGGTGTACGATAAACTGCAGAAAACTGACAGCATGCATCATCCTTGAGCTCTGTGAGCGATGTCCCCCCTCCCCCGATCCGCAACACTGTGCCCAACTATCTCATCTTCCATAATTATCACCGCCGCCCGACAGATCCACCAACTGACTGAAAGACTAACTGACTGACTGGGTGTCACAGCCGAGCAGCAGCTTCAAGCGACCGCACTCTGCGGCAAACTTACTCACGCTTTGCTGTAGACAATTAAATTTCAATGTCAAAGTAAAACTTTCCAACCAACTTGCGCTGTGCTTGTGCTGCGCCATTGAATCTCGACGTTTTATCGGATTCATTCGTTAAAATTCTTTGGCTGTGACAAGTGGATTTCTGGATTGTGTCGCCTTCCTTTCACTCTTTTTCCGCTTTTCCCATGCTTTTCGTTTATTTTCTTTGAATTTTCCTTTTACGTTTTTGGTGATTTTTTTTTTTTTTTTGAATTTTCGTTTTCATTTCTAGGTTCCTCGATGTGAGTTTTCCATCGAAATTGTGGGTGCGTTATGTGAAAGTGTTCTGTGAGGAGCACTTAAGGTTTTTCTTTGGAGAATAAACCACTCCACGCAAAAGGAAATTCTAAATGACAGAATACTTCTTCTCTACGAGAGCAGAGTATCGCAGTGACGAGATAAGAAGAAATGAGAAATTCTTTTGCCCTTTCGGCGGCAATATTTTGAGTTTTATTTAAGAGAATCCAATTTTCCGAAGATCATAAAAAATATCCGAATTCAAATTCAAATTAAATCATATTATATGAATTTTTTTTTTTTTTCAAACATTCATTATGAATGCAATACTCTCGCGACAAGTCTAGACGAAAGACGAATTTAATATCAGTCTTTGATTTGACATAGGCACCTACAATAAATCGAATTTTCATTTCGGATTTAAAATGCTTTTCAATTATTCATACAACAATAAAGAATGGAATGTCTGGAAAAACTCATTAATTTTTATTAATTGGTAAATTATATTTCCATTTTTAATCCGCATTAATTAATGAATTATTAATCGATTGACAAACGTTTTCGGTACTCAATTATTTATTTAATTTTCGCAATCGCACCACATGGCATGACCTTTGAAATAACTTCAACTTTCATGGTTTTTTTTTATGGTTTCAGCTCATGAGGTAAGTCACGCATAAATCGCTTGAAATCCAGTCCCAATGTACAGGAGTCCTTTCAGTGGATTGTAGGTTTAATTTACAATGAATTTAAAAAGCAAAGTCGCATTAAAAAAATTGCATAAAATAAATACCACACATTCTTCAAAAAAAAAAACATAAATCAAAAGAATATATGCATGTAGAATAACTCCATATAGTTTTGGTCCAAAAGGGTAAGACATTTTTATAGGAAATATAAAAATTTTGAGTTGTGACACTTTTGAAGTGCTGGCGGATGTGTTCTTAAGTGATTTTGAGTATGATTCTTGGTGTCTTGCTTTCAATAAAGCGGGAATTCCAGCGCGGAAGTTCCCGGAAGTACTCAACACAGGCAAATGTATGCGCTTTTGATTGTAATTGCCCTGCAGGAAGCCTGTCGCCATATGGCCCCATGTCTATATTGATGTCAATATAGACAAGATAACTAGTTCCAACGTCAACAATATTTACGGGCGGTGTCATTATAGAAACTGTACTGTCAAGAGGTATAGTTCATCTTTATTGACCATGTTAACAGCATGTCTCCTTATAAAGCGAAAGAGTACTCATTTTGTCTATATAATAGTACCGACGTCAATAGTTCGTCAATAGATCGTCATTAATTCCTTGGTTTACATGTAGACATGCAATGACAACTCATTGTTAAATGTCTATTGCGCAAAGCATTGCGACGGGTATAGCTGGTCAGTAGTACTGTTGACGCAGTCAGTAGAGAAAGAGTATAGATTCACTATTGACATTTCCTGCAGGTTTGTAATTGGTTTGGAATGTTTGTATGTGTTGAATGTTTGCACACATTGCTGCGCAGGAACTCTCGCGCTATTGGAAACCGGGCACAAGAATGTAGCATGTTTTCTTTTATCTGTCATTCGTTGTCCTTTTGGAGATGACAAAATTGTCCACTTATTGATTTATTTTTCTATAAAAGAATTAAATATGAATAATTAATTCAAAAGGAAAACTTTTGTCGCTGTTGTGACAAGCTTTTTCATTGGAATTTTTCTTTAATCTAACTTTGTGAATTTTTGAAATTTCTCTCCCTTTTTATACTTTTTGGCATTTCTTTTTCATTATCATTTTTATGGGTTTTTTTTATGTTCAATTTGAATGTTTATCGTGAAAATGTTTCATAAGGGGAAGTCGATAGCAAGAAATGAGTAGACGTAGAGTCTCGAAATGTGGTCCACCGCCACACCAACTCTCGGCTGCAGCAAAGCACACATACATATGTATGTACGAATTGTTTCATTTTCTGGACCTGACATATCTTATCCGAATTCAAACAGGCGATCTTTTCTAAAGACAATCGAAAATAATTTCTTTTTAAAATCTACTTTTGATATGAACATAGTATGTCTTATATCGATAACATATCCTTGACAGGAGTCATACATGTGCATTCATACATGCAAAAACTTTCGAAGGGACTATGAAAATGATTCAAAAATTAATTTATTTTATTTTTTATTTGGCCGATCAAAGACAGGAAACCAAAGTCTAAAATGTCAGTTGCAGAAAACCGAATAAAAACAATTTAGAAAACATTTTTTTTTAAACAACTTTGTTGACATAATTTTAATGAGGAATTTATTTGAAATTCGAAGCCAGTTTAGGCTAAAATAAAATCATTTTCAAAAGCATTTTTGAAGTGCGTTGACACTTGATATCGTTGAATGGAGAATGTTTGGTTAGTGCTTTTTATTTAAAAACGATTTAATTAAGATTATTTTGAAACTTGATTCATCATTGAGTTGGGAATTTTCTTCAATGTCTTCCCACAAGGCGGGCGCTGTCATTGTAAGATTTGGGTGGAAAGGGGGGTAAATTTGCTAGGAAAGGATTAGGATAATGAAACTTATTCCATAACCTGTTGCCAATTCATTGGAATCTCTACTCAATTAAGGCTAAATTCTCTTCATTAGGGCCAAATATTCTTAAGAAAATGTTTGCTTTTAGAAGATTTCGAAATCGAATTTCAGAGAATTTTGCACATATTTTGAAATATTCTGTGGTAATGTCCCCTAAGAATCTCGCAACAATTTTTCGAATTTTTTCGAATTTTTTCTAAGAACATTGTAATGGTAAAACTGAATGCTGTTCATGAGCTCTCCAAGCTTTGAATTCGCAGAAAAAACGGGTTCAATGTAAAAGCTTGACTTTGTGTATGTACCTTCATTAGTGTATGGATCGAAAGAACCTTCTCTATCTCCTATGAAGCCACCAGCTGACTTTGATGCAATGTATTAATGGTTTCATTTCTTCTGTTGTTCGAAAAGGAGGTCAAACAACAAAGTCCACTTTCTCATGCTATGAAGGTGCCATTATAATTTTTTTCAATAAATCTTTTAAGTTTAAAATCAATTTAATTCATTTCATTAATAATCGTAGTTTTTTTTTTTCATTGATCGGCATGTTTGTCTTGGTTTAATCCGTCATTTATTTTGGGCCTACAACCTGCATACCCCAGAAAAACGGCTTGAGACAACTTTGCTCATTAATTGGTAGATTTTTTTTTTTGTTCAAGCCTAACATAAGAAAAAGATAAGAAGAAATATTTGTTTTTTGGCTGTTGTTGTTGCCCGTTTCGGTAAGTGCGTAATTACTTTTTAATTGTTTGAACTTAGAAACAAAAATAAGAAGGAGATAAGGTTTTTTTATTCCTTGCTCCTTGTTGTTGTTTCTCCTTTCAAAAGATTCACTCAATGCCTCGAATTTTATGGTTTTTATTGGAAATTAATTTGCATTAAGCGAAAAAGTAAACAAAAACAAAATTGCTAATTAAAATTTGTTCTTTTCTTTCTGTTTTTTTTTTAAAGTACCCACTCAGTGTGGAGAGTTTATAAATTGATAGCGTTGCTTAATGAAGCCGCGAAGTTAAATTGTCAAACTTTTTCTTTTTTGTTTGCAAAGAATTTTTCTTCAATTTTGTTTTTAATTTTTTTTTTTATTTTTTTATTTAAAATTTTTTTTTTCCAATACAGAAATTTTCGAATACAATTTTAGCTTCCTTTTTATAAAAATAACTTTCTTTGTAAATTTAGAAAAAGGCAAGGAAAAGAATATGTACAACTTTCGATTGGAAGGTTAATGTTATTTGCAATCTGTTAAAATAAAATTCTCTAAAACAAATTTAATCAAATCAGAGTTCAAGGAGGAACGCCAGCGATTCCCAAAATAATTCGACGGACTTATGAAGGTAGCCCATTAATGTTCTCTTCGAGCTTCTCAATGAACGTGTACAAAATTCAGATTACTGCTAAAGGTATCACATGTGATAACATCACATATTTTTGAAAAACGATCTTACAATGAAGGCATATTAAGACTGCCATGGTCTTAACTGACCGTAACTTTACTCTTTTGCAAATTGATTTAATCAGATGATTCATTGGGTTAACTCAAATTATGTACGTTCAACCAATTCTAACTGAGCCTTTAAGGTTCTTCGCCAGATAATGCAGGGTTTTCGAATCAAAAGTCGTTTTTTTCCTACTATGAAAATGTTATTTTCAGTGAAATGGACCCATGAGAAGGACTGCTGTTGCTCGACTTTATCCATTTTAAATAATAAAATTACGAAAAATAAACCATACAACAGCCGGGACCACAGACAGCTTAAAGAGGTATTATAAAAATATAAAAAATAGAAAAAAGCGAAGCGAATTAAATTCTCAATAATACAATTTCGAGTGTCATCCACAAAAGCCTCTTCTGTCCTACCTAAGCTCGAAATAATGAAATTCATATTGATAACGCATCAAAAATTCCTACCAAAAAATATCCATTGAATATTGAATAGAGAAAAAAAAATCAAGGGTATTTTAGTCGGGCGAACCGGACAATACAATGCCTGACACAGACAAACAGTAAGCTATATATTTTTTATTTGGAAGCTTAGATATAAGCTCTTATTCCAAATTCAATTAAAACATCTCAAAAACTTCAAGTTTTACGGCAGTTTTTGTGATTATCATAACAGACTCTAGTACTGGAGGTACCCCTAAAAATGGTCCGATCCGGTCCATTCTTGAACTTGTTCTTCGTCATGTCCCCGTGAGCACTCATACCAAATTTCGTCAACTAATTTGATAAGAAAACTGTATACAAACAGACAGACAGACAGGACGGGAATGGCTAAATCGAATCTCCTGGAGACGCTGATCATTTCTATATATATTTTTTAAGGCCCATCTCGACTGGTTCCGGGTGTTACACACAACCGCACAAACGCAATTTACCCTCGACATGGAGTGTGTCGAGCATAAAAAGCTTTCGGAATTTTTCATTCCTATAGGAACCCACAAAAAATAAATTTAATTTTAGGCTTTAGTGTGGGATAGACTCTTTTTGTGTTGCTACTTTGCGTGTCGTTTAATTAAAATTTCATTACGCAAAATTGCACTCAACCAAAAACGAAAAAAAAGAAAAAAAAAACACGGGGCGAAAAAAATTGAAATAACTAAATAAAAATTACAAAAAAGATTCAATAAAATTGCAGAGAGAACAAAACAGAATTTGCATATCGCAGACATAAAATTCTGTCGGCATTTGAAAGCGCTTAGTAAGCTTAAAAAATTTTGCTTTCGAATTTTTTTAATGTCATTTGAAGTTCATATCAACCGACACTAAAAATGGATTTAACTTTTAAAACTTCGCATTCATATGTACGCGCAATTAATTAAGCTAATAGGGTGGATTTGGTTTGTTTGAAATATTTAATTTTTTTATATTATTTTTTTAATGTCTGTTAGTTTAAATTTTTATTTGATTTTTTTTGGTTTGCTGCTAAGTAATGATTTGAAATTTCCGACGAGGATTTCGTGGGTCAGCTATTCGTGTCGTTGGGTGTTAGGGCAGGATATCGCAATTCCTAGAAATGTATATACATATGTAGCTGCCCTACTATGAAGGAGCCACTGAAATGATGCGATGGGACTTAAGAACAGACTCATTTAGGCAGTATAATTTCCGCAGTTTTAAAGAAAAACCGCAAACACCTTGACATATGAAGCAAGAGTATCATTCCGAAGCACTTCACTTCACGGTCTCGATGCTCCCAAAATAGTACTTAGTATATCCTCCACAAAAAGGACCAAGAAAATGAAAAGACTTGCAAGAATACTAAATAAATAAACATTGGGAAAAACATTTGAAATCAATCGAATATGGATGTGGGAATGATCAGAAGAGAAAATGCTTTACATTTCGCATGGTCCTTTCATTATAAAATACATATTTACATATGCTTCACGCACACGGACACACCGCGATGTTCGATTTCGATGAAAGCTGTTACTCGTAATTCTATCTCAATGCTAATGAAAAGAAAAAGGCGCAGCATCAGCGACCAAATGAACCTACATTCATGCAAAGCAACGCTGACGATGGTAAATGCTTGAGGGTTTCACTCCTAGATTCGGCGGAAGAAGAAAAAATAAATTCATTTTGAAACAGAAAAATTGGAGGAAATATAGAGGGAGCTAAAAAGGAAAGACAGACAGACAGACAGACAAGACAGACAGACAGACAAACAGACGGAAAGACAGAATAGATATGTCGTTTTGGATTTTGCTCTTATTGCTACATATCGTTGAAAAATAAAAAATTAAAATAAATAAAAATAGATACAATTTTCATTAAAGCAATTGATTGAGCGTGCGTTCTGTTTGAGAAAAATTCGCATATCAAAGACTTTCGAACGCCATGGCAAATAGAAAAAGGAAAAAAATGAAGGCAACATTTTTCAATTACTTTCCTTTAACGAAAATTTATTTCATTTATTTTTTATTATTTTTTCCTTTTTTTTTAATTTTCATATATTCCTTTTTTATGAAGTGTAGGTCTTGCCTTTGAAGATATAGTTGGATGGAAAAGTAATATTGAATTCGAATTGCTTGAATCGTATATGTTAATATGTTGGACGAGGCAGCATTCGGGCTTGTACATCAAATGAGGATCATTCAAAATTGAATACATTTTCTATGAAAAAATAAATAATTACTTTTGTCCCTTTGACATTTTCTAAGGAACTTTCTCAATTTTCCAGTCCAGCTGGCTTATATTTAAAATGTTGCAAATAAATTCCCTCAGCAAGACATCTTTGTGTGTTATCTTCAGACAAAAGAAGCAGATTCGATTTTACTCTAATGAGTACCTCATACCTTTTAAGAGCCACATGGTTTTGATAGGAAAAACCGTCGTCGCATTTATTTAAAGATTTTATTTTGGATATGAATTGGTTTAAGAACGAATAAATTTTCTTTTGTTTAGAGCTCTTCGTATACAAATTTCAATGGAGATATCTACACAAATGCACAGACAAAAAGTCTTAGGTACACTGACAAATTAACCCTTTGTTCGCCACACTGTTACACCACAGACGAAAGCTGAGACTAATTGAAGACGTTTCTAACTAGGTGTCTCCTGTTCGACTTCCTACGAACGTGAAGCATCAATGCGAGGCCGAAGGCAGACATATTTGCAATATCCTTATGGTCTCATGTTCCGGCTTTATTAAGAAAATTAAGAATAAATTTTGATAAGTATGCGTTGCAGCAATACTTATGTATATACCTACATTAGTCAGGGTTCGCAAATAAGGATTGTTTTTAAAATATTCATATCAAAATATCAGAGACTCGAAAACCCACGTTTTTGGGATCAATGATGGAGTAATTCTCAAGATCTTTCTGAATATAAAATAAACTTATATTTTAGGATTTTTATTTTTCCATCAGCCCAGCAAACATATTCGGAGTGCTCAGAAATATGAGTCCGAAATTAGTCTGAAATTTATGTATAGGAAATAAGAGGCTTTTTAAGACTCTTAAAACACTTCATTATGAGGTCTCCGACTCCAAATTAGGAGTCATATATGATTCTTTTAGGACTCAGAATGTTTGCTGGGAGCAAATTAAAATCAGATAGCTCCTAATCATTCTATTTTAATTGTTCCATATGCCTCATAACTGTTACGGTCCCTGATATAAATAAGGGATTTTTTTTTGTAATTGTTTATTTAACACGTTAATTCAACTAATACTGATCTGAGCCCATTGAAAACCTGCAAGAAGTAGCGTACTGGAGCGAATGGACCCACTTAGCCCCGTTGCTTCTAATTCAAGACGCAGCTGATGCTTTCTTATAAAATTTCCCAAAGAATTCAATAGATTAATTAATTTCCAGGGGTATATCAAATCACTAGTGCTAGAGACAGTGACACTAAAGAAAGTGTGACTCTGATCTCATTTCCAGCAGGGAGCAGAAAGAGCAGAAACAACCTTCCCTCCTACTTAACACAACGCGACATATTCTTTCTACTTATTTACCTAAGGTAAAACGCCCTAAGTATATGCTTGAATATATTTCCAAACTTTAAACATAAACCACACAAAGGCAAAGTACCTACGCTTAAAGCGAATACTAAGCGTTCGAAGGACTTCGGACCTATTCAGACTTATCCTGTACGTAAATTCTACTCCATTTGCGATTGCTTAACTCATGCTTTAGTCAAATGAATGTTTACGGGTTTTTTGTTGTTTTGGATTTTTTTTTCTCGCCTTTAAAAGTTTTTCCTCGCATCTAAACTTTATCACGAGGGAAAAAAATAATTCGAGAAGTATAAAAAATCCTTTTTTCTTGTGTTTAATGGCATTGGTATGGTTTAGTCAGGTATTTATTTTTTATATATATTTTTTTTTTTGCTCATATACTCGTACAACAAAACAATAAATTTTAAACCGAAAAGGCGAACAAAACGCGTCTAAAATCCCCCGGAAACCGACATCACCTGCCTTCGTGAGTGTTGCTACCTTTCTTCTCTCTCTCTCTCTCTCTCTTTTTCCGTTAAACTTATCGGATTTAAAAGCGAAATTAAATTGCGTAAAGCATGTAGCAATCGAAGAATCTCGACGAAGAATAAAAAAGATTTCGGAAAGGACCTACGAACTTTGGTTCGAAATTAAAAAACATAAAATTTTGTACGCTGCAAACGGCTACCTTTTTGGGCTCTCTATGCGGCTTGGGGTGTATTGGATGTGTGCGTGGATGCGTGTGCGCGTTCGGTTTGCTCTCGCGCCTACGAATATGCTTAAAAATGTATATTTCATTGAATTCACGTCAATTTAGTGCCCATTAAAATTGGCAGTTCGTCGTTCGACTTGCCTTAGGATGGATTCGAAGTTTTCTTATTGAAGCATGAAGGATGGAAGGAGCCCACCTCAAATTCTGTTTCTGGGAATTTTCATGGGAATATATATGTTGTTGTTGTTGTTTGTAATGTTATTGCTTTAATGCCTTTATGCTTTTATGCTTTCATGCGCACATTGTTCAGGAAGCTCATGCATGGACCTGTTGGTATATTCTGATTTTACAAGCAAATCCATGCCACGTTTCCACGGAGAGGGACACACAGATTTGGCAATTGTTTTTCTTTTTCTTTTTTTTTTTGTTGTGTACTTCGCTGCGGGGTGAGGGTGAAAATTGTTCTTCGGACTTTATGTTTTGTTCGTTTTTTTTTCATTTTTTCTCTTCCGATGGGAGGGTGCTTATTGGCTTGTTCACCTTTTGTAAGTAGTTTCAAAATGGCACTAACGATCCTATTAAACTTTACGCTTGATTACGCATAAAATTAAGGCTTTCCTGGAAGCTTCCCAATACATACTTATTTTATATATTGTGTTTTCTCTCAAGAGGGCACCATTAGTTCTTAAGTGAAAAGCAACTCGAAATACAAACATTTACGATGACGACGACAACAAAGGGGAGTTTAATGTAAACGAGCAAAACAAAAAAAAAAAAATTGGGGGGAAAAACGGAATGAAAACAAGCTCTCAATTCCCATAATCATCGCAACATCTCAAATCACCACTCATTTTTGACTTATTGCCTCATAGACGACGAGACTTAATAGAATCATTTTGTAAGCACCGCTCTCCATTGTTGCGAGGAATGCACATCACAAAGTGTCAGGTCATTCGTCACAGCATATCCTGCTGCCGTGTTCGACAAATGCCAGGTAAACTTGAGCCACATAATATTGCACATGTTTGTATGTATTTATGTATGTATGTAGGTTACACGTCATAAAAAATATTCAAATGCACGCGAGCGATCGCAAAGAGGAGGAACCGAAAAAAGAATGAATCAAGGCGAGAAAAAAATATTAACTAGAAATACATAAAAGGTTGAAAAGTTACAGCCGGAAAGGGGAGGAATACATTCAAAATAAAATGAAATGCATTTAAGGGTAATCTGTGCAACCCAAAAAAAAAAAAAATTTAAAAATATAAAAAAAAACAAGGGTGCCTTGCATTGATGGCATGAAAAAGGCCAACAAATGTGGTGATGAAAAAAAAAAGTAATTGAGCTAAATCAGGTCATATATGTGTGTGAGCGGACTGTGCAAGGCGCTTGAAAGAGAAATTACTATTACCTTGTAAGGTGAGTGAAAAATGGAGCTTGATTTTGAGGACACTTTTTTGGAAAGCAAAATACTTTAGGGAAAAAACTTCTTCATGTCCTTGCCTTAAAGGACATGGGCAAGCAGCATAACGAAAAAAGTCTGTCACCATTACGAAATGCACGAATATATAATAATATCAGTACAATTAGGAATCATATTAACATCTGGAAAACACTGCTTTACCCTTCTCAAGGAGAAAATAGCAACAAAATTTTCCTTACTTTTCTCTCCCGTTTATGGGGCATAATTACTACGATTTAAGGACAATTTTCCAACGTTTTAGGGGCACTTCTGAAGCAATTTTTCCATTCTCGTTACAAAATTTCTTACAACCGAATGGAATACCTCCTCTGGGGTAGCGTTTGAACCAAAAAACAAAAAAAAAAAAAATAAATCCTCATTGCATGTCGAAAATCTTTCGGGGTGAATTGGCGGAAGTTACATTTTGACGACTCTAAATGCGTAGAAAGGGAACAAATTTTTAATGTCGAGAACGCATGAAAAACAAAGGGAAGCGTATCCAAATTAAGCATTTTAAAGACGGTGATTTGTTAAGTTGCAATTTGGCATTTCTCCATTTGTTTTGTACCTTATCCTTAAAAAGCGAAGTAGAATTTAAAAAAAAAAGTCGTTCATCCCCAAGATTAAGGGTACGCTTGAGTGAGATTTTGAAGTTGTCTGGCAAAATGGAATGAAAATGAAAACGCCGCAATTTTGGATTTCGGGGTAGCTTTCCGAAAAACAATTTTTGTTTTTTTCTTTGGTGGACTTTTTGAATTACCAAAACCACTATAAAATCATTTCAATAGCAAATTTAATATAAATTTCCACAAGCGAAACAATTTCAGCTGCGAGCATCGCAACAATTCAGCTGGGAACATTTTGTTTAAGGGATGCAATCGCTCATCGCGGGCAATCCCGTGTTTGGCTCTTTAGTGAAAATGGAAATAATAACGCAAAAGAGCAGCACATCAACGATGCCGAGTACTTAGGAAATGAAAATGGAAAATTTGCTGATGAAAGACGTCAGCCGAAAGGCTGAAATTAAAACAATCCCATTTGTCAAACCTCGGCGGTATACAATTTTGAAGTCTCACATTGAAATTTTATTTCATTTACGGAACTCGAAGTGACTCAGAGCGACTCGTGACTGGGGGACGAGGTGAGTTAGTTAAAAAGCGAAATGAGAGAAAATTATAAAGGTGGGTTGAGGTGTCAACTCAGCTTTTGATGAGCAATGAAGGCACTCAAAATTATACGGAGGAACTTTTACTTTTTTTGTTTTAATTTTATGCTTAAGCCTCAATGGAGTTTCAGCTCGGGCGAAGTCAGTTTTGTCTCTATGGTGAACTGCCTAACCGTCTGTTTATCTGTCAAGTGTATTTATTCGTATGCAATCTAGCGTAAATAACTACAAAACAAATGGGAATACTACTGCTCGACAAAACGAAACGGAGCAGGAAAACAAGCACGACATCGACCGACATCGACACAGCAACGTCAACGACGGCGACAGCAACAGCGATTGCGGAGAGGTCCTTTTTCTGGTAGTTGCCTGTGTGAATGCCTGTCTAACAGTCCGCCAGTCTGCCTCTTTGCATCAGTGCCTGCCTGCCTGCCTGCCTGCTTGCCTGCTTGCATGGATTTGCTGACAGTCGGTGTTCGTACTGTTGTTGCCAAAACACAAATGCCATTTAATGGATTTCAACTTGGGGATTTCGCGACTTAATCCAGATAAATGTTTGCGTTTCCTATAGTTTTGTGAATGAAGTTTCCTTTTTGCCTATTTTTTTGTTGTTTTTGTTGTTGATGATTTTTCTCTTTTTTTTTTTTGCTTTTTTGTTGTTTTTATTCAGCTGGAATGCATGTGTTTTTGTACGTCGATGGGTATGTTCATTGAGAGAAAGTCGTTTGTACTTGGCTTATGTTTATTCACAATAATGAAATTTCCTGTTTTCAAAAATTTTTGACTTCAACTTTCTCTCTCTCACTCTCTGTAGAACTCACAATGCTGAGCAGCAGCATTCAGGATCGAGAGAAGCGAGTCCTTCAGCACTGAATAACATGCACTGCTGTGCACTGAAGTCGAGTCGAGCGTAAACTTGCACAGAGTTTTGCTATTAAAAGTTATGCAGGAAACAGTGCCACAACGAGATGAAGTTATGTGCGAAGCGCTGAAGTTATAAATCGTTTTATGGCATTAAATGAAATGCCATAATTTTGGGATTTTTCATGCCGATTAATGAACACTTATTCATATTTTTATGTCACTTTTTTGTTTTATGCATACATACATACATGTATTTTATTTGAAATTTCATACGTTAAGTACGTTCGAATTCAATCAGCTTTATTATGTTCCGTTCCATATGAAACACTCGCGGGCACAACTCGATTAATGGCGTTTTCGTACAATAAGCCGATGCTGTTCGGAAATTAATTTAAGAATTTAATGGTTTATGGATTTTCTAATTAAATCTTTAAAGCAATCCTTTTCTTTTATTGCTCAAATACCATTTAAATTGATTGAAAAAAGAAGAACGAATTCAAAAAGGAAAGTCATTGAAGCTGGCCAAAAATTCAGTTCCTTAATGCGAAAATAATCATCTTCGAGTCTTGAAGTCAATGGGATAATTGTTGATAAATGTTGTGAGTATTTACAAGTCATATGGAAAAATCGTTTGGAATGTTGAAGATTTAGAGCATCAAAAAAGATCGCAGAGAAATTTCGGAATGACCCAGTCGGCAGTTCGTTCTTGTTTGAATTTGGTTTTATATGAATTCAATGATGACATATGTATGTAAGCGACTATAGAATGTCATACTTGAAAGGGTGACCTGGGGTAAAAGTTGAAAAATCGCAATTTCTAGGGGTGGTCAAAAATGAGTTATTGGGTGGTCATTGGAGGCCTCGGAATGGTCATTTCGAAGAAGTATTCAAAACTGGGGGAAAAAATTGTTGGTGGCTGCGTGAAGTTGGCGCAAGCATTTTCAAAGTCGTTCCCCCTCTTTGGGGCGTGGTCAAAAGTGGTCAAAAAATGGTCATTTGTCTCCATTGGTTTTAATCGATTTGGATTTTTTTTCGCTAAGTTCCCACAGCTGATAGCTGACAGAAATGTTTTTTGGCCCGACAGCGGACCGACAACTAGAAAGCAATTCCACTCGGAGAAAAATCCAACAACTTTTATTGGTTTCGCCCTACTTTTTATATATGGGAGGCATCAACAGTGGCACTCTTGATCTGAGAATATTGGTTGTTGGGTACACTTCAACCAATAAAAGTTGTTGGTTTCACAAATATTTTTTTTTTTTTCTGAGAGAAAGAATTTCTTCCTTGTTTCAATTTGCTCTCGCCACTATGCATGACCTTTTCGATAATTTTCAAATGTAGATTTCGACGATAGCAGAACAAAAGCTAATTGAAAAAAATGCCTTAAAATTTCTATGACAACGCAATGTTAATTTTCAATTATGAACTTCACAGTAGTCCATAGAAGACATTGTACAAAAGTTCAATCCGACTGGGGAGCACACAATATTTGAAGGTTCCCAGTGAGCGTAAAAAAAGCCTCCTCGATCTTGAAACCGAAGCATTATAATGTCAAACGTCTGTATGACCTTTCAGCCATATTTTAACGCTGATGGAAATCCATAATCTTCAAAATCACAAAAAACAGGTCAACTCACAACGGAAGGCTTGTTGAAAAAAATCGACATAAAAAAAGTACAGAAAGTCACTTCCAGCGCTTCTGAGTATTCATAAATTCATGACAAGCAACAACATGTCACTAAAAAACCAATTTTTAGTGATAAACAAGGTGCGTCTTTTTTTTTAGAAGGCATAAAAACCTCAATGCACATTTTTTCTATTTTCATATGAAATTTTTACTTTTTTTATTTACTCAACCATTTACAGCTGTTTAAACACCACATCGCTTGTTCGACTTTGGTCGGAATTGTTTCGATTTTTTTTGTGTGGCTTTTTTTTTGTTGAACAACACTCGAACTCGGCTTACACATGTCTTCAGAGCTGATGAAAGCAATACTTTAAAAAATAATAACGAAAAAGAATTTTTTTTTTTATTACCGAAAACAAAGCGTGCTACAGATAAATTATAAAAGAATTATTAACTCAAACGTTGCGCTTTGTTACTGTTTTTTTTTCATTTTTTTTTTTTTTCATTTAAAATATATTAAAAAAGAAAACGACCGCGAAGCGTGAGTAATTTTTAATTTACTACGAAATATATGAGCCGCTACCGAATTGAGCTGAGGAATGTGCTTAATTTTTGTTTTTATTTTGTTCTATTTAGAGAGAGGGGAGGGAAAGTAAGCAGGGCCGAGAAGGGGGAACGTCATTTAACTCGACTCAAATACAGTGTACTCTCTCTTAAGCGGACACCTACGGGACCGAAAAATATGTCAGCTTAACAGAGATTTCCGCTTAAAAGGAAACTACTTTTGAGAAGAATTAATACTGGAGCATTCCGAAAAAGTGCCGCCTTAAGAGGAGTGTCCGCAAGGAGAGTGTACACTGTACACTGTTATTGAACTGCCGAGAGTGGTTTTAGAAAATCGAGAATAAATGTTGGAAAGCAGTGGCTCTTATGATAAATCATTTCCTCTCTCTTCCCTTTTTTTTCCTAACCCAGGACGACGAAGTGGGCAAATTTGCCTGATTTTCTGTATACAGTTCTCTCTCGTCTCACCCACTCCCTATCGTGATCATGATCATCATCGTCATCATCTTGCTCGATCACGGTCTCAGAAGTAACGCCCCTTATAAAAAAAACTTAGGGGAAAAAAGAAAGCATCAAGTATTTCCCTCGTATTACCATCGAATTTTGCGACATTAGGGGTATTCACAAGGAAGATGGAATTCTGTCGGAATATTTTCGATTTTAATTCTTCACGCTCTGCCAAAAATTACTGGATTTTCACATATTCATTCAAAAATAACTATATTTTCAATCAATCCGTGCAAATTGGGCGTTTTTCCCCACTGCGTGACGAATTAAAATCGAAAATATTCCGACAGAATTCCATTTTCCTTGTGAATACCCCTAATGTCATTCTTCAATCCACTGATAACATTTTGGCAAAAGTATTCTTCAAATTTTTGATGGTAAAATTAGAGAAAGAATAAATTTAATTTCTTTTAGGCCTTCTATTGCCATTAAATCCATACCCAAAACTGTTGGCTTTGACGTGATGATTTCACTTTGAATTAATAAATAGAATCTGTTTTTCTTTTCCATTCGCATTCCATCAAGGCAACTATGGAGTATGGTTGAAAATTCCTTAAGAAATACGAAACGATCCTCTTTGCATGGCTGTGAGTTTTCGTAATCTCAACGCTTGAATTTTCCTGATTGAAAGAAAGTGGAGAAGAAAAATGGCTACATATGTATGGATTAGCATAATATTCCAGACACGCTTGGATTTAGTCGAGAGAAAGAAAGAATGAAAAAAAAAATGGAAAAAAGAACACCAAAGCCAACTCAAGAACGTGCAAGAATTTCAAGTTGATTTTGAGTAAACTACGCCTTCAAGCATTTGGCTTGACGCTGCCTTGACGCTTAATCTGACATTTGCATCGTTCACTTCAATTCGTTTCGTTTCGTTTCGATTCGCTACTGTATTGTTTCCTGAAAGACGAAATTACATAGATGCATGAGTTCATATGTATGTATGTATGCTCGCCGCTTGGCCACAAAACCAATCATGCCAAAAATCGGGCTTAATCAGTCCACAAGAAGAAGAATCGTATGTCAAGCTCTCCATGAAGAACGGAATGTGCGAATGGCGATGGGCAGGAAATTTTGGAAACGAAAATTTCGCATTCAGAGCATGTTTTTGAAAATTTTGCGGTCAATATACTTGATTGGTCTTCCATGCACTGGCAAACAGCCCGACTGTCTGACGGTTTGTCGTTGCGTATTCGAGAAGCTATTTTACCTACTTCCTCTTCATCGTTTAACCCTCTCGGTCGGTCGCTCCGTATATTTGGTTTGCAATTTCGATTGCTTTGATTAATAGCTTTTTTTATTGTTGTTCTTTTTTGTTTTTTCTCTTTGAGCAAATCAATTAAATGGTTTTTTTTTTTCAGTTTATTAATTTTTATTATCGTGCTTGAAACGCTCGAAGGTATACTATACGATTACACCTTGCAACAATCGAATGGCGAAGTTTAATTTTAAACGGTGAAGACAGCTGGATTTAGCGAAATGTCAGCAATTTATTCTCAAATACGTTCAGAATCGTACAGACATGAAGTTTCTACAACCAAGTGTGAATACCCTCCAGTAATTCTGACTACTCCCAAGCTAATCTGAAACTAGCCACCAATATGCCAGTGCTTTTTACTCTAAAGGCATTGAAATAGAACAAAAATCTATATATCGGGATAGCTCTAAAGTAGATACCCGCGCAGAGGACTACAAATACTCCAGGGCCCTTAGTTTGTAGCGGAAAAGACGACCGACAGCGCCTTACCAGATTGTCCCAACGCCTACAAGTCTCGATGCTCATATGTATGACTATGAATGACATTCCTTGGATAAGGTGTTGAGGCCTATCTTGCATACCGATTGCCCAAGAAAAATTATCCTCATTCATTGATATTTCCTGGTCATTTAAAAATGAATTATCCGCAACGGCCAACAGTGTCTACCGCCTACAAAGTGTATGAGACTGTAAGCGACTTTCCTATTAATACCTACAAAGTATACGATCCTGTAAGCGACCTGCCTACCAATAGCTTACTTTATGTGGTGATGGTAGGCATTCACTCTACAAAACTGCCACGCTCGAACAAAAGTATACTAGGATGGTATATGAGGTCGTATACATTACCGCCTACAGCCTACGAAATGTGTTGTGGTGCATTGCTTCTGTAAGCAGCATTTTGGCCGATGGCTATAAACCCACACCCTCCCCAGATCGAAGTTCGCCTACCTATACACTGATCTTTCGCTGACGCTCACAATCTTAACTTTTCTCTGAGAAGATACGCCGACTTTTAGTTACTGTTAACTGGTCACCCTTAGATTACCTCATTCGCACCTATTCCGTTTGAGTTAATTGACCTCCTCGTTACTGCTGGGTACTTTCGACCCAATAATGACGCTATAGATCAAGCTTAACGATTATCTTAAGCAATCAGGGTAGCGCTTTACGAATCTGCGGTCGACGAAAGCATTTTCGAAGGCAGTAAGCCAGCATATGGCAAATCGTATCACTGTGAAAGCTGTTCGAGAGTAATGGCTTTGGCGAAAACGATTTAGGTGCTTGAGACCTCAAAGAAAAAAAAAATCGAGATTTATTTTAAGCTTAAAGAACATAAGAAATATTAAAACCTTTATATGTGTGTTATTGCCTTTGACCAGCATTCTTCAAACAGCTGAAATATTTTGTATAAATTATGATCCACACTACATTAAACGCGAGCGTGGAAGTATGCATTCTTCAAACGAAACATCGTCTTTATGTTATTCATAATTCATGACGGCAGCTTTATTTGAAAATACAATCATAAAAATATGAAAAAGAAAAACCAAACGCGGTACGAAAAATTGCATGTCTGTCTGTCTTATAAAGGCAGAATGAATATTTCTCCCGATAACACTTACTTTTCATTTTGCTATTGCTTTTTCTTTTTTTTTTTTTTTTTTTTTTGTATTCAGCAAATCCTGCGAGCAAAGCTTTTTCATATGTTTGTATTGGATCCTACGTGGTTAGTAGGACCCGCAAAAGGCAATAATTCACATTTATTTTAATATACAACAATTTGGCAGCAGCCAGAGAACACCACCGACGATAGCGACAGTAAACAATTCATGGCTTTCCCGATAGAGGGGAAAACCGAACCACACATTCGAACATAATAAACACACACAGCACACAACAAACACACAGACGACTCAACGCAGACATCCAATATATATGTGTTGTGAGGAATTCTGTGTGAGTGAGTGTGTGTGTGAAGATTTCCGTGAAGGTTCTTTCTGCTGCGGTACTTGGTTTAGGTTCTTTTAATGCGATTCACAAGGACATTCGAAGAGTAGCAAGCACAAAGGAATATCCGAGGGCGTCGTATAAATAATGTGAGAAAACGAAAGGAAACGTGAAACGCGAACATGTCTATATGTATGTAATCGAATATGGTGTAAGGGAGAACACAGGCGAACGAAAGTATTGAGTTCCAAAAATTATGTTCAAAAAACCCGAATGCTTCTCCAATGAAGTGTCTCTAACGCGTGAAGTTGTTAGAAAGAATTTAGGTAGAAAGGTGCCGCCATGATTGCGAGGAGAAAGTGCGACAGAGAGAGAGAGAGAGAGAGAGAGAGAAGCGGCAAGGAGGATGTGTTCTGTGTGTTTGTGGGAAATTCAAGTGGAAATTCTGCTACAGTAGATCTTCGTTTAAGGAATTTTAACAAAAGGAAATTCAACATTGATTTTGAATTTAAAAGTGAGATCTCCACATTAACGTACATACATACATATGTAAGTACAATCGATTTTAGTAAGTCGACATTAAATGATATTGAGTGATTGATACAGTCTTTTCTCTTGTGTGTAGAAATCCGCCCTAAGGGATGCCTCGTGCCAGAAACCTAACGAGCGAAGCTTTCAGCCCATTTTTAGCATAAATCGATCTATCTTCGGCTGATTTATTATGGTTAAAAATTACTGAAAATATATATTTATATAAATTTGTAGAATTATGAAGGGTTCACTGTAAAATTGATTCTCTCTAGTTTATTTTTAGCCCAGCCGAACAACTGGCGCATATGTGACTTTGATCCAATTTGAGAAATTGAAAGGTACACAACGCAGACATTAACGATTTAAGGACTCGCATGCTTGGTCATACGAGAATTCAGAGGATAAGGATGAGAGCGAACTGCTTGAATGATTCGAAAGAAAAACAAATTTGACACGTAATTTCTTAAGTTGGATGAAAATTGTATAAATTTCCACCCACGTTTGAAACTGTCAAGTTAAAGTTCAATTGGAACTATTGATTTTTCGATAGCTCTTTTAATTATTAATCGAATAAATTTTGAGTGATGGGCTCGCAAAAACTCATCAAAAGCGATAGCCATGTGCTTAACAATTATTGTTCAACGTACCGAATTAGTATCGATGTTGAAATTAGAATAGAGAGCAAAAATTTTTGTATACTTTCGCGGTAAAAGACTTTTTGGAGCCTTATTCGAAGCGTTCAAAGGCGCCCCTTCACACCAATAAATCAATTTTTATCTTCTACAGCGGTCTACATATATTATACATACAAATATTTTATTTTTTATCAACTTTTTCCTACATAGTCACGCGAGCTGCTTCGAAAATCTTATTCCCAAGTTGCCGATTGCATTAAGAGTTGCGTGCTGCACATGGCCCGAGAACTCTTCAAAGAAAAATTTGAGCAAAGTTTCAAATCACGCTGAAGGGCAATTCAGTCGAAATAATTTGTTTACATGTTCCATATTCAATCTCCCCTCCTCCTTCGCTGCCGTTGTGTTCTACTAATTAATGAAGGCATTCTCGAAATGCCAATCTGATCTTGAGCGACAAAAGTCTCACAACTTCGTTTAGATGAGTAATTAATGAATGAGGGAGCCAAAGTTTAAGGAGGAATTTCCGAATCAACTGAATCATAGATTGAAGGTCAAAACGAAAAAACAAAAAAAAAAAAAAAAGAAATTTGATTGATTAGTTAGTATCAAAGTAGTGTAGGGCGGATATCTGGTAGACAAGTTTTAAAACAAATTTCAATTTTTGAGACCCTTTTAATGGTTTATTCAGCACCAAAATGACAGACAGACGTTGAGTAAAATTAATGAGAAACTTTAAAGTATTTTCTAATGAAGATCACTCTTTATTGAGTCGAATTATTTGTGTGAGTGCTAGCCAGCCAGAGAGTTACCAATCATCTCAATGAATCAGCAACTGACTCATCATTCATTGAGGTGTTTAATCAGGTGTTTTTGTACTTTGCCTCTCTTTGAAAGCTATTGTATATCTATTTACCTGCTCATGTCTTTCAAATGATGAAGAACTTAAGCAAACTCATTAATTTCGAAAAGTAATTCGAAAGCTTCTTCTTCAGCGAATGGTTGATACTCAAGAACAACGCGTTAAATGGCAACTTGAATTGCAATCGTTTTATACACAAAAAGCACCATTGCGAAGACAATCGAAGAACTTTTCAAGAAAAGAAAACTCCCTCATTTGTGCGTAATGGACGCAGACCATCCGCAATTCCCAATACTCACCGATCAGAAAGCATTTCCAAGACGTTGAATTCATATTGAATCCGTTCTTGATTTCCAACTTGTCAATGAGTTGTTAGCGATGAATGTTGCTCGATGATTTTTACTATTCCAAATGATTGTTGTTTTTTTGTTGTTGTGTTGCCTTGTCTTGGCTTGCTTGAAATGCAGTTGATTACTCCGATGATGATGGTGATGATGATGTTGACGACGACGACGACGACGACGATTATGGCGATGATGACGTGATTAAATTCGATGCTGGAAAAAAGTTTTTGCAGCGATGTTTGTGTGTTTGTATACGTCGAACTTAATCCAAAATGGCAGCCGTTATTGATATTATTATTACTTGGTTTTATTTTATTTATTTATTTATTTTTTTTTTTAATTTTCCGGTGAATAACGATCGAGATTTTCGATGATGATGATAAGTTAAAATGAGCGCTTTTGATTGATAATGTGCTCAAAGAGTAAGTTAATTGGAATAACTTTCGAATAGGGTTCTTATTCAGTTTTGAGGGTTTCTCAAGACGACCCGTCCCCGCTTCATGTATCGTATGTTGACATTTTGATGTTTTGTTTTTTGTGTTGATGCCCGGTCAACAATGATTGATTTTTTATAGAAACTTTTTACGATTTTCAGTCATTTTTCTGAAAGAAAATAATTCCAACTTTTAATTAAAAATTTGAAAAATCTTTTTTCGATCGTATTCTTCACTTTCTTTGAATCATTTTAAGATCTTTCGATTTCTTATTCGACTTGGCAAATTGAAAAGCGAAAGAAACGCCCCGCGTTGAACGGCCCTTGAAACGAGCCTGTGCTTCTACCTGTGACCCTAGCGAATTCTAGCACTCTTCTATTCTACCGTATTGATGTCAGCTACACACTCTTTTTTCTTTTTCAAACTTTTTTTTTCTTTTGTTGTTTTCTTTAAAAACATTTTCCTGGTTAT
The DNA here is from genome assembly GCA_020466095.1 of Chlorops oryzae. Classification (NCBI taxonomy): domain Eukaryota; kingdom Metazoa; phylum Arthropoda; class Insecta; order Diptera; family Chloropidae; genus Chlorops; species Chlorops oryzae. The sequence continues at coordinate 95,870,329 of CM035807.1, forward strand.
AGGTACCTTCTCAAAGCCCCAAAAAAGAAATACAAAAAAAAAAAAATAAAATTTAAAAAAACAGGTAAAAGATTTAGGGTAAGCAATGACCACGCCAAAAAGAAGAAATCCCAACGCGTTTAAAAGGCTTCCGAGAAAATGTTTTTTTTTTTCTTCTCCTTCGTCTCTTTCTCTTTGTGATGGTCTTGTGTTTCTTTGCTGTTATTTCATTTCATTTGATTTTTATCAATTCCACTTTGCGCTGTACATATAAATATATACGTATGTACCTATGTATGAATGAAGAAACGCTGGGGAATACTTAAAGCCAGAAACAGAGTTCAGAAACGAAGCCAAGTCTTGCATGTCTTGCGTCTGCACGAGGCCCCGCGCTTTTGGTATTTAGACGTTGTTCGTAACCTGTTTGACAGCTCGCGGCAGTGAGAAGCAACAACAATAATAACAATAATGGAGTAAGAAGAGTTTGTATTTACTATTTTTGTTGTTGCTTTACATGTTATTGCCTAAACCGCGTTTACACTTGGGCTTAATATTGTTAAATGGCACAAATTTGGCTTCACGTCAAACTTCATAATGGAGGGGAATTCACAACGGGATCGTTTTGCTGTCAGTTATTTGCTAAACTTTTGCAATGACATTCCACTGGAAGTTCTAAATCTCCACACTGTGAGTAGGTTTCTATAGAAATTTGAAATTTTCGATATGACACAACAGTGCAATTAAGTGGCCTTCAGTGGTCGAAACGACAAAACAAACAAAAAAAATCATCACACTTCTCTCAAATCATCTCGAGGGAGAGCTAGTTATAGAGCCGGATCAATAGAAGTTCTCGTAATGCAGTGCCGTGTAGACAAGGTGCAAGAGGATCGTTGATCTCAAACTGTTGAACGCGACAATGGCAGTTGGCTTAAAGAATAATAAAGAGAGTAGAGAGAGAGAGAGAGAGAGAGAGAGACAAAGGTTTAGCTGTGTGCGTGTGTGTGTGTGTGTAACCAGTATTGGCTTTGTTGGTAGATCTTCTCGGATGCTGTAGCGCAATGGCTGTTTGTATGTAGTATTGTAATCATTTGAAGGTATGTTTATGAAGCTGTTGACGTTGTTGTTGTTGTTTTTGTTTTTATCGGGTTTCTGCTAAGGTAAACATGTGTGTAAATATGTTTAACGATCGTGGCCTGTTTTAAACATATAAGCTTAGGTGTGTACGCTTGCTTTTCATATAAAATTGCACTTCTGTTTTAAGTCAAAGAAACATATTTTCAATAGATTTTGAAATATTTTCGATATTCTAAGAAATTAACAGTCTTTATTCCTTTTTGAATAATTAAAATTATTTTTTTCTCATTTAATTGTTGTGAATTCACACATTTTTCACACATTTTCTTTTTCGCTCCAAAAACACTGGATTGTCAACAATTTTCAATGAATAATTTGTTTTGTACTTTTTTTTTTTAGCATAAACAATAACTCACGAAAAACGTTAAATTCAAAAACAACGACCAGTTTTCGCTCTGCACTATATGTTGTTGATATATTTCTCTTTTTTTAAATTATTTTGTCCGCGTCTGATATCCGCACACGACGAAAACCAGCGTACACTGGTAAAGTACTCTGAATTTGCCAAGTCTCGGCGCAAACATGCTGCAGACGAACAACTCAGTAAAGCTGGAAGCAGTCACTGCGCACAGTGGTCTAAAAAATTGTATTATAAATCAAAAAAAATGTATGCCGCGGATTCGAATGACCATTACAGTGTTTTAGTGTACGAAATTTATTTATTTTTTTTTTTTCACAAATGTAAGTGACTCTTAAACTTAGAGAGATTGTGGATGTTAAAATTTTTGATTTATCCTTTTCTTTATCCAAATATGTAAAAAGAATAGCGAAAAGTGTTTAAAAGTATTCATTTGAGACGTTTTAAAAAATGTCCTTTTTTGGCCATATTTGGAACTCCATGTCTTAAAAAGGTCTTATCCTGATATCTGTCATAAGCGAATATATAAAGAAAAATACTTAGTCACATTTTGGAAAAAAAAATCAATAATTTCATTGAAAAAGACAAATTAAATAGAATTTATTGCGTTTTAAGCAAAAATTTTAAATTGAATAAAATTCTCTTCAATGAAACAAACCGAATATATTGCAAAATAAAATAAATGCGGCATACTTTCGGGAGATATGCTTCAATAGAAGTTGGGAGTATCGGCAAAACTAAATATTAGACAAAAACCACCAGGTGGCTTGCTTGGCTGAGTGGTTAAGCGTGACTCCTTGCACTCGCGAACGTTTTGCCGTCGCTGGGTTCGAATCCCGCAACCGGCTTGATTTATTTCAATTGTTATTGTAATTATAATAACAATTGAAATAAAAAAAATAATATTTTATTGTTATTAAAAAATTTGCAGATTTAGAAAAAATTGTTGGTTGGAGTGGAGGTTGCGGGGTTTGAACCCAAGGCCCTCGAAACGACCTTCGACTCCTCGTCCACGCATTAGCTCGCCCATACCGCCCTCCAAATGCAACTCTGAAATCCTCTACAAACCTAGTTGCGGGGAGTGGAAGGCACCAACAAGCGAGCGGCGGCAGAGCAACTTTTCATAGGAATTCAATCGCGGCAGAGAATTTTGCATGGGAACATTTTTGCGGCAGAGCAACTTCCATGGGAACATAATTGCGGCAGAGAAAGTTTCATAGGAACATTTTCGCGGCAGAGATCTTTTCATGGGAACATTTTCGCGGCAGAGCTACTGGCAGAGGAATACATTTGCGGCAGAAAAACTTGTGGAGGAAGATAGCGGCGGGGGCGGAATTGGTACTTTCTTTCACGGCTTACTCTCTGCAGTGTCTCTCTCAGAGAACGAGCTATAAGGCAAATCACCATGCTGCAAACACTCGTATGAAACCAGTATTTTTTGGTGAAGATGGCTTTTGCGTGGACTGTTAAACGAAAAATGTTGCTGCCATAAATTCAATTCAACATGTTGCTGATCTCAGTTGCTGTTTTGAGAAATGTTGCGCAGCAAAGGTATCTAGATTTTGTTGATGATTCATTTAATGGTCGTGGCGGGGTGTTTGTTACAAAACTCCTCCGAAACGGCTGAACCGATTTTTATGAATTTTTGTGTGCACATCGGCTAGGTCTGAGAATAGGCCATTATCTATTTTTCATGCCCCTTAACCTAGACAGTTGGTCCCATCGAGCAATTTTAGTTTGAGTATCCGAGGTATGAGCAATATTACTAGGTACAAAAAAGTAGAATGCCATGACATTACGCCATTTAAAAGACTGTTTGATCAAAAGTTTTATTTACGAGCCTTTTTCGAGCCCTCTTAATGATCGATTAAAGGAGACTCAAAAATGATGTCAAGAAATAAGGCTAGCGTTCCATTTTCTCCTGAAAAAGTATCAATTCTACTCAGAAAACGAGCGCATATTTGATTATTTTAGTGAAGTAGATATACGACTCAAAAAAGAGGCGCTTTTGATTGAAATTTCAAAAAGAGAGACACAGGTTCATAAAGATATAAACTTATTTTCCGCAAATTTGTAAAAATTGATTTTCAACACATTAGTTCCATCTGAATCCAAGTTCCCCAGGTCTGCTCGTATACGATACACAAGCTAGTCTCCAAAAACGATGGAGCATTTGAGTACAAGCTGCGCTCAATCCCTGACTCTCAAGTTGAAAAACTGGTTTTCCCCTATTTTAACAAAGTATAAGAAACTCAAGCTTAAGGTCTGGCCAAGCCTCACTAGAATTTGTAGCTTTTCTATGCTTGGCTACATTTTCAACGTGCTTATTTTGCTGATGTTTGTAGCAAGCCAAGGTTCAGTTTCTTAAGTTTGGCCTTTTCTCTGTGCGCCTTGCGTTGGTTTGCCGCGGCTTGTTTTAAGACGATTTCAAGCAGTTCCTCAGGTTTGTCTGAATGGCGCGGCAGCAGATGTTGCCATAAGCCGTATTCACGTTTATACGTGTTGAGCATAAATTTTGTAGTTTAATGTCGATGAAGCCCATTTTGGCTTGAATCTTGCTGTCTTACGAGCACTCGAACCTCACTGATTTAGAATCTCCATTCGACGCATACTAATTGTGACCATTTTGAAGTCCATAGGGGTTTTCTTATAAGTATAAACGAATACATACATATGTATGCTTAATTTATGTAGTGGACAAAGACAAAAGACCAAAGAAAAGAATGACAAATTTGATGAAGTGGTGAGTCTTAGGCGAGTTTGGTTCTTAGGAGGACAAAGCTAATATGAAGTTAAGTTAGGTGACTACTTGAAGTAACTGAATTTGTATTCACTCAAGCATAGTTATTATTTGTTCCCTTTTTGGCCGAAAGCGACTCATTTCTTGATGAGAAGTTGAAAGCTTGACAGCAGCAGTCAAAACGTCAAACTCTTTCGAATTTTAGTAAAAAAAAAAAATAATAAATATTCTCAAGAATTAAGAAACAAAAAACCAGAAAAGAGTCCCGAGTTTGGGTTAATCAAAGACATTTTTTATAAAGGTTCGATTAAATGTAAAAGGGACTTTCTCCTTGGCTATGCAATCTAAAAACTGCGAACACTTGTGGCTTCCATTAAAAGAAATCCGAATCGCTCATGCAATCGACGACGCACTCAAAGCAGCATTAAAGCCCTAAAAGGAACTAACAAAACCACAAAAATTAACTCTACGCTCTACAAGTCCATCACGCAACGTGCCAAATACGGGCAAAGAAGACCAAGCCAAAAAGGTTCATACGCGTCTGTAAGGTAAAACGTCATTGTCAGTCAACGTCAGACACTTGGCGTGATCTTCTTCTTCGATTATATGTATATATATGTATGTTTGTATGTACTCAGGTACTCCTATACTGAATTTTCTCCTTACTCTTTCGACCTCTTGTTTGCTTGTTAATTACCTCGTTGCACGCAGCATAACGTTTGTGTAGCGGCTCGAAGCCACAACAAGATATGTATGTATATCGTATGTTGATTCTATGCTCATGAAGTCAAGATCGGAGACACACAGTCGAGTCTGTCGAGTTTAATGTGCTGCGCATGCGCAGCCGACATACATAAGAAAAAGGCATGCATTGTTGCCGCTTTTCCGACTCTTGTAATTTATTCCGTCAACAAGGATTGTGGCGTTGTTGCCGAGTTTCTTTATGCAACCAAGTCGGAGCTGGATGCATTTTCTTTCTTTTTTTTATTTTTACTTTTTGATTTGATCTTATGGTGAGTCAGAAGTGCTGCCAATCACATTTGAACTCGAGGATTGGAGGGCTGCAAAGGTGTGTCTACAATTTGTTTTCGGTTTTTTGAAAAGCCAAGAAAATGAATTCAAGCTCTCGATTTTTTTTCTTCATCTTATTATATTCGCTCTCTCTATCCATCTCTATCCGTCACCCTCTGTATTCATCTTTTATTTAAACTGCGACCGAATTTTAGGGAACAAGAACCCTCCATCCAGCGCCTCATATTAAGGCGTAACAAATATAAATATTCCTTGAAAGAATAATAAAATATCTGGCAATTTAATTTTGAAGAACGACCAAATCAAATTTTAAGGAAATTAATATTACGTTCTGAGGATCGCAGCGGGACCCATTTGAAGAAGCGGACTACTTTCATGACACACGTAACAAGTTCCATTGAAGAATATACAAAAAAAAAAGGAAAGAAAAAAGGAAAACAAGAAACGAAGTCGTTCTAAGAAAATAAAGTCAAGCAGACATTACGCAGGGTTCCTATTGAACAATTGAACAATTGAATAAATGAAAGGCTATTGAACTGCCCTAACGATTCTTCGTCAGTCACTCGAATAGTCAATTCAGTCAATTCGATTATGCGTTTGAAATGTTTTGTTTATTGTATTCCCCTATTCCAATTTTTTTTATTTTTGCTTTCCCTCAAAACATTCTAAATTGAAATCCGTTTGAATCGATTTCGTTCGTTCGTTCGTTTGCGCTTTTGTCATAAAATCTGGTGCCCCAAATAGTCGGGATGTTTCCTTTTTTTTTTTTTTTTTGTTTTGAAATTCATTTTAAAGAAAGAGAAAAAATAAATAAAAATAAAAACCATCGCAGGAAAATTCGAATTTCTAGTCGCGTGGCCTTTCTATTGATTCTGCTGAGCCATCGAATGTCGACTGTTCAATTCACAATAGATTTCGTTCGGCCTAAAATAGACCAATTGAAAATTTCCTAGAAGAATCTTTTCTGCCTCGAACAGGTCGCAAAAGCCTTAACAATGCAAAATATTTTCCTCCCATTTGTAATTTTTCTTCATATGTACATATGCATGTAGGTATATGCACAAGCTTTGACTGACTGAGACTTTGACTGACAAGGAACTGAAAGTTCAAACAAGGGGGCTGCAATGCCACGTCGCAGAGCAACATAACTACATATGTACATATTTTCTGGGAAACATATTCAATTTTGAATCAATTACTTCGAAGAATTCTGCAAAAGTTTGGTGTCAAATGTGAAAATTACTTGTAATTAATTGCAATCAGGAAGAGCAAAACCGATTTTCCATTCGAGCAGAGAGAACTAAACTTTTGATGCGGTCAACACTGCGATTGGACCTGTCATTTTCGGATAGACAGGCAATATTCTCGGATTTAGGTAGCACTCTCTCATCATATATTAACTCTTAAAGCAGTTAGTAAGAAATGCTTAGCTAGGATAATGCGACCAGATTGGATATTCCAACCGCATTTATCTGTCTGTCTATCTATCTATGTATGACTGAGACTGCGTCGACTGTCGATTCCACAGTATTCAAGGTTTATTACAACGAACCCCAAAACGAACGCTCATTGCTTTCGCATGGATGAATTAATAACTCTGGAATTCAGTTTCAATATAATCGAAGTCGCCTCGATGTTTATGGAAACGACATGAACTGTGGTCTCAGCAAATGATTATTGAATAACAAGAACCTCAAAGAACCTCGAAGATACATAGCAGAAGGTGTATTGTCTTACCATGAGCCATGAGATTTCCATAGATATGTGAACATGTGAACGAAGCACATCGGCAAACTCAGCGACAGGAGCAGCAGTGGCAGTAGCAGAACGACCGAAAGCTCAAAGCATTTGAATTGAATTTCCACTTTTGTTCCGAACTAGAAATGTTATGAGTGAATTTGGTTTGAAAATTTGGTTATCATCTTTCTGATTTCTGAGAGCACGAATCTCCTTTCATTTCATGTTGATGAGTGGAACAGTAACCAAAAACAAAGCATGCTCCAGAACAGAAACAAAAGCACTTACTTTTCTTAATTAATTTTTCAATTTCGTTATATTGAACAAGCACTTTCGAAAAACTTCCCAGCGGGAAATGTCCCGCGGACAACCCCGATGATGTCCTAGTGACTTCGGAGCCGGAAGGCATGCTATTTCCGGTGACACTTTGTATGACATTTACACAGGAGCAGACAGGGACTTCAGCGATGACATCGTCATGCTAGGGTGTGCGATGGCAAAAAAAGCATTTGACCGCGATCTTTGGATTCTGAGTCGAGCACTCATCATCTACGCCACTTCATGCTAACATTCAACTGACGCTAATACCTTATTTAAATTTCAGTAGCCAATGAGAGTCAAGCCCATGAACAGCATCCCTCCACGATGACATGTCCTCCAAGATGTCACACGTGACAATGTCATCTATATGTCATCGATGACATCACTGATGACATTGTCATGCAGGAGATAATCTCCCGCTGGGTTAGTATGGAAGAAGCAATGTCAGCTCGAAATTGAAATCAAAATTTGGAAGTAAAAGTTCCAGAAACCCGGGAAACAGGATATTCCTTCAAATTGGTTAATTTAAAAAGAAAAGAATGGAAGAAAAATAAATACATATACACAAATAAAAAAATTAATAAAAATGGACGCTGAAGTTGGAAAACTGACTGCTTTCACAGAAACCGTTACATGACCTCATATGTGAGCGTGTACGCGTGTGTGGGATGGCGCAAAACGATTCGCAACACGTTGAAAAATAGCGCTGATATCCCATCCACATGAAGTCAACACGCAATTTACGTATGACATCGGCGCGGGGCTTTAGAGGCACTTCGGAACCGGTATACCTATCCATACCATGAATTACGGTGAAATGCGGGGAGGCAATGCCGCTTAATGAAAACATGCTGCCACATTTCTTCACACATAAACGTACATACAAACGTGCGCTACATGCAACGGGGCACGAGAAATTGCCCAAGACGACGAGTGATGCATAAGCATTTCCATTGCAGCAGAATCGGCCTCCGCATCAGCAGCAGCAACAAACGCGAAGAGAACGAATCCGCGAACAACGCTTGATTGCCTGATACGGACGTACAATCTACGACGAATCACTGTAAGTGAAAGAAGGCAACACTGAAAAAAAAACCCACAAACGAAATTTTTACTCCTCCAGGGTTATCTCGAAGAGAAAAAGCGGTTGAATTTTTAGGGAACATAGGAAGTCTCTTAACCCTTTACTGCATGACATACTTATTAAATAAGTGGGGCTATCTTCTTTTGAAATTTGTTTAACCCTTTAGTGCATGATATATTGAATAGGTGGAAAATATTTATTTTTGATTTGTTTAATTTATCGTATGATAATTTGAGTAAGCGCAAAAAATTGTTTTATTAACCTTTTACGGCATGATATATAAAATGGTTGATTGGTTAGTGTGGGTGACAACAAGGGTGACACACTTAGGCCTCACGTGGGCCCATTGTGATACCACGAAATATGGGAAACCAAAGAAGAACAGAAACAGAAAAAAATGAAACAAACACGCCCGAGCTGGGAGTTGAACCCAAATCCTCTCGCATCGTAAGTAATCATCTCAAAAACTGACATATAAAAACATTTTTTTTTCTCAGTAAATGGTTTCAGTATGGCTTCGAAATTAGTTTTAAATGGGCTCGTAGGCAATAAAGGGTTAAAAGGAAATTTCGATCTCTTACAGTTGCTCTTCAAAGGATTTAGGGCTTCTAATACTTATATGGATTTCCAATCAGTACAGGTACTCAGTAAAATTCTATCAATATTTTGGGACTTGCTGCTTAAAGGACGGTGTGTCACTGGCCTATTTTCCTACACATCCAGACGGCCCATAAAAATACGTTCGTTTCCAATATCTCGCCGTCTCAGAGTGATGAATAAAATTTTTTGTGTGTAAAGTAAGAAAATTTTATAAATGACGGTGAAATTATTGCGTACCGTTATAAGCCACTCAACATGATGGAGTCGCTGAATTTGCCGGTTTTCGTCTACGTACTCGATGAAGAGGAGAGATCCTGTTTCTCGCTGTTATACGCTCTGCTACTGCTCTTGCAATTTAAAAGTCGTTTTTTTTTTTTTTTGTTTTTCATGTTTTGTTTTTGGTTTTTTCAGCGACGCAACGTGAAAGTTGCATCCGATGATGGCAGCTTCATTTCGCTGATCTTGAAGGCCTTGTTTTGGCCTCTTTTCTTCCAGTTTGCTTGTTTGCTAACCACGCTGTTTGGCATGTGGCAAATTCGCAGACATCGCCGTAGCATGGACTCATTCGCGCTCCCAATTTTCGATGCCAAGATACGAAAATTTGAAATAATGAAAAGTTAATGACTTTCTTGCTCGTGCTGCCGATGATGCCGCAGTCGGCCGTGGTTATGGCAGATGTGCCGATGGTAGCCCCATACCCGTTGGGGCGTTACACAGTACACGAAGATGCAATATATGTATGTATGCATGTATGTACGTGTTTGCCGGCGTTGCTCAAAGTTCTTAGTTCGTTCGATTTCAATTACGAGTTTAGTTAATTGCTGCAATCGCAACAATCGGAACGGTCGCTACAATCGCTGCCGCTTAACCCGTTAATTGCAGCTTATATGTATTTATGTTTGTATGTACATACGTATGCGAGTGTATTTGTATTGGGGTCCTGCAGTCAGACAATCGCTTACGAACAATTTGTGGGCATCCTTTGAATTTGATTAATGCTCGCTGTTTCAGTTTCAAGCGAATTATTCATGAATCGTAATGAGCAGCATTTTGATGCTCGATTTGATGTTGTTAGCTGTCATTGCTATTGTTGTTGTATGCGTAATCTTAGCGGGCGATCAGGATCAAACTCATTAGGGTCCTTGGATAGTGTATAGGAATGACTGAAATGGAATTTGGTTTTGAAATTTTACGGCGATAGCGCGAATTGTCGAAGATTTCTTGATAGCTGTTAACGAATTATTTCTTCCTTCTTTGAAATTCTTGAATAAAAATCTGGGGGACGTTAACGCGATGAATATACACATGTTGTAAAGTATAGACGCATGTTGTTGTCCAAGCCGATCAGTGGGAATGTCGGCAAAGCTTGGTCGAGTTCTGAGGCTTCCGGTCCGCTCTGTACCGTGCCATAGTGTTCAAGCTTTCAGTTTGATCTAATACCCGATGAACATACTGTTGATAGGTTGGGCTAGGGGCCGCGGGCACACCAAACCCGTAGCCCTCTGAGAATAGTTCCCTGCAAGCAAGATCAAAGGTAAATTCCTACCGAAATGAAGCAGAAACGCTTGGATAATTCGCTTGCTTTAAGGAGTCGCATCCTTATGGGATTTTCCATTGAAAAGGGACCGTATCATAATAACTCTCTATTATTAATCGTGTTGCCAATTAACTCAGTAGGTACTCAGAAGGTACATTAGTTAGACTAGCGGATAATATGCAAATTTGCATATCATTAACGGATTTGACTCAGGATTTCTAAAGTTCTTGAGCTTTGGCACACAAAATTCGTTATCAATAAGTGAAAATATTGTCAAATGAGCCCTATTTCATTTTGCATATTTTTGCATAAATGCATATTCCTGAATATTCTAGCATTATTTCCAATATGCAAAAAATATGCAGGAATATGCACGTATGTGCACTAATATGCACGCAAAAAACCTTATGAAATAATTGTTTTCGACTTGTCATTACGCGAAATACAACTGTTGATTTAGTAGGCAAATGCAAAACCGTTGCAGACGGACGGACATGTCTAAATCGATTCAGTTATTGATCCTGATCATTTCTATATATATAATATATATATGTCTATAACTCCGGAGCTTAGTTCTCCCTGTTACAAGATTCGCACAAAACTAATATACCCCGCTTACGCTGGGTATAAAAATATGTGAGTTTTCATATTGAACCAAAGCATAGAGTTTTCTCATGCCCAGTTTCACAGTGCACACTTACCTTCCCTTAATGATTCAACGTTGCTTAAGCGACAAAATAAATTTCAGAGTGCTCTAAATAGTACCGCTCAAGTTAATCTTAAGCCCCCAAGGTTGGCCGCTTAGGCGAAGTTTTCAATTAATAAAATAAAAGAAAAAAAAACCCGACCAGGGTGGGAATCGAACCCACATACTTCCAAATCGTAAGTTGGCATCTCAGACAACTACGCTACGAAGCCTATGTTACCAATGATTTTATTTTCCAAATGTCAACGAAAATAAAATATCTCAATTTTATATACAAAATATACTGTTTTTATTCTGCATATTCTTGCATATGTTTTTGCATATTCTTGCATATATTTTTGCATATTTTGGATATGCAGTCTTAAATCAAAAATAGGTCTTTTAAGAAGTCCAAATTCAAAATTTTATTTCATTCTGACTTAAAACAAAAAAGTGCATAAAATCCGCTGTCTATACATTAGTTCAACTTATACTGCAACAAATTTCTGAGATCATCGAATGTGAACAAAATTTTGACTGCAGTTCCTGAAAGTTCCAGTTGAGGAGCTATGGACCAAAAATGGTATAAAAGAGTTGAAAATATTGTTAAATATTTGAGATTTTTTCTATACCTACCTACGTTGCTTCTAGATAGAATTCTTTTTGGATCATTTATTACTACAATTCTTTTCTCCATATCTGAGGCTAAAATTTCGTTAAAGATGGGTAAATAAAATAGCAAACGGTTTACGAGATGTGGCCACAAAAAGGGGCGCAACTTAATTCTCGGCCACACTTTTCAAGATCGATTTAAATTTGACCCGCAGCCAATGTAGCTAAACCAAATAAACCTGGGGATTTGCTACATTTATCAAGCACTTTCAGGAACGGCAGTCGAAGTGTTCTTTACATCATACGTATAATCATCATACGTATGACGTGTTGCACCATGTTACTTAGTAGGTACGTATATTAAAGTAGAGAAACTCAAAATTGTCTCAACGCTATACATTCATACATACATTTGTAGCTTACATAACACACATATCCTCATGCCCATACAAAATTAGCTCTATTATTCAATTAACCCATTCCACGTTATAAACCAAAAATAAATAATTATTGATCTACCAAAAATTTGAAACCAACTGTCAAAATACTGAGTGAATCCATCGTGAATACCAAATACTAATCACTTAGTTGAGTCTCAGTGTTCTTTCTATTGATTTGATTTATTAATTTTAGTTTTTCATTTGGATTTTTTGTGGCCATAAAAAAAGTTAACAAAATTTTTATAGAATTATGCATTCAACTTTTCGTTTTGAGTAAACCACACGTCAAAAATTAAATATTCAACACATCTAATGGACTAGCTCGACATGCATAAAATATTAGGTGTAGTAAAAAGAAATCCATTATTTTTCCAATAGATGGCGTTATTTATCTGCATCTCGCGTTGTATAAGTCCGATCGTGTTCCGCTAGGGGGCATTAGAAAGATGACAGTTCCTACTAAAAAAGCTTTTTTGACACTTTTTTGATTGATTGATTCAGTTTTGTTTGAGAGCTTGTCAAAGATGGACATCAGCAAAGAGAAAATTCGCTACATTTTACAGTTTTTCTTCGATAAGGGAGAAAACACAAGCCAGGCGGCTGAAAATGTGAATAGCGTTTATGGACCTGATACTGTAACAGCCAATCATGCGCAATTTTGGTTTCGTCGATTCCGTTCCGGTAACTTCGATGTCAAGGATGCACCACGCACTGGAAGGCCAATTGTCGCAAATGTCGATAAAATCATGGAAATTATCGAGTCCGACCGTCATGTTGGCACTGTTTCGATTGCAGAAGAGCTAAAGATTGCACAAAAAACCGTTTGGAACCATTTGAATAAGGCTGGATACACAAAGAAGCTCGATGTATGGGTGCCACACGAGTTAACGCAAAAAACCTCATAGACCGAATTTCCATCTGCGAATCGCTGCTGAACCGCAACAAAATCGACCCATTTCTGAAGCGGTTGGTGACTGGTGATGAAAAGTGGGTCACTTACGACAACGTCAAGTGAAAACGGTCGAGGTCGAAACACGGTGAACCGGCGGAAACGGTGGCCAAGCCAGGATTGACGGCCAGGAAGGTTTTGCTGTGTGTTTGGTGGGATTGGCAGGGAATTATCTACTATGAGCTGCTCCCATACGGCAAAACTCTTAACTCGGAACTCTACTGTCAACAATTGGACCGTCTGAAGGAAGCAATCGCCCATAAGCGGCCAGCTTTGGCCAATAGGAGAGGAATTGTGTTCCATCAGGACAACGCCAGGCCACACACATCGATAGTGACTCGCCAGAAGCTCCGGGAGTTTGGTTGGGAGGTTCTTCTGCATCCACCTTATAGTCCGGACCTGGCACCAAGTGATTACCATCTGTTCCTGTCCATGGCGAACAATTTTGCTGGTGAAACATTCGCTTCAAGAGAGGCTTCTGAAATTCGACTGTCTCAATTTTTTTGCTAATAGGAACGAGGGCTTCTATGAGAGAGGCATAATGAAATTACCTTTAAAATGGCAACTAGTTATCGAACAAAACGGCGCATATTTGACCTAAATCGGGTCATTCTAACTATCTTAAATAAAGCCCTCAATTTAATGCAAAAATAATGGATTTCTTTTTACTACACCTAATATATGGATTTTTCACTTAAAACATAAAAACTGTTGCGGTCAAAAAGCGTTACTTGAGTGGAATCAAATTATGCTTAACAAATGAAAAAGTTTCTTTCTGAATTATTTATGTGAAAAATTGCATTTTTACTTAATCCCCTCGTGTATGAAATGGGGCAGATTGCTCGGAAAATCGTGCAAAAAAAAAACAAACAAAAAATGAATTGAAAAGCGATCGAGTCAAAACTTTGCTCTCTACACAATTTATACATTAATATGTATATATGTACGTCATGTGCAATGAATTTGATGCAGGGCTTTTATCTACACCTTCGATTAGATTGTGGAGAGAATGTGGGTACGTTTTGATAAGATTGATATATCGCAGGGTTGTCGACTTGATAATTTTTTCCAACTATTATTATAAAATGGAAATCTTCCGCCATTGAATGAGTACTGTTAAGGTTTTTTTGGGTGGCTTTTTAATGTTCCTCATCTTGCGATTGTCCAAACGTCAAGAAATTTTTTCTTGGATTGGATTGACAAAAAAAAAAAAAATCGTCATACCCAAGATGTTCTTACATAAAATTTAACTCATTCAGAGGCTAGGTATTCCCCACTCTTATTACCCAACTTTTATCGTCTAAGCGCATTTTTGGAATGGGTAATTCTTATACTGGTGTGTATATACATTCACTCAATGAAAAAGGTGCGTTCCACGATAGTCTTCCTATAAAAAGTGATAGATGAAAGACTGATTTCCTTACAAAAAAATACCTAGTATTCGAAAAATACTTTTTATTTAAATGGGGCCCGGTAAATTGGTCGAATCACTACCACAAAAAACTTAACACATCTCTAGTGGATACACGATTTCATAGAACCAAATCCAAACATATTCATAAGGCACAGAAAATTGTGTCTATTCATTGGTAAGAGAGCTAAGGGTATGTACATTAAGGGCTGTAGTCTTCAAGTCGGCTCAAGATCTTTGAATGTTTAAATTTTTGAAATGAATTTTTAAAAATTTTCTTACAAAGTTAATAAATGTGGTCTAATCTCCCTTGAAGACCATCATTTGAAAGTTTAACACTTCAAAAAGTCTAAACTTACTTGAATACTATGAGCCTTGGTCTTGATTGAAGGCAGAGTCAAAAATATACTTATGAAATAAAGGGAAGAGTTTTTTAATCAAAATAATTTCGGCATGGGGAGAAAAGACATTCGCATAAAGTTGATGCACTTAAGCGGAGAAGATTTTTTACGGATCGCTTCTTATCGGCTGGCGTACAATCCAAACCTTTTCGAATAACTTATTCTAAAAAGAATAATAGATATTATTTTCCCAAAACTATCAAAGTCCGTCCAAATGCCCAGGAAAGCAACATTGAAATCTGTTTTTCCACTCCATTGTGTTTTTTTTTTTTTTTATGAATTAGATAAAAAAATCTTCCAATTAAAAAGTTAATTAGAGCTAATTTGAGTTATAATAAAAAACAATTTGCGAGGAATGGCAACCCTATGAAATGAGTTAATTCGAAACAAAAACACAAAGTCATGAATAAATATTAAAAGCGTAATACGAACGAATCATAAAACAAGAAACGAGGAGAAGAATTTAAAAAAAATTGCGAGCTCCTCTCAGTCGCTTTTGGAGCTCTCCACGCAATGGCAGCGTTCAACATTGTTTACTTCGTTCATTAGCTTTGTGTACATAAATAAGAATTTTCATTTTCTACGCTTTCTTATTTTATTTGTTTATTTTTATTCTTGTTGTTGCGTTTTTTTTATTTTTTATTGTGAGTTCAAATGTAAACAATTATGAATGTTTTATTAAGATTTGTGCAGTTATTTCTTCTATTGACTGTTCATGTGACAGCCAACGCTGACGCTGAAGAGCTGCCAAAGAGTCTTGAAGAAGTCAAAAGTAAACTTGAATTTAAATGGCATTAAAGAAATCGTTTTTTGTTTTATTTTTAAAATTTTTAATTTTTTCATTTCCAGTAAACTGCTCCACTGTCAACACTCGCGACGAATGCCCGGTGAATTCAATCTGCAGCGCGGTGAATGAAACCACAAAAAATTTTCAATGCACATGTCTATCGAATTATGTATGGAATCCCTTGTGGCAACGAGTGATTAGCGACAATAACGCCAACGCCAAAGCCAACGCCATTAGCAACTACAACAACAGCAACAGCAACACTATAAGCCATCAGTTGAGCATAGTGAACAATGTGTATTGCCTGAACGTCGCGGCAACGGCGGCTAATGCAACGGAGAGTGCTAATGGAAAAGTCTACGTATTGCAGCCCGCCAAGGTGGAGCATTTGGCTTTTGGTATTTTGATGGTTTTATTTGTGGCCATTGTTGCGATTAGCTTGCTTTATCTGTTAACGATCTTGCGACCGATAAAACGCTCAAGGGCCGTTTATACGCTTTTGCGGCGGCGGCGGGAAAATCGCCATCGTTTGGAAGAGTTCTGCGATGATATCAGCATGATTGAATTAAAGGAAAAACTCTAGCGACTGCTCTCTCAATTTATTCAACAATAATTATAATTAGTTTTTGTTGTTGTTGTTGTTAGTATTGTTGTAAAAAGTGACATGTTAGAACAAGTGAAGTGAGCTTAATTGTTTAAGTGACTTTTGTCTGAACGAGCCAGTCGAGCATATGAGAGCTTGAAACTTGAGCTGTGATAGCAACGAGTCAAAAACATGAAAAATACCTATTTTTAAAATGTTCCATTTTCATTAGTAATAAAAAAAAAAAAATTGTAAGCTGATATAATTTATACTTATATGTTATGTCTATTATTTTATTTATGCCCAAAAGGCTCAGTTATGCAGTCTTGACCGAAGGCAACCTGAGTTAATGAGCCAGCTTGTTGGCCATATTTAGTACAATTTGTATGGCAATAGTTAATGAATTTTTAATGTTAATTAAATTCCTATACGTTAAGTCAACACTAAGCGGGCTTTTAAGTCGAGAGCGAACGGAAGACGATTATTTAAAACAAGCTCATCTGAAGCAAACTTTCATCACTCCTGTAAAAAATTATACACACATGTTAAAGACCGATTAGTTTTGCCCTTTAAGGCTTAAAGGTCATACAGGTAGGTATACAGTACCCTTCGGGCATAAGTATCTCGGATAAAAGCATTATCCTCTGAATAAAATCTCTTAATCCATTTTTGGTCATTACTGAGTTCACCAATGTGATCTATGAAAGATCATGTTTGGTTGCCCGTACTCCACCCTTAAGAATATTGGCAAAAAGTCTAGATTTTCTATAAGCATTCGAGATGTAAGAGGACACTAAAGTTCATAAATGAAGAAATCGCGAGCATTTTGACATAACATATGGTTAAAAAACTACAGTAAGAACTCTCCTTAATTATATTTATTAACTTTTAATGTCCCAGAAAATGACATTTAAAAGGTTATTCTTATATAAAGGCAAACATTTTTCCTCGTTTTTGGGAATTGTTTTTGTTTTTAATTTTAAAAAATTTTGTGGCATCATTGAAATTTCTTTAAGGGTCGTAGTCGCCAAGTCGGCTTAAGAGCTTTGAAAGTTTTAATTATTGAATAATTTGAATATATTCTTTCAGTCTATATCAGACCTGTTAAATAATGATTATTTAATTAATGATTAATTAATCAGATTTTTTTTTTTCTTATGAGTGAAATAGTGATTATTTAATGATTATTTTTGTATGACCTATATTAATCAATGATTGCGATTACCAAATAATCATGAAATAATCAGGATTATTTCAGATTAATGAAAAAAATCAGAAAAAATCAAAAAATAATCAAAAAAATAATCCCGATTAATTTTAGATTATTTTCGAATATTTTTGATTTTTTTTGATTATTTTTGATTTTTCCTGATTATTTTTGGGTTTTTTGATTATTTTTGATTTGTTCTGATTTTTTTTTTTATTAATTATTTATTTTTATAAATATTTTAATTTTTTCAATTTGTAATTGAATAACATCGTTTTTTCCAAAGTTTCCCTATAGTTCGTGGGACCGGCACCGGACAAGTGAATTCACCGGCCACCTGTGGTTAGGACCACCCCTCGTTAAACCACCGGCAATACTTTCGAGAGGCGAATTTTACATTGCGATGTCATAGGCAAGGACATATGGGCCCCTCGCTGTACTACATTTAATTATATTCAATTTCTAATTGAATAACATAGTTTTTCGAAACTTTTCAAATAAGAAACACTAGCACTTGTTCATTTTTACATATAATTTCATAATAACGTATATGAAGAATAATTAACTACAAATTAGCATTCGCTTTGAGAATAACTAATTTTTCAAACGAAAAGTCTGTCAATGAATGCCTTCTTGGGCTGTTGATGATTCCCGCGAAAAGAACAGCCGACTCTATATGCTATAATTGAATTTTTCAAAAATTTTCATAGAAAACTTGGGTAAATTTTCCTGAAGACTATGAAAGCTTAAACCTTCAAAATGTTTAAACTAGATTGAAGACTATAATTTTTGTTGTGTCGTAAACTGTGTTCAAAACTTTTTTCTTATATTATTTTACTTTTTTTTTTATATAAATACAGTTAAAATCGGTTATAAGGATGTCGAAATGGGGCCAGCAAAAATCCATCGTCATAACCGATAATCGCTATATCCGGTATCAGAAATTAAGAAGAATTAGAATAGCGAACCAAATTTCACTTAAAATGTTCATCGCTGTAACCGACAATCGTTATAAGCAGTATCGTTATAACCGATTTTTACTGTACAGTATTATTTTAAATTAAAGTAGGCACAAAAAACGAGGTGATAACGGCTTTTCATGTTGTCTGGAATTTTAAAAAATCGAATGGTCTGTCGTTATCGTCCTATAGAAAATCGGACTATAGAAAATAAGCTACGAAAATTTAGAATTTTGTTTGTTTGTTTAAACGTTAAAAAATATATAAAGATATTATCGTAAATAAGTTGATCTATTTAAGCGGAGCTTCGATCTATGGAAGAGGACTTGCAGTTTGGAATCGAAAGTCTAATCAGATCTCAACTTTGGCGCACCTACTTACGAGCCAGGACGACATAGTGTGGATCTCAATGCTAGCTAGGGATTAGGGCAGTTAAGTAAGCAAGAATAGGATTGTCATATATAAGAAGAAAAAGGACTTCAATAAACAATAATTATAACTGAATTCAATCGCGTTCTTATTTGTGGTATTCGCTTAGAAGTCCATCCCCAGCACGCAACAGGACGATAGTGATTAATAAGAAGAAGAACATTTATAGATTTCAAAGCAGTCGGTTGAATAGTTTTGATTGTAGGACCTTGAGCGTTCTAGAAAGTGGTGTTTCAAGAAAAAATTTTTAAAACACTCAAGAGCAAAACCAGTTGATATGGGGGCTCACTTATGAGCAGGGTTGGGCATTTTGAACTACCACTAAATTGAACTACCATTAACTCTTTAGTGGTAATGAAGAAACGAGTTTCACTATCACTAAACGTATAGTGAAAATTAAATAATGCTTCACTATCACTAAACGTTTAGTGAAAATGAAATAAAGTTACACTGTCACGATGCCTTCAGTGCTAGTGAAATGAAATTGCACTATCACTAAAGTTTAGTGCTAGTGATAAAAAGACTGGTTTTTGAGGAAGTAAAATGCATTATAATTTTGTTTCAACTAATCTTTTTTAGCCTTATTTAATACAATTATTTTCGAAATTCTTGTTTTTCTGAAGATCGACATAATGATTTACAAGGTGGAAAAACGGCGACTGAAACAATTTTATACCTTGCCGATGATGACAGGAGTATTGAATCATTGTAGTTAAAAAAGTATTTTTGAAATACAACACGCCGCTTCCTTCATCTGCGCCAGTAGAAAGGCTCTTTTCTTTCGCTGGAATCGTAAATCGGTCTTCGAGGCAAAATCTCAGCGATTCCAATTTCGAAATGTTGGTTTTATATAAGGCAAATAAAGATTAATTGAAACAAAATTGTAATGCATTTTACTTCCTCAAAAACCAGTCTTTTTTTCACTAGCACTAAACTTTAGTGATAGTGCAATTTCATTTCACTAGCACTGAAGGCATCGTGACAGTGTAACTTTATTTCATTTTCACTAAACGTTTAGTGATAGTGAAACTTTATTTAATTTTCACTATACGTTTAGTGATAGTGAAACTATATTTAATTTTCACTATACGTTTAGTGATAGTGAAACTCGTTTCTTCATTACCACTAAAGAGTTAATGGTAGTGAAATGCTTATTGCATTTATTATTTAATGCATTATGCCCAACCCTGCTTATGAGTCGTTATTTTGATTTAATATTAGTAATTTTGGTGTACTTTTTCGTAGCATGTTCTCTATTGTATTATGTTTTATATAATTTCAGTCGAAATATAAAAAAAATTTTTTTTTGAAATTGTCCTTGAAAATGAGTTTATCGCCAGAAAAAAAAGACTATGGAATAGCGAGTTCCGTTTAAATTGAAGCATAGTTTTTTTTATGATACCTGACCCCTTTACAAATCAATGCTTTTGAAAGCTTTAAGGCTGAAATACTGTATTTATTTTTTCCACAGTCCTCACAGTCCGCTCAGCACTCAATGAGAGCGTGTCCCAACATTTACGCAGGGAGATCAATTAAACTTAAACAAATAACAAACAAATTCAACTGAATTGAATTGATTTTTGCGTCATTGTCAACATTATTTGTTTATGTTTGTGTGAGTGCAAATGTGAGAGTGGGAGTATTGCTTTTTTATGCGTTACCAATTAAAACAATTAAAGCAAAAACATCAACAGGGAAAAGGAGGTGAAAGCAAAATGTCGAAGGGCGTCCACTGTGCCCTGCGGTGCAGACCATTACTGCGGACAGTTCCACTGAGCAATGACAGTGTGAGTCCTTGTACATAATTGCTTCGTTCTGTCAGAATGCTTGATGCAGGGGTCGGGTCCATCATTTGGAATGGGTTACTTTGTAGGTGCTCAAAGTACGAAGTGTGCGCTTACAATGTAATGAACCTAAATCCTTCCCATTCAGAGCAAATACAACACAAGGATGCAATTAAGTACTTAGTGTTGCTAGTTGCGTTTCTATTTTCTGCTGTACAATTTCAATTAATAACAAATTGTTGTGTTTTGTTTTGTTTTGCTTTCGAGAAAAATACATACATACATAGCATTAGGGTAAGGGTAATGTATTTGGGTTTAAATGGTAGTTATAAGCTTTCCCATTCAATAACAAAAATACTTGTCAGAATGACCTTTTGAGACGATAAGGACATTTGTATACTAAAAAAGAATAAAACTTTCATGCTGAGAGTTAATCGTTTGAATTGAGGGAGTCTCGAAAAACTCCAAGTCTAATAATTATCCTCAAGAGTGACAAGAAAATATTTTTCTAGAAAAAAACATAAAAAAAATAAAAATCAGTTATTAAAAGAAATAAACAAGAAAGAAAAAAAATCATCCCTCAACCTAACCGATTGTGACTTCTCAAAAGCCATAGCAAATAAAGTCAGTCAAGCAAGGCAACAGGTTGAACAGGCAGGCAACACGTCTCATCACAAAAGTCAAGCATAGCGTCAAAGAAAGTAACAGAGAAAAAATAAAAAATAAATACAGCCATCATCAATGAATATCCCTCGACACTCGATGAACCCTCATATGAAAGTTCTCTGTGTTTCGGGGGCTGCAAACGATTACACACAAACCCATAGGAACACTCGCCTGCCTACATACTACATACTTACACATGGGATGTGTGGGAATTTCTCAATTGTTTCATGCTTCATAATTGGTGTTGCGCGCTTCAGTGCCTCCTTATTGCCTTACGTACCTATCGTATAAAGCGTTCAAGTATCAACCTGTCCCAGTGTGTTTTGCCGCTTGGAATTGTTGTTGCATGCATAAATTTGCTCGTATCAAAGTGACGTAAACGTAAACGCAAACACACACGCACATGTACCTACCTACATATGCACTTGCTTATGGTGTGCATGCATATCATCAGGCAATTTAATCAAAAAAATGCAATCTGAAAAGGTAGTTAAATACGATTGAAAGTGTAATTTAAAGATGGTCTAATTGCCTCAAGCGATTTTCCATATCAACTTTTGATCTCGAGTAGACGAAATTTTCAAGCCAAAGTCATGTGAATTGAGTGAGTTGAAATATTTTCCAGAACTCGTTGGTGAGGAAATTTTGCGATCCCAGAAAAATGTTCCACAAATGTTTTGCCAACCAATCCAACCAATCTCATTTCAATTCTCCATTGTGTTGAAGTCTACCTCCACATTTCAGTGGGGCGATAATTTCACCCAGAGTTGTTAATTTTTGCCCAATGTCACGATGTAGTCGCACCTTTTTCTTGTGATCTCAAATGGAATCGTGTAAGCCATCTAGGATGCCCGTCACGAGTAGGCTTTTCATCCCAAAAGAAAACAATCGTCGTCATCGTCCACATAATCGTTGACAATGACAATGGAAATTATAGAGCATAGTTCGGAATCAGAAAACCATGACGAATGATGATTTGACTAAAGCTGCTCCCGGCATTGAACTTGTGAATGACTTCGTCATATCCAAAGTTGGTGTATTAAGTTGACGCCTACGAAAACACACAGGGGGAAAGGCAGCGTTATTTGCTTCCTACACCTTTTTCTCAAATTTCCTGCTTTGTTAACAAGAAAAAAGAAAAAAAAAAAAAACCAAAGGAACAAGGAAAAACACAGAGAAAAATAACACTCGGCCCTTAAGAAAATTGAGAAAATTACATAAAATTTTGTTGTTTAAATTGCTAACAAGAAAATTCGTTTAGTCGCTCGGGGGCGTGTTGCGGTGGTCAATTTCTCAATTTTATGAATTTCTTACTCTTTCCTTTGAGACGTCGCGACCTAAGAAACGAATTACGTTGGCTGATTGTCTGGTTGGTTGGCCTTACTCGCGCTATAGCAATTTTCTTATTTTAATGAACGTTTTCCTCTTTTTCTTTCTTACAAAGAAAAAACAAAAAAACGAAAAACAAAAAAAAATGTTGGGAGAAGAAGCAAAAGTCAAGTCAATCGCTCGTAGTCAGCTCTTTGAGTCACTTTGCTTCACTCGACTGCACTAGGAGCTGAGTGGCGGCATGAAGTACCTTCGCGTAGGCTTCGTACTGTGCATCTAAACTGTTTTCTTTCCTCATCTTTCTTTCCTTAATATTTTGCTTATTTTTTTTATATTTTGTTTTCTTCAAGTTGATACCCAGACCATGCGTACTCACATCAACGTGACAGCCACAGCCATTGCCCATTGTTATGAAAGGTTGCGACTTTAAACGCGTTTGGGCAGCCAAGCGGAAGTTGATTTATTTAAAATCAGCCACCGTCACTCGTCAACGTTGGTCTGTAAAGTTGGTCTCCATTGTTTTATGGTGGGAGAATTTCCAGGAAATTATTTTTCCATGTCTTCGAAGGCGGAATGGCGAGATGGCTTGCTCGGCTAGTGGGCGCTCGTATAAATTTAAGCTTATTCGAAAATAAGTTACTGCGACTGAAGGGCGTGTTTTTTTTTTCATTTTTTTGTATTCAATTGAGTAGCGCGATTGTGCAATAAATGATTGGTTTTTTTTTAAACATCTTCTCTAAACAAGTCCCAATAACAAATCAACTGGAATACTTACAATTCCCATCGTTAATATCCTTTTTTGTGCACTTTGAGCTGACTTATTTAATTTTATATCATTTTCAATAATAAATGCTCCCAAGCTCCTCTTATTTTAATCCTTACATTGCTATTTAAAGCTTCGGATAAATCACAAAAAAAAGGGAAAAAATTCATATCCGTTTTGTATGAAAATCGTGAGTCACCTTTGGGCCAATTCACTTCATCATTTTGTTCGCCCGCGTTTCTTCTATTTTATTTTTGGGGTCAAGAAAGTCCATTAAAAAGTTCGTAAAATAGAAAAGAATCCATTAGAATCGTCGTAGGGAAGCAAATCGTACGTACATACATATGTAGCTGTGTAAGCATGGACGCGTCAGCATGACTGGCAAATACGAACGACAGGTGCTGCGTACAAAGTACGAAGTAGAAAGCCGAAGCAGAAGTAGAAGAAACGAAAATGGTAATTGCTGCCGCCGATGGATTTGCAATTAAAATCGCCAAGGACACGGTAGCCAGCGTACGGTCTCCTTTTTCTTGTTGTACAATTTTCGGAAAAGTAACTGACTAGCAACGATTTTTCACATTGCATTTAATGGATCCTTGGCAGACCTACAATGCTTTTTGCCACCCAATCTCCTTAATAAACGAGTAGGTACACGCGTGTGAAATTGTAGCACCAACTTTTCATTCACACACACAAACACACACACACATAGTTGCAAAAAAAAAAATTTGAAATAAAACCACAGCAAAAAACCATAAAGGATTTTGAGCTGGTATTGATGGAAGCACTTAGAAAATGGCTGGCACAAAGCTAGGAAGCATTGAGTGCATGAATTTAACTTCATGCCATACAATACCAATGCTAAATGGAATCTATTAAGCCCCTGTGTGCTCAAATGTGGCACATGTGGCACTGGCTGACAAAGGCCGAGTATGGGCACTCGTTTGACAATTCGTGTTGCTAGATACGACAGGATCGTGTGAATGGAGCCAATGCATATTTATGGTTCTATGTGCGATTTTTCGCCATTCTTCGTTGCGTTCCTCTATTCTCGTATCGATTATACACATACATACGTAGATAGATGTCGATGTTGGCAGGCATGCAGTGACAAAGGGCACAGGACATTGTGAATGTTACTCTGACGTTGTTTGGAAGACTTTGTGAGCTTCGGAATTATCTTGTATGGAGCAGGAGCGGACGAGACCTTTCAGTTTTCTTTGATGTTTTCGGTGTAAGTAGTCAATGGAAATATTTCGATTTTACAACAGGAATCAGTGGAGCAAAAATTATTGAGATGCCTTTTTGAGGGTTCACTTTTAAAATTAAAAGAATATTTTAAAGTTAATCCATTGAAACCTGTTGAATAAGAATGTTTAAGTTTTTGATATTTTTGCAGTCTAAAAGAGTAAAAAGAAAAAGAAGAAATAAAATGACAAAAGTAACTCACAGAGGAAGGTTTCCCTGAAGATGGATTTTAGTCTCTGAATAATGGCCAAAGCCTACAAAAATTGCAAAACGTTAACAAAAAAGTCCAAACTTCATCAACTAAGATTATTTTAGGAATCCTAATTCAATCGGAGTGAAAACCCTGTGTTCAGTGAGATCTCTCAAATGTGGATAAAAAATGAGTACAAATCTTTTTAGCTCTTTGGAAGTATCCGTACGAGGTTGTCTTCGATGAAACCTTAGCTAAAAAGGTCCTCACTTAACCGGATAAAATATTTCACACTGCCATTAAATAACTTCTTAATAATTCCTTTGCAATTGCGTTGCGTCTCGACGAGTAATAATTATTGCTAGCAATCGGTTTGACCTTTCGTAAAAAAAAAAACAATTCATTAAAATCAAAAGGTAGATTTTTCTGATATTGAGATGCATGGTCTCTTTAAGAGGAAAATTCCTAAAAGTATGCAAACATTTTCTCATTTTCGATCGCAGCGTTCATTCGTTATATGACCAAAATATTTGTAGCATAATTTCAGGTGATAGCAATATAAGATCTTTATTTCTGTTAGTCTGCTACGAAGATACAGTGAAGTCCCATATAAGTGTACATCATCATCAAATGCAGGACATTTTTCACTCTCATGCATTATATATTTGTTTTTCATATTAAAAAATCCCTACACTAACAACATAAATAATTTTAAATCCTGTTAAATCAGTTAAGTGTATCCTCTTCTCGCGTAACAAATTTAAACAAAACCGAGCTAATCTGACGAGAGAATTCCCATAATAAATCATAAATACCATCATTATTGAGCAATAAGTACACGAATTTAACAAGAGATGAGCTGTAAGGAGCCCTTTACCTTTTGCAGACACACCATACATCATGCACGAATGCTGCACTCCATATTGGAAGAGTCCTTCGAGTTATTAGTAATATGCCCAAATGTGGCTCATCAGTCTTCGGGCACGATTCCTTTTATTTGGCCAACGGCTTGATGTGTTTTCCTTTTCGTTTTGTCTTTATTGTTGTTGTTTATTTTTTCATTTTTTTTTTTTTTACTTTGTGAAAATAGGAATCCATTATAGTCGACAAGCAGCGAGACATACAACTGAATGATGGAGTTGATGGTGGCCAAATTGATGAAGAAGATGATAATAAAAAAATAAAAAAAACCCTACAAAAAAAAAAAAAACAAAAAAGTTGAAAGAAGAGAAAGGCGAACGAAGAAAAAAGGTAGATGATGTTGAACAGGAAAATATGACTGATGGCGAAAAGAATTTCGGTTTGTTTTTGTTTTCACATTGTAGCCTCTTCACTGAAACGAGTTGAATGAAATCATGGCATCCAGGTCCATGATGTTGTGACAGGTGCAAACTTGAATAATGCTTTACGCTTGCTGCGAAGAAAAGAAATTTGTACATCCTTTACATCAAGTCGAATGTTAATTAGAAATCCAAAATCCAGTATTGTTCTTCTGCCATCCATTTCCACTACATTCGATATCGTTCATATTTCCATTAGGATAAATATTTCAATTCGAGAGAAAACATTTCATTCATTTGAAAAGTTCAGTTCATTCTTTTTTGTTTTTGTTTTTCCACAAACTTCCTTCAGAGTCAGAGTCACACATAAACGTGTATACACCAAGTGGATATAATATAATATGAAATATTTCAACGGAGCTCCCTTGGCGACGCGTCCTACAATAAATTTTCTTCATCTTTGCTATCGCTCGTTATATTCAATCAATTTGTGCGGCTTTTATGGCCAAAAGATGTTTTCTACGGCCGGTCAACTGTGACGCTCTACTCGAGATCTGCTGCTGCTGCTGCTTAGTGTCACTTTCAAGTGGAATATTTTCTTTTCCGTATTTATTTGACTCGCTTGAATTCTTCGGGCATTTCCATTGCCATTCTCACTTCCGCCGTCCTCGTCCGCTTCCACTCCATTTGAACTACTTATCCTACTTCATCATCTACGCCAATTAATAACTGGCAACGCTGCGCATGACTGAAGTTATTTTTCATCAAAAAAATTCGTAATAAAAGTGAAAAGATAAAACTTTGAAATAATATAAATCTAACAAAAACTGTGCGAGATAGAGACTCGAATATAACCGATACTGAAATCATTTTAAATTTCATTCGATATTAAGAATGGAATGTGAAAAATGTAAATTGACAATACGCGGCGAAACCGGCATAAGCTGTGATGGTGTGTGTGGAAAGACATTCCATTTCAAAACAAAATGCTCGGGATTAGATGAATATTCATCGAAAATAATCAATCAGAACCCAATGATAAAGTTTATGTGTGAGGAGTGTATAACCTACATACATAATGTGGACCTGGCGATGAAGGATATGCAAGAAAATGTAAAAAGAAATAGTGCACTATTAAAAGAATATAAAGGAGAATTCGAAATAGCGCTAAAAAACAATGAGAGGGAAATTAAACAGCTGTTAGAGGCAATCGAAAATAAATACAGTGAGAGAATAATAGAAATGCAGGCAGTGCAAGAAAAGTGCGAGAGAAATATACGTGAAGTAAGAGAAATTAGAGAAATAGCTGGAAATTTTAAAAAAGATGGTGAGAAACTATGCAGTGAAATTACAAGCAGCAAAGAGGAAAATAAAAAACTGGTAAATGAAATAAAGGAATTGATGAATAAAGAAAAATCAAGTAATACCCAAAAGACATTCTCAGAAGTACTAAAGCGTGATCAAAACAAAAAACAGGAAAAGGTGTTACCAGAAATAAGAAAAGATGTTCCTCTTATAATAAGGCCTAAATCGAAGCAAAATTGCGACCAAACCAAAAGTGATTTAAATCAAAATGACGTACATACATATGTAGCTGTGTAAGCATGGACGCGTCAGCATGACTGGCAAATACGAACGACAGGTGCTGCGTACAAAGTACGAAGTAGAAAGCCGAAGCAGAAGTAGAAGAAACGAAAATGGTAATTGCTGCCGTCGATGGATTTGCAATTAAAATCGCCAAGGACACGGTAGCCAGCGTACGGTCTCCTTTTTCTTGTTGTACAATTTTCGGAAAAGTAACTGACTAGCAACGATTTTTCACATTGCATTTAATGGATCCTTGGCAGACCTACAATGCTTTTTGCCACCCAATCTCCTTAATAAACGAGTAGGTACACGCGTGTGAAATTGTAGCACCAACTTTTCATTCACACACACAAACACACACACACACACACATAGTTGCAAAAAAAAAAATTTCGAAATAAAACCACAGCAAAAAACCATAAAGGATTTTGAGCTGGTATTGATGGAAGCACTTAGAAAATGGCTGGCACAAAGCTAGGAAGCATTGAGTGCATGAATTTAACTTCATGCCATACAATACCAATGCTAAATGGAATCTATTAAGCCCCTGTGTGCTCAAATGTGGCACATGTGGCACTGGCTGACAAAGGCCGAGTATGGGCACTCGTTTGACAATTCGTGTTGCTAGATACGACAGGATCGTGTGAATGGAGCCAATGCATATTTATGGTTCTATGTGCGATTTTTCGCCATTCTTCGTTGCGTTCCTCTATTCTCGTATCGATTATACACATACATACGTAGATAGATGTCGATGTTGGCAGGCATGCAGTGACAAAGGGCACAGGACATTGTGAATGTTACTCTGACGTTGTTTGGAAGACTTTGTGAGCTTCGGAATTATCTTGGATGGAGCAGGAGCGGACCAGACCTTTCATTTTGCTTTGATGTTTTCAATGTAAGTAGTCGATGGAAATATTTCGATTTTACAACAGGAATCAGTGGAGCAAAAATTATTGATATGCCTTTTTGAGGGTTCACTTTTAAAATTAAAAGAATATTTAAAAGTTAATCCATTGAAACCTGTTGAATAAGAATGTTCAAGTTTTTGATATTTTTGCAGTCTAAAAGAGTAAAAAGAAAAAGAAGAAATAAAATGACAAAAGTAACTCACAGAGGAAGGTTTGCCTGAAGATGGATTTTAGTGTCTGAATAATGGCCAAAGCCTACAAAAATTGCAAAACGTTAACAAAAAAGTCCAAACTTCATCAACTAAGATTATTTTAGGAATCCTGATTCAATCGGAGTGAAAACCCTGTGTTCAGTGAAAACTTTCATATGTGGCTAAAAAATGAGTACAAATCTTTTTAGCTCTTTGGAAGTATCCGTACGAGGTTGTCTTCGATGAAACCTTAGCTAAAAAGGTCCTCACTTAACCGGATAAAATATTTCACACTGCCATTAAATAACTTCTTAATAATTCCTTTGCAATTGCCCTTACGTTGCGTCTCGACGAGTAATAATTATTGCTAGCAATCGGTATGACCTTTCGTCAAAAAAAAAAAAACAATTCATTAAAATCAAAAGGTAGATTTTTGTGATATTGATAAAGATGCATGGTTTCTTTAAGAGGAAAATTCCTAAAAGTATGCAAACTTTTTCTCATTTTCAAACGCAACGTTCATTTGTTATATGATCACAATTGTCGTAGCATAATTTCAGGTGATAGCAATATAAGATCTTTATTTCTGTTAGGCTGCATGGAAGATACAGTGAAGTCCCATATAAGTGTACATCATCATCAAATGCAGGCCTTTTTTCACTCTCATGCGTTATATTTTTGTTTTTTTCATATTAAAATCACTAACAACATAAATAATTTTAAATCCTGTTAAATCAGTTAAGTGTATCCTCTTCTCGCGTAACAAATTTAAACAAAACCGAGCTAATCTGACGAGAGAATTCCCATAATAAATCATAAATACCATCATTATTGAGCAATAAGTACACGAATTTAACAAGAGATGAGCTGTAAGGAGCCCTTTACCTTTTGCAGACACACCATACATCATGCACGAATGCTGCACTCCATATTGGAAGAGTCCTTCGAGTTATTAGTAATATGCCCAAATGTGGCTCATCAGTCTTCGGGCACGATTCCTTTTATTTGGCCAACGGCTTGATGTGTTTTCCTTTTCGTTTTGTCTTTATTGTTGTTGTTTATTTTTTCATTTTTTGTTTTTTTTTACTTTGTGAAAATAGGAATCCATTATAGTCGACAAGCAGCGAGACATGCAACTGAATGATGGAGTTGATGGTGGCCAAATTGATGAAGAAGATGATAATAAAAAAATAAAAAAAACCCTACAAAAAAAAAAAAAACAAAAAAGTTGAAAGAAGAGAAAGGCGAACGAAGAAAAAAGGTAGATGATGTTGAACAGGAAAATATGACTGATGGCGAAAAGAATTTCGGTTTGTTTTTGTTTTCACATTGTAGCCTCTTCACTGAAACGAGTTGAATGAAATCATGGCATCCAGGTCCATGATGTTGTGACAGGTGCAAACTTGAATAATGCTTTACGCTTGCTGCGAAGAAAAGAAATTTGTACATCCTTTACATCAAGTCGAATGTTAATTAGAAATCCAAAATCCAGTATTGTTCTTCTGCCATCCATTTCCACTACATTCGATATCGTTCATATTTCCATTAGGATAAATATTTCAATTCGAGAGAAAACATTTCATTCATTTGAAAAGTTCAGTTCATTCTTTTTTTTTTTGTTTTTCCACAAACTTCCTTCAGAGTCAGAGTCACACACAAACGTGTATACACCAAGTGGATATAATATAATATGAAATATTTCAACGGAGCTCCCTTGGCGACGCGTCCTACAATAAATTTTCTTCATCTTTGCTATCGCTCGTTATATTCAATCAATTTGTGCGGCTTTTATGGCCAAAAGATGTTTTCTACGGCCGGTCAACTGTGACGCTCTACTCGAGATCTGCTGCTGCTGCTGCTGCTGCTGCTTAGTGTCACTTTCAAGTGGAATATTTTCTTTTCCGTATTTATTTGACTCGCTTGAATTCTTCGGGCATTTCCATTGCCATTCTCACTTCCGCCGTCCGCGTCCTCGTCCGCTTCCACTCCATTTGAACTACTTATCCTACTTCATCATCTACGCCAATTGCGGAGAGATTATGGTGTACTTCCCATGAAGGCGGCGATAATGCTTTGTGGTTATTGATGCTATCATTATAATTTTGAGTGTGGCCCCATTATTACGGATATACAAATTATAATTTTTATTTTTTTTTATTCTTCCATCTAAGTTTCACAGTTATTCTTTGTTTATCATTTTTGTCAAAAGGAATTTCTTGTTTGTTGCTCCTTTTTTTATGTAGGTATTATTTGCTTATGTTGTTGTTTTTTGTTTTGTTTTTCCTTTGCTTTCGTTTCGTTTGTTTTGTTTTGATTTGCTTGTGTTTTTTACGATAATGGATGGATGGAACGAACTGTCATTTCCCCAAACTATTTTCCATTATATGGGGTTATTCTTTGTGGCAAGGGTTTATTACTTTGGAGTCTCAACTCGACTCTTATACTTTATCCTTCTCTAATTATGATTGGGTACTCTAACCGTTCGAAAGACTACAAAAACTTACCACATCAGCAGAGCAATAATATTCATAATAATAATAATAATAATAATAATAATAGTAATAATAAAAGCAATAAATTATTAATATATTTTATGACTTAATGGATTCCCATTGCGGTAAGCACAAAATTAGTCACACTTCATTTAGGAATCGAGGAATCTAAGCCGTTTGCTAAAGGAGTTTTCTTAGCCGGGCTTTGATGTGAGTTCGTTATTTTGTGGAACGTTTTTTCATTATTCAAAATAAAAGATTCAGAAACCACTTATTTTAAGATTAATGAATTAAAAAGGATGGCTAGCCATGCGGTCGTTTTTCATTGAAAATTTTAAACTTGTTTATTATTTTTCTATTGCAAGGATATTACTTTATGACGTAAAAGAGAAAATTCCTGTGATTTTCCCCCCTGAAATTGTATGTATTTACAGCGAATTTTTTCAAAAGCTCATAGTATAATTACATTCAATGAAGCTTAATTGAACTTAAGTGCATTTTTGTGCCAAAGAGCATCTCAATCTTTTTTTTTTAATTAATGAAAAGGAAAGTTCCATGGAAAGTAATACCGAGACATGAATTAGTTTTAACTTGCTTTGGCCTAGGAAAAGAGATTTCTTTTTACTTTTAAATAGACAGGATGTCCACTCGAGTAAATACGAAAATAATGATAGAGAATTTTTCATTAATTACGAGTACCATGTAGTGCCAACATTGCACAGTGCCGCGAGTGCGGCTAAAAATGTTAAAAATAAAAGTGCAGATTTAAAAGATTTTTTTTTTTTTGATTCGTAGAGAATACATTGATAAGAAAATCCCAAATTTTCATTCCGATATTTTTCGTTCATGTAAGATCACCAACACGCCTTTGTTTAATTGCTTGGCTTAGGAAAGAGAAATTTCTTTTTACATTTTAATTAGACAGGAGGTCCATCGAAATCGAAATAAGGAGAGAATTTTTATTAATTAACCTTATCAACATTCAGGCCGATCGGCAAAAATCTATTATAAATCAGCATTTAAAGAATTTTTATGTAGATTATTAGGAATAATTGAATAAACCATTTTCTTCCATATTTTCGTTATGTATCACAACACTTATGAGATGGCTTAATAGAAAAAATTTCATAAATTTTGCAAATTTTAAACGTGTTAAATCGAATAAGGGTGATAATGTATAAATATCAAATATTAAAATATGAATATCACATAAGTATAGGTTATTTAATAAAATTAAATATTTGGACTACTAAAAATTATATTACCCAAATTTAGTAGTTATTGCAATATGAAATAAAAATTTTTATTTCGAAATTTTGAATATTAGATATAAAACAATCTTTAAATTTTGGATTCAATTTAAAAAAAATATGCAAATCATTTTTTTAAAATTTAATTTAATTTTTTAAAATTCAAAATTTCAACAAGAAATATCCCGTGATCAATTTCATTTTGCAAATCCTTCATTTTCTGACACAAGATGTATGGGGGCGCGACACTGTGCATCGTGCCATGGGGATTGTGGGGAGAATATATGAGCCTTAGAAAGCAACTTTATGTCATATCTTGATTATTATTTTTACCTAGTATTTTATATATATTTTTATATTTCTATATTTTTAAATTTTTATATTTTATATTTTTTTTTAATTTTATATTTTTTATTTTTTTTTTTTATTTTTTTATATGTTTATATTTTTATATTTTTATAATATTGATATAAACATATATTTGCTCAGCAGAAAATCTTTTTGAACCTTTTTAAACACAGTGAAATCTTTATCATCCACTTTCTCTCAAAAGTAGCTTTACAGGATCTGTCGATTTAAGCAGCAGGTCCGTAAAAAATTCACAATAAAAAATGTATTTCCCCATCCATTAGGATTATTGAAAGAGGCTTCGCCGTACCTGAATCAGCAAAATCCTTTAACAGAATCGCGATTTCTAATTATTGTCTCTGCTGGCACGTATTTTAATTTATCGATATTAATTAGATACCTACATATTTCTTTTAAAGGCTTCGGCCATTGTTGAATGCGGCTTGCGTGCCAGCTGCAATCCGTGTTTCCGTTTTCCGCTTTCCGTTTTCCGTTTTCGATGCTCAAAGCTGCTTTCGAAGCCCTTTCTTTTTGTGGTTCATTGCATTCAAGTGATTCTTACATGTCATATTTCTGTTGCCGGTTCGCTTTGGTCAATGGGGTCAAGCTTTTGCACACTATGTGAGTGTATGTGTGTGTGTGTGTGTGTGTGGTTTTTGTGTTTGCACAATTGCAGTCAGCATTCGATGGACCACCCATTTTTCTGCTGTTTCGCATGTTGTGCTTGTTTTCCTGATTTCGATTTCTGACTTCCATGTTTTCGATTATGCTGCGCTTGAGTTTCTGTCTGTGTGCATGTACGAGTATTTCAAGCACATACTTTAAGTGCATGTGTATGCTTGAAGATAGTGAAAACAAAACAAACAATAAAAAAAAAAAAAATTACGAATGAATTTCCAATGAAATGAATCAGAGTTTTCAGCTGAACTTAAAATTATTTTTTCAAGCCCGGTCGATTAAAAAGGGCCCGGGGGCCTATCGTTATTTATTGTTTGTAGCTGAAAAATAAACATAAAACAGAATCATTTCGATGTGATTAAGCAAATGGACTTTCATGGCTACGAAATTCCCATTTGGTGCGATTTCAATTTTTTCTCGAGCTTTCAATGCTTTTTGCCTTTGCGAAACTCTTTTGAAAGGGCCAAGATGGGAAAGCTACAATTGCACGTTCGAAAAATTGAAATCCCATTTTGGCAATTTTCACTTGTTTTATTGTTTCGCTTTGAATCAGTATCATGTTTCTGTTTGAAAGTGACGCCATTGTACCTGAAATGCATATCAAACGCGCAAACTACGAATGAAGTTGATTTCGCTATGATTCTTCGCCATTATACTTCCGATTCGCAACGGCTGTACATGTTTTTTAAACAAGTTGAAAAGAAGCTTTGCTCAACATTTCCATTAATGAAGATAATTTCGCTTCAAGGACACGTCTTGTATAAGTATGAGCATATCTACCTATACCTTTCACTACTGGTTTGATAAATTCGCAAAAGCTGAGTGAAAGGAGCCAAAGAGTTACAGTGACAGTTATTTACACCATTGCTATTATATTTTTCCATTTTTTTTGCATGTATGTGTATGAGTTTGATCAAGTCATATGCACTGAAAAAAATACTCGGAATGAAGTCTATCAAAATGCCTTCTTTTGTCTTTCATTTGGTCGCATCTCAAGCTTTGAGCTTCGCAAAATATATTTTTAGAAAAAAAATTTTTTTCGCCGCCATTCATTTTTAACGTGTACGTAAAACTAAAGCGTGAGCTGTTGTTTCATAGCCAACTGATTGAATTTTCTCATTTACACAGACGCTGTGTATGAAAAGCCAAGACAAAGCAACAACAAGAGGAAATATTCCCGTCTATATGAAAGAGTATTACGCTGGGCCGAACTGATTTACACATAATGTTTTTGAGATGTAAGGTCCATGGAAGAGACTATTCAATAGAAAAAATTTAAGAAATTTTGTGAAAAAAAAATAAATAAAAAAATTAAACACATCACGAAAACTGATGTAGCCAAGCAAATTGGTTGCACGTGAAAAATGTTGCCAGAAAACATTTATTCCAACATTAAGCGAAATCGTTTTCACTGCGTACCTACATATGTATGTATAGGAGTCTTTACACGCCAGCGAAAAATGCTTTTCGACTTGACTTTAAATTACCAAATTGCTTCTTTAAGAGCAGACATGTCCCAATAGTATTTCATAGGTATATGAACATATGCATGTATGTATGTATGTATGTCCTTCATGCGTGTCGCATTCCATTACGATTTCGCTTGGAGTCACAATTTATCGTTTATGTTGAAATTTTTCTCTCGCATTGTAATGTGCTTATTTTATTGCAGGACTCATTCCAAATCGCTTTATTTCCTGGCAGCAATAGAAACTGTCATTTGCGAAAGTGTGGAGTCGTTAGCGTAAAAATTTCATACCCTGCGTATGTGTGTGCGCAATGCATGTGCGTACTTTTTATATTTTGATAAAAATTACTCGCAACTTTTTGCTTTTCTCATCTCGAAAGAATTTTTGCCAATGGAATGTCATAAAAAAGATAAATTTTATTGGCTGTAAAGCTCTCAGGATCGTGATGATTGTCACAGCAAAGGAAATAAAAGGATGCACTGTTTTTAAGGTTAAACAATCATTCATATTTCATGCTGTGTTAGTGCTAAAGTGTTAAAGAATGAAAAAAAATTTCCAAATTACAAAAGAAAAACCCAGAGCTTTAGAATAATATATAATACTGTGGCAACGTCGGATTTGATTGTGTTGATTGAGATAATTTCGAATGTCCAAGGATTCCATTGTCAAGCAAAAAAACAAAAAAAAATTGCATTGAAACTTTAATTTTTAATAAATAGGTATATGAAATGAAAAAAAAAATAGACCGTGGACATTGAGGTGCGGTCAAAGCAGGAAGGAAACTTTCATTTAATCCTTGTCTTTCATATCCTTTAATGAGAATTATAAAATACACTTTCCAATATCTTATCTACAGATCGATTGAGAAATCGCAATCGTTTATTTATTGTCATTCCAACTAATCACGTTACTTTCATTACTGACGATGATTCACCACATAACGGCCATATCACTAAGTTCTCCGTTCAACTGTTTATATGTACTTAATTAACATCTTGGCTTTTTCGTACTCTCCTACCATCGTGGTCGATTGTCGAAATGTTCTGGATATTGGTGGGATGGTGGGTATTGCTGTGGCATGTATTGTGATTGTCCAGGTGGTACGACAACAATAACCTGCTGTGGTTGTTGAATTTGGGATTGAATGGGCTGGGGTGGTGGTAGCGATGACTGAGGATACGGCCTTCCGATACCAACTTCAATAATCGGGCGTGGTGGGCGAAAGATTGGTGGCGCCAAATCAACTTCGATAATTGGACGAGGTAGACGGATCATTGGCGGTACTATATCAACTTCAATAATCGGTCGATTATGATGATGGTCATGATGGTCATGATGATGATGTGGTGGTGGTGGTGACCCAATTCGTCGTACCAATGTGGAGGCATTTGTGCGGCTATTATTTTCGGTTTTCACTAAAATTTCAATCACAAAAGCTTTCCCTTCGCCCAATGGGTTGGCACTAAACACAATTTCTGGTGCTCATACAATTTAAGGTATTCTATTTTTTTTTTTCACACCTTCAAAGCGCGCTGATAAGGAAAACATTAATTACTTATCTCAATTGTTTGCGAGAAGCGATGGGCTAAGCTTTTGTTATTTCCCTATCTATCACGTTCAATTGAAGATAAAATTGAAGGAGTGATAAATTTGTGGAATGAATCATACGCGGAGAGGGAAATTGGGAGGAAAGCAAGTAAATTTAAGAAATTTCCTGAGGCCAGTAATTATTTAGAAATTTCTTTGTCTTAATGTTCGGTTCATTTGTTCATTATTAAGCTCACAAAAAGAATCAAATTTACTCGTCCAAGAACATTCGACCCTCAACTTTTGGGTTCCAAAATGGATTTAAAACCTTTCAATGCACCAATTTCTTCTTCACGTTACTTCCGGTTGCTTTCTTTTCATTTATGAATTATGGTTTTCTTTT
The DNA here is from genome assembly GCA_020466095.1 of Chlorops oryzae. Classification (NCBI taxonomy): domain Eukaryota; kingdom Metazoa; phylum Arthropoda; class Insecta; order Diptera; family Chloropidae; genus Chlorops; species Chlorops oryzae. The sequence goes on from CM035807.1 coordinate 95,907,430, forward strand.
TTCAGATTTATGCGTGTCGCCACCTTGCGAAAAAGAGACACTGCGACCATGGTCCCATTCAGTTCTTCTGTTCTAGAATGCCCCACAGCTTCCTTGTGAAGGACATGATATTAAGATAGTTCTCGATCAGACCTTCGTTGGTTAATACAAATTAATTTCTTGATTCTGAACCATTTGCGCTGGAAGAACAATTTCGAGCATATTCAAAAGGAAATCTGAGTTTTCCTTTCCGATTTTGGGTAAAAAGTGTTCAACTTTGCACTGACAAAACGGTATCAAGAAGTGCTCAGATACAGTAAATGTTTTGGAAGAAGTTAAAATTTATAATTTTTCTATAGTCCAATAAAAAATATTTCAAAATTGCTGGCTTCGAAGCTACGGGCCAGAAGTGTTAAAAATATGTTAAACAATCGTCAACTTTTTGAGGATCAATTAGGACTAAAACTATTTGTTCGAGTCCAGGGGTTAAACATTTTGATAGATAGGAAAGATAAATATTGAACGCGTTACGAGCTATAGCCATAAGTAAGTGTGCAGCTTAATTCTCGGCCAAACTTATTGAGATCGATTGAAAAAAAGAGAATTTGGAAAGCCTGAATAAACCAACTATAGGGAGTTGTTAAAATCATCGAACACTTTCAGAAACAGCAGTCAAAATTTGGTATAAATTCGATGACATCAAAAATGTGTCAACGTCTATTTTAATGGATAATGGCCTCAGAGAAAGGAGACTTATCCATCCATGTTCTCTTTCTATAACCTTATAATTTCTGCTGCCCTTACACAACCAAAAATTCTTCGTAAATTGGAAATTAGAAAAATGTTTGATGACTCTTCTGCCAAAGGTGAAAGCTTACCACCATAAATTGATTTTTTTTTAAATTGTTCAATTGTCCATAATAATTCAAAGAAATCAGATTTCCAAATTGCAATATTCAAAAGTAATTATTTATTGTTCATGGATGTGTATAATGTTGAGGTTTTCGATTAACATAAATATTTTTAATGGGCATAGAAGCTGTCTGTCATCTTTCTTCACCAGATTGTCTCCGTTGTGACCGTTGTTGTGTCAACAACTTCTTCCACGGGAGGTCCTGCAAATGTGTCGACAACATCTTCAACAATGTCGGTGAAAATATTTCCAGTTGAAGGTTGTGTATAGACGGTATCCGTTTCAGTTGTAACACTCACTTCATCAACTTGCCCATACGGTGGTTGGTACATTTTGGTGTCCTCGAATACTTCTTTCTGATTTTTAATTGGTTTGGAGAGAAACTTCCGCGATCTCAGCCTTTTGTCAATTAATTTCGAAGCAAGACTGCGGCGTCAAATTCACATTTTATCAAATTTAAATGAAGCAAATAATAAAACGAAGTTAATTCTCTTAATAATTTCACAGGCCCAGGGTCACAACTGATATGAGTGCCGAATCGAAAAAAGGTTATTTTATCTAAGGCCATCAACTTTTTTTAAGGCTTAGAAATGATCAATGGTGTAGTGACTGAGAAATAGCAGCACATGACTCACGACTTGTTCATTGGAAAAATTTTGCGAAGAAACCATTAAAGACGATTATCGGGTTTTAAATTTTCCTTTCACTTAATTTGTGGGTCGAATTATTCCAGCTCTCAGCACAATGAGAAATCTTAAGACTAAAAGTTAAAGCAATCAGAAAATTCATTAGAAAATCCATTTCCTTGTTGCGCCTACCAGCCGCCCCTCGGTGGATTGTGGTAATGCGGTGGCAGAGGCTGTTGCGGAGGAATGTAGACTGCTGCCGGTGTTGCTACTGGCTGTGCTGGCGGACATACAACAACGATTTGTTGTTGCGGTGGTGGCGGTGGCCGAGGCGGATGATGGTGATGGCGACGCCATGGTGGAATTATTTCAATTTTAACGAGTGGACGTCTTCGTGGAGGTGGCGGCTCACCACAATAATGAGGTGGTGGCGGTGGTGGCATTTGTACTCTATTTCTTTTGAGTTTTATTTTTTAAATAATTACTTCAATTAATTTAACACTCCCTGCCGAAGCGTTTTTATACGTCAATCATAACTTTGCAACTGCGAAATTTCTGGCGGACCCCTCCTGAGCTTAGTTGAGATATTTTCTTTGATAAGATTATTGATAGTCTTATCGATTAGATTACTTATGGCAAAATAAAGCTTTGGAAGTATCGAACTTTGAACAATTCAACAGTGAGTCAGCTTTAATGTGAGACTAATAAAATAAATATTTTCTAATCAAATCGGAAAGCCCGAAATTTCATTAGCATCAGTGAAATCCCATATGATTGGACGTTAGGGAGTCCGAATAAATTGTTTTTTCGAATTTCATAGTTAGACGTAGTATTTTTTGAAAGCTTATGGGCTATAGTATTTTAGAGAATTTTTTATTATTTTTTGTATTTGGGCTTAGAGACTGCGTCAAGCGGTTTTCGCAAAAAACTTCTACTCCTCAGAGGTATTTTGAGTTTTTAATGAAGGCTTTCATTTATTATAAACACACTACAAATTTAGGCGTCACTAAATAAAATTTTTTCGAAGAAATATCAGAAATCTGCAAAGGAGGCTTCATAACTTCGAAACATTATATTAAAATGACAAAAAACAATGATGCTGCTTAAAAAATAATGAAGTTCTTAGTAATTTGCTTTAAGAAACTAAAGTTTTACTCCTGTGGCTCTCAAGTTATGTCCAATTATGTTCTCAAAAACATTATTTTAAAAATGTGTTGCATACTTAAAGGCTTAAATTAGCTTTTTTCGTTGATGACATTCCAGCCAACCAAAGGAGTCCGCACGGGACTCCTAAAGACTCCTTTCCTGGATCGTAAATTCTTCTTAGACATTCCTACAGGTGCTCGAAATGAAAGTTTTTATCCGGGAGAAAAGAGACGAAGATTAGCAAGGGAAGCGTCTGCCTTTCGTGATCTCAGAATGAATTTTTCAGGATTCCTAAAATGGACATTTAGACAACCCAAAAAGAGTCTTTCTGTACTCTATTTTTCAGTTTATTTATTCATAAAAAATGTCTCCCCTAGCGCTCCAAGGCCGCCTTGTTTAATATCTCTGCAAGAAGGTTCCAAAAGCACTACTTCGAAGCGTTCCGTTTAAAGTTCTTTTACACTCCTATTTGGCGCAATGCAAAACCACTTCGTAAAGGTATTTATACATATATGATTTTTTTTTACACTCCTTTTTGAAGCACTCCGAATGTGGTTGGCTGAGATTATACCCAATTTATATTGAACATCCGAAAAGTAGTGCGTTTTTTATAAAAATTTTTTGAGTAAGGAAATCGTTAGAAACATTTGAAACTGATTAACCGCATGAAATATTGTCCTTCGACCTCTTTTTTTTCAGACGAGAATCTTTCATAGTTGAAGTATTGAAAACAATAGCTTTTTTTAAAAATTTTTTCAGATCATTCAGAGGAAGGAAACTGTTTTATCTTAACATTCAGTTTTTCAAAAGGGCTTGTGTTAAATCCGCCATTCATTTGGAGCGGAGATTTATGACATTGTTGCATATTGCTGCGGATAAAGAGATTTCTCTCATTGATATACATAATTCGTATCATACATATAAGAGGATTCCCTGTTCCTTCGATTTGATCAAATTAATATTTTGTATGACCGTTCGACATTCAATAAATCGCACACCCTCCTCTAAGGTGACAAACCTCAAAATTTCTAATTTTTCAGAAAACGCAAAAACCAAAATGCTTCGCAGTGTCAATCAAAGCAAGAAGAAAGGCATTGACGGGATATTTCGGCTTTTTATAATAACCAAAACGGAATAGAATTTTTCGTGCAGCTAGAGAGGTGAACTATGAACATGTTCCATATGTTAACTCGAAATTGACGATTTTTGAGTTGTGTCACCTTAGAAGAGGGTGTACGAAATGTCTGATTTTATCCCATTGTCTTTCCTTTAAACACTTTTTCAAAAGGCTCCCAAAATAATAGAGCAAAATAATCCCATTTATATGGTAAGTACATTTAGGACCTTCATATAATTTAAAGGTCATCTTCAATTTTCTGCTGCCATGGAATCCATATCAAAAACAGAGGTTGAATACTTAAAGCTGAACAGAATAAAATATGCAATATATATGTTTATTTTTTGTTCACTTTTTATGACACAAAAGCGAAAACAAAGTGCCAGAGAATTGTGATATTGAAGGTCTTGCTGAAGCTTGCAGTACTACATATGGTAAAGGAAAAGGCATGACAGCACTGAGCCGTAAGTAGAAAGTAGGAAGCGAATCGATAACTGTCAAATGCGAATTTCTGAAGTAATTTAAATATTTATTGAATACAAAATTTTTTGATACTTCAGCAAATATGTATGCCGAGTACGAAATGTTATGAAAATGAAAATTCTCCGCATGTATGGATGTGTGCACGTTTGCGTGTGTGTGTTTGTGTGTGTGTGCGTGTGTTAAAAGGAAAAGTTTTGACTTTTTGAAAGCGCATGAATGGCAATATCCAAAGGGAGAACGATTTTACGAATAAAACGAAATCGCTGAATGACTGCGAGAAGAACGTTGCCCAACGTCAAAAGCTTATATATAGGCAGCCTGAAACGTTGAGACATGATTTCTTCCACATTTTATTGCACTGCAAAGAGCATCCACTAAAGTGGCATAGTAAAAAATGTAGAGAAAGAAAAAAAATGTTTTTTTTTAGCAAAAATAAAACGTACTAAGCATGCACCATTTTACAATTACGACAAATGCTTTTAACAATTTTCTTGGATTTCATGAAAAAAAAAAAACGGGAGAAGAATTTATGTCTTATCGCGTTGACTCTTGAAAAATAAAAATCCTTATCCTTGACTCTTGACTGTAATATTCAATATTCTATTTTGATTGTGAATCCAATATGAGCGACAGAAGTTTATAAAAAAAAAACAAATTTAAAATAAAAAACGTGCAATGGAAGAAGACTGAAAAATTTGAAGAGAATTTTTTTGAATATATTTACATAAATTAAAAATGAGCATTAAGCCTCGAAGTGTGACACAAATCTTGTTGACTGGCTGAAAAATGTACATATATTCATTTCAGTGCGTTATTATGTTGCAAAAAAAGTAAGCGGCAAATTTCCATTCAATATTTTGTATAAAAAAAATTTCCACGAATTGGTCTTTGCTATTGAAATAAAGATGAAAAGAAATTTATAAAAAATTGATAATAATAAAAAGAACCAAAAGAATTCTCTGCTTTGCTCTGCTCTGCCGTGCTCTAGACTCAACTCAATTTGAAGGCGATTTAAATCGTAAAATTCCAATCACTCGACGCTTTCATTTATTCGAGCAGTATTATATAAATAGATGATTGTGACTACGATGTCAGCGGAGATGGAAATTGAAGTGCTGGAACGACACGAGCACACCTACTGTTAAGATTCATTCAATAATTTGTGTGTTTTATTTAAACGCGTGATACCCTTGAGACCAGCACGCTTCGAAATATTATTTTTTTTAAAGCGCATGAAAAGGAAAACAAATGTTTTTTTTCCTCTAAAGGATTTAAATGCAATCGAAATTTCATAAAAAGTAATAGAATTGAACATTTGCGCCTCAATGTATGCCACTCAAACGTGATTATATACAAATTGGTTGCATAAAGGGAAGAAGAGAGGCGAGTACTTTATGACATATCCGGTATTATTTTTTTCTTTATTAAAATTTGCAACTACACAATTTGCTTTCACTTGAATTTATGCCATTGATAAGTGCACGTCTGAGTGGAGGCGTGTTTGGTGTGTCAACGGGACGTACATAGTTAGTCATTTTTGAATTGAAGGAATGAAGGGAAATAAACATGTGCCGTTGGAGTCTCCATTGGCACCTACACTGTAAACAATGAAAGCCATTTAATTTTAGAATCAAACGAATGCTGAAAAAGGAGCAAGTGGAATTCGGTAGCACATTCCATTCCGGGTTATTGGAAAGGCTATTAAGTCAGGAATGTACAGTGAGGATCGCATAAGCGCTCTGTCTCAAGTTCAATTGAATCGGTAATTTCAAGAACCACTTAAGTCGAATTTTTCCTTAAAAAAAAATTGTTTTTTTCGCTGAAAATGGTTCCTTAAATGTACACGAGTTTTTTTGGGAAATAACACATAACCTAAAGCATTCTTTTCTTCTTAATAAATCGCTTTAAGGGTGAATCAGTTTTTGATTGATACCTTAAGATTCTGTTTTAGTGACACAAGAGGGATTTGAAATGAGCAATTCAAGTAGAAATGGCTCCGAAAACTCTTGGATCTTTCTTATAAGTAACAAAAAAAATGCATTCTTGAAGATACTTTAGCCATAATAATCCATAAAGAATTCTATAAAATTTAATTACTTATTAATAGGGTTCGGATTTTGTTGACTCAGATTCTATGACAGTTCTGCTATAAGCAGGAAAATAAGACTGTTTTTTAATAATATAATCTCTTTAATTTGTATTTTCTTTTGAATGGACGAAAACACTGCCCCTGGAATATCCATAGCCAATGTATCGATTCGATCGATTTCCTTTGAAAGTCCACATTTTCTACATTCTACCTCAAAAGTTATTTTACAATGTACCTAACCGATTGAAGGAAAAAAAAAAGAGCATTCGCTAATGATAGCCTCCAGAAGAAAGTGGTTTCCTAAAACAGCAATTTAAAGTAGCTCAGCGGAAACTATTCCAATTATTGAATGCCGAATGAACGTTCCCATCTTGAATGCTAATTTCAGTCACAGCTACTGTCAAACGAAATTACCTAAATTTAAAATGCAAATTTGTCGAACAGAGACTTTTACTTGGCAGGCTTTTAGGCTCGTTTGCAGCAATGTCTCCGAAGTCTCACCGAATGCGAGTAATTAAGCTTCTGGAGGCATTGAATTCGCAAACAGGCACAGGCCGAGGCACAGGCGAAGGTATAAATCGATTTTCCTGATTTATGCTTCTGTTCTTGGCTAATTCACTCCTCAAATATGTACATTCCACTTGTCGCGCCGGTTCGTCTTGTCGTCGTCGTCGTCAGTGTCGTTGTGAATGCCTGCCGTTGTGCCCCTTTTCGGATAATTTGAATTTTGCGAAAATCGATGTGGAATCTTAAGTGTGGCGGAAAATGCATTGGTACTGCTTCATCAAAACTTCACACGAAACAATCGATCGTCTCATTTGACTTCCGTTTCCGCTTTCCCCTTTCGTAACGTTGCCTTCCTTTCCGTTCCGTTCCGTTCCAATCGGTTCGGTTCGGTTCATAACGTTCATAACGAAAAGGTGTCTCGTTTGATTGAAATGCTTAAAAGTTATTGCTACAGAAACTTTAGCGGTGGCAGAAACCGCATCCAACCCATCCCCCGTGCCCCCTTCAGACACCGCTAACTTCCATAAAATGGTAGAAAACAATTACCGTTCGGTTTCTCCATGCAATAACCTTTTGTGTACGGGCGTTAGTTCGATGGCTCATTGGATATTCGTGTTTGGCGCGCATTGAATCACATTTCCCGTTTTTCGGTATTGCATGCCGGTTGCAATTTGGAACATTCCCCCCGATATGCAAATTAAGTTGTTGCGCTAAACGGCACAAGCATTTCATTCGTCGACAAGTGCACTCACGAAATCAAGTAAGTTACTTTTCTCTTCGTCTTCTTCTTCGTCCTCCTCGGCGTCGTTGCCTTCTCCTTTTCGGTTCTATTCCAATTGATGTGATGTGATGTGTGTGCGTGCGTTAGAGATTGAGGAGACGGGGACGGGTACCGCTTCATCATCAAAGTTTCTGGCAGCTTTGAGCGTCATTTTTGACATAGACTTTGTTGCTCAACTCATTGCTTTTTGCACGTTGATATATTTTGTGTGCGATATGTGTCCAAATGCTAGCAATAAATAAAATTCGGGGAAAAAAGCGCAATAGCGCAATATCGAAGCTCTGCGTTATGCAATTACAGTTGCGGTAAAAACAAAAGGACCATTCAATTCGAAATTGCTGCATTCGAGATTTGCTGCATTTTAATACTTCTTGCGGTGCTATTTTTTTGACTACAACTGCAATTTTATGCATACATATAAAATACTGTATGGAATTCAACTCGTCTTGAAGGCGGATTCACGCTAAACGTGAAGCACTTGAGGATATATGTATCGTTTACTTGGAAAACAATTTGATTGCTTGTGAACAAATATTTATTATCATTTGGAATGCAATTCTATTTGAACTGGATTGAAGTGGAATCCTTTCACAAAGGATCAATCCTTCGTATAGATTTTTACGTTAAACCGATCTCTCTTAGTTCTTTAAAACTATGTTAGTATATTGAACGATTTTCGTGTGATTCGTTTTTATTCGTGGCTATAAAATAGAGCTCAAGAATATAAAATATTATTCTATTTAACCGGCTATATTAATTTTTCCATAGATCACAGAAGGCAAGCATTTATCTACCAGGTTCTGTGGGACCGCCCATAGGTGGTTTAGAGACAAATTTAAGAGGAAGGTGGTTAAGAGTTAAGCGGACGTTGGGGCCAAGTTTTTATTAGGAGGGCTAAGCTTGAACCCCTTAAAATAGGCATGTCAATATTTTAGAAGAATGAGATGAATGATTTTTTTAGGATCCGCAACATTCCATAATAACCAGGGCTCGGATATATATGCATTAATAAATTTTGAAGCATACTTTATGCAGTAAAAATTTTGTTCAACTCACCTAAAGTTAAGATTCAAATAGATTTTTAACTTCAATAAGAATTTTTATGAAGGTAGAAAACCCGTTTGAAGTTCAACTTCACTAGACTTGTTCGCATAAGATGTTCTGAAGATGTGATTATAATAAGGCGTGGTTTAATGGTGGAATATCTGGGCCTGAATTATATCAAATCTTAGCCTGCATACTTTTAGGGTTCAACTTAAATATCTGTGGTTTCTCTGCGTTTATGGATGTACTGCGTCCAATGTTTATGTTCGAACATTTTTTCAAGTAATCTCAAAAAATCGAACTATAAATTCGCTGAAGAGATATTTCCATAAGTAGGGCAAAAGAAAATATTTTAATTGATCTCCAAAAACTATGCACTTGAATATTTTAAAATCAATTTGTATTAATTTATGCTTTTTGCCAATGCAATTATTACTGAACTCTGGAAGATTCGGAAAAGTCCCAAGGGCATTGTTCAAGACGAACTTAAATGGACATCGTACCAACAAAATTATTGGAAATATTCTTAATATTTGTATTCATACTTTTTGGTCATAAAATCGCTTAAATATTGTCCGCTGTCCACATAAGAATCTTAGTAATCACCATCAACTCAATAAGTGAAAAGTGTCTACGAATTCGATTTGATGAATTTCGTCTACACTGATTTTGAATCTAAAAGGCTCTCATTAATCGGATTCCGTCTTAAATCTCTAAATAATCGCATTTAGATACTTCAAACTAAACGATAATATTCATCTTCAGTATTTGCTCAAATAGCTCAAATAATTCCCATTTAATCCGATTGAAACGCTTTCAAATATAATTCGTTAATTTCGCACCAAGACACAACGAGCCTCAAATCATTTTCATTTCGATGTCCATACTCATTTTCATTTTCATTTTCATTTCATCATTTCATTTTCGTGCGATATAAAATTCTATTACAACAATTCACACCGAATATGCTGAAACTTATTAAAACGTCCAATTAGAGGCAGTTATCGAAATGTGAACTGTTCGAGTGTCTGCGCTGAAATAGCAATTCGAAAATTACGGAAAACAGGTGCAAATCCAGTCGTTTCAAGAGTGTTTATTTTAATATACACATTCACATTAATGTATAGGTATGTATGTTTGTCTATGCATCCATCGAACGTGTGGCAGCAGGGTGAGCAGAACACAGCCGAGCGTGAATGCAAGCGAGAATACTAAAGCGAAAATAGCAACAATTAATACAGCGAATTGTTAATCCCAAGCACTTAATTTCGTGCTTGGCGTTCGCTGATTATAATACAGCACCGTCAGGAGTATTGAAACTAGCTATTTTCGCCATTTCTGCCAATATCCGTTTCGGGTTACGCATTCAAAAACGTACACCGGAAGCAAAGGTGTTGAAATGCCCCCTAGCTCCTGTCACTTCCATCTTGAGTGCCCAATATCGTGCCCTACCCCCTTCAACCACCCCAAAACCACCAGCACTGCTGTTCGTGTTAATTAACACATTTTGAATTCCACCGAAAATGGGATTGAATGGAACAAAATAAAGTCGAACGATAAGAAGAAAAAGAAGAAGAAGACACTTTAAATGATAAGCGAAGGCTAGAAGAACAAGTAAGGATGTTACAGTCAATAAAATACCCGACACAGACACACATGTTTAAATAATATTTAAACCACGCCGAAGAAAGAGGACCATTAAGAAATATTATTCTAGTGATTCTTAAGGCCATAAGGGGCCCCGAAAACCCTCCCCGATTTTCCGAGTTTTTTGAATTCTGATCATGAATAATGGACCAATCAAGAAACACTTTCGGGGGAGATGTTTATGGCTACAAAGAAAGCATACGTGCCAACTTTCGTTCAAGTCCCATTTGAATTTCGGGTGTAGGAGACAATATTCGAAAAATTCCCTTCTGCCACGCCCACTTTTCCAATTTTATAAATCACCTTATACGCCTTAAATATGTTCTCATATGAAATTTTATCAAAATATCTTGAAAAATTTCGATTTTAGAGCAGTTTTTGTGATTTTCGTAACAGACCCTAGTACTGGCGGTACCCCTTAAAATGGTCCGATCAGATCCATTCTCGAACTTGTTCTTACTCATGTCCCCGTGAGCACGCATAACGAATTTTGACAAGATAGCTCAACTCCTTCGATAAGTTAACTGTATACAGACAGACAGACGGACAGACAGAGAGACGGACGGACATGGCTAAATCGAATCTCCTGGTTACGCTGATCATTTCTATATATATTTTCTATGGTCTATTTCGACTAGTTTTGGGTGTTACACACAACCACACAAACGCAATATACCCTCGACACACTTGTACAATCGTACGAGCTGAAAGGACTTCAGACTTCACGCTTCAACTTTGAATAGAAGAAGAATTTCGCATTGTTGTCTGTATGCTGTTTTCAAGTTGGACTGGTATCGTGTCCTGAATAATACGAAGGACCACAGAAATTTACAAAACTTTGGCGAGAACTATGCAAAATATATGTATGTATGTATATTTAACATATATACTCAGTATTATCGTTGGCTCGATCAAACTTCAGCGCTCGCCGTGGCTCACCAAAGCCTTCAAAGCCTCGAGCAGCACCAAGCAATTCTGATTCATTCGGAATACTTAAGTAGTTTATCCTGGAGGGGGAAAGCGGTTCTGTAATTTTGTAGGTGTCAAAATAACATGTTTCTCCGCGTTGGTTTTATCGGAGCGAAAACAAATCGGCCACTTTGTGCGACTTCTCTTCGCTATCGTCCACTCGCATATTCTCGCTTGCTCTCTCTCTCTCTCTCTCTCTCTCTCTTTCTCTTTCTCTCTCACTCTTTGTCTCTATCTATTTGTTTTTAGCTTTGATTTCATTATTGCTAGTTGGCAACAATGCACAAGTCTCAGAAACGCCCATTCTCACTCGTCAACTTTCATTGATGCGGCTTTTCATTATTTTGAGTTTATAAATATTTTATTTTTGCGTCAAAAACAAAAGCGAAAAAGAGAGGAGAAAAACCCGAATTATTGCCGAGTCAAGTCGAACCGTAAGGCCTTCTTGTCTAATCTCCATAATTAAATGCGCACTCGAAACACAAATAAAAGAAAATTAAGCGATTTTCATAATAACAACTTTCGACTGTTTAGCATACTTTTGGACGCAATTAACAAGGCGTAAATGCATTAACGAGACGCCTTTGAGTGTTTTTAAGTATTTCGAACGAATTCAAGTGCCCAAATAGAATTTTATTTCATTTTAATTTCTTATTTTTCTTCTGGTTTTCATTCGAAATTATTTTTCTCTTCTGACTTTGTTTTTTTTTGCTTTTTTTCGCCTCAAGTGTTATTTCGTTCCTTCGTTTTGGCGTCCTATGGCTCTCGAAGGAGCCACGCTCATGGCATTCGCTCAAATAAAAGTAGGAACATATTACCCCAATTTTGTTTACACCATTTTAAACTCGTCCGTGCGAAATCGTTTCTCAGCCATTGGAACGTCATTTTATGACCTTCCATTGGAATTCCTTAAAATTCTCATTTTTCAGATGTATGTTCATGTAGGAACTTCTGACTCTTTGTGTTCACGCTACCATTCGCTCCATCATTTCAACGTAAAATCCAATGAAAATGGCAAAAAAAAATATATATATACATATATATAAAAACCAGTACGTGTAAATGGTTTTGAAAGGTCGGTCCAATGAGACCCACGTTGTAAACTTCTTACGCTGTGGAAGGAACAGACAAGATGTCGAGTGATGTTCAGGAAGTCGGTAAAAAAGCAACTGTTGAAGTAAAGAAGTTCTGCGAGTTCCTTTTAATTGTGAGAATTTTGTTGAACTATAAATATATATTATATTACAAATAATTATTTGTATCATTGTTATTAGAACTTATTATTTGAAAGCCTCTCAGACCCAATTAATATTCTTCCTGACAAAAGCTTAGAGCCCACTAAAAGACTCTATAGATTACTAATAGTATTACATAGGAGAACGCCACTGAATTCCGATTAAGAACTAAAAAAATGCTCAATAGATCGGGAAATAATCTCTTCAAAAAAAGAAAGTGGTATAGGGAGAGAAAAAGGCTTTGGTACTACGACAAAAGAGCATTGAATTAATTTTTTTTATAGTGAAAACCAAGAATGATAAAATATAAGATTTCGACATGCGCAGATTTGACTTTTATCCGAGCACTTGTGACGTTTTTGTTAGTGATGCCACGAAGTTGCATAAAATTTTTAAGAATATTTCTGTAAATATTTTCCAGTTTTACTTTTAATTCAAGTTATTAAACGGTTTTTTCTTTTTTTAGTTGGTCTTTTTACAAAAATCTCATATCTTAAAGACGATACAAGTTTGTAAAAGCCAGGTTTTGTGAAAGTTTCAAATTGGTAGTATGTTTTTCGAACGTCAGTGGCAACGCTGTACACACATAAATTCTTTAATTTAAATTTTTTGTGTTGAAAATTTTTACCTGTCAAAAATTTTCAATAATTTCAACGAATCAGAATACCTTAAACGCTACGTCACAAGTGTACATGCGCAGAAGAATCGAATTTTGAAATCTGATTGTCGTAATCTATCATCCTTGGTGAAAACCTCATTTAATTTTTAGAAAATCTTTTAATTTCTAAAACAAAAAAAATTTTTTCATTCAAGTTAACACCCGCCATATAGAATTTTCTTCAAACAGATGAGTTCATTTCACCCGAAAAAGGGCATGAGAAACACAAACCAACACTGTTGGGTAGAAAATGTGGTCACGTACATTTTGAACGACCCCAATTGATCGAAATGACAATCGCTCGATAACATTTCAAAGAGTAGGCCAATAAAAACCGTGTTCTCTCTTCAACTGTGCACTTGAGTGTGTGCTCGTTCGACGAACGGAAATTTATGTTTTTTCAACTTTTCGAAAATTTCATCGCTGCGATGGCATGAGGAAAGTCACAGGAATAAGAGCCAAACTAAGAACACTTATCTCGAAATCGAGTTGTCGTAAAAAAGCAAAAGGAAACAATAACAACAACAACTACAACAACAACAACAATAATAAAAGAACACATTTTTCACATGTTTTTCGAACATATGCAGAGGCGTTTTCCCTTTCAGCTTTTTACACCCTCAACATTTATCAAATTTTCTATTTGTCAAGCTGAAAGGCTGAATTTTGAGACCTACATAAGTTTGTTGTGTGTGTGGAAAAAATGGTTTCACAAAAACTTTTTTATTTTTTTATTTGAATAAAAACGAATTTCGGGGAGTTGAAGACTGCAGTCAATAAAAACTTTTTTTTGGGAATATTCTGTGACACAATAAAAGATCGAGATCACAATGACATTTAGTATGAAACTTTCCTTTGGCCAAAGGCCGAGGAGTGGATAACAAAATACAGAGAACAACTCTTCAATATTCCTATATAGAATTTGACATGTGCATTGTCAGTTGTGGAATGTTGAACAAGGAACCTTTGTATTCGACCTCAAGTTTGAACAACACAAAATGCGAAGCAAGGTTTCGAGTGTGAAACTCACACCTCGCAAAACTTTGACGAACAGAATTGAATAGGTTGGGAAAAGTGGGAGAAAATTCGATTGAAAGTTTGCGATCATCGGAGTGTGACGCATGTGAACATGCGAGTTCCTGCTATCAAGACTGTTCAAAGGGGAAGAGGACCTTACAAACAAGTTTTTAAAAATTTGCATATCAATTTAACTTTAAAAAAAAAGAACAATTTATGAATTGAAAAGTCAAAATGTGGTGTCTCCCTCTCCCTCTCTTGGGCGGTTGATGGCTGTATTGTGTATATGATTAAAGGTGTCAGAGGTGGCAAAAAATGGGTGGTCACAGGTTCGCGTCTCACACGAGCACTGTCTAATTGTCCACATTCGGTTGAGTGAACGTTTAAAACCTCTCGTACTACTATTACCCCTACCCTAAGCTACGAGCGCGCAACTGAGTTCACAGTACAACTCCGACGCCTTTTGAATATTATATATACTTAATAATTACAACAACAATATTATCTAAATAATATCCCTATACAAAATTCATCCTACTTGGTAGTGATGTGAATATTCCTTAATGATATATATTTGATTCAGCAACAAAGTCGCTAAGCTTTTTTTCCCTATTAATTCTGAATAACTTCTAAACAAAGCACATTATTTTTCAACCCGAAGAGGGAGCAAACTTCTTACGCATAAGCAAGAAACTTATTTTATTTTATATATATTTTAACTTATTATTCTTTTGAAGTGTAGAGAGGCGAGTGAGAGAATATGCAAGAGAGTCTGAGGGATAGGCTTGATAGGCGGAATAGATAGAGAGCGTGTTTGTTTGTTTGTTTGTGGTGAGAACGAACTAACGAACGAGAATGCAGGATAGAAGGAAGAGATATAGGAGGATAGTGAGAGAGAAACGCGATGCGCGACGAGCGGACTCACGTATTATAATTCAAACTTTTCATTTAAAGGACACTCATAGTGAGTCTTCTGATCGCCAATTAAACTTGAAAACCTCATTTTACACTTAACTTATCCCTCTTCAACTAATTTTGAGGGGCTAAAACTCCAAATCATTTCCTTTCCATATGAAACTGGACCCACATTAACTTCTTATATACGCAATGACAATTTGTTCTGGAATGCCAACAACCATTTCTGCTCTGAGACACGGGGACCACCCAAGAGTAAATAGCTTTTTCAAATATTTATACGTACAAAAACTGGAAAAAGTCTTTGAGAATTATAGAAATATATAATATAAAAAATCCAAAAAAATTTCTGTTTTGAAAAACAAAATTTTTTAACAATTTTTTTTTGACTCTACGATAAGCACGTGGCTCTGGGATAGCGTAGGGGATGCGTGCTATGCTCTTGATCCCTTGAAATCGCATGTTAGGGGCACACTACATAAAAAGACATACACCGAGAGAAAAAGGTAGTTATATTAACTGAAAAAGCAGGTTAAAATAACCGAGTTCACCGTTAATTGTTAGCTTATGTGTAGTAGCGGTCAATTCAACAGTACAAACACAGTCAATAAGGATATAACTACCTGGTGGTTGATATAACTGTCTCGCGGTTAAATCAACTGTCACCAGCGACTGGGAAAAAAAAAATTATTTTTTGCTTTGACTTTTTTTTACCTTCTTTCAGGCGCGCAGCCAGGATTTCAATTTGGGGGGGGTTCGCAGAAAATTTTTCTAAATATTTTTTGTTTTTATTTTCGTAAAAAGCTTACAAAATATATAATTAAAATATATTTACATAAATATTTTACATTTTTATAAGGTGTACAAAGTAAAAAAAAGTATTTTCGAAGGAACTTATTCAATTTAAAGTGCAATGTTAAGTCTGCGCTTGCTTTCAGCAAGTTTATTTAGTATGTCCTCTACACTGGGAGTAAGATCTCGATGGACGTAGAGGAGTGCTAAGGCATTTAACCTCTGTTCTGTCATTGTAGATCTAAGATAAGTTTTGAGTCGGCGGAGAGTTGAAAACGAACTCTCATTTTCACATGTGGTTATTGGAAGAGTAGCCAAAATAGTTAATAAAATAAAAATAGTTGGTAAAATATCTTTTTTACAAAATTTTATAGCGTCAAACACTGTTTTTGGTCTTTCATTTTTTTCTAAATTATTAATTAATTTATACCAAATAGTGAGCTCCATTTTTGAATCATCAAAATTTCCCTCTAAATCATCTTGATAAAACTGAAAGAGTTTTTTAAATTTGTCTAAAAAATCATCAACTTTTGCAGTATCGCTTTGAGGAAATAAAACTTGAAAACCAAGAAGAATATCCTTGTGTTTTGAAAAGCGATTGGTTAAGTTGACAATAAATGCATCCACAAAAGGTAAATAAAGGGAAATACGATAATAATATTCAACACTTTTAGTATGAAACTGTGCTTCGTGGTCCTGAGAATGTGCGAGCCTAGGTTTTTGCAAAATAAGTCCGCTTGATAAAGCTTGCTTCTCAGCGTTTTTAAACAATTTCTGAAATTCTTCCTCAGCGTTACTTCTTAAGGTTTGAATATTCTCTAAGCATATATCTGCTAGGACAACAGCATATTTGAGATCAATGTTTCTACCTTGTAAATATTTACATAGAACAAATGTGTAACTAAAAACTTGATTTATACAATGAAGAGATATAAGAAATTCGCCTTTTTGTAAGGCACATTTTAATAAATTAGACTGACTTGACACATTTTGATCATTCCAAGAGGAAATTCGGTCAAGAACTAAAATTATTGCATCATAAAACTTAATAAAAGAGTTTGTAGGACGGCGATGTAGAAATGTAAGCTGTGTCGTGTATTTTTTCCTTAATTTGGGGGGGGTTTGAACCCCCAAAACCCCCCCTGGCTGCGCGCCTGCCTTCTTTTATTAATATTTTTTTTTTTTTATTAAATTATTATATTTTTTCTTTATTTATTTGTTTCTTTTTAAATCTTTTTCTCTTTCATCTCTTTAAATTTTCTCGCCTCGGCCGAGCCTTGAACCGCAGACCACCACTTCGCTGGGCGAACGTCTTAACCATTACGCTAAACGAACGAATTTAATTTGTTGGTCAAAACGCTCACTTGAGCTTATGGTTGCAAAATTTTTTGCTTGAAAATGAACCATTAAAAAAAATAAAATAAATTAAACTCTTAAAAATTTAGGAGAAAATTTTTGCCTTAAAAAACAACTACACTCTGAACAAAAAAAAAACTGTAATTAAAAAAAAAAAATCCAGAAAAATTCCCGCCGCCAGCAGGGATAGAACCCCGATTCTCACGACGGTCAGCTCACAGCTTAAACAACTGAGCTATTGAAAACTCCGGAGACGGTTGATCAGAATGCGAACTTATACGTCTAAGTGAACGAAAGCGAATTTGAACATAAAAAGTAACTATTTTTCAACTGTTGATTTGACTTCCTTTTCCAGTCCATTTAACGGGGAATACAGTTAATTTGACCACTCTTACTTTAACTGTTCTAAGTGGTTGATTTAACAGTTCTTATTTCTCTCGGTGTACACTCACACAAACACAAGAAAACCTCCTTGGTATCACAATGGGCCGATTAACGGCCTAAGTGGCAGCCACTTCAACCTACCTACCTACCTACCTACGATAAGCACGAAGTTTTGAATTCGATTTTCTGTGCAAATCCTCGATCAGTTTTTCCAGGATTTTATTGAAATGTATTGAAATAACTACAGAAGATCGTTCCTTGTGAAAGGTCGCAAACCATTCTTCACAATATTTTGCGATTAGGCTACAAGGGTAAGTAAGTACGTACATATATCCTTCGCTCACACAAACACAAGAAAACCCCTGGTGGTATCACAATGGGCCGGTAAATAGCCTAGGTAGGTAGGTAGGTTGAAGTGGCTGCCACTTAGGCCGTTAGTCGGCCCATTGTGATACCAAGGAGGTTTTCTTGTGTTTGTGTGAGTGTATGTCTTTTTATGTAGTGTGCCTAAGTAGCATCCACTTCAATGTATATCTTTCGTAACCATGGGGTAGCGGGCAACACAACACTAATTTTTTCCACTGCCTTTACATGTTTTTTGACGGCATCTATGCCGTAGTTGGTTGAAATACCATCTTCTAATGCGAGAGGCTCCAGGTTGAACTCCCAGCTGAGGTTGTGGATGTTTGTGTAGTATTTCTATTTGTTTTCTCATTATTCGTAATATCAGATTGGGACCACTTGGTGCCTGAGTGTGTCACCCTTAATGACGGTAGTCACACTAACCTTTCCTAACCTAGGTAGCCAGTTTTTTGCAAATAAAGTGTACGTGAAAAGCTCCTAATTCGGGTTTTTGCTCTTCAAATATTGCCTAACTTCTTTGGTGGACTCTAATATATTTCCAGATGAATTCGGTACAGCCTGACCTCTACATAATCTCTGTTTGTGCTCTGAGAGTATTTAACAATTATAAGGAGTTTTGCTGTTTTTTTTTTGGTGACTTGGCGTGCACTTCAGAGAATTTCGACTGCATTTTTCTTACGATGTCTTCGTGCCGCTTAAGTTCTCAAACTAGGTAATATCTTAAAAAGGAGATAAAAATATAATAAAAATATAGCCAATAAGCAAAGGAAATAAATTAGATCAACTTCTCCTTGATCGCTCTTCAAGCAACGTGAGCATAATATTATATTATTAATAGCTCGTTTGGTAAAATTAACTCCACTAAAACATTCACCGGTTTTAAGCACAACTTACTCTACTCGAACGAAAGAAAAAATGAACAATTTTAAGCCGACAACGTGTTTCGAATGCAATATTCCATTAATATTTTCTTCTTTTTATACCGTTCCATAAGAGTCCAATATAGATTTAACCATCGCTGATGCTTTTAATTAAATTTTATTTCCTTTTAAAATGTTTCTTTTGTTTTGGCTTTTTTCCCGTTTATTTTTTTTTTTGCACGCTTTTGCCATTTCCCATTGTGAGTATATCCCTGCATTTGTGCGGCTATGGGCACGACCGTCGTATACGTTCGTTTGAGTAAGATCCCGGAAAGTGGCTTAAAGGTGTAAAAACTGCTGTAAGAACGTTGTATCGCATTCAAATTCAGCTTACTCCACCGGAAACACGTTAAGTGAAAACAAGAAACCAACCAACAAGGGCGAAACATGAACACGACGATGAAACAAAAGAGCAGAAGTTGAACGCGTATGGCTAATGAGGCGTAAGCGGCATGAGTAACGTGCGCGGCGCTATTAAAATTATACGAAAGAAATAAAACGAACGAACGAAATGGTACGAACTTTCAACTTTTTATCGAAGGAGGTTTTCTTTTCTTCTTTTTGTGTGGAAGCGCTATATAATATGCGACTTTCTGTTTTTTATTTATTTGTTGTTTACTTCATTAAAATGTTTGCTTGAAATTTTTATGATGCTCATACGACGCGTATGCCCGATGGGTATTATTCTTATTAAGGTCAGTGAATGAGCAAGCTTTGTTAAAATCTTGAAATTTTCTTGATTATTCAGAATATATTTTCTCACCACCGATAGCAGTTAAAGTGAATTTGCATGAGGGTTAATCCTTTTTTAATCACCTTTGAGAGCCTTCACAACAAAATTTCACTTTAATATTTAAAGCTCTTTTCAACATAAATGAATAACGACGTGATTACCTGTTCTGTATTTTTTTTTTTTGCTCGTTTTATTTTTCGCTTCCCCATTTCTTTTTCCGTTCCTCCTTCTTTATTTGTTTTGGCACGGTTCTTCATCTTTTGCTTCCGGGAAGGAGGTTTTTACTGGCGGGTAATTTTTTTTTTTTTTTTTTTTGCAACAGCTGATGAGATGTTTAAGCATCCTTTTTGAGATTCGTTTTTATCAGAAAAGTTGCAACAAAACTGTTCCCAGAATCTAACAGTAACAGCGTACAATGTACCAGAAAAGAGAAAACGCGACGTCGGAATTCTCTCTTTTTTTTTCTTCTTCTTCTCGTTATGCCCTTAGACCGGAAGGAAAACGTGACTTTGTGCTTAAGTTATCAAAAGCGAAAAAGGGCAAATGCTCTTTGGCTTTTTATGCTTTTCATCATGCTTTATTATCGTTTTCACTTCGAACAAAGAAAAGTGAAAACGAACAACAGACCAAAAACTGTGCCAAAATTTAGAGAAACGATGGCTTACCGAAAAGAATAGGCACATTCGACAAACAGGACACTGTGCAAATGTGCGCTTGTTAGGCGGGAAAAAAATTAAAAGTACTAGCTTGCAAGGCAAGAAACGACTTAAAAACAAAGTTAAAATAAAAATAAATTAATTAGAAACTATAGTTTTTTGTCATTACTTCCAGTTTTTAATAATTTCTTTTGAGATATATCCAAGTTTTCATTGAAAGCTCTAAACTGATCATCTTTATGAACAATAATTTAAATTACGTTGCAATTCCATCATTTTTAAACTACTTATATAAAAAATGAATCTCTTTTTATTTCAACATTATTATATATCGGTTCATCCCAAGCCAAACATCATTTTAATCTTCTTTTATCTCTTCTTCATGTACTTTTTCTCAATGGGATGTAAGAAAGAGCTTTGCTTTTCTCTCGCACTGTTCAAGCTATAAAACTAACCTGCATCAATTCAATTTTATGAGAATTCAAAAGCTTTTATCGCAAACAAACTTCATGTTGTTGTTTGCATCATCCCATGGCAACATGTTGCTGGACGTATTGCCTTAACAGTGAAGTTGAAACATCGTAATGTAAACAAAAAACGAAGTGTCTCGCGAACAGCGACGAGCTTTGACGTTTCGAGCTTCGTGTTTCTATCGAAAGTAGCGAGTAACGAGTACGAAGAATCTAACGGAACTGCCGAATGAGGGACACGAATAACTGCACATTCTGTAAACAGGATTCGGGGAGGACAGTTGACGTTACCGGAAAACCAAACATACATATACTATTCGAAAGGAAAGCGCGGAAGTTGAGTGCGGAAAATCATTTTGCGGTATTCCGGCTTTTAAGCCTATGACAACTTAGAAATGTTGTGTGCGCACTGTGCTTCGAAAATGAGCGTAGGATTTTGTGACAAAAAAAAAATTAACAAAAAATTTAAATAAAATATCAAAATTAATAAATTTTTTATTATTTTTTTTTATTATAATCGAAAAAAAATACTTAAAATTAAATATTTAAAAAGTGATTGTTTTTTTAGTTCATGACAGGATGCAGTATATTATTTTCAATTGTGCAACTAGTGTCTTGAGACCACAAGCATATATGTAAGTGTGCATAAAAAAATAAAAACCAAATTTTTTTTCTCGATGGTGATTATTTCTTTTGTTTTAGCGAAGTAAAGGAACTTTTGATTGTCTCATACACAAACACACACACAATTCAACATCAGACAATATAAAACATAAGACCGTATAATTGCGAAAAAGAAAAAGAAAACTGTCTGTTTATACTTCAGAAGAATAGGCCACAAAAAGGCTTAAAATCTCAAAAACAAAAGCCAACTTGAGCGACATATGTACATGGATCTAGACTGCTCCTTTCATATATTTTTCTTTTGTCTTTTTTCTTGTTGATTTGACTTTGGCTTGCCTCGGTCGCCTCGGTTTTTACTGTATTGTCAGGAGTTTTAAACTTCCAGCTGGTGTCTTTTCAGTTTTGTTTTCTTGTTTTTCGACAATTTCACTTTTTAACCTGCCCTCGTTTTGACTTTTTGAGTCAGTTTTTTATCTGTAGCTTTGTTCCCAAAGGGCAGCTTAAAATGTAAATGGAATAAGTGGCAATTTTCTTTTGTTTTTTTGCACTCTGTGGAAATTTAACTTTTTCGTCTTTAATGTGAAGCAAAATTGAAGAAAAACACATGGACTCACGTTGTTTGTGTTTCTTTGGTGAAGTTCTTCGTATATCAATTTATTTTTTACGTGTTTTTTATGTTGTTTCAACTTGAAACTTTCAAGTATGTAGATTGTTTTTTTTTTTTTTTTTAATTTCATAGGCTCAAACATTTTATTGTCTACTCTTCGAATTTCAATTTTATTTGTAAGAATAAAGTTAAATCGTTTCGGCGTCTGAACGTTAAAAACTTAGACGTAGGAGAAACAAATTTTTTGTTACGTTGAAAAATGTGTTGCGAAAAAGTTTTTTACTTTTTTTCAGAATCGCACTTGCTTGGGTTTATTTATTTATATTTATTTATTTATTTATTTTTCCTGCCAGCGAAGTTAAATTGAATTTCGAACATTTTTTATTTCTTTTCTTTCATGGTGTGAAAATGAATTACTTTAACTTTTTCATTTAAAATACTTTTCAAAGTTGTCTGTTGGACTTTTGCGTTTTAAATCTCTCAAATCGTATTCATTAAAACTGCTTTAAGATATTCTCCAACGCTCATTTCTTTTAATAGATTCTTTTTATTAAGCGTTAAAGTTCATCCAAAGCTGGAAATCTCGAAAACTCAAGACTAATCATGAAAAATTTCACTCCTTTAAATTAGGTTGAAATCCTGGTATTTAGAGTAGTATACGATAGAAAAGTCTTTGATGAAATGTTGCTTGAACCCAGTTTATGTTTAAAGAACATTTCAACAATAAATTTTCGGGAATTTCGGTCTCATTTTGAGACATTCAGGAGATGCGTCCCCAAAAAAGTGACAACAGTGGTTAAAACTTGAGGAAGCTTTAATTCACTGATGTCCAGTGCTCGGATTTTGACTTTAACAAATTCAAAGCATACTTTATGGCGTACAAATTTTCTTAAACACACATAAAGTTAAGATTCAAATCGAAATTATAAGTTCAATATGAATTTTTTTAAAGTTAGAAAAGCGGTTTGAAGTCCAACTTCGCGAAATTTATTCGAAAAATTTTATGCCCCATAAAGTATGCTTTAAGTTTATAAAAGTCAACCGAATTCCGAGCCCTGCTGATGTACAATTTGAAGGGCATTAAAAAATATTTAAATTTTAGCACCCAAAAGTGTGATCATAAATATTAAGAATATTTCCGACAGTGATGTATCCATCCATTCATTCTTCTGGGAATTGAATTGAAACATATTTTGGGGCAAGTCTTTGGGAGTTGTGCGTATTCTCTTAAAACTTCAATAAAACTCCATGGAAATGCTAATGGGAAAATTTTTTATAGATATTAAAGTGCATAGCTTTAGGTGCTGAACTTAAATACTTTCCCTTGCCCTAATAATTAGGAATAAAAATAAGGCAATAATTTTCGAAAACAAGATTGATTGAGCCGTTTAGATCCATAAACTGAGAATGACTTCTTAACATGCATTAACGCAGTCATTTTCGATCTGAATTATTTCTATAAAATACTCGATTACCATGTCAAGGAACATGATTTGTTGCCGCATGACGGATCAAAAGGGTAATTTCTGAAAATTAATCTTTAACCTACAATTTCTTCAAGTTCTATCAAATAAAGAGAAATTGTAATAGAATATTCTCGTTTAAAGACCTTCTCCTTTAATTCAAATGACTTAATTCCACATTGACATTTTGAAATTTTAAGCCCTTTTTTAACTGAATTTGCGCGAAGCGAAGCGCGAAATTCGACATGAATTGTGCGCTCCAACGCTTTTATGCATTGCATGTGCCACGAAAAGTCTATTCAATCTAACTTCGTTTCACACATGTGGGTCCTTTCGAAAAAAAAATTTTTTTTTAAATAAAATAAAAAACATCTTTATATGCATGAGAACATTCGCAAGGCCTTAGAGAAAGTTCCTGGAAATCAGATAAAGTATTTAAGAGCTTAAATATATCAAATCTTTTTTCCAGAAACTTTTTTAAATCAATTTTCCATGCATCCGTGTTCCTTTTGAAGAGATATAATGTTAGTAATGACCCATATTAAAGATAAAAACTGAAAACAATTAAACTTTTTATACTTCATAATAATCTTATTATATCAACGAACAATCGTTCTGAATGACAGGCTCATCTTTCAGATTTCCAAATGTAATGTGAAAAACAAAAGAGGATAATTAAAAAAAAATTTCAAAACAATTCAATTAAAAATTTTCAACGACAATCGCCAGAGAGAATAAACAAAACAATTATTTATTCAGACAAAAAACAAACAAACCCAGAAGAAAAAAAAAAAAAAAACGGGAAATCGAAAAACCCGAAACACAAATGAAATTTATACGCGCTGCGGATTAACCAGAGAAATCCTGATGGAAACATATCAGCAACAATAGCAATGGCAATAACAATAACAATTTAACGAAAAGCTGAAAATCTGGAATCCAAAAATCTGAAAAGGCAAAATAAGCAGAAAAATATGAATTCAAGCAAAATTAAGCGGAATAATTGAAACCAATAAAAAAAATCAAAGGCAATTATAATAATAATAACAATAGTAAGAACTTAAAAGAAAAAAATATTTAATTAATAATTAGCAATTTTCCGAGAAATTCACCATACCCAGTGCTCGAGTTAGGAGCATTAATTTCTTTTTTTGCCCACGTGCATGCGTCGCTCACTAAATCGACTTAATTGAAATAAAACAAAAATCCAGACAAAAAAGACAAACAATAATACAAAACAGAAATTCTATGGGAACAGAGAGAGACGACAAACATTTGGCAACTGAAGTCGCAACCGAAGGAAAAGACAGTCAGAGGACTGCCAAACCTACCGACTCCTTTGGCAAATAACTTATTTCACGAACGACTGCACAGCCATAGAGCTTGAGCCTCAGCCACAGCCACAGCCAGAGTCACGACGACAATTTCGCAGTAACGCGAAGTTAAACGAACCAGAAGCGGAAGAATGAAGGAACGAGAAGACCCAGAAGGAAGTCAGGGGAAAAGGAAACACAAATTCGGTGGGAACAGGCGACAAGCCAACATCAACATGACGACCATAAAGCTACTCATTATTGGTGAGTTTATTTGGCAATTAAAATTTAACGATGAATTTCCCAGTAGTTTTGAAAGAAAACATATTTGCTTACGCCGCTGCGCTTTGAAGCCCATCGGCATTCGCCTACACTTGATGTAAGTACAAAAAAATAGCCTCACAGAAGCCTAAAAGCAAATCAAATTCTTTCCATTCAAGGGCATAATTTAGTCCTGGCAAACGAGTTTTGTCAAGCATAATAAAGCTCCCAAAATCTTCTGGGCTAGATTTTCAAGTTCGAAATGCCGACGGTCGGATTAGTCTTTGCTTAAGCCTTTAGAGTGCAACAAGCCTTAGACACAATTCAAATTTTTTTTTAAACCATCTAATGGCTCTCGCTGCAATATCATTTCCTTAATATATTCATCTTCGTCGTAAGGTTTATTTTGAAAGGGCACTCAATCCTTCTAATCAAACTCTTTCACTTCTAACTAGTCTCTTCTACTGTTTTCAGGCCGAACACCACTTTATTAATCCTTCTCTTTGTCACTAGCATGGAACACTAATAAGTTATTAACTTTCATAGCACTAACAGGGATAATACCTCAATGATATCTCAGTGTGTAAGCGCTCGCGATTAGTACACCGAGGAGACTAACAAAAGTTAAATGTCTATGCGTGACCTCGAAACGATGATACACACACGTAACTGGCTGGAAGCAGACATTTTAATAAGCTTTCCAAAATTAACAAAAACATAAAAAAAAAAATTATATAAACATATATCGGTGAAACTGACGTCTCCGAAATTCCGTCAAATGTAGCCCCTTGCCCATCCGACAGCCTATTCAACCATTCCATCACTTTGCCTGCCAGTCAAAATCTGGCTTTCTGCCTTGCTGTCTTGCTGCCTGAATGCCTATTTGCCTTCCGGCCGTTTCTGAGCGTGCAAGCTTGACGTAACGAGTAAATTGTCATATAACATAGTCGTTGACAGGCACGCAAGTAATAAAATTTAATATTTCATTAGAGCGAATAAGTAGTTTTCTTATTTTATTAAATATTTCTTTTGTCGTGACAAGTGACAAGCCACGTCTTTTCCTGCGCTTTTCCTTCGATCATTTCGTGTGTAAGTGTGTGTGTGTGTGTGTGTGTATGTCGAGTAAGTCGTTTTTCATCGCTTGCCTTTTTTTGACGTATTCACTTTATTAAATATGCTCGACATTAAATTTTTGTCGCGATTTTCGAAATCGAAATGATTAAAAACGTTGTGCGCTCTTCATTTTACCCGCTCAGCCCGCATACTCATGTCACATCCCGCACCACGACTACCTCCTCCTCACCATCATCAATTGAAGTTAGTTCATCATGAGCGTGAAATCAGACTTTCGATTGTAGTAACCAAAGTCGTGCTTCATGGTTGCTTATTTCTTTACTTTTTCGTAGCATACTTATGTGGGCAAGCTGGCTCGAACCGTTTCTACCTGGCTTAATGTGCCTTGGAGTGTGTAAATCCGATTTGGTGCGGTAAAGTATCATGGCATTTGCGGTTTTTACGCGATTCCATTTTGCCCGGCGCGATATATAGAAGGCGCAGTAAAATCGGCGTCATTGACCACACGGCGTCCAATGTTCTCAAGCTGCGCGGCAACGTTCGGTACGCATAATAAATCGTTGGCAGGCATATACACACAAGCGCACACAGCAATGTTGATGCGTGTTTGTATGTGTGCGTATGTGCGTCGCTGTGTGAATTTCTTTTGCGTGCGTGTTTTTGTGATACCGAATGGGCATTAAAATTTTCGAGCCAGCATTTCACAATGTGTCCTGTTCAGTCGCGTATGTCCTTTTTGCTATCACACATCGTTCAACATACTCGTGCATATGCCCTATTGAATGTACATCGGTATGTAGTTAGACGTTGACGGTGTGACTTTACATCGGCATTAGCTTCAGACTTCGCTTTCCGCTTTGTCCTTGTCGCCATAATTTAGCACGTTTTATTTATTTTATATTATTCATTAAGACGTATGCACGCTGGATTTATTAATTGCCCAAGGCGGAAGTAAATTAATTAGCGCAAATACACCTACTTACATAATAATTATTTTAATGGAATTTGAAATCAAATTCGTTAAAGAGGAAAGCCAAAGATAACATCACGTGACATTATAATGCCTGCAAATGGGAACACCGCATCCGTCTTCCCCCAACTAACCACTTCGCTAAGATGATTTCTACCCCTTCCTCAGCACCACCTTCTTTTCTATTTATAGTAAATCAATGCAGTATTTACTTCTTTCGTTCAATACTGTTTTTTTTTTTCGGATAAAGCGCATCAATGTTGCACCGAATGGCTTTCAATTAAATTTTATCGTTCCTCTAAATGACACTGTCTGCATGCCTGTCTGCCAATAAGACGATTTAAAGCTTTGCTTCCCGGATTTAAATGGATTTGCATTCGAAATAAAACACGCAAGCCCCCTTAAGACTCAAAGTCGACAAATGAAGCTAGTCAGTTTGAAAGCGAGTATCGTGTTGGCAGTTATGTATAAAGAATGGCATCGCTCGTCATTGTATGAACTGAAGCCTGAAGAAAAAATCATTCTATCGAAGTTAGCATGCAAATCTTGGAGGGTAAATGTTTAGCGTATCATATCACTGTTGGTGGCTTCAAATGCTTTGATTCCTCGAAAAAGTGATGTCTGAAAGAAGACTCCACAGAGAGATTAACTGTTTAAAGACAACCTCGTAGCTCAATCAGTAGACAGATTTAAACGAGGGAAAAAGAGAGAAAGAGAGTTTGAACAAAATTTTCCTATAAATATATGGACAAATGCAGCAGATAGTAAACCATAAATGAAATTGGTTGTTTTATATTTAAAAAAGCTTTTTGTATGAATTTTTTGTCAACAGACCATGAGCAAAATGGGTGTTCCTTCGAATCTAAAAGTTTCTGCTCTCCGTTTGACTTTTGTAACATTTCGGCGAATCAAAGAAAATTATCACGACTTTAGGGGATTCTAAGAATTTTTCTTCCTATTTGGTGCTCCTTGAAATATCCTTTAAAGACCAACCAAGTACGCCAAACCTGTACCCAGAGTTGCAATAAATTGTTTTATTATATTTTCAATTCGAAAGAGCTTAAATACGTGATGTCTACTATGCAAAAATACATGTAGAAAACTCTTCCAACGTCCCTAATGCAGCGTCCTTGTTGTAATTCCCATTGCTATATTTTCGATAAGCCTACCACCATTTACATAACTTTTAATTCAAGTAAATCTAAATTACCACATTTTTTTGTATTTAAAACTTAACTTAAAGTGTTCTAGAGTAGAGTCCATAACGCCTGGATTTGCCCATATTCTACGTTTTTATGTCACCTATATGTGCTATAAACATCGTTATCTATTATTTTCGCAAAACAAAATGTTCAGTAAGATTATTTTAGCAACGCTCAATATGTCAACTTTTAAAGCTGTGGTTCTGTCGGATGTGGTGATGACATTAGAAAAAAAAAATAGATTTTCTTTTCCAAACTTACGTTAAGAAATCAATAAAATAAACATTCTTATGAACATATCCTCTAGATTTTCAAATAATGCTATAAATTTGATTCATTAATTTAAGCGACTTACAGTCTAGACTCTATAGTACCTCAGCCTTAATATAAAAAATAGTATTTTTCATTTAGACAACGCATGAAGTGAACCAGATAAGAATCAAATTGATACCTATTAATTTGCCATAAAATGACAAGAAGAGCTGGCAGTTGTTAAGCAGCTTGCTGAAAAAAAAACTAAAGAAATGCTTTGGATTGCCCAAAAAATAGAAAGAAAAAAGTAAAATTAAAGCTTGAACGCATACATATTAAAAGAAAATATTTTAAAGATTCCAATCCCTTTTCTGAACACAATAAATCAAGCACAAATGCGAGTTGTCTGACAACATTGTGAAACCAAAGACAAATGAATGTTACAAAATATAAAAAAAAATAGCACAGATATCGATCTTCAGAGACTCAAGACAAAATCAAAATCGTACAATTCAACACAACAAAAGACATCAATGAACCCTTGTTGTGTTTACACATGTGCATTTGCCTACATGCGTTTAAAAATTGATGCCAAACGGCTAAACACATTTTCTCTGAATACGGCAATATAATGATGACGAGGACCATGATGATGATGATGGTGATAATGACGATGATGATGACGATGATGGCTGCGATGACTGCGATGACTGCGAGTGTGACAACAGTAAAAACCACAGCGCAATCATACGAAATGTCCTCTGGGTCCAAAATCGATTAAGGCATTCAAAGCGAATGACGAACGTCTTGCTCGAGAGCATGCAGAGCCCACAGATTGGCATAGTTTCCTACGTACTTACTTACATAGGACACACGATGTAGTATGTATGTTCGTTTGTCTTGCGGAATGAACATAGTTACTCCCTACGGCGTCTTTGAATGGCAGGTGATTGCATAAATTCTTGAAAGTCCCAATATCAAGTAGAATCGCTACACTTAATCATGAGTGCTGCTTACGACTGAGCAAGCGCTTCAAGCGATATTTCTAACGCAGTTGGAGTATTTATACACGCGAAGATTAGAACTAAGGTATGATTGATAAAGTTGGAAAAGTAATTAATTGTTTTTTTTTCTCTTTGTTTTTTGATTTTTTCCTCGTTATTTCCTTTTCCTCATATCAGAAAAATGTCGAATACATGTAGTTCGGAGAATTCGAACGCGCGTGTTCGATGATTTGGAAAATTTTTAATCCAAGTTTGTCGTTCTGTCAACATGTTAAATTTGCTTTGAAACTACTTTCACATTGTCCTTAAGAATTCCATCAATGTAAGTAAGAAATATATGTATGTAAGTGTGTTTTGTAATAAAATGATGAAGTTCAATATTTTGTGTACTTAAGCCAAAAACTATTTAATTCTCATGATTGAAAAAGGAAAACAAAAATCAAGCTTAGTGCAAAGAAGCTTAACTTTGAGAAAAGTCTTTCTCGGTCCTATGACTTTGAGGTGGTTGCTTGACTTATCTAAGCTCGCAGAGAGCTTGAAGAAATCTTAATTTCAATTTGTTTGTATTTAATTTTGATCCTTAGTTTCGGTATTTGTAGTGATTTCCGCAAATACTCATTACTTTCATACAGTCTCTTGTATTTGGCTTGTTTATTCGATGACAGTCGCTGTGATTGATGTGTGTCAGCGTTTTCGTTTCGAGTGTGAAAGCATTCGGCTTTCGGTTTTGGTGTGTTCCTCCACATTTTCCGATTCAAACCAAATGAGTAAGGATATGGTAAGCGAAAGGAAAATAGTACGAAAAAGCAAATTAGACGATCTTATGTGTTACAAGATTGTCTTGGAGGCAAAAGGATTTTCGTATTCTCTTCCAATGAACATTTGTAAGTAAGTACTACAAAAAGGAATGCACAAATACTAAAGCTTAAAATGGAAATGCAAAAATGTTTCTCTATATATATGTATGTTAATATATAAGTGTGTTTATTTTATCTTGATTAAGACTGAATGCCTTAAACTGTAAATACACTTAATCCTTGCTGTGCATACAAAAGTGATTTCTTTTATGCAAATCAACAAAATAAAAGCCGATTTAGCTCAATTTTAATACTAAATTGAAAGGTAAAGAAAATTTATTTTATTATTATATAAATGTCTTCATCATATCGAAAGGATATTTTTAAAATATTCAAAAACTGCAATAACACAATTGTTGATATTTCTTTCAACTTTATTGTCACTTTGGTGATGATGAAATTTTCCAATAAAATTAAATTAATCCAATCAAGAATACAAAAAGAATCCTAATATGCTTTCCAGACGTGCAACGAAATCTCGAGATTTCAGAAAAATTTCGAACAAATTTGACATTTGAAATCCAGGCGATTTCAATTTTGTTCTGAAATCCCGAGATTTTGTTGTACGTCTGGAAAGCATATTAGAAAAAGGAACAAAAAAAAAATGAAAATATTTTCCTGATCACATTTTCCATGCGATAATTGAAACTGGATTAGAGAAAACAAAGAACCCAATTGAATCAATGTTCATTTCGTTTAAATTTTATTCGATAAACAAGATAATAGAATATTCAAAAACATAGGTATTTTATTATTATACTTTAAGCTTCATACTCTTCATTGTAGAAGAAGCTTTTTGAAGGTTTAACCTTTTGCTTTTGAACGTGAACGGAGGGAATTTTTTTTTGAGCAATGACATAACTATGGAAAGAACTACTTGTATTCATCCAAGTAAGCGATAAACCTTTTTTTGCTTATGTTTCTCAAAACACCGTTTAAGATAAAAAAAGAACGGTCCTGAATGGCTCAATGGGATTTCACATCATCGTCTTGAGCTTTGAAAAATCCCTTCAAATCCTCATAATTCTCATCAAAATTGTTTTTCTTTTTTTCCTTATTGTTATTGTTGGTTAAAAAACTCCCATTGGGCTCATTCCACAGTTAATTTCAAGACTCTCAATGATAAAAGCAGTGTTTATTTCCTTAAAATTAGACCCTCTTGTACTGAAGCAAGGCAATTAAACATTTGCCTAAGCGATTTTGTTCTTCACAAAATCCATGAAAGTCGTCCTTTAAACAAAAGGCTATATCGAAATGACACCACTTGGCTAAACTTTCAAGGAGCATAATTACGGTGTTCATTGCATACTGGGCGCCATTGTGGTGCTGCATTGTTGTCTCTGCTATTTTCCTTTTGCCGTGCAGCTTGCCGTGTGGCAAGAGTTCAATTGCAATTAGACTTTCATGGCAACAAAGTGCATCGGGCATAAATGAAAAGGCGTAATGCAAGGAGGTAAGGAAGAAAGAAGAAAAAAGCATTAAGGAAAAAGAAGAAAAATTCAATGAAGAAAAAAAAAAACGACACGAAAAGGAAGGAAAGGATTTGGAAGTTCGGGACATGTAACCAACAAAAGAATTGTAAAAAAAAACAACCACAAAAAAAAGAACCATAAAAACAAGAAGAAAATCAGAATTGTTCTTCGTAATTAAAATTTTGCAAGTCAAACGAAAAGCCAAAAGAGAGAGAGAGAGAGAGAGAGAGAGAGAGAGAGAGAGACGAGAGAGAGAGCGAGAGAGAGGGAGAGAGAGTTTCCACGACAAAATGAAAAGTAAGACAAAGAAGAGCAAAAAGGAGCAGAACAATGAACAATTTCTTTCCAAGAAGACACATTGTTGCAAGTACTTAAACACTCTTTTCAATCCACACAAAAAGAACATAATAATAAAAAAATGATAATAAAAAAAAAAAACACAGAACAAGCGAATAGAAGAACGACAACAAAAAAATGCCGAAGGTCCCAGCAGCACTGTTAAATGTGCTGCGAACGCAGTCGCTTCGACATTTTAGCGCGCTTGCCAATGTCGTTGTGGCAAGGTTAGAAACAGGAACGAACAAGAACGAAACGAGAAAATAAAAAAACGAAAAACACAATCGCTCGGGGTCTTAAGAGATTCGCATCTTAGCTTTTCTTTTAACATGTGCGGATTAAGCAAGAAAATGAAAAGGACGCTGGAATGTGTTGCAGGATTTTGCTCTTTTCGCATGCCACCACCGCGGTCCACCGTTTCTAAATGAGCCCCACCACAATGCAACAATGCAAATTACACTCTGGTGCAACGACTCTAAGAGCCCAGGATATGGTGAAGCATGGAAAAAACCGAAAAGTAAAAGAACGAAAAATAAACAAAAAAAAACCTTGGAAACTACTTGGCTAGGTATGTATGTACTCACTGAAACATTGAAGCTATGCTGACTAGCAGTAGCACCGCCAAGACATTTTATAGACAGCGCGTCTGTGTCTGTGCTGCCATCAAGATTATGGGAAGAATTATGAAGATGCGTGAAGTTAAGTCATCGAATGGGGGTAAGATGTATAAAAACCACAGTCAAGCGAAGTATCATCTAATTGAAAGAGATGTGAAAACACTTCCTTAGATTCGTACCTTGATGCTTTACACTTGAGCGATGCTTTCGGATCAGGTGCAGTCT
The DNA here is from genome assembly GCA_020466095.1 of Chlorops oryzae. Taxonomy (NCBI): domain Eukaryota; kingdom Metazoa; phylum Arthropoda; class Insecta; order Diptera; family Chloropidae; genus Chlorops; species Chlorops oryzae. The sequence goes on from CM035807.1 coordinate 95,940,507, forward strand.
TCCGCTCTGGCTGAGTTCGTAATCATCGGAGAATCGGAGGAATATCAAAACAAATAAAAAATACATAGGTACATATATATGAAGACACTAAACTGAAAGCTGTGGATTTTTTGCATGAAATGCAGTCAAAGAGCAAACAGTGTTTAACCGATGCCAACGGCAAAGGATTTTATGAAGATAATGACGATGATCATGATGAAAATGGAAATGGGACGGAGGTGAAAGCGGTAATTTCTTTTGACTATCGTGCTAAACAGATATTTGTACTTTTAAATGAACACAGAAAAACGCCATGAGATTTTCTATTCTGGAGAATAAATATGACAAAGAAAGGCGATGACGGTGAGGGGGAAAGATCTTCAAGGAGTCACCAGAGGGACACTTTATGAGTTGTTTTTTTTTTTTAATTCTTTTTAGTTCTCTCTATTAAATGCTTGTGCATTCCAGGAAGTAAAATGAAATATTCCTTGGCAACAGAAAGAATGACAGACAAGCTGGCTGGGAGACAAACGCAGCAAGGAACTTAGCTTTTTTTCATTCTTTTGAATTTACATGACTTTTGTCAAACGTCGCCACCGTGTAAATGCACAGCAAACTAATCGCAAAGGCTTCACTCGCCCGCTGAGACTTCTTCAATGCTCTTACGTGTGTATTTATGGCATGTAACTCTTAGTCTGAAGTTCCTCAGTTGGAGCGTTATGCTTGTTCCCGTTTGCATATCCTTTAAGCCGTTTAAGCGCTTTTGCATTTCACTTGTTTTCCTTTTCCTTTTCGTTTGTTTTCCTTTTTTTCTTCAATTTTTATCATGAAAATTCTTGTGTTAATTTCATTTCCGGCAGTGACAAAGTCGCCGTGCCTTCCAGACAAAGAAACTCTCTTCGTGCAAATGAACGCATTATTTGTTATACCGTTGGAGACTTTTCATCTTTGCACTTTCTTAACTTTATTGCTGTCGTTGTCCCGGGCTTAGTCGTCCTCGTTCTCGTCCGCATCGTCATCATCATCATCTTTGTCGTCTTCGTCATTGTCGCTCTCGTTGTCGTCGCCATTGCTTACAGTGTTGGCCTTTCACTTTGGCTGCACGGCTCACTCACAAGCTGCGACAAGGAGAACACATTCCTCATAGCAAAGTGTAATGTTTGTACATCAGGTGAGAAAATTTTTAATTAGAAGCATTTTCCCTTAGCGCATTTAATCGCTTTAAATTGGGGATTTTGAATTTTATGTCGGGCACATCCGTGCCAGGTTTTGATGTTAACATCTTTCTAGAAGCTGTAGGTATGTAGGTCTTAAATGAAAAATTAAGTTAAGCTTTTGAGTGATTAAAATGTATTCACTGTGAAAGGTTAGGTATTCAGAGGTATTTTTTGAAAATAATCAAATGTCGCAAAAACTGGAAAATATTGAAAAAAAAAGTGCTAGTGTTTGTTCTCCATTTTGAGTAAAAATTGTTCTCAGTGTAAAATAAAAAACAATTTTCTTTTGATTCGTTGTTTTATTAACTATAAGTTGGCATTTGTTAAATCTTTGTACTTTAATTGGTTTTGGAGATATTACGGTTATTGCCAAGAACGGTGGAATTTCGTCGGAAAAAGTCGAAGTTGGAATATTTTCGGTTTTAATCCGTCGACCAATTCCACCATCCTTGTGAATATCCCTATAAATTTTTAAAAATGGGCTTACCAAAAAGGATTTTTCAAGGATATCTCAAAAACGCTTCTACGATGTTTTTAGCTTGTAGTGAGCTCGTACGTTTTCTCAATTGTTCAATTTCTCCGCCAAAAAATCTGTTTGAGAAAAACCATTACCCGTCCTTCGGCAATTACTCTTTGACCACGTATGTAATTTTTTTTTTAAAATCATGTACTTCTTTTTCCAAAGTATGATTCTATTGATTCTTAATTAAAGATTCGAGTGCCAAGCAATGATAGAGCTCCCGCAACTGCTTTTAATCACGCCGCATGATACTTTCATCAAACTATGTGCGGGTATATTCATGCGTAAACATACATGAATATATTATTTATATTTTTATTATATTTTTGGTTTTTTTTCGCCATTTATTTTTAAAATGCTCTGTCAATAATGTGCCAATAAACATGTGTGTTTTCGAAATCCGCCCGTCAATGAATGCATGGATATGCACAAAAAAAGCTGCGAGCAAGAGTCAAGCGTTTTCTGTCGAATTGAGGATTTAATTTCCTGTGCAGGCATAACTTTGTCTAACGCTTAAATGAACTTTCGCTTATAATTGATTGCGTGCCAGCGAGCGTATGAACAAATTATTGTTAGATGAAAATTCCTTCAAATTGTGTTTGAACTACGGTAATTGATTTCCGATTTATAATTCAGAGCTCATTGGAAAAAGTACTATGTCCTTTTCATTTAAATGGCATTTGAGCTTTATTTATCAATCGATTCAATATTAATTGGGAGTAGGCATTTCAGATATTCCATAAATTTATTTAAAATGACTATGACGGCGACCTTTAAGCCTCTGTGAAATATATTTTCAAACATGCCGAAATTATCTTTTGACCTTGTACTCTTTCTGAGATCCCGCCTTCATTGATTTTCAATTATTATCAGGGACCCGAAATAATAAATATTGAAATTTCAGAATTTTAAAAAAGTTGCCTTTATTTCAAAGAAAATTATTTAAAATCTTTGTATAACTTTTACAAATTCAAAAAATTCAATAAGTCTTTCCATAACTTTATCTTTCCAATTTTTGGTTTTTATGTTTCTTAATAACTTTTATTTTTCATCATGAGAAGTTTTTACGTCTTTGAAAATTTTTATTGTTGAATTTTTATTCGCTTCACTTGTAATAAACTACCCTGCAGTAATATGGACTGACCCAAGTGTAGCCTTCGGTTAGTCCTTCATGTTACCAGTACTAGTCCCCTCATAATTCCAATTCTAATGTATTCAACTGACCTTTTTAACATGGGCCTGTCCTAGGGGAGGGACTAGTCCGCAAAACGGCTGATCATAGGCCAGTTTTTTTGGGTCAATTGCCGTAATTTTGTCTGGTTTTAGGATAGTCAAATGAGGCAAATAAACAACAAATTTCTTATATATATTCTAAGTTGATGAAAGTGCCATTTACAGACTACCCATAAACTAACCTCTTTATTACCGACCGCCGGCTAGCCGAATTCCATGGAGCGAGCTGCCATAATTTAACCGGTAGGATTTGGACCGGTCAAAAGCCAGTCCTTCTTAGAAAACTGACCGGCTCATTACTGCAGGGTAACAACCTTTGTAAAGGAATCTTACAACTTAATTTTGACTTAGTTCCCGGTTTCCGAGTGATCTGAAACTTTGCACATATCGCACCCTTGCTACTAAATCGGCACAATTCAAAACTTCGCATTTCTCGAAAATCATTCAATCTCTCTTGAAACTAAGGAGGAATAATATTTTTTCTAAACTTATATTACTCTCAATCGACTGCTGCATCAGTCAATATAAGCGTTAATTTTCTAGGTGTTGGGTTTCTAACAGAAAAATGCAATCGAACATAAAAATTTTTTTTTTTTAAATTTTGAATTGTGCCGATTTATTAGCCAAGGGTGCGATATGTTTGGTTTGGATGACAATGCATGAAATCCCAACTAGCAAAATAGGTCGAAAATTGGTTATCTCTTACCCATTTTAGGTCAGAATATTTCGTTGAACTAACCTAAATAGGGCATAATTACGTCTGTACGACGTCGATTCGTCCTTCCGTGTATTACCGTCGATTGGCTGACGACGTAAACTATTTTTCTTCAAACATAAAAGTTCTAAGCCAATTGGAAAACAAATTTCCCCTTATAAAAATTTGAAAAGACGTAAAAAATATTTCTCAAAAATAAAACTTATTTTTCAATTAATAAAATTTTTTCTCATTCATAATAGTTATATGGAAATCTAAATATATAAAAATTTTTATAATAATTATGAAATATTTTAATTATTTTAGTCACAAAATAATAATTATTTTAAGACTTTTTTCGAAAATACTTATAAAAGTCAGGTCCCTGATTATTATTATTATTGTTTTTTTTTTTTTTTTGTGCATGTCTGAAACGAACTAATTGACATTTTTGCATTACTCTCTTAAAAATGAGTCTAGAGGAATGGCTTTAAACACACTGTTTCGCTGCAACATTTCAACGTGAGTACGGTCTAATAAGAATTCAATTGGCTAAAGTGCTAAAAATTCTTTCAGTTCGAACATTCTCCATGTCAATTCAGTGAGGTCCAATCGCGGTTATCTCGATGTTCAATCATTTTGTGAATAGCAAGCATAATTTTCAAATGGAGATAGAATTGATTTGGTATTCAAGCGTGAAATGACGTCAATTATGAGATGAATTGATAAAGGAAAATGCGTCGAAAGTCCTGTCAAATGAAATCAAATCATATCATATCGAAACGAATCGAATCGAATGGAATGGAATCGAGCCGAATCGCATCGAAAATGAAAGTCATTGCGTAACATTCTCTCGCAACGTATTTTGCATGCGTGCAGCAAGATTTAAGAGAGCCACATCGATACAAACATACACGCATATATGTAGGTTAATATGTATCTTTATAAATTTTGTAATTCCTGAAAACATGACGCTTCATTGAAAATCAATTTCAACGACAAATCAAAGCGAGCTCTTAGCAAATTGTCGATGTATAATCAAATTTCGGGTGCATAGGGCAATGTTGATGAATTGCAAATTTTCCCGCCAGCGAAATATGGAACACCCACGATGAAATGTGAGGGCGAAAAACAGGACTCCACAATAAATTGAAATTCGCGGTAGTGTATCCGTATGAAAAAGTAAACACAGACCCCAACGCAATTCAATTCAATGCATCGAAACGCAAGGCTAACAACGCATAATATACACAAGAAGCATTACGCTCGACTATAAAACCTACTAGCAACGAACCAACAAAAACAACAAACCAACAAACCAACAAACAACAAAACAAAAAACTAACATTCCGAATTTCGTAAATGGAATGTTTCGAATTTTGTAATTTATTGCTGCAGAGCGAAGCAACAAATTGTGTATTGTTTTTATAAAAACAATTGCAAAGCAAATACACTTGCGAAAATAAATTATAATTTCGTTTTTGGGGGAGTTCAGCGAAAAATTGAAAAATAATAATGTAAAGCCACACATAAAGGCCAAAGGCCTGCAGCCCTCGGAGAGCTCGTTCCATTCAACTCTTGAATGCTATCAATTGAGAGCAATGCAAAACCCTTTGGCGAGGGCGGTCGAATGGATACACGCTTTTTATGAACTTATAGAGTATCTACATATCGCACCCTTGCTAATAAATCGGCACAATTCAAAATTTTTTAATCAATTTTTTTTATGTACGATTGAATTTTTCTGTAAGAAACCCAACACATGGATAATTAACGCTTATATTGAATGAACCAGCAGTCGATTAAGAGTGATATTAGTTTAGAAAAAATTTTATTTCTCCTTAGAGTCACGAGGGATTGAATGATTGTTGAGAAATGCGAAATTTTGAATTGTGCCGATTTAGTAGCAAGGGTGCGATATGTATGTATCTATGTACAGCCCGATTAAGGGGCACAACAGGGCACAATAAAAGCATTATCTTAAATAAACAACATTGAAAGATATTTTTGTTGAGCAGCTTTGATGCGGCGGGGGGATGTATTAAAGAGAAATAAATCACTGCAATGACTGTATGAAAAGATCTCATGTCATTATGCTTGCATGCCTCTATTTCTATAGACTTACATGTTGTCTATCTCGTCTATCACAAATGCAGTACACCCTCGACACAGAGTGTTTCGATTGAAGAATATCTCCAACAACAAGAACAACAACATGAACAGCGAAACCGCAAACAAACAATCATCCCGCTTGGTATAATAATACAATATGTAATACAAAATCATGGCCATCAGCAGCCGTGCTCCACCAGGAAAATGAAAGCAATCCCAAATCTAAAATGTGCGTTGAAAATTAAATTTCCTTGGTAAGCAAAACATTCACGTGAATTCTGTATTTCAAAAGAATAGTAAAAAAAAAAAATTGCGTTTAAAATCTTCAAAAACCTTATATTTTTGCTCGCAGTGATTGAAGCCCGTGTTACACGACTGTAACCATATCTCTTGCGACATGATTCAGACGTTGCAGAGTAGCGCCAATCTGACATCGCCTCGGGATACAGCACTGTGTGCACTGATTGGAACCCGCAAAGGAGCATCCACTCTTTACGCTGGTTATGAGCACCAATCTACAGGGATTTGTGTGCGCTGTCCAAGACAACAGGCAACAGACAACAGAGACACAAGATCCATGTGAATATAAGGGAGACCAGTTAATGTAGATATGTATGTAGGTATGTTATGTGAAAAAGATTTGTGTGTGATGTGGTAGAGGAAGAGGGACGGGTGGAGAACAATAGAGGGTTTGGTAGCATTTGCTGATTGTTGCTCTTGATTCTTCCGATTGTTGTCAACATCAGCGTGCAGTGTTTCATTTATTTTCACAATTGGCAAAATAAATACACAAGGATGGGAAAAATAAAACAAAAATTTAAACCCACTCGCAAAAATAATGCCAATGTAATGCAGTATGCTCCGTGCGTGTGTGTTTGTGTGTGTGTGTGAGCGGTGCTGTTGAGCATGAAGCATGTTGTAAAACTGTTCATTTGGAGTTGTATGTCCTTATGCGCGCTGCATCAGTCAGGGATTGCGTCGTTCATTGCTTCAATGCCTCGATGACTACACTTTTGTGGGCTTATACCATTTTATTGGTTGTCCCATTCATTCCACGAGTAGGTACTTGTGTCCTTGTAATTTATCCTGCTTTAGCGTACAAAAAAAAAAAAAAAAAAAAGGATAAGCATAAAGCTGCTCGTTACAATCATAAACATGTTGTTCTTCTGTCATCTTCAACATGCTCTGCCACTACCATCGTCGATGGCAATTCTTCTTTTTACCCTTTTCTGTTGGTGTATTTTTTAGCAGCGATGCTCTTCTTTCCAATCATAAACATTTATTGATCATCATTATGGGTAAGCGCTGGAAAAGTTTTTTATTTTTTTCTATTTTCTTTTTATGCTTTTTAATAGCATATGTTTTCATTTGTTATCGGAAAATGTTACAGTTGTTTATTATTTCGTTATTAGTTCGTTGGCTTTTTTTTCGTAGAATATGCGTCGGTCGTGAGGAGATTTTTTAGAGGAACTATGGAAACTGCTCTTAATGTAATGAGAAGAATATTGTTTTGGTCCGCGCTTTCGAAGGATTAACAGATGAATTCGTTTATTTGTATGAAATAAAATTTTTCCGGCTATTTGAAGTAAGAGTTATAATTAGAGATTGTCGAGTTTTTTCGTTGGAATTCTTAGCAAGAAGGAAATAGAAATAACTGATAGAAGGTCGGTGCTCCAAGGAGACACTCTGAGAAACGTTTGCAGCTGCGAGTTTCTTATCGATTGTTTTGATATCTACTCAAAATCCCTTTCCAAGAATAATTCTTCATAAACAATCTTCATTACAATCGTAAATCCTTTCGTACATTTGATGCCATATGGCATCATCCAGGTTTCGAGCTTTTTTCACCTTTAACTGTGATTTATTTTTTAATAAAAATTATTTCTATTGTTTGAACTCATTAGGAGCGAGAAAAAATGAAATCAATCGGCTGTGAGCACTTTCACAGAGAAGGTCGATGACAGGACGAAGCTATTGTGTGCTTGAAGTGAGATTATACAATGTGTATCAATGTTTTCTTTGGAAAATACTTATACATAATTTTGATGGCTTTACTGCAACAAATTTTAAATAAAAAGTTTATTAACAGTCTTAAGAAATTGGAAATTTTGAAAATAAGGTCAATAGGGGTTTACGATTTTTCTAAGTGCATATTATGTACCTGCTACATATGGCATCATGTCCAAAACTCAGTAAAAAAAATTAAAAAAATTTGATTCGCCTTTCTGATTAAAAAGATCAAATATGCGTTCGTTTTTTGATCAGAAATGATACTTTTGTCGGGAGGAAATGGAACCCTAGCCGTGACTCTTCTTGCCGAGTCATATTTTATATCATTTACGAAGTCGTTTTTGAGTCATATTTGTGATTTGTGACACCGAGCTTGCCAATTCGAAAGTCATGGATTTTTTTCGTTTATAACTTTAAAGTCAAATTCCATTCAATTCAATTTTGAGTCAAATATTGAGTCAAATATAGGACAGCAACAATTTGAATGATCATATTTCAATCCCCTACGTGATTAATTGGCGATTGCTCTCCATTTTGGTTTTGTATTTTCAATACGAATCGCTTTTGAAACAAATAAGTAGAAGAGTCCTTTTCGAATCTTCTTTTAATCGTGCATGTGATCGATCACTTTTCAATCATGAAGAGGGCTCGAAAACGACTCATCTGGATTATTGAAATACGACTCGCTTTTTAAAAACATATTGGAGAGTCCGCTTCGAGTCTTCTTTTAATCATGCATGTGATCAATCAATTTCTAATCATGAAGGGGGCTCAAAAAAGACTCGTAAATGAATCTTCTCATAAAACAGTCTTCCAAATGCTAGCTGGGTCAAAATTTATATGAAAATTTCCGATGGGAAAAAATACAAAGGCATTTTCAAAACTGCTTGAATCCCTATATTGAAAGACTTTTTTGTTTGAAAATCACAAAAAAAAGTATCGAAAGGGTTAATTAATATTTATGAAAATCTTATAATTAGTAAAATTTGCGATTTCATTTCTGATTGAAGGACCTTTTGGTTTAAACATTTTTTTGAAGAAAAGAGCACCTCCGTATTTGGGTTATTTATCACAGATTTCTTGGTCGGCTACTGCCGAATATCTCAGCGTTTATACGATGGATATACGTCGATTTTTGCAGCGCTTAGCGGTGAATTTTAACTTTTTATTGTTGTACGGCAAATCGAGAAAAGAGAAGAAAAGCGTTTCGCACATAAGTCCAATCTGAAGTTCCAACTGCGGTTTTTGCTTTACATATATATATAGTAAGTTATATCAGAACAATAATCATGAATGAGTTTGTCAGATTTTCTGGGCCACGCGATTCGACGACAGTAGCTTCAAAATATGTTGCCCATGCAATGAGCTCATGTTGCTCATTTTGACAATTGCACAATTTGATCATATGACACAGTTTCAGTCGCGAATGCAGTGGAAACGTGAAACACCCTGTCGTGTGCATACATGCATCATTTTGAATGAAGCCCTTTCTGTTATCCGTCTTTGTTTTCTTGTGAACGAGCCACATCCAGCCACATACCATCCTTTGAGATTGAGTCTTCATCTGAACTGCTCCATCAAATACATGAACAACAAAGAAGGGCTATCGACAATCCAATCGCATAAAGCCGTATTTGTTGTTGCGCTTTTGAGGAAAGCCTCATGGAAACAAAATTAGTGAACGGCCATTTGGAATTATAAGCTGAAAGCAAATTAAACGTCTCTTTTGTGCTTCCAAAAGAGTTGGCAAACAAAACAGTCCAGATAAAGGAAGCGAGGGAGACAAAGAAAGTACCCGAACAATGAATTTTATTCCAGACGCAGAATCTAATCCGATTAGGCACATGTACTAAATGGAGCAGTTGGCCTTTTTGTTTTTTTTTTGGTTTTTTTTTTTTTTGTTTTTTTATCAAAGACTGCACTTCAAACGAGTGCGAATTATGAGTAAACAAGAAGAAAGTAAGCAAGCAAGTGGAATATCATTCGAGAGCGCAAATTTAAACGCAGCGCACTTTTAGCCAATGCCCCCGGGTCCCAAGGACATGTTCAAGCAATTTCGTAGCCGATTGAGTTCTTGTACCATTTTTATTTTTCTTATACAATATTTATGTATAATTTTTATTCTCGTTGTATGGCTGTGAAAGTAACGAGGAATTCCTACCATAAACACAAGAACAGAAAGAACAAACGCGTGCGAAAACGTGAACACGTGAAGTGTAAAGAAAACCAACGCAGTCGGCAAGAGAAAAAAAAGGGGGGCAAATCTTTCGAGGATTCAAAGCTTCGTCGCTGCTATTGTTTCTGCTGTTATTGTTATATTTGTTGCTGTTGTTGTTGTTGTTGTTGTTGCCCCCGCTGAAGTGGCTTCAACTGTGTTTGATCCACAGCTGTGGGGAAAAAAAGTTCGGCGTATCGTGTACGCAAACGTAATTTCTGCAGCGGTCCAATTTAATGGAAAAAGCATTAATACGCACTTAATCGTGAAGCCTTCCCTGGAGTCCTTTTGTTTGTTCAGACAAAGGAAAACAATAATAAAAAATATATATAAATATTTTGTTTTTTTTTTATTATTTTTTTTGAGAAAATTTGATTTCATACAAATATTGTATACATAATGACAAGGGAATTCAAAGTAAGTCGAGCGAATTAACTGAAAAGCTTCAAAGTTAAACAGCGAAATGATCGGCTTTGTTGTGCTCTTCTGTTTTGTTCGTGAGTTGTAAAGAGTCTCCCAAAGGGTTTCTACATAAATTGAACGGATGTATGAATGTATGTATGTCTAGGAAAATTGTTTTCCCCGAATTTTGCTTGTTTTTCTCCTGTTTTGATATTGTTAAATTTTAATGTAAATAGCTTCTCCATAAATTCAATTATTTTAATCATCACAAAATTTCGAATGACTCAGCAAATTGAAAAGAATTCTTGCGTACCTACTCCATGAATAAAACTCATTCGAACTTGAAATTGAAGTGGAGATTCTTTTGAAGAAACTTTTTGCAAGCCGGCAGGAAAAAAAGAAACACAAACAAACACAAAAAGCTCTGGCGACAACGTCTTTGCGAAAGTCTACAGTCTAGACTAAGAGTCAAACGGAACGATGTCTGGACCCGCCTTCGAAACTATTAACAGCTGCCTCCTGCCGTTTCGTCTATTAGCGAAACTTACCACCATCGCCACCGCCATCGCCTTCGGTCTTTGTCGCCGCCACTCTACACCAATCGCTGTTGCTGAAGCACCACACTATTTAAAAGTAACTGCAAATTCATGACGATTGCTGCATTAACATTAAAAGCATTTTCCCTTAAATGGCAACTATAAACGAGCACTCATCAGCAGCATCCGTTGCGGAAACGCCTGGATACGGACAGACGAACGGACAGACGGACGGAAGGAGAGACAGACGGACGGTCTTTTGTGACGTTCAGCAACCGAAACGAAAACGCAAACGTAACGAAACGAATCGAAACGGAATCAGAAAAAAGAAAATAAAAAATAAGACCAACAAACGAAATGACACTCAACAAAAGCCGCATGTCGGCCTTGCCTCTGGAACATTGGATATGATAGCCGCCATTTCGAAGTTGGGATGAAGACAGCAAAAATAAACTTACTCGCATAAAAAGTTGCAGCGCCGACAACTTCTCAGCTAAGAATCACAAAACCCCGGGCAGCAACAACATCGCTTGTCAACGACATTCAACTTCCCCATCGCCCTCATGGTCGGACATCATCGTCATTATATTCATAGCATACTCACTATCATCAGCAACATAAGCATCAGCAGTGGAAAAGCCTGCTATGACTCAGTTTCCGGTTTACTTAGCATTGCGCGACAAACGCAAATCAATTTTTATTGCGAATATTATTTTTCTCTCTTCAAGAAGTGCTACTCCGACATCCGACTGAGTGTTTGACTCTCAATTATTTTTTTATATTTTTTTTAAATTTTTTATTTATTTTTTTTTTTTGTGCCAACGTCTGCGAAAAAAGAAAGCCGAACTTAATTTTTCCTCTTAATTTACTTTTTGAGCAGTTCAGCGAGTTTAATTTTAATTAATTTTAAACGAAAGTCGTTTACGCTGAGAATTTTTAAGTCCTTGTCAGCTCATTCCGGCAATTTGAATGCAATAAATGTTGACAACAAAACGACCTTTTTGATTTCGGTTAAGCGTAATTAGTTTTTTTTCCCGAAGTTAGGAAGCGGGTTAGCTCAAGGAGAAAAATCCAAAATTCGAACCATCCTTTGATTGCGAGCAAAGATTAAACTACGGGGAGTGAGAACTGAGAGAACCAATTTCAAAATTCTCTAATTAAATGGAAGCTATTTTGGAGATGACTAAGCTTCTCTACGGAAAGTTATCGATCCTTTATTAGACATTTGCTTCAGTTTCAAATCATTAGAATTGTTTTGGATACGATATTGACCATTAATAAATAACTAAAGCTACACAGAGCAAAAAATCAAGCAGAAAATTGGTTAATTCAAAAGGAAAAACATACAAAACGGCTTCAATAAGGAATAGTTTTTAATTTTAACAATTTTTGTTGTTGGAAAAAATAAAGATTTTTCCCTTTGAATGAACTATATATCAGGTTGAAATGACATGATAATTTTCAAAAACGCATTTAAATTAAAAATTGTTGAACTAACCACGGATATAATTGAAATGTATCTTGTCATGAAATAAAAAAAAATTTTTTTAAATACCTATAAAAGAAGAAATGTCAAAACAAATTTAATTAACGTTAAAAGCAAATAGCCACAGAGCCCTCAGCATGCTGAACATAACCCCAAAAATAGCAATCGGAATGACTACATCCGATCTCGTCACTCTGTTGTCGTGTGACTGCTTTCGCAATGCTTAAAAAGTTCGAAAATGAATAAATATCTTATAAGTGGTATTTTATAAAACAAATAAGAATTATACCGTACGTAAAGAAATTTAATTAAACATATTTCCTTTCAAATCAAACAAAAATGTTGTTTACTCGACCAGTTTTCTTTTGAAATTTTCGTTCTGCTCGAAAATCAAAAGGACTGTGAATAACAATGTGCCATTTTAAAAAATATCATAGTTACTTTCGCTCAGTGTATAATATATATTTTTTCTGTAAAAGTAAGTTAATTGATAATTTTTCAAAAAATTGATGTCAGGTCGGAATTGACTATATTGGAATTCGGAATGTTGATATAAAATTGCTCATACGTCGGTGTGGAAACCGAGACCTTTGAACTTCCTCTGAGAAATTAATATTTTTTTCCCAGTGTATTTCCGTTTTCGCGTTACTTTTTAGCTATTTGTGAAAAAACTTCTTCTCAGAATTGAGTCTTATTTAATAAGAAGAAGTTCATTTAAACTAAAAAGTAGCTTTTTGAGATATCTAGAAAATCGTGAGTACCCATAGATGCTCTCAGCACTGAAATGCTGCGGTAGACATAATGTAAAAGAAAAGGACATCACTAAAACGAGAAAGAGTTTGTACTTTTCCGTAGTAGCTTATCTTATCGCAATTACATATTGATTCATACATGGCATGCATGGCTACGTGACCTTACAAAGAAATAATTATTTACTTTGTGGCTTTAATGTTTTTTAATCAACGCACAAATATGTATTCAATCAATAATCGTATTAAGTTTGAAATATTAAAGCTTAAATGAAATCAGAGAAAATGCTTAAAAATTGAATAATCAAAACAATCAACACAAGCACAAGTGTCCACAAAAACACCTTAGGCAGCTTATGAATGGCAAAAAAGGAATGCACACATACATATAAATATGTATCTATGTAAGTATATAGATTTATATATGTACAAAAAGGGATTTATGCACAGAAAAGGATAAGAAAACAAGCAGAAAATTGTGCAAATCGCGTTATGGCGAGCCAAACCAGAAGAACCAAAACCGTTGGCATACAAATGAGTGCCTGAAACCACAAACCAATTAGAGTAGATCCGAATCACCCGATTCTTTTTTGTTTTTTGGAACATACTATACGCTGGAGCGAGGGAGAAAGGTTAAACTGAAAAAATTATCGCACATTGACGCATAACACACACACAAGCACCCAGCTGCATGTCCGTATATTGCGTTTTCATTAAAACACGCCACGGAAAATCCAACGAAGGTAAGCATCACAGCTACCTATCTATTCGCCTTTTCACTAATTTGCAAATTCATCTTCAGCAATCCCCGTTGTAACCCAACTAACGCCTTAGTTTCCTGCGCCCGACCAACGTGGCCAACGTGCATCATCACAGTCTTGGTATTTCTCTGCTTATGGCATTTCATTTGTGGTTTTGAGCTCCTTCGAAATTCTCATTTGAATTTCAACTATGACTTTTAACTCAATTGAATTGTAAGCTACGTGTTCCCTCGCTCATTGGCATTTTCCATGCAAAACAAAAAACAAAAAACAAAAAAAAAAAAAACACACACACACCGTTGATTCACTCACACATGACAGCCACATTTTCACCTACGCAAAGTTGGCTTTATTCTCAATGAATACGAAAACACAGACAGCATTTCTACTGTTTCATCCCCTTGCATTTTCCTCCCGATTTCAAGGAGCTAATCTCTCCAATGCTTTTTCACATATTTGTTGACTTCCAGTTACTTCTGCTGATGCTCAGTGCAGCAGCTCAAAACCAAACCCTGCATTATGTTTTATGCATGTTCGAGCTCGGAAAATCCTGGTCCTGCTGCTGTTACTGCTGATGCTGATGCTAGGTCTTGATGTTGTTATGCTTTGTGCGATCTTCTTTCCATGGCTACACATTCATCAAACAAAGAAGTCAGTATTCAATGCTCGGAGGTCGGAACTTCTCAGTCTCAGCAATCGTAGCAGTCGAGATACATTTTCATGTGATTTGGTTGGATCAGGTTGGCAGCAGCTCATCGTTTCATTTGAACGGTGAAAGAGTTGTGTACCTTCCCACAATCTTCTTTTTCTGTTTTTTATTTTTTTTTTATTATTGTAGCGTTTTCACTTGTGTTCGCTTTTTTCGGGCTATTCGTGAAATCTTAAATCGAGAAATTTCGTGTTATTCCCTGTTGTCGTGTTCCGATTCGGCGCCGCTCGTCGTTTTGTTGAATGATGATTCGAGTGGAAAATGTGATTTTCTTGTTTTTGTTTTAGCTTATATTCACTTGTTCTTCTTTACTCGAATATGCAGATTTGCGAAAGGTTCACCTCGGTTTCTGTTTCCATGCATGCATGTTTGTGAGTGCATCTGTGTGTATTCCTGTTTTGTTTTTTAAATTTCTTTTTCACTTTTGCATTTAGGGCATTTCATTCGTCCAATTATCAATATCGTTGTTGGTTATGACTCTAGTTTGCATGTGAATTGACACGTGACACTTGAGCCAATGATATATACTCATGCACATGCATAAATGCATACATACACACACACATACATACATATATGATTTTTGAGACAGACAATGAAAATATATTTTTGTTTTTGGCAGATATGGTATGTGAGGAGAGCCTTTGAAAAGCATTCACTCAATGTTAAAGAGGTCTAAGGACGATACTTTGAGTGCTTAACCGGGGTCAATCGTTCAATATTCGTTCAAATATCTTTCTCCAGCTCGAACACAATAAACGTATAAAAATGTTTCAAAAAATAATGACAGTCTCCCTTTCCCTTCAGTTATGCAAGAGTCCTCCGACTAGTCACAAGATTACCAAGATTACTCCCTTTTCGATTTTGCAACCAATGCCTTAAACAATTTTTTCTTATCATTGATCTGTCCCCTTTTACATTTATTTACTCCACGAGTAGACCTCCTGTTCTCAATAAAAGTTCAATTGTGCCATTTGTACAACTTGATCGTGGCCTTGAGAAATGATACATACTCTGGAAGGATAATTTTTAACTAAGTTCATTCCTTCTAGATCGCTTTTTTCAACTCAAGGTCTAGTCAATTTAACTAGTTATATTTCGAGTAACCTCAGAGAATTCTTTTTATGAAAGTTGACAAAATTTTATTATGGAGGGTAAATGTTGGAGAAAACTTTAAACGCCAGAGACGTATAACGATATATTTCCCCTTTTAAAGAATGGGTGTTCTCTCTCCTTTACTTAAATTTTAAATTTTTTAAAACTTTTTTCTCTCTTTTGCATTTCGTTGACAGCTTTTCCGCCCTTTAAATTATTCGCGAGCATTTCATCTCACAGAGTGAGGTCATATGAGCGACAAAATGGTCATTTGAAGACTCCTCAAGTGATAAATTCCAAGCTTCTCGTCAATGGACAACGATATCGAAACGACACTCCTAAAAGTATGCTACTTTATTGGATTGACATTTCATCGCCTTCACGTACACGATGAGAATGATGTATGGATGTGTATTTTTGTTTGTATGCATGTGTGTGTGAGAATAATAATCCAACACCTCCACAAAATACAAATACAATATTGCAAAGTCCTGGAATGGAATTCATAAATTCCAAACTTAGATCAAATGACCAGATGCATTCCATTTTGTCAATCATTTTTGAAAGTTTTGTTGCTCTTCACACACAAATGCAATGTGAAACACACACACACACGCACCCACACACACAATATATAGTCATACGTTTGCATATTTACGCAACATTGTACGAAAACGTGTGAAAGCGAACAATATGACTGACGATTTGACAACCATGCTGATGGGAGTGCGACCAAAGCGGTTGGTGGATGGGGAAAGTTAGCCGAGCACCCAACCGCAGCATAACTCGTTCGTTCGAGCTCGTAAATTGCAATATTAAAATAGGCAAATAAAAGTTTCATGATAGTCGAAGGCTGGCTGCTCTTTCAACTCCGCATTGATCCCACCGATTTCACGTAAATAAGTACGTGCATGTATGTATGTAGGTTCATATTAGCCTGTACATGCACATATGAAATTTATGAATGTGTTCATTCGTACAACACTTCCCTATATACAGTCCCTTTTGCTGTTCCAAATGACTTAGGAATGTGAAACCGCAGAATTTTACAAATATTGTGCAACAAATGAAACCGCGCATTCTTCACTTTTGCGTGCTAATGAAAACTGTTGGTGGCAACTGGTAACTGGCAACTGCGAGTGGCGAGTGGTGAATGGCGGGCGACACAAAAAAAAAAAAAAAAAAATACGGAAAAACGAAAACCAAAAAGGAGCAAATAATCGTAATAAAAGAGCAGAGGAAAAATGAATAAACAGCAACAAATTTGCATACGTCCGACGCAGTTGTGCAGTGCCGCTGTGCCGCCCACAGTCTCGCGCACTCTATTCTCTCAAACTGCACCGGGACTCCAATTAAAGTAGTAAATCTCTCCTACTAGCAGCTTGACGTTTCATTTCGTTATTTACGCTGCAATTGTTGCAAGTTTTATGCCATTTATTGCCAGCAATTTCGTGTTGCATTTGTTTCATTGGAGCGCGTATCGTTCCACTCCCATACCACATGCTTACACCATTTTCTTCCACTGTTCCCTGTCTCCCACCGCAGGAGGCTGTTGCGTTGTTGTGCACCACCCGCCCGAAAGTCCAAACATCCGCCCTTTCGTCCATGCTTCTGTAAGGACTTAGACAATACTTACGCTTGTATGTAACTACGCGATTCCGCATGTCTCATGGGTTTGTTGGAAAAGAACTTAACAACTTTGTTTGCAAAACAACTTCAATAAACAAAACAGCTGCCCGCGTTACTGTTTCTAGTCATCGTCGTCGTGTATCTTTACTGCTCGCATAAACTGCGAAAGGTCCTTTTTCTTTTTATTTCCTCGTCTTTCGCTTGGATGTTTTTCTTCGGTTTCTTCGGTGCTTTGCAACAGTTCATGCACGTTGCGCACGTGACTTGTTTATGAAGTACAAAAGTATTTCGCTCGCTTTTGCTTCTCTTTTAGTTTTCTTTTTATGCTTTCACTTTCGTTTCTAATTTCTACCATTTACTTTTTTCTTTTCTTTAATAATTTTTTCGATATCCAAGTCAATCGCAACTTTGTTGTTCTTACGAGTACATGTTCTTCGTATATAGTTTGACTTCTATAAGGATTGCAAATACCTGATGAATCCAAAAAATGACCCACGTGGAAACTTAACGAGCGATGAAAGAATTGTCATGCATGTTGCCATAGTAATTTTGAGCGGGAACCTTTTAGAAATGCTCTGATATTCCTGCTTCTCAAACAGTTTCCTCTTAAGCGGACACTTTTTTTGGTCCGCCTAAGAGAGAATATTCTATTTACATTTTTAGAGGTCTGAAATTCAAGCAATGTATTCGACAAAGGAAGAATCGTAAAGAAATAAGCGGCTATTTAGTCATGTCCATGTGTTTATTGAATTGACATGCATGTATGAACAGTTTGAATTTAATTTTTGGGAGGATTTGAAACCAAAATTATAAGGACAGCAAGGATTTGGAAAATGTCTTAGCAAATGTCATCACATTCCACTTTATATTGTAAAATATTCATTTAGAATTGGACTGTAATTGTTGAGAGAAAGTCAAAGAGGTATATATCTCGGGTACATCAAGTACTGAGGTATGTTTAAAAAATCATAAAGGCTAGATTTTCTACGTTTTTTTCTCGAAATTTTGGAGTCGGAATATTTGACCGATAGCTTACAGCATTGAAGGCAGAATCCAGAAAAACTCCAATGAAAATTTTGTTGGTCCTCAAATTTAACTATGAACTCAATATAAGATTGCATTTGGACTGTATCATGTTTGCATCGATCCACAAATAGTGTCAGTAGTTATAAAATTTCTAAATCTTATGAAATTGATTTTTTGGGCTTCACCGACTCCATTTGAGTCACCGAAATTTCATCAAAACATCCCCGGAAACAATCCGACTGCTCTCCAACTGCTCCCCGACTAGTCAAGAAAATACCAGGACCACTCTCTTTTGATTTGCCAACTAATACCTTCAATTGTCTTCTTTAACATTGAGCTGTCCACTCCCACATTAAAGCGCTCCACGAGTAGCGTCTGTGGTCAATTATTGCTCAATTGTCCTACTTGCAGGTACATTTTGTTGCTGCTCAAGATCTAGTCAATGAAATACCCTTCATTTTGACTAATTCTATTCCGAGTAACCTCAGACTACTCCTTTTCGGTTAGTTGGTTTGGTTGGTTGGTTGGTTGGTTGGTTGGTTAGCTGAAGGGTTTCAACAATGTTCTTTTGATGATTACCATAACGAGAAATTTTACCAACCCATAAGCACACTGACTCTTATAATTGAGAACTGAATATGGGTTCTTGAATGATTCAGCATATTTCCTGTACTACTCTCCATCAGAGGATTAATTACTTTTTTGTTCTTTTTGAAGAACTTCGAGTAAATGTTCTTCTTCTTTTTTGGTTTATGCACGCATTAAGCAAATGAAGAAAGCAGCATATTTAATATTTTAACTTTTTTATGGAAACTACCAAAGGGAATATTCAGCTCATCAGATTATCATGTGAAAATTGAAACGTGTAGATTTACATAGAAATGGAATTCATTAGCCAAAGTTTCTTTTTTGTTTTACCCAATTTTGCTATAAGACGTTTTCCCTTAAACGTGTATTTGCCTCGAAAACCTAGAAACTCGTAAATGAAGGGAAATTGCATATGAAGAATTTTACATTTTTCCATTCCTAAAGGTAGTATTACACTGTTTGGCATTTGGCCAAATATTTGGAATTTCGGTGCCAAACACAGGTTCAAACAGTGTAATAGGCAAATATATTTGACTAAACATATTATTTGATCGTATTTGGGTTATGTTTGGCATATCGTCAAAAAGCCAAATATTTGACACTTTTTTTTCTGTGTAATTGGGTTCGCTTTAAACAAAGCAAATTGTTTGCACGTATTTGGAATACTATTTTTGTTTGGATATTCCTTGTCAACTGCAGAAACAAATACAGCCAAATAAAGACAAAATTATTTTTATTTCAACCTAAAATTGAATTTAAAAAAATGTCTGAAGGAAAAAAGAGAGTCAAAAAGGTTTCCATACAGTGGAGTGACACCGAAATAATGAAATTGATAAGCAATGTGGAAATGCGCGAATGTCTCTGGAACGCCCTCTGGAACCATGTAGACTTAAGCTGTCGCTGAAAAAAAATTGCGACATCGCGATAACGATGGTCATCATCCTACACATTAGAAAAAAACACTCTTTCTCTTATTCTCATATCTGTATATAAAAATGATTTTTTTTTGCTTCTTCTGGTTGTGCATTTTGCCGCCAAATAAAGTCGTCACTTAAGGTTAAAATTTGACCACCATTCGCGAAATTCGCAAAAATTTGATTTTCACTATTTTGAATTGAGTATTTCGCAGCTAAACAAAATGTCCTCTAAGGGTTAAAATTTGATCAAGACCACAATCCGCGAAATTCGTGAAAATTTGGTTTTCACTATTTTGAATTGAGTATTTCGCAGCTAAACAAAATGTCCTCTAAGGGTTAAAATTTGATCAAGACCACCATCCGCGAAATTCGCGAAAATTTGATTTTCACTATTTTGAATTGAGGATTTCGCAGCTAAACAAAATGTCCTCTAACGGTTAAAATTTGACCATGCCCACCATTCGCAAAAAATTTGTACTTAAATATAATTTCGAGTTTGTGAAGCTAAATCGAAGCACAGATAATGTGTAGCTAGAACAACGAAAAGGGCAGGAATTTTTGTTAAGGTAATGTTTCAACATATTTAAGGCTGAGGAAAAGGTATGTGTGCAATCGGCTTAGCCGATGTAAACTTCTTTACTTGTTATCTTTTTAATTTCTCCAAAGAACAAGAAAATTATTATGAAATAATAAAGAATTTTTTCAAAATACTTTATTCTTGTCAAATAATTTGATGACAAACAGTCTAATACCTATCCAAATAACTTTGACTCGCTTGCTCCAAACATGTATTTGTCTGAATCAAGCCAAACAAAAAAGTTCCAAATATTTTATTTATATGCCAAACAGTGTAATACCCTATTTTTATATGCCGATCAAACACAATATTTTATCAAATATTTGTAAAAAATTTTATTCCAAATATTTGGCCAAATGCCAAACAGTGTAATACAAGCTTAATAATTAATTTCATTTCGTACAATCGATCTAGAAAAGTTTCTTGAAGACAACATATTCTTCCAACTTCTTCAATTGATATTCTCATTAAAAGAAGCATTTCTTAAAGTTCTCTTCGACCAAAAAAAAAATAGAAAACACATTTAAAGCCGCAGCGAACTAAACGTGCGGCCTTTTTCGGCTAATATTAAACGTTCTCCTTTTTCCTCCATTTTCGGAGCTACCTAATGATTTCAGTTTTGCCGCCCCGCACTTTCAATCAAGCCATTTTTATTTTGGCCAGCGACGCCGCTTGTGCGATGTGTGCCGCTGTCGATAACTGCTTTAATGGCGTACTCGGCGTAAATTTTATGGCCTCAAGTAATTTCAGCTCAAGGCCAGAAAAATGAAACTTGGCCAATTAATGGCAGCAAAGATTTTCCCCCGAATCTGTGTGTTCCTTGCGTCGCGTCGGTCGCATTTTTTCTTTTATCATGTTTTTTTATTACTTTTTATTTTTATTTTATTTTGGACTCATTTAACTTATTTTCCCAAGTTATCTCAAAGCTTTTTTTCGTCTTCTTGCTACTTGTTTTTTTTCTAAGTTTTTTTTTTTTTTTTTGGTCTGGCAGCGTAGTTTCTGCTAAATTTAAGTTTTAATGGATTTTGGCAAGGAGGTTTTTTATGCCAGTAATCGTCCGGAGCAAAGTTCGCTAAGAGTGTTCATAGTGCTGGAAAAATAAGTACCCTATAAGTGCCATCCATAGCGCAATTTTTCAAAATGGCGCACCAACGACTGCCGGCCGAGAGAGAGAGAGAGAGAGTGCGTTCACCGTACGAAATGAATGAAGTCGAATAACCGAACAGATGGGCGGACGCGTGAAGACACGGGCTGGCGAATGATTGAATGAACGGACGAGTGAATGACGTCAAATACGTCGGCGAGGGTGACGAAGAAGTGATAAATGAATTTTCACCAAAGTAATTATACGGCCCTTGCGTCTACATTACATAGTTACCATTATGAATGACCTTTAAATATGATTGCTTTATCGTAAGCAGAGCATGTAACAAGAATTATGATATTTCTGAATTCGAAAGATCTTATGGACCAAGAGGGGGAAAAAGTTATATCATATTTTCATTTTTCCATTTTGATTCTTTTTTCTTCGGTTAATCACATCAAAAATAATTTACAAAAAACAATTTAACAAAGAAAAATAAACTTCACACATTTAATCAAGCCCATGAAGAATGCGCCATCATTAGCTCGCCTCCAATGGCATGGAATGTACCGAATGTATGAATAAAACTTAAGGCCTCGAATATCAAATAGATATAATATAAGACATAAAATGCTATAAGAAAATATCCGAGAGCGGGTCGAGGCCTAAAGCCATACATCGGTATCAACATAAGCGTAATTATCCATGCAATCGAAAAAAATATGATACACGTTGTGGTACTGGCGCTCTCTGCCAATGGGAAATCGTATTTGAAGCATTTCTGAAATGTTAGAATAGGCATGAGCATAAAAACTCGGCTTATAATCACGCCCACAACAACACCACATGCCAAATCATGAAGCCCCGCATAGACAAGACCATGCGTAAGTACCACAAGAAGTACGATGGCTCTCAAGGTGAATCCGGTCAGAATGATGGTATCTAAAGGTGCGTTGAAAACGAAACTGAGAGTCTGCCAAAATACTGTCTCGATTTCGCCTTCAATCACACAAATACTATAAGTGCCAATCAAAATGCCGAAAACTGCATATAGACCTAAAAATCGAGGCGGACTGTGCGGACGTGTCATCGCGATTGTCACAATCAATACGACGAGGCAAATTGCACTCACTACCAATGAGTAGAACGGGAAATTAAACGAGTAACCGAAATGCATAACGACGGGAAAGATGACAAAATTCAGGCAGAACAGGTACTTGGACCAGCCGAACAAGTAACGGCTAGTATCCACAACGGGAATTTGCAGGCAAGCCACTGTCCAGAACGGTATCAGTAGCACAACTTTCCATCGTTGGAACTTTATATGTTTGAAGGGATTCAATGCGTACGACAATTGTGACCAGCCCGTGTGTTGGCCAATTAATATCGAACTTTGACCAAGACGATGATCAACCGGAGTCCTTCGATGTGCTAAGTTCTTTGTTACAATCGCATATGCTATGTAGAAAACATAAATGGCCAGCATTGTGAACGCATACGGATACGTATCCAATTCGGGTATATCCTTTCGCACAAGAGTCGCCAATCGTCGACGTAGAACCAAATAGTCTGCTAAGAATACAACAAACGCGCATAATAGTTGACATAATCCTCTCCAGCCGGGAAATGCCTCGCATCCACATACACAAAGCGTTCCGATTCCCGAAATGAATGTGGCAAAAGAATTTCCAACCAAATCGGCAAACTCGAGCGTATTTATTTTCGTTACTAGCGTGCAATAGTGGAAGACCCACACGATGTCTGGGCCCAAGATGATCATCGGGACAATCGCAAATCCATAGTCGTAGAGTGGAAGCTTCATATATCGCGCCAAATGAATTATATTCGGTAAAATGAAATATTTGGTTATTACGAACAAATACGTAAACAGGATCATCAGAATTCCAAGCATAATGAACAGTATCAACAGATTCGCATTTAAATTCGCCGTACAGGTAAGAAATTTGAGGTAATTTAGCATGTTGACAACGCCGTGGCAGCTTTTTGTGTTGATTACAAACTCACAGGCCGTAGGATATTGAAATTTGAACTCCTCTGTTAAATAGCAGGATATAATTCCACTGATGCTCACATATGATGTATGACGACGCACTATGGAGTGGACCGTGCTATTTCCTCCACTCAGCGGTACGGTCCCGTTCTCATACTTCGCCATGACCACCCTTTGTTCTTTCGGGGGAGAAAATGGGAATTTTGAATTTAGCCCTGAGAATTAAGCCAGCAATGAAAAGTGGGCAGTTGGAAAATATTGTTTTTCTTTAGACTTCTCGGAGCATTGAATTCGTTTATCCAGTTTTTTTCTTTCATTTTAAAGGCATAAAATGAATGGAGTTCTTTGATCTTTTGATGAAATAACTCGGGAAAGTCAAACTCCGCTCTTAATGTACATTTCTATTGGTGATGTTTTATTCCAGCGTTGTAGTTGACTCCACCACTAAACTATTAGATCCTTTCGAAATCGTTCGAAGAATTCTTTCACTCCTCTCTTTTAGACTGTGGAACGTAACTTAGAAATCATTCAACTTATAATTTATTAGAATAAAAAGAGAACAAAGTTTATGCAAATAGAACTAAGCCCATGAAACGTGCTCCTTCATTTCACCCCCGATGCTATGAAATGCTCCCATTGGATGAATAATCCATAGTCCTTCGAGTAATAAAAACAAATTATAAATCGAGAAAACGATGAAAATGAAAATACCGAAGCTTTTCCGAAGCTTAAAATTCAAAATCGGAATCGTGAAAACCGTGAGAACAAATGAGATCATTAAGAATGTGTAGCATGTTTTGGTACTGGCACTCACGGCCAAAGGACGATCGTAATCGAAACAGCTCTGGAATGCCAAAATCGGCATGAGCATAAATACTCGGCTTATAATCACGCCCACAACAACACCACATGCCAAATCAGCCAGACCCAGAGAAATGAAGTCACTCGCAAGTACCGCCAGAGTTATAAGATTTCTCAGGCTGTAGCCAATCAGAATTGTGATATCGAAAGGTGAGTTAAAAACGAAACTGAGAGTTTGCCAGATTATTGTTTCGATTTCGCCTTCAACAATGGAAATCACGAAAATGGCAATAAGCATTCCAAGACTCGAGTACAGACCCAACATTCGCGGAGCACTTTGAGGTTTCGTAAAGAATACAGTCAAAATGATTAGAACGAAACACACTGAAAAAGTTAACATCGAAAAGAAGAAGAACGCATACGAGAATCCGAAATGCATAGCAATGGGAAAGATGAAGAAATTCACACAAGCCAAGTACTTCGACCAGCCATACATATTCCGATTATTATCCACAACTGGAACTTGCAGGGCAGCCAACATCCATAGCGGCAGCAGAATGTAAACAATCCAACGCGATCGGATTTTAATATGATTGAATGGATTCAATGCGTACGTCAATTGCGTCCAGCCGGTTGTTTTCTCATCGGAATTCGAGAACCGACTTAGACGACCATCAGATTTTCTTCTCACATTTGTATATCCTGTCGCTATAATATAACCAATATACATAACATAGATACTCAGCAATCCAAAGGCCAACGGGTATAAATCCCATTCGGATGCAGTCATCTTAACATCCGATTCCAATTTCTGTTGGAGCGTCAAATACGTAACTGCAAGTGCCACAGTTGACGCTGACATTTCTACGATTGTTCTCCAGCCGGGTATAAAATTGAAACAACAGACACTAATAACTCCAATACCAATCGTTAGCGATCCGAAAACACTTCCAATCAATTCGGCAAGCAAGAGGGAACTATTTTTTGACACTTCGGTGCAATCGTGAAATACCCAAATGATATCCGGTCCGGTTATGATCACAGCAACAATTGCTAGTCCATAATTATACAACGGAATTTTCATATATTCCGCCACGTGAAGGACATTCGGCAAAACGAAATACTTGCTTAATATGAAGACATAAGTGCACATGATTAGCACAAGTCCAAGCATGATGATAATTGTCATAATCAGGCCGAACAATTCCGGGCTTAAATTCATCGTACAGAAGAGAACATCCAGATAGTCGACAATGTTAATCATGTCGCAGGTTTCGACTGTTGTCACAAACTCGCATGTTGTATTGAATTGCGACGTCAGATCTTCTGTTAAATAACAAGCTAATAAATTACTGAAACTCAAATAGGACATGTGACGACGCTGAACAGAGTGAGCTGAGTTATTTCCCCGTCGCGACATTGTTTGGTTTTTTTTGCCCAATGCTTCGACTACGCTTTTTTAATAAAAAGTTTTTTTTACCGGGTTTGACAGGAATAAAATTTAGATCTTAAGGAAGGGTAGTAAAAATTATTTTCATCAAAATAAAAAACAAAAAAATAAAAATAAAATACAAACAAAAAAAAAAACGTAGAGAAAATCTTTATGTATGTATATTTAATATCGATGTTGATTTAAATCAGCAAAGCGTCTTGAAAATTTATTGATTTCAAGTTCAAAGAGTCAAAAATGTTTCTGAATGATCAATGGAATGGATGTCCTTTGAAAATCGTCAGTCAATGTCAGTAATTCATTGGAGGTTCTTGACTCAAACCCATTTGCTTGATTAAATATTTCTTTTTCGAATTTCGATTTCGAATGGCAGATTTTCAGACAATACCAGCTTCGTCAGTGGTTTGGTAGCAGTGTAGTAGTGTGTCAGCACTTCGAAGTACTTTTTGAAGCAATATTTGAACACACGTCCTTCTGCCTTGGAAAGATACATGCAACTGCCTGAACTTTTCAGGAAATCAATTTTAAGCAGACTTTTACGTTAAATTGGAGCTTTCTTCCGTGTAGATTCATTTTAGAGTAAGATCCCTCAAGAATTTATACTTTGGTAGGGACGCTTTTCTAGGTGGACAAAAACGCCAGCATTTTCTGGTGCTTAGTAGTTCGAATTAAATCTGAAAAACCCTTATATCTTATGATGTCCTTTGACCTATTCACCTTTTTGCCAATTCATGTTATGAAGGAATATTAAGCGATGATTGAACAGATTTTTTTTTTTCAATCCAGAATTATAGGTCAGCTTCGTTGTACAACAGGTTGGACCATCAACATATCGATATTGAGCTTAAAAAACAATGCAAAAGGAACAAGTTCCCTTGTTTCGTATTACCTTAATGTACAAAATTTTGCTGACAATGGTATAAAACCATTTGAGACTGGTCCCGAGCCACGTAAAAAAGCACTTTGAAATCCAACGAGATATCTCATAAGCTCTCTGCGTGACCATTAACTATAGGGATAACAAAAAAGGCACTAACAAACACACTCAAAGAGACTGTAAATTTCAAAGAATCGATGGATGCTACTACTAACATGACGCTAGGAAAAAAAAAATGCTACTAAAACGAATTGTAATGATGATATTACAATTCTTGTGCATCCTTAACAACTCATACCCATGACCCCGCTCCCTCCGAACGGTCCGCTCACTGCACTGCGTGCTCACCCAACAAGCTCCCTCACTCTAGCCCGTTGATTCGTTTTGTGCTTTCATTGTTTGATTAATGGTCCCTTTTATGCTTATCTATAAATTGCATATTTTTCACTGTCTTCCGGCGTTATTATCGTAAACAGAAGTAAGAAGAATGCGCACGTGTTTCCTTGGAGATTGCGCGTGTGAGTGTATTCTGGAAAAACTGCTCGAAACTTCATCGAATTCAATTCGAAGTCACAGACATACTTTGTATGTATGTATGTATGTATGTATGTATGTATAGTGTTAAATGAAAGAAGGAATCTTTGTTCTCGCAATTTATGTGAATCAATGTTTTGTTTTTGTTTATTTATTCAAGTTTTTCTTTTAAGGGGGGAGTACACTTTGAACGTCCAAAAAGTAAGGCATTTTCGTTAATTTTTTTAAGCAATAAAACACTCAGGGAGGGCAAATATGTTATAACCCATTTATTACTCATCCTTCGAACTACAATTTGTGAAAACGGCGTGAGAAAATACTCCTTCCCATGTGATCCTGGAACATAAATCGAACAAAATCCTGATAAGTAATGAAATTCGGGTTAGAAATACGTATTCCGATTTTTTTAATTAATTGTTTTCAAAAGTTGTGGCCTTAGGAAAAAAAGTCCATTTTTTAACCCTAAAAATGCTTACAAAATCGCGGTTTAAAAATCCATTTTTGACAAAATCGAAAATGTGGATACGTATTTCTAAGCAGAATTTAATTCTAAACAAGAAAACCTAGGCGATATCCAAATTTAATAATAACTGGTTAGAGTTATTTCCCACGCCAGTTTGAAAAGCCCCGTTTCGAGATAAACGCGTTTAAAGATAAAATTTCATACATGTTTTACATGTACATGTTTTAGGAAATCGCTTCGTAAAGCAGTAAGGAATATTCTGGCGGACTTGGAGTCTTTTCTAAATTAAAGTATACATCCCAAGGAACATTTTAAGCCAAAAAAAAAAAAATACATTTTTTTGAAAAATCAAAGTGTACTCCCCCCTTAAAAAGTTCAAATAAAAAAGAATTAGTTGGAAAGACCTTTCTTTTGCTTTAGTATGGAGAAGACACCCATGATTGGGTTGTGAGAAGGTTTTGGAAAAACTGAGGTAATTTTTCTGGATCGTGAATGTGTTTTATGTCGATTGTAAAGATTTTCTTCCGTTTCAAGCCGATGTCCTCTACTGCTAATGTCCTGTAGTATACTATAGACAAACGAACAAACAAAGCGGCATATGATAGAAATGGATATCGTCCAAAATTGACGATTTCGGAAAATTCTTGTACCCTTAATAGCATTTCCAAAGAATTTCTTCTCAATTAATATAATATTTATTGAGGCTATACTATTTATTATTTTCTTGCAATGATAAAGGGAAGACTGGGTCAACACTAATCCGTATTGATCTTTGGACCAAATTAATATCTTAGACGAATGTGCATTTGATTTCTAGCACATCCCCGATAAACTCTAAGAAAATATTTTAATTAAGTTTTAAGTACAAACCAAAGATCTTAGGGACACATTCGGGGTAATGAGCTTCGCAACTTTTTCAGCATTTGTCATTGGTTTCAAGGCGAATTTTTATGGGTTTTTCATAGGGAGTTTTCCGTATCCTTCGAGTACTTTTGCTGGTTTTTATTCAAAATTCGATCAACCATTAGTATCTGCAGTCTAGCGGTTTCATCGCGCACAGTATGTTATATCTTTCGTAATTTTTTTTTTTTAAACTTTTTTATGAGAAAGAATGTTATGCAGGGTACATTTTACAAACATATTTTGAAAATTAATAATAGATTTTACTTAATCAGTCCACACATGATCATTTTCAAAGGCATTTCAACCATTTACACAATCGAACGCACACGTTCGGCTGTCGAAAACATTTTTCCAAATTCATACATAGTTCGATAAACAGATTTGAAGTTCTCAATCGGAATGCTGCGGAATGGAAAATCAAAGTGCGAATCAATTAATATGACATCCAAAGATGTTGAATTCCATTCACTTTTTGCATTTCGTGTAAATGGAATCAACTCAATTTTCCTGAATGGCACCGTGGAAAATGCTCGGTACAAATTCTGTTTGGCTAGAACTTGGGCACAATATTTTCCATATGAACAATATCCGCCATTCCCATTTGTCTATATCAAATCCTATACGAAAGAGTCCTTTTAGCAATTTAGAATTTCTGTGTAAAAAAAGAAAAGTCCTCAAAACAGGCAAAAGTCCTCTAAACTAGAACCAATAAAGAAATCGCTTTTATATGCATAAAATTGACACAAAACAAATGGATTTTCTTTAAAACAGCGATGTCAATGGAAATAAGTGCATTACAAAAATTAGTTGTGAAGCCATATCAACGTCATCTGTAGGTTGAGGTGTCAGAGGATGTACACGAACACAATCGCAAGTGAAAGGCTTTTAAGGCAAAGCATTTTTTTACATCCTTTACTTTACTTTTTCGTAAATACTGAAATACTGAATACAAAATGTGAAGCTGTACGGTTTTCCTCACTGGAAATTCGGAGGCTCAATTAAACTTGACTTAAGACAACTTAACTTAATGATTAACCTGATTTGATCCGCGCAGTACAACTTGAAACGTAAATACAAAAACAAAACAAAAGCCAATTCGAAGCGTTAATGCTTAGGTATACTTTAAGAATTGTTGTGATCAATAAAAATCTGTCAAGCTGTTTGTGTCACAATAAAAATCGTATAAAGTGTTTGGAAATTCGAAAATTTTATTGCATTAAAAAACGAAAAATGTATCGCAATTCAAAACAAATAAAGGTGTTATAGTCAGGCAAAATACCCGACACAGACACACATGTTCAAATAATTTTTAATATCAAGAGGTGTTTTAGGCCATAAGGGGCCCCATATGCCGACTTTTGTTAAATTTCTTTATGAAAACCGCCCCTTTGCCACGCCCACTTTTCCAATTCTTTTGGAATTCTAATCGGAGGCTTAAATATACACTCAAATTCAAAGTTTTATTGAAATATTTGGAAAAAGTCCGATTTTGGGGCAGTTTTGAGATCTTTTTGACAGACCCTAGTACTGGAGCTACACTTCAAAATGATCCGATCAAGAAAATGTGATGGGAGGATAATAGTGATTTTAAAGAAAGCATACACGCCAAATTTTGTTCAAGTATCATTCGAATTTCACGTGTATGAGGGAATTTGCAAAAAATGCCCTTCGGCCACGCCCAACTTTTCCATTTTTAAATTGAATAACTTGGCTATTAATCATGTTCAACTATTAAATTTCATCACAAATATCTTGAAAAACTCCGGTTTTAGAGCAGTTTTTGTGATTTTTATAACAGACCCTAGTACTGGGGGTACCCTTAAAAATGGTCCGATCGGGTAATTTGTTCTTACTCATGTCCTCGTGAGCACGCATACCAAATTTTGTCAAGAAGCTCAACTCCTTCGATAAGAAAACTGTATACAAACAGATGGACAGACAGACAGACTTCTAAATCGAAACTCCTGGTGAAGCCGATAATTTCTAAATATATTTTTTATGGTCTATCTCGACTGGTTTTGGATATTACACACAACCACACAAACGCAATATGCCCTCGACACAGAGTGTGTCGGGTATAAATAGAGAAAATGGGTAATCTAAATTTTCTTTGAACTGCCTTAATTTATGCTGAGCAAAAATCAACATCGATAAAAGTTTCGTCGAAAACAATAACAAAAATTCCAATAGTGCAGGAATTCCAGCGCATGAATTCCTGCAAATATACAACATATCTAAATATATGGAACCAGTACGAAATGCAATTGAAATATTTGTGATGAATGCTTTTAAATTATTTATAAAACTTAATTCAATCCTATTTGTTTTAATTTAATTTTGCTTTGTGATGGTTTCGATGGCTTGGAAAAATTACAAAAATTCCAAGCCATATTTTGACTCATTCCATTAGTCGCTTTTCCATTGAGAAAAAACTTCATGTTTTGCAATCAAAACATCATCAATTTTTGAACTGAATTCCCCATCATTATATAATATTTGAAAACAAATATACATTTATGCACGCATATTTGTGCATTCATAGAATAAGTGAGCTTAATATGATGTCGAATATTCACTGGCGCTTGGAGAATAATCCTATTGACTCTACAATAAGAAGAAAATCATTCAATTTAACTAAGCCCATTGTAAAAATAATAAAATCTATTATGAATCGCATTACAAACGATTTGAGCTCAATGAAATGTAACAAGAAATTGTAATAAATTATTTCCCAAAACTGTGATCACATAACCAGTCTCATAGAAACTCTGTATGATTATTTTGAAGTTAATTGGGCCGAATTTTCTTATGAAACATTTTCAGTTATCGAACGAACACATTTAAGACTTGTAATTTTCAAGAACATTTATTTGAACTAATCACATAAAAGTATGCATTTAAATATTAAAATTCAATTTATAGAATTTTTGTGCACCAAAAATTATCATTTTCCTTAGTCAGAACCAGAATACGCTTTAAACAAACCAATTTTTACAGAAATTTGTTATGTATTTATGGAGATATTTCATAGTTTACACGTAGAAGGTCGAATTGAAATATCGCCTTTTCTTCAAAGGGCAGACGAATGCGGATAGTATTACATGCTCTCCTTTCCACTTTCTACACCAAACCGTACCAACTATTCTTTTTGTCCATTTAATGTTGTGTTTTCCCTTTTTTTTATTTTTAACCTTTCAAATATTGGCCAACTTTCAAAGCTTACAGCTCTTAACGGCTACATCCTTCGAATATTGTTCCTTCCTATAATATACTTTATACCCTAAAATTTTTTTTTTAATTGTCCTTCCAAGCCCGTTTGCATAATGTAAAGGGGTTCAAATCTCGAGTTTTGATATATTCAAAGGGAAAAATCTAAGAACACTGAAAAAATGCAACCCTGGAGAGAAATTGTGTCTTTTTGAAGCATTTGCTTAGAAAACTAATTGCAGATCCATGATATAGGAGAAATAATTAAGTTTCTTACGCTTAATTATTTTATGCAGTACAATACAGCTCCTCATATTAATGAAGTTTTTAACATTAAAATCCAAAAGTCGTTCAGCCGTAATGCTAACATGAACAAACCGAGTTAATCCAAACACATACATATCTATCCTTCTGACAAAAAGAAAACGGATTCAGGAGTTCTTTTTTGATGGCGAATGATATCTAATTATAATTAGAATAATTATTTTTGAAGCCTTAACAAATGGTTTTACTGGAAAAAAAAATTATTTGACACTTTTCTGTTATACGAGTATCATGGAGTAAAAGGGTTAATAAAACCATTTACCACGAAACAAAAACCACGCTTATTTAATAGGTACAATATAATGCAGTTAAGGGTTGCAAAACAAAATGTATTGTCACTCAAACGACATGTTGGACGAAGTTCACATAGCGAAAGATTAACAAGGCTTTTATATACCTTTCAGGGGGCAGCACGCCTTTCCGAACCGGCAAGACCTTTTTATACATAACTTGAGGAAAATTTGTTGATCATTTTTTGGGCTTCTTGTCGGCTAACTTATGAAGCGAGAGGCTTTGGTTTCAACTCCCAGCTAAGATCGTGGATGTTTGTGTCGTATTTTCTCTTTCTGTTCTTCCTTGTTTTCCCATTATTTGTGGTATCACAACGGGCTCATGTTAGGCCTAAGTGTGTCTTTCTTAAACTAACCTAATCTTCGGGCTTTCTTTTAGTCTTTACTCTTCAAATATTCAAATGCTTCGTTTGTGACATTAAATTTTGAATTATTTTTGTTGTCGTTGGTATTTTATTGGTTGTTTTTGAACAATTTATTTATTTGTACTTACCCACTTTTTCACTAGTCGTAGTAGCTGACTCTTATAAATCCAAATTTGTTTTCCAAAGCAATTTCTCTTCGGAGTCAGTTTCCAATATTAACAGACACAAATTGAATATCCTGTAAATTAGAGAAAACTTATAAACTTTACCTTCACGATAATGATTAAATCATGTTACAAAAATAAATAAAAATTCAATGCTTAAATAGTAAATGTTATTAAAAGACAGACCAAAGTACAGTATAAATAAAGGACAATCTCCTTATTTTAATGAAGATTTTCAATTCTGTTGAATGTCGTTAGACCCACGCGAAAAAGACGCGTTGTATGGAGTCGTACCATTATATTTTTGGAAATTAATTTGAATTTCTTTTCTTTTATGAAATGTCGTAGACTTCAAAGGACAATCGGTTTAAAAGAGCTTTCAATCATCATTTATGCGAATTTCTTCTAAATGAAAAGCTCGGAAAATATACGTAATTTCACCTGCTTTAATATATTTTCGAATAAATACCAAAGAGAATGAGCGTTTTTACTAGTTAATGCAAATGTCATGAGTCATGACCTTTCGAGTGGTCATTTCTCCAGCACAATATGACATGAAGTAGGTACGTATGTAGTTATTCAAGAAGCCCGATTGAAATCGAATTGTGATTCTAAAAGCCACATATTAATTCGCACATTTTGAGACACGTGACATTAATATGTTAAAGTATCACTCAGAGGATGGTTCATTTTATTTGCAAATTAAAAATAGCCTTTTTCAACTTTCGGTGGAATGTATTGATTTTTTTATAAAATATTTAATGTGAAGTAAAATGGGTCGCGGCGCGGCGAATGAACTTTGAAGCAGTTTTGCGATTCTGTCCGATTGCGTCGTTTTCATGGTCCTACAAAAATCAGATTTAATTTTCAAGGAGCAAAATTTGCTTCCCTCTTCATCTCTTTTGTTATTTTTTTAAGTTTTTATTCTGTTGAAAAGGCTCATGTTTTTAAAACAATTAAAACCAAAAAAAAAAGAAAAAAGAGAATTACCGGAGCATATAATTACGCAAATTAGCATACATGAGCAAGGTAAGAAAAAATTCGTATAAAAAAGAATAAAGTGCTGCAGCAACAGAAATGATAAAAAAAAAATATTAAAAACAATTGAATAAATGCGAGAGAAAAACGTAGGCTTTAATTTTATGGAAAGAGAATATGTAAGAGTTCAAATTAACTTCCAAGTTTAGTTCGTTTGTATTTATTTTATTTTTCATTAATTTTAATTTTTTTATTTGTTTTTTGTTGTTGTTGTTGTTTCATGTTTTAAAAATTCATGACTTTAAAAGCATTGGGATAATAATAAATAATTAACAAAGATATTAAATATTGTAAAATTTAATATTTACAAATATAAAACTCTTCCTTATATAATCAATTAAGGCTTTAAATGACAAATTTGCCAAGTGATATTGAAATAAAAATATTTTATTTATTATTAACTGTTATTATTTAAATTATTTTATCTCTTTACGCTTTTACGTTTTTTTAAATGTCTCAAAATGCCAACTTTTGATTCAAGTCAGTTTTTTTTTTTCAATGAAAAGTATTACTAGGAGGGTCGGCCTCCGTGGCGTAGGTGGTTAAGATGCCAACTTACGAAGCGAGAGGTTCTGGGTTCAACTCCCAGCTCGGACGTGGGTGTTACTTGTGTCGCGTTTTGTGTTTCTGTTCTTTCTTGTTTTCCCATTTTTCGTGGTATCACATCGGGCCCATAGGGGGCCTAAGTGTGTCACCCTTCATGGTAGCAGCCACACGTAACCAACCTACTAACCCAATACTGGGAGGGTTGTTTGAAAAATTAGCAGAAGGCAGGGCCGGCGTTAGTGGTAGGTATGTTACGGTTGGTAGTGCTACCCATCTGAAATATTTCTATGTGGGTAAATACCCACCTGAAAAAGTATCTTGATTAAAAAGCAATAACAACAGAATTCCCAATACCAACGTAGATTTAATTTCTATCATTTTGTGTTTAATAAAAAAAATGTGACCGGCTTGCGAAAACATATGTACATTAATTATGTAATACTACGTTTATGCGTCAGCTTTACGCAAATAAAAATAATTAGCAAATAGTTAACTCACTGTTTATACGGCAGTTCAAATACGCAAATAGCGAAACTTTTCAGTGCTGCCCGACTAAAAAATACAATTGCGTGGCAACATATGCATTTGTCGGAAGCCTATGTTTTGCATGGGTTAGTTCTACCATGTCGTTAAAAATAGGAAAATCGTCAAAAATAAGTGGCAACACCTTGACCCTTATTTGCAAATAGCTTCGTTATTCACGACTTATTTTCGCGACTTGCTTATTTGCAAATAGATTTCAACTCAGTGTTTATGTTATGTGGGGAAATTTGCTATTTGCAATATTTTTATTTGCAAATAAGGCATTCGTTTAAACGTAGTATAATATAGCGCCTATCAAACAATAAAAAATAAATTTTACATACATATACTCCTCAATTTTTTTATAATAAATAATGTGTGCTTTATTAAATGAAGTTTATTTAGCAAGGTGTCAACTTTTACTATAATAATAATTTGCTAGCTTTATTTCCAAATAAGGAAAAAATATATGCAGAAGCATATGAATGCGAATTGAAATGCAAAACACTTACCCCTCCCACTCATTCAAAACCCATCGTTCGTGCACCCACCTGCACTATTTACATTCCGCCGGCCCTGGCAGAAGGTAGTGCAAAAACTAGAAGACAACGAGAACCCTGTGCAAGAGGAACTTGAAAATGAAAATCCTACAGTGTAAAATCACTAAATTGTCTACTTGTCGGGGTCATACGCCGACCATAATTATTGAAATATTAATTATAAATCATATTATCGAGATTATAAATATAAATAATATTAAGTGTATTTATATAATAAGTGAGATGGAATAAAATTGAAAAAAAAATACTTATAATATACCAATTAACTTTGCGACTAAAACGCATTTTTGCACAGGAATTTTACTAAATACAAGTAATTAACGTAATCGTCATTATTCTGTAATAAATGTTTAGCAACATGAAGTAAATATATATATTTTTTAATGAAATTCGTCGCAATGTTAAAACCACGATATCTCAAAAACTAGACCCAATCTACAAAAAAAAAAAAAAAAAACAAGGGTTGATCGGTCTGAATTCAGTGCCCCCTAATTATGTTTACCAAATTTTTTCCAGGTTGTCGGTAAAAAAAATACTAAATGCGTGAACAGTATTATTAATAAATTGGACTATAAATATCGAATAGAAAATTTTAAGGAATTTGCAATTATATCCAATTTCTGAGTACAATTCTCAGAGTTTCGATTGATGACAAGCGGCACGTCTACATAGAAGCAATCTTTTATCAAACGAAATTTCGAAACATGATCATTTCAGATATTATTGATTGCATGTTACTTCAAAATAAAATGAGGAAAAAATGTTAATAGAAATTGCTCTAAAAAGAGCAATTCTTCAAAAGAAGACTTAGATTAAGAAGAAAAAGTTGTCCATAACGAAAGAAATACGGAAGCAATTTTACGGCTATCTCGAAAGACGTTTACTATCGTAAATAAATCAGAAAACCACAGCTAATTGTTTACGTGCGGTGGCATCCCTAGCTCCTGCAGATAGATACATCAATACGACATCTCATTTCGACTTGAGCACATGTGACAAATCATTATGAATGACTGCCTTGTATCTCTCCTTGTCCAACGGCGACCACGACGAAGATGACGCCGCGACGATAGCGATGGGTGGGACGGGATGAATGCTGGCCCGATTCACTCGCATATGGTTGCAGCCTTATTGCGATTTGTCGTCGGGTACCCATAATGACAAGCAATAATTCAATTTACGTCATTCAGTGGTGTTGCTGCTTGTCTAATTAAGCTGACACAGCTTTGACAAACAACGCTCGTAACTCAAATAGCGGGTGTGAGATAATCATTGCACTGTTCTATTTGACTACTGACATCTATTCGCTTTAAGTGTTGATTTCGAAAATTTCACACAGGCACGCATGTGCTCACAAAAGAATACATAAATATATGTATGTGAATGTCCTTGCACAATCCTTGTTATGATTTCATTGTCTTCATTTCACTAGAATTTTTCTAATAAATCGAGTAGAAAACCAGACAACTTGACGACGCGTGCAAGAAATCGTGCAGAAGAAGTTTTTGTCTCCGAAGCACAAACATATTTTTTTTATTTGTTTGTTTTGTTTTTGTTTTAGAAAGTAATCCATTGGGGGCAGCCGTTTGGCATTATGAAACTATTGTTTATAAAGGACACAAAAAATTGTGACACATAATAAATCATTTCTATTTGGGAACATGACTTCCGCATAAGTTTCACTTTATTTATGTATTACTTTGTCGTATGTTTTTGATCGTAAGCGTCAAATGTTTATCGGTTCGGAAAGGTCAAAATTTTTGGATATTATAATAAGGACGTTTGAGGAAAATAAATAAAATTCTGAAGTAGGAAAATTAATTGCTTATAAGAAATATCTTAAAGTAATAACCATCCAATAATGTGGAGGTCAATTTCTGATACGGGAGTATGAGTTCACATCGAAATTTAATTAATTGCTAAAAAGGATACTCTTGAAGGAGTTGAATGGGGTTTGGATACCCTAAAATAAGAGTCAAAAGTTATAAACAAATATCAATTAAGTAAATTGATGGGCAAATTTAGAGAGGGTATGAATATGACTGGTTGGGCAATACAAACTTAGAGAGCAGAGCCCGATCCAGCTTTTCTGCTGCTCCGGACAAAAAGAATATTTTCCGACCCTTCGATGGCACCAATGAGGTAGTGTTTTCGAATATCGATAATGCTCTGGGAATTTGCCCGGCTTGCCAAAAAATCCAAAGTACTTAGGCTATCGAATGATTTGAGCATAACAAAAGCAATCTTATTAAATATTCATAAAAATCCTGTATTTTCTTTAACTTTATGTTCTCTTAACCCAATATTTGATTAACCTGCATACATATATACATTTATATATATATTTTACTTACAAATCATCAAACGAATGCACGCGAATACTTTCATATCATTTCGATAGTCGATTGAGCTAAGCTACTTCCGACCTCGAAAAGGTACATTAAAAAATATTTACGCCTTCATTTTTAAAGGTTGCTCACACCGACACACTTACCCACGCACACACACACAAAGGATTTAAGTGCAAAAACACTTTGTATTCCATTGAAAACGAAACCTTTTGGAGCTGCTTAGCCTCTTGCCTTTTTATATGAACACATAAAATCGTGTACTTTATTTTGGGTTATGGACATTTCGTTTCAATATTTTTTTAATAAATCAAAAACAACTCAGGTTGTTAATGTACCTTTTTTAATCCATTGCCTCCATTATGTCTACGCACCCACGTAACTCAAACGGGCAAACGATTTCATTCTGATCTGTTTAAGTGGGCCCCCAGCATTGGGGACCATTGCATTGCTTCTTCGTAGCTAGTTCAATCGTCAAATATGAGAACTTTTGTTGAGTGATTTGAAAATCCCGAATCGTCATTTGAACTGTGAAAGGATATCAAGCCACAAATAGTTAATGTTTTGGTTGCACAATTTTTTAAATCTTTTTTTGTAAGTGGATCCTCTATGCCAGTTTTGGGATGAGTTTATTCAAGATTACGATAACTGCCTGACAACGTCACGAACACATCAAATTATCATCATTTATAGTTAGAGTTTCTAATCAGTAATATCACTTCTGTAGAGGAACTGGGGCTAGTTGTAACAGGGCCATCTTTATATTTTTAATGAGTTTTAAACCATAAGACAAAGAACTTAAGGACTTTTGTCTTAGGAGAAATGAGCTTCGAGACGTTACCAGCACTTCTTCATTGGTTTTAAATGAGTTTTCGTTCTTTGTGCGAAATTTGTTCCGAGCCTTAGTTATATTATAACTACAGTTCTTCTCTCTATGTTAAAAGCTAAAACGATTTAGTTAGAGAAATAAAATATTTACCTATTTACGGAATGCAGCCCCAAGCAATTAATTACGAAGCTAAATTCTCTCCTACAATATTGCAGATCGAATTAAAATTGACCTGCTTCCTTAATTTTTCGAAGGCTTTCAGGCATTGTTTAGTAAAACTTTAAAACATATTTTTACATATTTTTACGAAATGGAATCAAGACAATGAAAATTGTGTATTTAATATTAGAAGAAACCCCTTGGAGTGCAGAAAAATTCAATTTTTTAGTGAAGAATAAAATTCAGAGAAATTCACAGCATATCCGAGAGATGAAATAAATTTAAAAAAAAAAACACTATTCAACGCTTAATTCATTTGAAGCTGAAAACCAAAAAAAAAAAAAAAAAAATTGATAGAAAGCTTAAAACTTCTTTGTTATGAGGCTTTCCAAAAAGCATTCAATTTAAAATATTCATCAGAATTTTCACCAAACATACCACAATAACCATAAAAGAATCAAAAGCATAGATTTTTGACCATCATGAGTTATATTGGAAAGCTTTGAATTTTATATGAGTAAAACCTGTGGTCTGCCGTGATGAAAAGCGGTTTTACGACACAATAAAGCTCTATTTAAGTGAATATTCAAATAAAAAAAAAATATATAAATAAACTACACCATTTGACTTCTCTCTATAATCCTACTGAATAGCGACTCTGGCGTGAGTTTCAAAAGTGTGCACATATAATGGGGTTTAAAAGCGTACAAAACAAAATAAAAAAACACCAGCTTTCATGAATCGCGTACATATAATATTTGAATTCAGTCCTTTACTTGGAAAATACAATGGAAAATCCATCCCGTGTACTTCTTTTGAAGTTTTGAAAACATTTCGAAAGCACTTAGACTACAGAATCTAAGCTCTCTGCTGCATGCTCTGCATATAAGCTTCTTCTTTTTATTTCTGTTTCCATTGTTTCAACATAAAGACATCGTCCTATTGCATGAAAGTTTTGTATTTATGCTTCTGGCATTCGTGTTTAATGCAGCGACCGAGACTTCTAATTGACTTTTCATTGTCGCACAACCGACGGTGGTAAGCAAAACATGAACTCTCAAATGAAACGACTTGAAAATGCGGTGTATTTGCTGTTGCTGTTCAAAGCAACTCATTTCCTATAAGCCAAAGAAAATATGACTTCTTAACTTTATAGACTTTTTCAGTATTTGTTTTTTTTCCTATATTCATAACCAGAGTGAGTAAAAAAAAGCCCGAAAAAACTCAAAAATAAGCGCTATAAAAAGCTCGACAAAACAAGGAAAATAGTCCAAAAAATATGCAGTTAAAATTTACTTTTTATTCAGTGGACTTATTAAAATATCGTCGGCTTAAAGTGTAAACCTGCTAACTAACAATTTCAAAACTTTACAGGGTAAATAAAAAACACTTTTTTTCAAGACTTCAAAGTAGGGAAGGAGACCCAAAATATGGATGGTTTATTTTGTTCCTATATGAAGTCTCTTCTAAATTCGATTCTGTGCACCATAGAAAGTCTACTTGGAGTCACTTGTTGGTGTTAGCTGTGAACTTTGACCACAGTTGGACTTAGTAGTTTTACTCATCAC
Organism: Chlorops oryzae; assembly: GCA_020466095.1. Lineage (NCBI taxonomy): Eukaryota > Metazoa > Arthropoda > Insecta > Diptera > Chloropidae > Chlorops > Chlorops oryzae. The sequence continues at coordinate 95,981,005 of CM035807.1, forward strand.
CAATTTCTCCGTATTTAGCATTTGAAATCAAACAAGATTTTTTTGCCTGACGATGCAGTGTCCTTTTTTCTTTCGAATGACACGTAAAGTCGGAATCGGTTAAAAGTGGACTTAGCAGGTTTACACTTTAAGCCGACGATATATGACTTTTAAATTTTCAAACAAAAAATGTTGGCGCTTCTTGCTTAAAAGGTTTTTATACAATGAAAAAGATCGTTCAACGTCTGAAGAGGTAAAGGGGCTAAATTTTAAAACACACTCAAACGTAAATACGCGATCGAACGTATTCGCCAGCATTGGACACAGCCCTTAAAAGAGTCATTGACAAAGGAAAGCAATAAAGCAGAAATAAAATCAGCTGAAAAAACGCAACATTGTTGATTTTTTCGGAAATTAGGTAGGAAAAGGCATTTAAAATAGTACAATTAACCAAAAATATGGGAAATATGCACAACAAATAGCTCGCACTGCTAAAATATGCAAAAAAAGTAAAAAGTAGCTCGCACTACTAAAATATGCAAAAATAGTATGACGTATGCAAAAACAAGCATTTATTCACTCTGTTCATAACACAATGCTATAGCATAATTACGAAAATCTTGTATTGGCAATTTGTTATTTGTATGAAGCCTACTCACTTCACAAAGCCGAAGATGTTAAAATTCCCACAGACAGTTATAGAGTTAGAGCGTAAAACGTGAAGAAACTCAATTTTCGCGATGTGGTCATACTTTAAGGGCTATATAACTTAAGAACCGTGCAAAGTATTAAATAACCAAGATCAGTCTTAAAAACTTGAACCTACGATTTGAATACAATTATGGCTGCTATAAGCACGCAAAATGTGTTATTCTTTCCCTCTTCGGACACACTCATAGAGCTAACTCAAGAACCAGTTGAGATTTTAATTATGTTATAGATGCGTGTTTTTATACTGAAATGCCAAAAATTTAGAGACCCAGAACTTGAAGATCGGATGCCAAGTCTAGAAGCTGTGGAAGGAAAACTGAATTTTTCAAAAAATTCTATATCATCAGAATGTTTCTCTTTATTTGACCATATCTCAGAATCTAATTACTATATATAATAAATTTAACCTACTTTGGACAGCTAAAAATTCTGCGCAAATTTTGAGGGGCAACACAATACAAACATACCATTATTGTGGCTTTTATTAGCTCAAAGATTAAATTTTTTTTATTATTTTGCAAAAATTTATCGATTTTATGCTACACATGTTTAATTTTTTTTTTTTTTTTTTGAACCAAAAGTGAAGATTCAAATCGGCTCTTAACTTCAATATGCATTTCTTGAAGTTAGAAAAGCGGTTTGAAGTTCAACTTCGCTTTTACATATTTACAAAATTTTGGTAAGAAAAATTTTTGCTCAGTAAAGTATGCTTTAAATATGTAATCTGAGCCCTGCTCATTGGAGATTGAAATGCGTCACGCAAATTATTTGCGTGATGTCTCGCGGTCTCTATTAGAGATGGGCCCTAAGACTCAACTAGCTCAGTTTTAGTTATGAAAATGTGATGAAAAATATTCATAAAAAAGTATAGACCCTTCTGCACACAATCAACCGTAGCAATAAGTAAAATACATTTCTATATATGTGTCTGAAATGGAAAGCCAACATAGAACCAAAACAAATATGTTACGACTATAATTTAAAGCAAAGAATAAAATGGAAATGCAAGCAAGAAATTCTGATTACTTCCGGTCAATAAGCGTAAAAAAATGAAAATTCCAACTGGCATAGAAACTCAAATAAGCGTTATTCATAACGCATGTTAGCATACTTGAACGAAGTGGGTATCTTTAAGGCTAAAGCTACACTTCCAGCCTGTAGGTACCTTTACACACTTTACACACAGAGGTTTATTTCGAAAAAAGTGCATTTAAAGTGCTTTATGTGGTTTTCCCCTCTCTCACACCCTCTCTCTCTCTTCCTCTCTTATACACACTCTCATAGCCATACAAGTTCACAAATACGGGAAACAAAAGCCGGCAAGCCCGTGCGTATGCGTACTTCTTAGCGCACGCATAAACATAGCGCAGCCACATACGGCAGTGTGTACGTCTGCTATTGAATTCATTGCATTTTTCTTTTGTCTGCAGCTACTACGACTTTAGAGATTTCTCAAAGTCTTACCACCATTGCCACTAACTGTAAGTCATCAACAACAGATAAAAGTCGTGTGTGCTTTTTTCCCACTTTTTCTTCTTTCTTTTGTTTCTACCCTTCATATGACGCTCTTGTTACGCACTTATTGACATAACAGCACACATATGTCGCCTAAAACCCTACTTACTTTCCTTTGGTTTTTTAATCAGGCTTGTTCGCGTGTATATTTCTTTTTCTATTTTTATTTTTTTTATTTGTATTGCATTCTACGCTATAGAAATGGCAACTGCAATTAATGTTGACTTTCTCAATGGTCTTCAAACAAGAATGCAGCGGAAAAGTTGCTCTGATCTTTCTCATTTAGCAAATACAATATCATTTGGTTCCTCTTAACTTTTGCATTTGCTTTTAAGTGAACTTTAAACACTTTTGTAGACACCACTCGCGAATCTGTGTGTGTGTGTGTGTGCCGATAGCTATGTTGGTTGTCATTGTGAGCATTTGTGCAGAGAATGAAGCTCATCTTTACACCGTGCACTTTCATGCTATAAATGGTTTAATTAAAACGGTATAATGTGCATTAAAAGAGCGTGCATATGCTATCGAGTGAGTCCTTCGGTATGGCATACCTTTGGGTGTGTTTGCTTACACATGCGAGTAAGTGCAAAGTTGAAGCTCATTTCTAATGCACTCATTGAATTCAGCCAGCGAAACCACTTACCCGACTTAGCCCACTTAACCCAAGAGTGTCGCTTCGTGTAATTGCAGGTGCGGTTTAATGAAAAAATTTACTTCTCTCGTCATTAAAAAAAAAAAAAAATCCAAGTGGTTCTCTAAATTGCTGGAATTCTTGAGATGTGGATCTGTATCTTTTTTTTTTGTGAGATAAGAGTGCATTTGAGGTTAAGGTTATGTTTCGAAGCAGGCAAAACTGTAAAATTGTTTGAAAAAGTAGATCGTTTCGGCAGCACAAAAATTATGAAGTGTTTTAGACGGTTGATTCCAAGAACTTGTCTTAAACTTTTTTTGTAGGTACTAATTAATTAATACTCTAGATATTTTGTACATTCAGAAAAAGATCTAAAAATTTTATCAAGCTTTACCTTCGCTCTCTTAACAGTGACATACGAATCGACGCATCGAAAGCAGGTCCTTGAAGATACACTAGATTCATGACCAGTGCTTCCATTGAAGGGAAAATTTTTGCATAGGCATTGCCCGGAATTTAGAGCAGTTCCCGAATAGACCGTCTTAAATGAAAAAAATATCGCTATTCGATCATGCTTGGAAAATACCAAAAGTTTATTTCAGGAGAGGTATTCATGAAGCAATAAGTTTTAGAAAAAAAAGGAATTAGACAACCAAATCGATAAGTTTGTTAATTACGCAGCCAAACAAATACTCGCAATTAATTATTTTCAATGTTTTGATTTGATTTTTATGAAAGAACAGCAAAATATGGCTTAAATCAATTATTAAATGTCCAAAGCAAAATGCACAAATTACATGCACCCCAACAAATAAGCCTTGTTCCTCGCACATGAAGTTGAATATGCTAAATGTATCTAAATAAATCATGCAACATGAAGCTCATAAACATTTGCACAAATTAGTTGCGTTTAGCTTATGTTTGCAGTCCTCATTTTTTTTTTTGTTATTTTCGGTGGTTTGTTTCGATTCGTTTAGTTTAGTTTCGATTTTTTTTTTCTGCTGTTATGTTTTATGAATGTAAATGAGAGCATTATGCGGATACAAACAATTCGAAAAAGGATACGAGCAAATAGGTCTGAGGGTTTGTGACTGCTACATGTACGAGGCATATGTTGGTAGTTTACGCTACACGCTCGAATGGACAATGCACATGCGATATTGTTGTAAGACACGATGCGGCATTGCAACGATTTTTGCACTTGGATGGTCTTGTGTTCGATAAGTAATTTTTTTTTTTTTTAGTTGGTTTAACCAAAAAAGGATCACAGTAAACAGTTCGGTAATGAGTTTTCGAGATGTTTTGACCTCAAAGTTTAGTTTTGATTGAAGCAATGTTTACCTAACCTTTGAAGAATTTTTTTCTGTTTTTAGAACTGGAAAAAATTTTAAAAATTGTCCTTAAATGGGCCGAATGCGGTCAGTAGAGTATATTTGGGTCTGGCGAGTGGCAACGGAAACACTCATATCTCTGCTGGATTTTTGTCGGCCATTAATAATCCCAAGAAAAATGTGCTAGAAATGGTATAGAGAAAAGTTATTAACCCTTTCGACTTTCAACGTTCTTCGTTCCTTCAAGTGCAAATATATATTTCCTCTATTCTTGATACAAATTTCGTGGAAGCATTGCTTATCAAGTAGTGATAATCTTAAGGGCGTCATTAGTTTGTTCACCATTCAAGTTAAGAAATATTTGATTTCGAAGTAAAAATTTCTTTTATATTTATAACATGCGTTTTAATAAATTTCTCGTTTAAATCCTTTTTGAGTTCGATAAACGACAAGCACTTCAAAGTATGCTTCAATGTTTTCATCTGTTCGCTTTTAAAAACCGACTTAAAGTATAGAAAATCATTTTGGGTAGTTTTACTTTTTTATAGATTCTCCGCTCCATTTTGCTTACCGCACACAAAATTCCTTTCTTACAGACCATCTCCCCTAAAAAAGAAAGGAATTTAAATACATTTTTGATTCCCTTCAAATATGGCTACCTGTTTCGGTTGCTCGCTACACTTTAAAGGTTGAGGAAAGTTGAAATTAAGCTGCTTTATTTTGCATGTTCAAAGATGTAATCAATAAACAAAAAAAAAAACTTTGAATGATTACATGAAATGAAATTTTAATTGAATTATTATGAGTACAACTTGACCTATTTAAGGATGGCAGTAAAGGTTTCATTAAATGTTAATACCCTTCTTTCCAGTTCAAGCTTTAGAATTGCTCATCGAATTTATTTTAAGCTTTTTTGCCATGAAAAATAAAATAAATTTTAATATTTGAAACTTACAACGAGAGAAAAGAACAGAACAAAAACTTGAGTCCAAAAGTTTAGCATGAATTATGCTTCAGAAAAAGGTCAAATGTTTTATGTGCCACTGGTATTTTGTATCAACAATGCTACCCCATAACGGCACCTTTGACACTTGAAACTGACATTTCCGGAAAACGAATCAGACACCAAATACACAAGGAAGAACTGTTGCGAAGCCAACGCCTTTTCCCAAACTTCCCTGCAAAAGGGTTTATGTTTACGTTTCTGTGTTTGTTTTTTTTTTCTCTCTTATTTTTATTGTTTTTTCTTTTATTTTTTATTTTATTTTTTTTTTACTTTTGGTTTTGTTTTGCATAGTTCGGTGTTCGTTTTCCTCGAGAAATTCTATCTCATATTCGGAGAGAACAAATCCCTTAAGTGTACCCTAATCACTTTTGCAAAATAATTCGTATCTCTGTTCGGTGCGTGCGTCTAGGACCGGCCGGCCATGCGTGAAGTGAGTGCTCTCACTTTAAACTTTATGTAGACCTTTTTAAAAGGACTCAAAACGCATTAAAGCACAAAACTTACACAGAAAGACACAGACATGGATATACGCCTTGTTTATCTGCCTCTATATTTACGATACACCATTGACCGCAATATTAACAACAGCCAACTTAACGCTGTACAGTATTTATGAGATCCCTTTAGATTATCCCAATTGTTTTTGCTTTCTTATTTTTATTTTTGTATCTTTTCATTATTTTTTTATTTTTTGCCCTATTTTTGAGGGGTTTGACAAAGTTTCGAGGGTCGAATAACGAATCTGGAGCACAGACTTTTATCTCTTATACATACATTATAATAAATAAGTGCCTAAAATTGACATTCAGAAAATGAAGTATGTTTGTTTATGTGCGAGTTTAAAGAAACAAGTAAGAAGGTGATTAATTTATTGAGCAAAATGTTCATTTAACCTCATTAGTAAGAACTAACTTATTGAAAGGAAATCATTTGAGCATTTAAGGGTGCAGAGCAATGGAACTGAACTTCACCTTTTTATCGCCCAAGCTTCCCGTTTACCAGTTACAATGGTGAATGCTATAAATGAATTATTTATTCTCAGCACAAATGGCACACCTCACTTAAGGGAAGTTTTTCCTATTTATGCTACTCTGATTAGAGTAAAAAACAAAAGGATTTTTTTTTTTTTTGTTATTAGGAAAATCGAAACAATTCCGATCGCATCGTATGAGCTGCGGAAAAATTGGGAAAAACAAACACGAGAAGAAGAGAGATTTTCTCGTACCAATCCCAACGCTCAGAGGCGTAATCATGGCAACGCAATGTTATCGATGTAGGACAGAGTCCTGCAATACAAAGTAACGATGTTTTCATTCCCGATGCGGAAGCTGAAGCCGAAACCCTCTCCCGGCTCGAAGACGCGAAGCCAGCAGAGTCAAATGCGTCTATCATTTGCGAATATAATTCGAAGGCATCTCGTTGCTATCGAAGTGAAAGCGGAAAAACACCGAATGAAATTTGAAAACGGAAAGCATCAATTGCCTGGTATAGTGTCAATAACGAGGAAAAACCAGCAAATCAAGGGAAATGCACTCGCGTGGAAATTACGTGCACGATGCTTCTTTTAATGATGCCACTTCCACAGCTATATTAAATGAGAACGTAATTTCTTTTGCTTTCGCGTCGAACCTCGTTTATGTGAAGCGTTCCGAGAAAATGGATTTCTACTTTAGATATCTTGAATTAGCAGTTGGTTCTCAGTAGTTACTTGGACTGCTCTACAACTCTTGTAAAACACGGCATAATGTAACTAGATTTTTAATCTAGGTACTGAAATGCAGACCTTTTAATATCTCGAATTTGAAAAATGTAGTTACACCATTTTCAAAGTAAACGGTCCAAAAACTGTGGTCTCGGCAGTAAACATGGGGAACTATGGAATTAAGCACATTTAAATCCGAACTTTATTTTTTCCAGACCCATTATTTCAAATCAATCTAGTCATTATTGCTTTTCGAAACGAAAAACAAGTGGATTTTTCAGTTCAAAGTTATGTTATGTTACGTATACGAAAATCCAAATTGAGTTGTTTTAGGAAAACCTTTATATCGTGGAAAAGGTTTGTGATACAGTTCTGAGATTTGATATTTTCTGCACATAATTGATTGGCCTGCCATTGAAGATATCGATATTGAAAAAGAGGCTGTTAATGGTTGTGTTATTTTCATTTAAACTAAAAAAAAAAAGAAAATTTTATATAATTTTTTCAATTTTTTGACTTTGAGCACCATTTTACACAATTCATTTAAAGTTTTTCCATTTATTTTTGGTATAATATTAAAGAATGATCTTTAAGAAATACAAAAGGTTTTACAATTTTGAAAAAGCTTTAACCACATTTGAGAAAAATGAGTAGGAATGAAGCAATGGTGCTAAAAATTTCAAACGCAATTTTCTCGAAATTCTGACGTGATGGAATTTTTTTTGATATTTTGCAATTATTCAGGAGGATACGGGCTTATAGTCGAAAAGCAGGCATGTTTTCAAAGAATTTTTCTCTAGAATAATGCTTAGCCACGTTTGATGTTAAAGATATACGTAATTGAAAAATTAAAACAAAAAATGTTGATATATAGGGTGAATAATCCGGCTTTGGCCACTTACCCCTTTCTGGCTATTCGGGTTTTTAGGCGTTGTAATTAGAGCATAGAAAATTATACCAAAACTTAATATAACCCAAAATTACGTTAATAAAACATTGGCTGTAATTATTGTAAGAATATTTGACAGATTATACATTTTATTTGGAGTTTGTGTGTTATTTTTTTTTCATAACTTTAATCTAGATGATGTTCGAGAAAAAAATATTTTCCATATAAAAGGTAACTTGATTTTTAATAGTATTTTGTATATAGTATCTTTGAAACTCGTGACAATAACAACCAACACTTTAAATTTTGAAGACTTCAAAGTGAACAAAACTCTTAAAATGGTCAAAACCGGATTGTCTGGCCTAATAAGTATAATAAATCCTACCTACTTATCTGCCTACACTTCTACCCAAACTTATTTCTCCGTCTGTAAATTTCCGATTTCATAAATCGAAAATTCTAAGAAGAGCTAATGGCATTGCCATGTTCGTCTAGTTCTTTTAAAGTAAGTAAAATTCTAAATAATTTCATAAGCAACACGATTAATCGGATTAAATTGATAGATTTATTTGATAATTCTCGGAAAAAGGTGAAATCTATTAAAATGGTCTACCAATCACGTCAAAAGGTGATGTTATTTTGTTTTTTTTTTTCTTTTTTGAAAAGGAATTGCAATTCTATTAAAATAATTCTTTTGAATGATAAGCTCAATTCTTAGGGAATTTAAGCTCTCACTCGTGCATTTAAAATTCTTGAAATATTTTTGATGTTGAAAAATGTTTAAAAAAATTCGTTCGTATTTTGTTTTTTGTAGCAATTTGTGTGCAAATATTCTCAATGGAAGTTCGCGCTGATGATTCCATCGATACAAGAGAAGGTGTCGACTTGGTATTGAAATGCCGATTCACCGAGCATTACGAACCGAAAGATTTCACATTCTATTGGGCACGTTGGACCTGTTGTCCGACGCTATTCGAGAACGTTGCCATCGGTGATGTACAGCTGAATACAAATTATAGGTAAGCCACCAAAAACAAAAAAAAAAATATCATTTTTTGCTTTTTTTTAAAACTTTGTTCTATTTTTGTGGGCTGAATTTTGACAACAGCTGTCAATGATTTACATTTTTCCACTCGCTTTGGCGATTTACATCACACTTTTTTTTTTGGTTTTGAAAATGCTTGAAAAAATTTTATGCCATTAAAAACATTTGCCATTGAGGCATTAATTTTCACTTCAAAAAATATTCAAAAAACAAAAAGGGAAAAAGGAGAATTAAATAAAAATTCAGTTTTCAGTTTTTGTGGTCGCCGTTTCGCTTTGTTCATTGAATTCTATAGAAAAAGTCAATTCGCACGAATAATGATGTGCTGCGGACATTGAAAATTATTAACGACTTCAAAGGACTAATGCCAACGGGACCGCATGAGTGCGATAAAAATGCATTAAATCAGTATGAGCTTCAAATTAACATAATTGAGTGATAATCGCGTTAAAAATACAATTTGTTTTTTTAAATTATTAAGGGTATTAAAGTCGGAAGTGTCTGACAATATGCTATAGTATAAAACAATTCGGGCATAAAACTAAAATGAATTTAGCAGATATGTATCTACGGGATCAATGAAGAAGCTAACTATTTTCTTGGTTGAAAATGAGCCATTAAAAAAATAGCAAAATTGTTTTAGAAAAGATCGCTTGTGAATAAAATAGAAGTTATAAATTTTGATCGTCTATAAAAGATATTTCTAATAATATTTCTAGTAAATATCTATAATAAGAGAAATATACAGTCTTCAGACTAAATTTTTTTGGTATACCCGAAAGCATGGTCGGATCAACTCTATCTCTGGATATAGCTTAACTTTTTTATCCCAAATATTCATACCAAATATCGTGGAAAAATCTCTTGGTGGCGGTATTCACCTCTGTACACATGTCTTTCATATGGCCTTCCCCAAGTGGGTTTGGATGTAATACACAGATGGACAAAATCCAAATATATCGCGTGCAAATTAATGCTTACATATAGATAAATATATATATATATATTTTTTTTTTTAAATTATAATCTCGATAAATATAAATGATACGCATGAAAATGAATTAAAATTTTACACAGCTCAAAATAAAATTTGATTGGCGTGCAAACAGTGAGTGCAATTTTTTCTTATTTACCGCTTTTCAAACGCAAATACCATTAATTGCCGTGTGTAATTGATCTAAAGTTTTTTTTTTCATTATTATAAAATATAATATGTTTGGCTTTGCTTTTTGTAAAAGCTCTGAGTAGTCATAATGTGATCAAAGTGCTTTCGATGTTTATTGCCACCTTTTTAACAACCAAACGCCTTCGAAATAAACCGGCTTTCCATTGATGCACAAAATTGTACTCATTTAACAGCATCAAACGATGGATAGGGGGTACTGGATGGGGATATAGAAATACTAATATTGCCAGTCTTATCCTTTTCTTAATTTTTTTATTTATAAATTACATTCTTCATTAGAATGTCAAATTTAAACCTTTTTATTTTTTCAATAAATGCCCAGAAAAATTGGTCATTGAAGAACGATAAGAATTCACTTTTGACTCGACCAGCTTGTAAAAAAAAATGCTGACACGTTGCCTAAATATGTGTCAACTTCAGACAACGAAACGAAATCACTCTAACGGAACTGTCGTAAATAACCCTAAACATGTTCCTTCAAAATAAAACAACAAAAAATAAGTGCAGCTCGAAGGTGAGAAGAAGACGAAGCAGCGATGATGCAAAACGCTTCTGAGTGGACAAGAAGCCGCGGCACAAAAATGTCAACATGAAATTCATTTTTGACTTTTGATATGGCAGCCCAGGTGGCGGCCGTGAGTGTCAAGCGACGTGTCCCTTTCATTTTTTGCACATTCTTCTCGGAGAGAATTTTTCAAGAAAATTGATTTTTACGTGACAAAGATAAGGGTGCCAAGACCCACATAGGGAACCGCGGAGAACCGAAAGTTGATATAAACAAACGAGAATTCTCGGGACCAGCATCAACATCATCAACAGCAACAGCAACAATACCATCAGCAACCATTATACAGTGTCACGCGAATCACTCAGGATAAGAACAACAACAAATACGAAATAACAGCGTGCTTCTTGGTGCGTTTTTGTTGTTGTTGTGCGGTGTGCGGTAGTGAAATTTATGATTTCGAAATTAATTTAAAATATATTATGACGGAAAGAAAGCGCCAAAACACACATTTACGCTCATAACAAGGACGGGCGGACGGACAGATGGATGGACGGACGGAACAACATGACACGGTATTACGACTATAAAATTTTATATATAATATGACTCGGTTAGTAGCAAGACACATTTACACACAAGACAAGGGCACGCTAGGTATTTATGTACCTACGTATGTCTGTTTATGTGACGTCTAAGAATACGAAAACGAATTTAAAGTTCCACAATCTCGTTGAACAATGCTGCAACAACAATAAACATAAGATAATAAATGTACTCTAAACCTAGTAGACGACATCAACTCGTCGCAGGCGGCAGCGGCAGCGAAAGCAACAACATCAACAACATCAACGAGCGGCAAAAAAGTTTTCCCTTAAAAGGTCCTTTGGTGTACACTGTACAGTGGCTGTGGCGGTTTTTGGTTATGGTCTCGGTTTGTGGAGCTAACTCTGCGTGTTTGAGCACGTTCTTAGTTGCGGTCACCGGTGAGGTGAGAAAAAGATAGAACACGCGACCGAAAACCGTGAGAAACGAGCGCATGTTAAGTAGGCATTTCACCTGCACTTGCCACAGCAGCGCCTACAACAGTCTTCGAACGGATGTCCCAGCGCAAAAATGAAATTTGCTGTTTAAACTTTGAAAGCATAACCAATGGGGAAAACGTGTAGGAGGAACCATCTTAAAAAGAAGAGATACCTATGGAAAAATTTTTATTGTCATACTTTTCATTGTCTTTTGGAAAAGATACTAAGAATTATGCATCCACCGGAGGAACTGTTTTTCCATACCCGAGGTTATTTTCATCGGAGAACTTGCATCACTCCGTTTTTCAGTAGGAAAGTCCTAATCGAACAGTTCGTTTGCTCGCACGATTTCATTCAGTATTGTTCTCCTTATGTCAAAGAAGAGAACTTAATATAAAGGAGTGAATGAGGAGAGATAGAGAGGAAAACTTTAGTTCAAAGTGAAAATGTGACATAAAGAAAAAGATAATAGTAGTGATAACTGTCGAGGGCAGGGGAAGAACAAAATCAAGAGGGAAAAAAGTTCTAAAAGGCGGTGTACACGTACAGGGCTGTGGTTTTTGGTTAGGCCGGTTGGAGAACTTGCGTGTTAGAGTCTAGTGGGACGGTAGGGAGAAAAAGAAGAAACGCGACGAAAACCGTGAGAAAGAGCGATGTTAGAGGATACGACTGCAAGAGGCTAAAAGTTGAAGGATGCAGGAAAAAGAAATTTGGTAAACTTAAAGCAAACAAGGGGAAAACGTGTAGAGGAACACTTAAAAGAGAGAACCATGGAAATTTTATGCTTTTTATGTTTTTGGAAAAGGGGCTGGAAGCGTAGGGGAGGGAGTTGACAGAGGAGGTGATCGGCAAGGGAAAGGAGTGTAATGTCCAAGCCTGACGGTTTAAAAATGAGTTAGGGAAAAAAAAGACGTAAAAAAGAACTCGGGTCAAATGGGCGATAAGGCTAATGCAGCATTACTACCTTGGAAAAGTACAGATATGTCCACGGAGGAAGTTTTCAATCGAGGTTATTGTTCGAGAGAGAGGGAAGAGATTGAGGGAGTAGATGTTTTAGTAGAGAAGAGCTAGATGAAGGTGAGATGAGGAGAGTTAGATTGGGAGATGAGTCTGAGAAGAGAGAAGAAGTAGAAAGGGGAGAGAGGGAGAGAAGAGGGGAGAGAGAGGAGAGAGGAGGAGAGAGAGTGGAGAGAGGGAGAGAGAGGGAGAGTGGAGGGGGAGAGAGTGGGAGAGGAGAGAGGAGGAGAGGAAGAGAGAGGGGAGAGAGGGAGAGAGAGAGAGGAGGAGAGAAGAGAGGGAGAGTGGAAGAGAGGAGGGGGAGGGAGAGAGAGGAGAAGGGAGAGAGAGAGGAAGAGTGATGAAGTGGGAGGGGAGGGGGTAAAGAGAGAGATAGAGAGGAGAGAGAGATAGAGTGATAGAGTGTGGAAAGGAGTGGGGGAGGGGTAAAGAGAGAGATGAAGAGGGAAAGAGGGATGGAGAGGAAGAGAGAGATAAAGAGGTGGTAAGAGAGGGAAAAAGATGAAGACAGATGGTGACTGAGCGAGTGAGAGGGAAACCGTGAGAGAGAGAGAGTGTGTGCGAGGGACGTAGTGAGAGGGAGTGAGTGTGGGGGATAAAGAGGAAGGGATAGGGATATATACTGGCAATAATTATATATTTTGTTTCCAAATTTTTAGTAATTGATTTTTAAAACTTAATTTTTTTTGGAGGCGTGCCAAAGTTAACCGGATCATCTAGTCTTGTACATAAAAATCTGACATTAATAGACATTTAGTAAAAGCCATTGAAATTGAAAATCATCATATATTTTATCTTAAAGTCAACTCTTAATTCATAGTAAACTATGTTTTAACTCAGCGCTGATAACTTAATAATATTAATGTTCGGTACATTTTTGATCTGCCTGAAACTCACTAAAACATATTTCCCTTAAGAATCTAAAGTACAAATATTTAAGTTACGCTCAACAAAATGTTTCTGAGCCTTTGTAGTTATATAATTTCAAATTCATTTTTTACAGTGGACTTCTTAATTTTGTTCAAAAAGAAAAAAAATTTGCATATATTTAAACTCAAGGGGTGAATTCAGGCTAAATGATTTTTACAATTTTTCCCTTGACCTAAAAAATTTGAATATTCATAAATGAACAAACATACATGAATAAGTACGAGATGCATGTTGGTGTGTAAAATTACATAAAAGTCTTGTTACCCGTTGAAAATTTTCTATTATTAAGACAAAGTTTGCTGACAAAAACCAAATTTGCACGCGCTGAAATTATTCATTGACCTTCCGTTTCCGGAAAGTGAAGTTGCATTTTAAATAGGCACCGGAAGTGAAAGTTGGCAAGTTGTGCGCTTTTCAGCGGCCCATGTACTTCCGGCTGCATTGTTGCCGTACAAAATGATTGCGAAAGCATAAATTGATGTGCTCTGTCGCTAAAGAGACAAGAATATTTTGAACGATTATCGCACCACCAGTGAGCTTATCGTGGAGTGTTAAATACAGTTTTTCTCCTCGAATTGTCAGACATTTAATTTGACTTAAAAAAAGTCTAAAAATAATTCCATATATGGGCATTTCCAAACGGACGCGACACTTAAATGATCAATTTTAAGCCCCGCATTCAAGTATGCGGTAAATAGTACTTTTGCTTCTCAATACTTTCGTGCAGCTTATGCGGATTTTTATATTTTTCAGTTTCTATCCAGTCCCGAATGGCAATTAGCTATATACGGACGCTACAAAAAGTTTACTTTTCCTAGAAATGCCCATATATTATAAATATAGAATCTATTATCAAGGCAAAGCAATCAATTTCAATAAATTTTTTTTTGCATCAAAGTTATCTGAAGACGTATGAACACAACTTGATGAGCATTCAAAACATCAAAGTCGAATAGATCAAAAAGATAAGTGCCTTATGTTGCTATATTACTGCTAAGGTGGCCGAATCAATTGACTTTGAAATTTCACTTTAAGGACATAATGTTCTTTGAAATTTAATCGTAACATAATTATTTATTTTTAATTGAAAAGAAATTTAAGGCTTCAATTTCATTTTTTAATTTTCTAAACGTCCTTTTCAAGTGCAGATTAATTTGAAAGACTACCCGCTTTTCACGTTATTTGTTTGCTATTTTTATTTATTTATTTTTTTTTTAATTTTTTTTTAATTTTCAAGAGCTATCACTTCTGCGAGGGATTTTCAATTTGTCAGGACTAAGAAAACTTTGAAGCAGTGCTGAAGCAACAAAAACCGGCAATACTCCCGGTCTTTCCTCTAGAGTATTACGATGGACATCAATGCGCTTAAGCTTTGCATGCTCTAAAAAAAGTTGATTTTTCGATTTTGACAGGCTCACATTTTGAAATGGGACTAACCTTGCTCCTCAACAGGGTTCCTTTTGCTTTATGATCAAAAAGGATTAATATATTATATTAAAGGGAATGTTGATGGCTACTTAGCTGGAAAGTAGCTTTCAAGATTTCATTGACCCTTATGCGTGACAATCATAGATTAAATAATTCTTTTAGCTGACTTCCTGAGCTTTCAGCTATATCTTAATCAAAATTTGAAATCATTAATTAACGATTAGTTAATGATTATGATCTCAAATATTGATTAAGATATACATGCATATAATTCACTTAATAAAAACCATTTTCAATACCTGCTTAAAGTCCAAGAGCCGTACCCTAAAAAATTCAATATCATTCCAGTTACTTAGAATCAGAAACTTTTTATCCTTCGACGAAAAAAAGTTCAATTTTCTTTTCACTCTACTTTTTTGATTCTCTAGAACTATATCTAAACAAGCTCTTAACTTAAAAGCCACAAATCCAACTAATTTATGATGCAAATAGCCTAAAAGAAGTGCCAAGGAAATAAAGGCAAATAAGAAAATCTCGGAAAATTTAAATACAAATACAAAATGAAAACTAAAAACAGAAACAAAAACCAAAACAAAAAAAAAAAAAAACAGTAGGACCGAATCTACTTACAGGATTACAAAATGAAATCAGTAAGAAGACACTCCAACTTGAGTGGAAGTAGAAGACAAATTGTTTTTTAAATGAATTCAATAAAGCAATAAAGAATGTTTCTCGGTGTAGTGTGGCCGTGAGCTACAGAGCCACGGCAATGGCCCACTAAGAGGATGCATTGAAATATCCATAAAAACAACATGGAGAACAACAAGTAGAACGATAAGGATAACAAGTTTGATAACAATACCAGCCAAGCAGAATCGCAAACAACTTCAACCGAGAATGAAACTTTAACTCTGGCTGAAAAATACTGAAAAGCGAAAACAGTGCCAAGAACAGTGAAAGCCAAGCAGAACAACAAAAATTTGAAGGAAGTCATCTCGACTTATTTGCATTCTCAATTTGCATATGTGTGGGTGTGGAATACAACGTGTAAAAGCTGTCATATGGGGACGTAAATGTTTCGTTTGTGGGCGAAAAATGAAGGTAAAGATTGAGCACAGTCAAATTTTCAGCACTGAGACCGAAAGAAGAAAAGATTATTATTAAGAAACAAGAAGAAAGAAAAAAATAAAACAGAAAACATATAAAATTTATATGTGAGAATAATTCAACGAAAAACGAAAGGGAAGAAACAGAAATAAGTAATCAAGCAAACGGCAGCTGAAATAACGTAAAATGCTTATTGATGGCGTAAAACGTGCAAAGGGAATAGGAAGCGAAAGGAAGGAAATGATGAAGATAAAATAAAAAGAAAATTATTGCAAACATCAATCAAAAATAGTTGAATTTTTCTTCCTCTTCTTTTTTTATGCAAATCTCTTGAGAACGTTTATTTACATATGTAAATACGTGCATACATACATATGCATGTAGATATGTAGGCGCATGTATACAAATTGATGCATGAAATCTCGATGGAATGAGAAATCAAAAAGAAGAAGCATCGCATTTTTTTGACTAGATAGACTTTCGCTGAAATTTCGTAAGACGCGACAATGTTTCTTGTGGTTTTGTTCTTGGTTTTTAGGGAAATTATACCCATGTTGTATCGATTTTCGTAGAATTTATTTTATTTACTCTAGGCATCCGGAATTCCATGGCTTCTAAGAGATTCGTCGCATTTTACATGCCTACAGCTCTGTTATTCAACTCTGAAACGACAGATAATCCTCAAATGCCTTCTCGAATTCCAGTTAAAGAAAATCCAATTTGATTTGAGTCATTCTTCGTAGAGTTGTAGGAAATACAGAAATATGTCTTCTGAATATTTCCAGTGGTAAATTTATGCATGGAGTTCGGTATGGAAGAATACTGCTCTGATTGCCATTGAAATTAAACTTCGTACACACACACACACATACAATACCACATTTTTGAATTTAAAGGTAATTCCAGGAACATGAGGCCATGCATTGAAATCAAACAAATTTCTAGCGGATTTTACGCATCTTAAAATCAAATCAAAAATTTCTCATTAAAATTATACAAACAAGCACATCATCGACATGAATTTAAGAAGAGATTATCTAATACGAAATTTTCAAGGATCCTATTGAAATTTCTGAGGCGATGAAATCTATCATAACAATTGCTTTTTCTTCCAACTCGAGGCTTCGGATCGTTTGACTCATAAGTTATTAGAAAGTGAGATACTATAGTTAAGCCGATTTCGAGTCGATATACTTCGGAAAGAATGTAGCCAAAAGAAATTATAATCCATTTTGAATGTAGTTTTTTGTAAAATATACTCCAGCTTTTCAAAAAGCTCAAAAATTCACAAAATCAATTTCGATCTTATTTAATTCCTTCACTCATTGGAGCCTAATAACTTGAAGTGATAAAAGTCTTTTTGACTGCCTTGCAAAAATGTATAAAGAGAAAACCCCATCAGGTTAGATAGAAAGTATTATCGTTTCGAATTTTCTACATGTCAATTTACTTTGACATGCCATATATTATAGCGGAAGGATTAGACAAGAGGATATCACTTTCGAGGTTTAAGAATAGTATTTTTGAATTTTCGAAAAAACATTCTTGTACTTCGAAACACATTCCCCAGAGCCAGCAGTCAAACAATCCGAGCAATCGAGATCCCTCTTCGTCATCGACCTTCGTCGATTAGTTTCCATTCTGTTTCGCTTTATACAAAATTTGGTTTCAGCTCATAACAAACATAATAAAGCGCTCAAAACGATGAAAAATGTCCGTTAAATTGTCCATATTAACGCAGCTGGAAAATGTTCTTAAAATATCTGTCTAGTACCCAAAAAATCATTTTATTAACATTTTCATTCATTGATTTTTTAATTGTAGTTAATGAATACGAAGAAAAAAATATTTTTAGTCAGTGATATCGTGTAACAGACACTTAAGAGAAAGAAACAGCAATCTACAAGCGAAAAAGTCCAAAGAAAATTTTTAGCTTTACGTACAGAAGAAAACACGATCAATTTTTTTTTTCTATAAGAGATTTTTTTAACTGCTCTTAATTCTCTCACCACTAGGACTCTGAACAAATTCTGCAAGAGCAGGCTAATTTTTTTAATACTTCAAATTGGGATAGAGCATGTACAGGAGGGCATTGGTATATTTTTACGTGGATAAAAATGAAATAAAATAATGAAACGAACACTCGTTTCCGTTCATGGAAGAATCTCTTAAAGTTCATCGAAATATAGAGAGAAATAAAGTTCTTTTCAAACCCACTCACCTCAGCATTATCTAGCTAACGATGCATTTCGTTGAACACAAAATGGACGACTTCTTCTTAATAGTTCGCGAGCGCCAAGCGGAGTGAAAGAGAGAGCAACTATTTTATACGCATCGAAACGAATTTACTCACGCGTACACTATTCACACTAAACACTTCGCGATCAATGACTCCCGATAAACGACCGAACAGCGACGCGTGCAAAACAAGACTGAAGGCTCTAGCTTGGCTTGAGGTAGGCAGGTAAGCAAATGAGAAGTATCAAAGTCCGAAAAATAATAAATCCCACACAGCGAGCGCAGTTATAAAATTTTCGCTTATTTCGGTCTTTGTTTGGTTGTTGTTGCAATTTAGCAAATTCAAATGCACTCCACTTGCTAATTTGGTTTTTAAGGTGATGTTTTTGTTTTTGTTTTTTTGTTTCTGTTTTTGTTTTTTTTTCTTTTTGTTTTTGTTTTATTCGAATGCTTGCTTTGTAAGTGAAGAATATTTTGAGCTGTGTATGTTTGGCTGTGTTTATTGATATATTGACTTCCTCTTTTTAAAAGAATTTAATTTATTCTTATGCAGGAAAAGGAACTTTTTTTTCAAAATCAATTATAGAAATGATCGGAATGCCTACGAAAGCCATTTAAAATATTTTGAAACTCTCATACTCAAGGTTAACGCGAATATAATTTTGCGGGGAACAGGGTCCGATCCAGGACTTATGCTCTGGGCAAGGTCAATATTTGCTGCCCCAATGATAGCACTATTTATTCCACTTACTAACTTACTTATTGCTGTCCTCTTCTCCTTGTGAAGCATAGGCCTCTACCATAACTACATAGATCTAAACGTTACTCTATTAGGTACTTCGCGGCATATATCATTCCACTACAGTGGTTCAAACAGAAGAATTTAAGTCTACCATCGGTTGGATTTGTCCCACAATCTAACAGTATTAGGCACTAACAAATTTTTCAACATTTTTCTACCCCATTCGAAGTGTTGTAGCTTTAGTTATTAAGCAAAAATTGAAGCCACCAAAAATTGAATAAAATAAACTTAAATCACCGACAGTCGAAATACTTTAATAAACGTCAATTAAGCTTAACTGTATGTCATATTAATTGACATTCAGCAACGAAATCTTTGGAGAAAGCTCATTGCGTTTTATTGTACATTCCCGTATTTAAACGAGTCTATCTATGTATGTGTGTGTAACCAGTGACTGTGGAATACATTTGCCACGCGATTAACGTTCGTCCACGAATGAATAAGCCTCTTTTACAGTCGTTACTTATTGTTCGAATTTTATGCACGATTAGCGACATTCATTGTTAAATTATGATAAATAAGATTGAAAGACAATTGTCAATAAAGCATCGCAGTGGCCGGATCGCAAAATTTACGGATAGTGAAAACAGAGGAAATATAAAAATATAAATAAAAAATTTTAAATAAAATATGAAATGGAATGCGCGACATAAAGCCAATAAAAGGGCTTTTAAAACAAGAGCAGAAGCAAAAGTAAAAACGTTCAAACCAAAAAAAAAAAAAAAAAACAGAAAGAAAACAACAAAAAAGCCGTTAAACTTCTACCGAGCCTCGGATAAAATGGAATGGAAAAAGTTTTTCTGTTCTCCTTGTCGTTGCCAGCTTTTATAAAATACTATGGAGGCGAGCAAAAAGATATATAAATAAAGTATAATGAAATTATACGCCCCATAATGCTTGCTACTTGATTATGGATCCATGAGCATGAGCGGAAGAGAAAAGACCAATCATTTATGTAAGTCTATTGTCCTGAAAGTCTTGGCATTAAATTCAGTATTCCTGCGTGTTGATGACGGCAACAGATGCTCGCAAAGCACTTATCAATGGTTATGGCATAAATTGACGTTCTCAACGATGCGTCCCCCATTGTAGGCGTTGTGTGCATGCCGTGTCTTCTTTTCTTAAGCTGCCTTGGCTACTGTCTTTTCTCTTTACTTATTTTAAATGGCATCGATACTGTGTTTTTGTTTCAGCTCATTTGCTTGTACATAATCGACAAACACGAATGAGTGCGAAAATTTTATGAATTATGAAAGCATAACTAGGGAGCTGTGCTTTCGAACCGATATGACTTCAAGTGTGTATCTCTCAGTCTCTCCGTACATCTCTACCTGTGTGTGTGTGTGTGTGTGTGTGTGTGTGTGCTATACATTCCCGCTTAATACGATAATAATGGCCGTGTATGAAAGGAACATGTTGAACCGTTGTGCAACGTACAAAAGGGAAAATTAAATGGGATTTATTCATACTTATGGCGCTTAAGTCGGTAAAATCACATAACGAGGACTTTATAAAAAAGGCAAGTATGAAAAGTGGTTGCCTGAATGGAGAGAATGAATACGTTGGGATTATAATAAAATTATTTGATCTGATTGTATCTTTGATAGTAAGGAGGTTAAGTTTTTTTTTTTACTTATTTTAAAGAAGGCAAATCCTCTTTAAATCTCTGTGGAAGAGAAGAATGAGAAGGATGTTCCTTAGGTATTTTTTGCAATTTAATCTCAAAGTCTTAGACAGAAAGTTTATAAGAAAACCCTCAAGATATAATTTCTAAATAATATACAGGTCCTGAATTTTCTTATAAGCTCACAAAAAAAAACCTTAGTACTGACTGAACGTAACTTAATCCAAGATTTTTCACAGTAGCTAGGTACATTCTACAGCTTTCCAATGGATAAGTACCTATATGATTTGCTACAGTGCAGGCAATCATGAATTTTCCTTTTTTCAAAGAATTCAACTCTCAAAAGCCAAAGTCCAGTTGGCCGTTGGGGTTGATAGCACTTGTACTGCAAGGAAGCAAATATTTTTTTATGGTACGACATGGTAGGTGCCTACAAAAGGTCAACTTTGTGCCTTCAAC
This sequence comes from Chlorops oryzae, assembly GCA_020466095.1. Lineage (NCBI taxonomy): Eukaryota > Metazoa > Arthropoda > Insecta > Diptera > Chloropidae > Chlorops > Chlorops oryzae. Next base: position 96,002,135 of record CM035807.1, read on the forward strand.
GTAGCATCCTTACGAATCCTTACACAATTGTTATTAGAGACGATCGATGCAACATTATGGCTGCTTGGTATCATCATAATTTTTCATTCAAAGCTTCAAGATATAAAGTTCATAAATGTTAGAGCATGACCAGGTCTTAATTATGCGCATAACCTGTGATTATGATGGAAGCATGCATCAAAGCTGACATGGATAAGGAAAAGGAACAAAATGAATGCATTTTCATTGAAGTAATAAATGAATTGCAGCCTTTTAGGCCAGCAAGCTTTAATTGGTATATTTTGAGTATTTTCAAAAATTTAAGGGAAAATGCAAAGAAAATTTCTTAAAGGTTTTTCAATATTCGTACGTACATACATACATCTATACATCCATACATACTTATATATGTATATGTGATTTTGTTAATATCTTATGACAACGAGGAGTATCGACGATTGCTTTACGCATCAAGCGTGCTTGGAATTTTAAAATGGCATTTACATTTGAACAAAAAACTGGAAGAGGCACCAAAGTACCATTAGGCGTCAACAGGCAATGCAACATCGGAACTGCTGTGAACGCCATCTACCCTCGTGTGAAAGAGTCAGCTTGTTTCTACGCCCATTAAATTTCTGTTCAAACTTTGTCGTCAATTTAAAGCTAGCCATATTACGTGGTTATGATATTCGCATCCGCTTTTTCGCCTTACACACACACCAAAACAAACAAAAAAAAAACCCAAAATCTTTCCAATTACGTTTCAAAGTGTGCTTCAAAAATACCACAAAAAAATGAGCGTCAAAACATTTGAGTATGTTTAACCACTTTCCCTACTCCGTAGTCCGTACTCCAGACGAGGAGCACAAACAGGCGCACACACACTCACACCCACAGGGCGCCTAAATGCCACTGCCCCAAAAAAACGTTCTCGTTTAGGCCATTAGAACGACTTTGGCCATTATTGTAAGCGTCGAAATTGTTTTGGCCAAAAATTTTACTTCTGGGCATAAAAGTTTCTTCTTATTCATTTCATGGCGATTACGCTCGTTCAAACGTTTTGTAAAAATTATACAAACTACGTCAGTGTGTGTGCGTGAAGTACGAGTATCTATGCGAGAGTATAACGTTCACATAAACAAGGCAAGCGCGCTTGAATATGCCTGTATGTGTGTGTGTGTTTGCCTGAGCATGGGTTTGATGCGGGGAGATGTTGTGCCTACAAAGGGGAAGAACTGTTTTCAAGTGTACGCTTAGTAGTGCATGGATATGCATTCTTGTTCCAAAAAAAATGTAGGCCAAGTGAGCCATCAAGCCATCTCGCTGCTTCATTTTGGCTCAACAAAAAAAAAAAAAGAAAAAAAAATGTTAAAAGAGCAAAAATTATGGTGAAAAATCGCAGAATTTTGAAATGTTGAGTCGAGTGTGCTGTTCGCCTCGTGCTCGATCTGCTTTCATTGCACATTGCACATTGCACTTTTGCGCAGTTTATGGTGATTTGATTCATGCGAAAGCTCGTGCGAAAGCGCAACATTTTTCTTTGCGGTAATTACTTCGTTCTTAGTTGGTCGCATTTTCTGTTAACACATCTACATGAAATAAATTTTGAAAACATTTCACCAGGCACACTGGCATCTACACATTCAAATGTTTTTTTTTTTTTTTTTTTTTTTAACGAGGAGTAAAAGCATCGAAAGCCAAAGTCAGTGAGAGACTTTAACCCTCTAAACATCTCCCCTGGTCCGGACGGTTGGAACCTCCTGGAACCACCGTTAAGTAATACGTCAGGAGGCCGTCATGAGCAAATTGCTCAAATCGTCTGTTGTTGTCGGTCAATTTATGTCCGTCGTTCTGCGCCTCTGATGAGCACAGTTCGTTGGTGGGCCCTTTGACGCTCCTCTGAGCGAAGCTTCGTCATTACACTGGCCGATGCCGATTTTACTACCGCCCAATTCTCAGCCGTATCGAGCATTTTCCCAACCAGGTTCGCAGCTGTTGGATGCACTCCAAATGCAAGTGCTATTTCCTCTCTCTCCCTCTCAAAACGCGGGCATTCAAATAGAACATGAGACGCATCTTCAGGGATCTCTGGGCATATGGGGCAAAAAGGATTGTCTTCGTGCTTGAACCGATGAAGGTATTTCTTAAAACACCCATGTCCACTGAGAATCTGGGTGAGATAAAAGTCCAGCTCTCCATGCCGTCTTTCTACCCAAGGTTTAATATAGGGTACCAGAGAATGTGTCCATCTTCCTTTCTCAGAAGTGGTCCACCTGCTTTGCCACTCTTGTAGGCTCCTTACCCGTTCCTGCGCTTTGTTAGTGTATGTACTCTCATATACGCGTTTGACTTCCCGTATCATGATGTCAATTGGAAGAGTTGCTGCCAAAACCCCAGCTGCATCATCGGATATTGTACGAAATGCACTGATAATTCGTATGTCACTCAGTCGGCGGACTGAGCGAATACCGCTTATATAGGTACGTTTAAGCGTCGCATCACCCCAGACTGGCGCTGCGTAAAGCAGCACAGATGTTGTTACCTTGGCTAGGAGCTTCCTTGTGCTTTCGCGGGGACCTCCAATGTTCGCCATAATACGCGATAGTGCACTATTCACTCTAGACGCCTTTTTCTCGATTGCCTCGAGGTGGCATTTAAAGCTCATGCGGGAATCGATTCTCACTCCTAAGTAGTCTAAGAATGGGACGGATGTGACTCTATGTGGACCTGCCTACATCATCTGCCTGTCACACATTCAAATGTGTATGCGTGTGTGTGTGTGTGTGTGTGTGTGTGTGTGTGCGACTGTGGGTTAAAAAGTTTTCAACAACTTTTTTCGGTTTTATTTCCGTTTTTGCACAGCATTTTTTTTCCTGCTCCTCCTTACACTTTTTAACAGCGGATGTGCATTAAGTACTTCCGGTAATTTTCAATTTTTTTTCCTTTTTTGTTTATATCAGAAGAAAATTGCTTTTCTGGAAAATTGCCTACTAAAGTGAACTATGCACTCTGATGTGGTGCGATGCAGATTAGGAGTGGATGGTGCGGCTTGGCCTTTTCAGTAGATTAATTGTTTAATGTCATTCATGCTAGGATGATGAACAACTCCGAGAATATGCCTTTTTTTCTATTATCCCTGACTACCATAGGATCATTGGGCCTCAACTCCAAGGATATTCTGAGCAAGTTTTACTCGGTGCTTATGTTGAGTTGGCTGGAAGAGGAGGCTATCGAAGATGGAAGCCGGCACGCACATTCAAGTCAAAAAGACCTTTCGACGACGTGCAAATCCGAAGAAGACTTTATTAAATTGTTTTTTTTTATTTTGAAATATAAGAACCTTTAAAGTGATCTGACACTGGTTTCAAAATAACAAAGGCTTACATAATTTTTATTTGAATTATTAAACATTTAAGGTCTTAGTCTTCAACCCGGCTTGAGAGCTTCGAAAGTTTATATTTTGAAATATATTCTTCCAGTCTTCGTGCCAATTTATTTGAATTCTTAAAAAATTTTCATATAAAATTAATGAACCTGGTTTAAACTCTCCTGAAGACTTTCATTTGAAAGTTTAAACCTTCGAAAATTTTAAACTACGTTGACGACTATGAGCCTTGAATTGTTAAAGAGTACGCAAAGGAACAAAATCTCCAATCATTTCAACAAATTCCGAGTTAACAGCTCTCCTGTTGCTTTTAAATCGAGGAAAAGATAAAATAGAAAAATATGCTGATTCCAACGAATGCAATTCGACCCAACTAGCTTTCTAGTATTTCATCAGGATCCCTTTTAATTGAACTTAATACACCCGAGAGACAAATAACGAAGCTTATCAAAACGCATAGGAAAATCCTTAAAGCTATTTTGTTTTTTTTTTTTTTTGTTTTGTTCCTCCTACACTAAGCTCTTCCTCTGTTTGTGTACTTTTCTCTTTTCTGAGTCAATCTGCTTCGCTATGTTATGACAGTAGTCATAAATGCATATGAAACGTTTTGCCATGAAATTCATGCCAAAGCGCTTAGAGCACACACGAAAACATATGTTCACAAGTGTTCTCCTCAAAAAGCGACAACGAAAATCACAGACCACAAAAAAAAAATATAAAAAAATAAAAAAAAATAAAGCTACAAAAAGCACAACGCACAAAAAGCAACAGGGAGCAGGGAAAAAAATGCTTTAAGCAGCAAAAAAAATTGAGTTCACAAAAATTCGTTCAACGATATTAAAGACACTCGAAAGGTTCTCGTCGGAAGACTTTAATGGCATAAAGAGACACATCACAAGTTGACAAAAGAATGAGCACGAATGTCACATTGTCTTTGTTTCATCCAGTTTTAATAGTAAAAAACCCACTTACAAGCATCAATCCCCAATGCTTATACGATAAAATGTCAGCATACCATTAACTTAGCTGCAACCCAACAGTCTTATCCGCTTATATACAATGCTCCTATAGAATGTTAGACTGAAAGAGATCACAAAGAAAATGAATGAGTCAGACGGAGGGTGAGTGAGCGATAGAGTGTGTGTGAGAGGAGGAGGGGACGGAATGCTACTGCAATTTCTTATACTGCAGATTATAACCTATGACATATAAAATTATGTGAGGGATTTGAATTTCTCCAGAATTATTTTTCCTTTTTTATATCTTCACCATTCTTGGCGCAACCAGACGCTCGGCACCATTCGCGTTCGACATAAAACATTGGCTGCGCTTGTCCTTGATGTTTGTGTTTGTATATGTCTTGGATTCTGGTGACATCGCTGGCGCTACGATTATTTTATTAGATGTGAATATGTTAGCACCATAAAGAGATTTCGTTTTTGCCTCTACTGGTTTTTTTTTCCTGTATCTTTCAACTGGTTTTTTCTTATTTTCTTTCTTTTCAATTTTATTTTGACGTCTGCTGAATTGGTCCAGCTTTCGTTTAACTCACACACCCACTCTACTGAAAAATAAAAAAAAAATTATCTTTTTTTTTGGCGTTCGTTTTCTATCACGATGACAAACTGTCTGCGCGCATTAACATCTATTTTTCACATGTTTTCCGCAAATTTCATATGCAAACAGAAAGTGCAAAAACTAGCGTTTGCAGTAGCGCTGAAGTAAACGTCACACACCATGGGTAGCATATGGGAGGATGTTTGTATGTTCGCTCCCGCGTGAGTATTCTCAGTCAAAATATGCAAAGTTGACAGCTAATCTTTGTCACGTTGTGCCACTTTGACACCATTTTTTTTTTTTTTTGTTTTGGTTTTTTAAATCTTGAACGTTATTCTGGTTCTTTTGGCAGCTGACTGCCCCGCTAAGTGGATCATATCGTTTTAAGTAAAGGAAATTGTCGATTTTTCATTGGAAATATTTATTGAAAATTTTGCGGTTAATCCAAATCCTCTTGTCACTATTTCGACTTATTTACTGATGTTTCATTGTTTTTTCTCCACCTCCCTGCCTCTCACATTTCCTTTTGTTCACTCTTTCTCTCTTTTCATCCCTCTATCTACCTCTTTCTCTTAATCTCCCTCTCACCATCTCTCCTATTCTTCTTCTCTTTTTCCCTTTGGAATTTTTTGCTTCTTTTCTCCCTGTATATCCCCTTCTATCCCAATTTTTTACTTTCTCCTCAACTCCCCCTTTATTAATAAGTATGTACATATGTACATATGTCTATATTTTTATATTGTTTTTCTCTTTTTTCTCCCTTTCTCTCTTTCTCTCTTTCTCTCTTTCTCTCTTTTTCTCTTTCTCTCTTTTCTTCTCTTTCTCTCTTTCTCTCTTCTCTTCTTTCTCTCTTCTCTCTTTCTCTCTTTCTTCTTCTTCTTTCTCTTCTTTCTCTCTTTCTCTCTCTTTCTCTCTTTCTCTTCTTCTTCTCTCTCTTTCTTCTCTTTCTCTCTTTCTTCTCTCTTTTTCTCTCTTTCTCTCTTTCTCTCTTTCTCTCTTTCTCTCTTCTCTTCTTCTCTTTCTCTCTTTCTCTCTTTCTCTTTCTCTCTTTCTCTTCTCTTTCTCTCTTTCCTTTCTCTTCTTCTCTCTCTCTTCTCTCTTTTCTCTCTTTCTCTCTCTTTCTCTCTTTCTCTCTTTCTCTCTTTCTCTTTCTTTCTCTCTTTCTCTCTTTCTCTCTTTCTCTTTCTCTTTCTCTCTTTCTCTCTTTCTATCTTTTTCTCGTTACCTCTTTCTCTCTTTCCATCTTTCCCCCTTTCTCCCTTTCTCTCTTTCGCTCTTTCCCTCTTCATTTAATTTTTCTGCTATTTAATTTTTCTTCTCTCACCGCTCTCACCACTCTCACAGTTCGCACGACTCTCAGGTCTCTTACGTCACTCACTGCACTGAACTTTAAGCCCTAATGTGAAAGGTAAACAACACTTTCGAGTTGCTTATCAATGACGATTTAGTATTTTCTTTTGCGCAAATATGAAAGTAATTTGCGAATGGTCATTCAAATGAAAGGCATCCATCCAATTTGAACCAAAGTGCTTGGGACTTAATTGAAAACGTCTTACATAACTAACACCATGTGAGAAAATCATTTCCACATTTGCACCTGTTACCTGAAATGCAAATACAATAGAAGCGGAAGCTTAGTTGCCGCTTTTGCTACATTTCTGACACATGACTTCATATCTATCATCTTCCAAAGCTCTCAGCAGGGAGCTACCTATGTACCTTTGTGTGCGTGCGAGTAGGTGTGTGTGTGTGTGTGTGTGTGTCGTGATAGGATAGGCGAGCATGTTAAAAGCTAGAGCACTCATATAAATCTGCTGCCAAGTCGACAAGTAAAATAGTAAACATAACATTGCTGCGTTAAGTCGAAAGTTCGTAAGCGTCCATGGCGAAGCAAAGCACAGCTGTTCACGACTGAGCGACAGCCTTTTGAGATACGGCATTAGCCAAAAGCCATCCCAAATGAGCTTCCGTTCAACGAAACGCAACGAAAGGAAAAGATAAAATCAGCAATGAATGAAAAAACCAAAACAAAAAACAAAAGCAAGAAAACTCCAAATGTGCTTTGGTCTGACATTGAAGCACAATTTATTCAAAGAGGCTACGAATAACGTTACTTTGTCTTCGTAAAGCTCCCTTATAAAACATGCCATTCACGCATACAATGTAACACACATTAGTTAGGCCGGCGGAAACACACACCCACACAGGCGTATGCTTCGGCTTGTATTCATAATGAGCCTTATTTACAGCCCCACTTTCTATTGCGGAAGGAGCAATGATAAAAGATAAAATTGTGTAAAAATGCAATGGAAACTGTGAATGTTGAGTGGCGCAATATCTGCTTGCTCACACATTATGCTCACAGCTGCTGTGTAGCCATGTAGGCGACCGCAAAACCTCTAAATTAATAGTTTGTCCCCGGCGAGAGTGAAACCCCGAACAATTCATGCCGTATGGACGCTCATTTGTTCGACGTAAATAGCATTCAATAAATTTTTATTTGTACCCGAAACAGCTCCAAGCATTCATACGGCACATCGTATACAAAAATTCTCCTTGCACACACGCATTCAAGCGTCCGAAGTACGAAGCACGAATGAAGATATGCGAAGATTACAAAATAAAAATTGTGCGATTCCCACAAAAATAGAAATAAATAAACAAAGAAGAAGAAAAAACCGCAAAGAGAGCAACAACAAAAAGAGAGAAACGTTTTTTCGTAGTCCTTCCGAAAAGTGTGGTACAATTCCATCGAATTTATGCGTTCGTCTTGTTTATTGCAATGGCTGCAGAGATAAGGACTTATTGCCATCGATAAATGTCATGGGACTTTCCGACTAAATTGTCTGGAAGTTTAACGTGCTTTTTAAGCATTTACTTAGGTCAGGAAGTTGACACTTGGCATTGTAGTTAAGATAAAGTCATAATTACTTCCTGTGAATATTCTAACGAGCTTTCCCCAAAGGTAATGCCTAATCTCCCCATCGATGTAATAAATCGTGGAATAATTTTTTTTTTTTTTTTGTTTTTTTAACGTTCCTTGAGGCCAAAAAAAATTTGCATAAAAACAATTCAAATTTATTTCTTTCTTGACCTTACGTGGCGGCTTCTTAAATAAAGTTTGTGCTGGACAATGACGAAGGTGAGCTGGAGCTGGAATAAAAATACTTAAGGATTTTTTCGAACTTTTTCGTATCCGAATATAAGTAAGCAAAAGAATATTGCTTTGAATTTTTTAACAGCTTTCTAATTATTGTGTATAAAATCCATAATAAGTCGGTTTGCACAAGCCCTGCAGTAATGCCAACTACTCTCAACTACTCGCCGACTAGTCACAAAAATGCCAGGACTACTCCATTTTAAGTTGCCAATCAATGCTTTAAGCTGTCTCTTTTAACATTGAGCTGTCATTTTTAACATTGAGCTGTCTTTTTTAACATTGATCTGTCAATGAAAAAACAAAACCGCTCACATTTAACTACTCTACGAGTATGACCCATTTTGATCAATTGTCCCATATTTACCAGTAAGTCTGATTTTTTAACCACACTTCTTCTAGAGTACTAGATTCCAAAACTAAGAGTACTTCTTTTTGTTAAAATAACCTCTTCATTACTGCAGGGACTCGTAGTATCCCTTGCCTTGCCTTTGAATAAATGAAAATCGCTTGGAAAATATCGACTGACAATCTTAGCACATCTCGGAGTCGAACCGACGAGATTTGGCACTGAATGAAATATGCATAGAGAAAGAAGCGATTGAAATAACCCAGCAAACATTTTCCAAGTGCTCTGAAATATGAGTCCGAAATGAGTCTGCAATATATAGAAAATAAGAGCCTCATATTTATCAGTCCGAAATGAGTCAGAATATGTCGAAAATAAGGGCTATTTTTTCGGAGTCCGAAATGAGATATCTCTGACTCTGTCGGAAATAAGAGACTCATATTTATGAGTCTTAATCATATGAGTCAGAAATATGTCGAATATAAGAAAAATAAAATAAATATTAATTTGACTTTTAATTTATAAACGAAAAATATCCCTGACTTTCGATTTAGCTAACACGGTGTCATAGGTGAGCACATGACTACAAAGCGAGAGTTCAAATCCCACACAAGAGAGAGAAATGAACATTGAAAAATGAATTTGAAATTATAAATACGTAAAAATCAAAAATTGTGTGTTTATCAATCAATAATTTTTTTTACAGCATATGATAAATATCACTCAAAATTTTTGAGTCTTTTTAAACTCATAAATATTAGTGTGGAATGAGTCATACATGGCTTTTATATGAGCGGAAAAAAGAGTCAAATATGGTTGCGAAAAGAGTCATATATGGTTTTTATATGAGAGGTAAAAGAGTCAGATATGAGTGCGAGAAGAGTCATATATAACTTCAAGATTTTCTACTTCGTTATGTGACTTCGAATTCATATAAGACGACCTTTGCAAGAAGGGAAGCACGCTCTTTAAGACTTTTAAAGGAATTCATTATGATGGCTCCTTTTAGTATTCATATATGAGTCTTTTAGGACTCAGAATGTTTGCTGGGATAAGTCAAAATTCCGGATCATCTTATTACTTAAAGAAAATGATTTCTAGATATTTTTCTGGCATTAGTAATGAAATCGTTGATTGTATTGCAGTTCAAACCGATCTCTAGTTCGAGGATAGAGATAGCTTACTTTTTTCTATTCAAAAGAATAAATCGCTATGGCATTTACTTTTCCTCAAAAATCTATCAACTCGTTGTGTTTTCCTGTAAACTTAAATCGCAACGATTTATATCAAATGATTGCCGTAATAAATCTACTTCAGAAATTCATTGGAATAACCAAAATGTTGTTTGCCAGAACATAGTATTCGAAATTTCAGCCACTCAAGAGGAAAATAAAGACATAAAAAAAAATAAATAAATATACTTCATTTTTCATATCATTTATCCACACAAAAAATAAATAAGTATTTTTTATAAAAAAAGATTCTAGAATATGCATAAAAAGTTTTAGTTGCTAACTCCTTCGTCAGGCTTGAGTTCCACTCGAGACACTGGAGCATATAAGATTGCCTGCAATCGAGTTTCCACGGTGTAGAGTCTCTCATTTGAAAATAAAAATTCAATTTTGATATACTTGCAAGCTGAAGAGCCGCACTAACAACGTTGTGGCAGTATTAAAGGACTCTCTCCTTTAGTTCTTTTATCCGCGCGCAGACACACATACACAAGCACATCCACGAAAGAACATCACATCCATTCGACGCAGCTTCCTGTGCTTTAGTTCATAATGCCTCCGATATCGTAAAATAATGTCACTAACGTCACAGCACTCGGCGTCGCGTTAAGACATCCTTGCATGCGCCTTCACTATTTTCTGCAACTTCCTCTTCTCTTATTTTATTTTATTTTATTCTATTTTTTTCTTCCTATGCCCGTGCACATTTATATGGCATTTGAAACTGAGATTTTCCTCATGCACTTTTCCTTTACAAAATGGAATTTTTACGATTTTCCACATGTGATGTGAAGATGATGCATACCCATACTGTTACATATGTGGCAAGCGAACTGAGTTACATACTCATACGAATGGGTGAACGCTATTTAGCTGAACTTTAGAGCACTCTTCTCAAGTATAATTGCCATTTATGTGTTCCGTGTATATATTCTGCAACATTTTCATACACATTTGTACGTACGAATGTTTATAGGTAATAGGAAACATTTTTAATATGGAGTTTTTTCTTCTTTCTCCGTTTTTTTTCTTCTTTTTGTTTTTGGTTCGAAGAAAAAGGTCCTTCGTGTGCAAATAGTAGGTAGGTATTTGTCTCACATCGGCGCAGTGCATACCTACTATTCAGCCACCATAGCATTCTGATGAGGTCTCATATTGAGTATTGAAATTGCTATTGAAGTAACACCGTCGCCATATCTGTTTTCACTCTATATGAATGACTTTTCTCCAGTAGGGCTGCCTTATTCATGTACACCGATATTCTCTGTATGTATGTATATGGAAGCAGGTTGTCTCTCTACATTCATGCCAGTTAATGCTGCTGTCTTGAGAATATGTAAAGTAGGCTTTTGGGATTGGTATGCAAATTGCAGGCAATTACGATGAAAGACATGAAATGCTGCCGCAAAGGTATCGAATGATTAGATATAACCATCGTGGGAAAGACGGAATGGTAGAAATTGAAGAAGCTTTGAAAAATAAAACTCTCAGAAGAAACAAAAAACATTAAATAAAAAGAAAAGGAAAGGAAAACCGCAAAATTCCACCAAGCCAATCTCTAAAGAAAATACGGAATTATTATTTTTTTTTTCTTTTTCAGCAATGTATGAATTTTAAGCGAAATAAATGTGTTGAGTGGAAGGAAAGATAAATGCTAAGGCGAAGGCAATAAATAACATTGACCTTCGTGACCTTCAAATTTTTCACTATGCCAATAAATAATGAAAGAAGTAAATAGTAAGTTTTCCGGTTCATGATTTGTTCGATTTAAAACATATCAAAAATAATTTCTGCAAATTTTTCTTCGTCGAAAATATTTTTTGTTTTTAATCTCAGTAAAGCGTTGCGCTGCTGGGTAAATAAAAATAGACAGAGTACAGTAGCGTTGACTATGAAAAAATAAAAATCATAAAATGAACCCGCCTGAGAGCCTTCTCACCTCTTAATTCGTATATCAAACGTTTATCCTTGCAGTCATTTCCGCTGTTATTCTAAGAATTAATGCGAAAGTTCATTTTCATTTTCAAACGTCCCATGAAAGAATCAGCTGCAGTTGGTACAGCATTCAACTTATTTGAAATTTGTTAGTCCTAAGCAAATGAAAATAGAAAATATCCTTTTCAATTCTTATTTTTTGCTTTTGTTGTTCTTCGGCGAACATTTGGCCTCTCATTTATTTCAATTTGGTTTTTTTTTTTTTTTTGCTTTTTTCCCTTTCAATGTCTTTCTTGCCCATCGGTTGACTCATCTGTTTTGTGTTCTTCTTTTGGCTTTTTGCTTGCAGAGTGGACTTTCGTCCTGGGCGCGGGACTTACGATTTACAAATAAAAAACACCTCCTATAATCGCGACAATGGCCGCTTCGAGTGTCGCATCAAGGCCAAAGGCACAGGTGCCGATGTTCATCAGGAATTTTACAATTTGACAGTTTTGACACCACCACATCCACCGATGGTGGCACCAGGCAACATTGCCATCGCCACCGAGGATAGACCGCTGGAATTGACATGCAGCAGTATTGGCGGCTCTCCAGATCCGATGATAACGTAAGTTCAAAATTGTCGTATGTAAAGCAAAGATGTTTTGCCCCATGTCCAACAATGTTTTTTTTCTTTTCCTTTTCCTTTTACTTTTGTTTACTTTCTGCCGCCTTTCGCTGTATGCGAGAGCGCAAAATGAAAGCCTCCTATACCAGCTGCATGAAAGAGGCATAAAAATTTGAAAGAGAAATTGAAAATGGAAAAGTTTTGTGGTCGCTGAGCAAAACAAGAAAAACACAAACCGCCTTGTTTGAAAAGGAGTTGATGGCTTAAGTTTTTCTTAACAAACTTTGGTTGCAGGTGCATTAGAGTCTTAACGATTGTCCAAGGGATTTGAAGAAACCGAGCATTTTTTTGATGTATTGCACAAACGTGTGCCATAACTTTTAAATGAATAATAAGAAGAAGAAAAATGTCGGCTGTCCATTGAAATTCGTTAAGAAAACCATTATAGCTTAGGCTATTCGAAGGCTTGACACGAAGAGATACGCTATGAAAATATCATTTTAATAAATAAAATCTGCATACAAAACATAGACATTTGTGCTGTCAGGCGTTCAAATAAATTTTTTAACTGCTCAATTTACAATTTACGATGGCAGCCAAGGACCGATAAATCACTTTTTTTTTTTTCTTTCGATTTCACTGAATTCCGGAAATATTTCCCTTCTCTTCACAAGCTGAAAAATTGTGTCTTACATTTGGCTTGATAGGGGAAAAAAGTTTATTTTGTTTCCAGGAAATTTCTAATTGCATTTCATTTTTGGATTTTTCCATATTTTTTTTCTTCTTTCTGCACACTCCACGCTTCAATCTTTCACTCGAATTCTCCTATTCCAGCTGGTATCGCGAAGGCAGTACCGTGCCATTGCAGTCGTATATACTAAAAGGGGGCTCCAAAAACTATCATACAAATGCAACATTACAAATACTACCACGTCGCGCCGACGATGGCGCCAAATACAAATGCGTCGTTTGGAATCGTGCCATGACCGAGGGTCATACATTGGAAACAACTGTCACGTTGAATGTAAACTGTAAGTATTCCACGTTTCGCTGACAAAAATCGAAATTAATTGGTAACTTAAGCTCTTATGAAGAGAACAAAAAAAGAGAGAAAAAAAAACTCAAACAAATAAAGTTGAAGCTTAGTTAGTATACCTACCTACCTATATAGTGTGTATAGAGTTTCAATGAAGCTTAAATTTCATAAATCGTCATTTTGTTTAATTGTCCTTTTAAGGTTTTTTTTTCCAAGAACAACTATAGACCATGCTTCAGCTCATTCATTAAATTTATACGCAATTAAATAAAATAAAATCTCATTTAATTGCAAAATAAAGAACGGAAAAATTTCGTCTGAAAAATGTTCGAAGACAATGTGAGAAAAGTGAAGAGAAAAGAATGGAAATTTTAGTACCTACAAAAAAAGTTTGAATGGTCATTGGATGGGAAAGTTTTTTTTTTGCCCTAAAAATCCTTTTTGCTGAAGTATTTTGACGTACTTCTTTGCTCTTAAAATTGAAACCGATTGGATGGTGAAATGTATTCTTCCACGAATTTCTATCAGACAGTGAATCGCAATTTAACAATTAAAATCGAGGTCTTTGAAAATCCATAAAAGGAATCTTTTAATTTAGAATAACTAGGTATGTATATACCGAAGTGTTTCCATGGAAACTCATAGAAAAATTTGGTAGAAAATATTATGAATTTAACAAATTTGAAATGATAAATTCTTTGAACAAGCCTCAATTTCAAATCCCATCATATCGAGTCAAACTACTCGTGTATACACGTTTGCCACCCTGCGTATGTGGAACTTTTCTGCACATATGTTACGTATACGTTTGAGACAAAAGTTCAGATATTGTTGTTTTTCCCTTCAAATATGTTTTATGTGTAATACATTGTGTATTGATTAAAAATTTAATAAAGTATTTTCCAAAGAGTTGAATTTTATTTTTACAGTCAGGCCATTTTATAAAAATGAGAAATAATTTGCTGCATGAAATAATGCTCATCAACACAGTAAATAGTTATGGGTCCTCAATTTAATTTTATTGAACAATGAGGAGGCGCAAGGAGTGTGAGAAATACATACATAGTATATGGAAGAAGTGCTTACGACATTTCGAAGTGGTGTAGAAAACTTCCAACAACACGTATTCACATGTCATATGTGTGCCTGTGGGTGTTTGTGTGTGTGTGTGAATGTGTTCATGCGACCGAACCTTTTTGGCTTTTTCATTGAGCCCAGTCCTTTTGACAGCAATTGATATACGCCTTCCCGTTGCCCGTAGCGGCAAAAGCACCATTGGGATTTATATGTGCGCCCTTAAATGTGAATTTATGGATTAAGGTTTGAATCTGTGTCGGAAGTAATATGCATATAGCTGCCGTCTGGTGCGTGTCCTATTTGGCCGGATACTGTCTTCGCTCAGGAGAGGACAACGCAACGCACAGTGGGCAAAAGCATAACATATCTTATGACAAAAATTTTGAAAATTTGGCACAAGCTGCTTGCTGTGTTTCCGTCAACTCATATTTTCTTATAACAGATGACTTTATAGCATGCTATTGGATAACATTTGCAAACATAGAGTGTGCGTGTGCATGTGTGGGTGTGGATTTAAGCAGTGAAATGCTCACATATATAGTGTTTATTAATATATATGTTTGTGCATAAATATAAGTCAATATGTTGACTTTTAGTTTTTCCTTGATCTAACTCGTTTGCATGTGTTTCGTTCAGTGTTATTTTGATATATGACGTAAAGGCAATCGGCAGTCGGCAATCGGCAATCGGCAGTCGGCAATCGTGCCCGGGTATGTTTATTGAAGAAAGTATTTATGGACTTAATTTCAAAGGACAATTTCGTAATGCTCATAAAGTTAAAAGCCAACTGGCATCCATTTACGTATGGCTTTAAAGCTATTTTATTCGAAATTTATTACTAAAAGCCCTTCGGTTATGCTGAAAACTTTTCAAATCGTTGTCCTTTAGGGGTAATGGCAAAGATAAACGCTTAAATCGACTTGAGATCATATATTCATTCTATGATTCGAAAACATATTTACTTTAATACAATAATAATAATAGTAATAGTAATAATAATAATATCAAAGTATAGTACTCATTTTAAATATGTAGTAACTTTGCACTTTACGATAATAGCATTTTAATCTAATTTCATTTCATAATTGTTTTCGGAAATCTAATTGAAAGTTCAAACTTTTCGCATTGGAGGCTCATCAAATTTCACTGAGTAATACAAAGATATATTTGTTCACAAAACTATTTCCATGAAAAACGAAAACGAAGGTCAAACAAACCCTCAGTCAATTACTTAAACTTTATTATGGGTAATTTAGACATATCCACTTTTGGTAAAATGTCTTAAATAAGCTTTTGTAATAGTTGAAAATAGAAAAAACATCGCAAAAAAGGGCTTTAATAAGATAACAACATAATTCTTTGGCACTCTTTCAATTTCATTTATTCAGCACACATAATCGAGTAAATGATTTTCCAAAGAAATTGGATTTTTTTTTGCCTCACGATAAACTTCTTCAAAATGTTACGCTGATCATGATATTTAAGGAGCTTCAGTGCCGTCGATATGATTTTTTATGAATTTCACGACATGAATACAAACGTTCATGCGAGTTTTGTACTTGACACAGAGGCAAATGGGTGTATGTATCTTGAAAAGCGCACACTTTACAGTGCCGCGTCTGTACAGGACGAATAACTTAGCTTTTGAAGCTGAAAAGTACCATGAAGAAAGAAGGTGCAGAAAATGTGACATTACCCAATAAATGCACACGGAAGCGGATAGCCGTAAAACTTGAATTTAAGGTGCGATGCTAGTATATGGGTTGCATTGCTATGCATGTATCGAGCATGCATTGAGATAACTGCCAGAGAAGCAAGAAGCAGCAAATGAAGTCGTTATCGCTGGCATTCACCTGCGAGGGCAATATTGCTGCCAGATACGATAGAGTTCCGCAGTGAAAACATGCTCTCGCATATAAACGGATGTCACCATAATTCATACGACTACTTGCTCAACTCAATATACCAGGGGGGCTACTCTCAAACACAAACACACAGCACATACATAGAGACACACACACATATCTGGTAGGAAAAAAATTGAAACTTTTTATATTTTTTTAAAATTTTGTTTTGTTTTGTTTTTTTCATAGTTCTATTTTAGCAATGTCCGGAAATGAGAGTGCCACGTGGCTACTCAGCGAAGTTTTTTTTATTCTACTTTCACCTAAATGATAGTTGTTGTAGAGTTGCAGTAAAAAAATGGCATTATAAAGGGAAGCTTCCCAACGAAAAAATGCTTAATCGAGTTGAAAGCCGAAAAAGAACTCAAAAGATATGATCTCTTGAATGATATTCCTCATGGACCCATGTGCATGTTTCGTCCTTTGAGGCCGATAACTTTCCATTTAATTACTTTCACTCTGTATGGTCCTTGAGTATCCTATATATATATCCTGTAAAGGTCTTTTAATAAAGCTGCTTAGCCTGCAAAGGCCAGCATTTATTTCGCCTAATTTCGATTTAGTGAACGCATTCATTCCTTACAAATCCATATAACTAAATGCGCTTAATGAAAGTAATCACGACTTAAATAATTTACGAAATCAGAAATGAGACAGAGCAATTTTTTTTTTTTTTGATTTTTTTTTTGGTATTCACACAAAAGCGAACCAACCTTAAGACATGCTGAAACATTACGAATGCATGCGTTAAAACATTTTGTCACAGCAACTAGAGCAATGGTAAGCACCGAAATGTGTGTCAATGTAGCAAACGTATGCATTTGTATGGAAAGGAGCATTTTCCTTTTATGCTTTGTAGTCCGTACTACTAGGTACGTACGTACGTACGCTCTTGAAGACTCCTTTGCTGGCTTTCTTAATGGATTTTAAATGAGCATCATAAATATGAGCGGAAAATGTGCCATTTCTATTGCTACAATTTGCTGTAGAATAACTGCGAGTGTCTTTTAACATGGCCAAAAATTTCTTTTTGTCGCAATTTTTCTTTCCTTCTATACGTTTTCCTCTTTTTATAGCATTTCTTTTTCGTTTTTCTTGCAACTGGTTTTGCCTACAATTTCAAGAATTCATATATATTAAGACATAAGTCCTCGACGTCGTTGCCCGTGCCGTTGCCGTCGCCGTTGCGCGCTGCCATTTCTGTGTGTGTCCCAAATAGAGAAATCGTAATAAATTTCTTCCTCGATGGCGCAAGAATAAAATTTTCGCATGCAATAAAAGAAAGTAGGTATAAACTTTCAAAACAGAGGCGTAGTAAGAAATCTGACTGTAATTCGAACGGATTTATATTTAGTGGAGTGGGGGGAGGTTGTTTGAAACGAAGTTCAAAGAAATATTATCGTTTCAGATTTTTCCACTCGAATCAATCATAAAGTCTATGCAATTTACTTCGTTGACTTTCTTTCACCGCAAGATAAATTTGGTAAAATATATCAACCCCTTCATCATACTGATAGACATCAAATTCTGTGCTCTCAAGCACACATGTAAGTGAGAGAAAAATTATTTCCTTTTATTTGTTAACAAAAAAATAAAAAAAAAGAATAATCCTTTCACTTATTTGTTCGTGTTATACCCACACAATCATACGGGCATGTCATCACATGCTAGCACTTAAGAGCATATCGCGCCACAACATTTGAAGAAAATACATACCCAAGTATATCTATGTACGTTTGTATGGGTAAATACATTTTAACTCGAACACACAAATAAAAAGATAAACTTTCCCTATCAGTACCGCTAGAATCTGGCTGACATATGCATTTGAGCGGAAACGAATCCAGCGCTTTTCTCAAAAGAAGAAAAATTGCTGCAATTTATGTTTTCCTTCCATGCTTTCGAATGAATGTCTTTTTCAAGTCCCTTATTCATGTGAATTTATTTAAAAAATTCTTATTTTTGCCAAATAATTTGTTTACGCAAATTTATTTTTGAATTCATTTTTCTACTTTATTATTCGCTTCATGAAAATTGAGAATGTTATCTCGAACGAAAAATGTATGGAACAGTTGATTTGGGGTAGTGTTAACAACTCATTCGTGTGAACACATGGACTTAGGCTTATACAAAACACAATTGTAAACGAATGAATCTTTTTGGAATGAATCATTGAATCATTCACAACATGAATCGTGATTTATGAATGATTTTATTTCAACGCAAAATTTTAATTGAATTAAAATTTTAATGCACTCTTTTAAACTAAAAAAGTTTGAATGAATTCTTTTGGGTTATAAATGATTAAAGAATCTAAATCTGAACTTATTCCTTGATGGTGAATGAATGAACTCAAATTTTAACTTTATTCCTCATTCCCATTTCCCATAGACTTCTCAAAAGATTTCGATATTATCAATCACTCCTTGCCTTACCTTTATGGCAGATTGCAGGGAGTTAATGCTGCTGATAAGCTTTCATCACTTAAAGGTGTTCAAAGTGGAGTTCCTCAGGGATCCGTTCTAGGTCTCACTTTATTTATCATGTTTATTAATTATATAGCAATCTGCTGGAATAAAGTTAATATTCATCTCTATGTAGGTGATGCACAACTTAATATTTCCAGACCCATTGTCCTCGCAGAAGACATTTTTACCCGATTTGATGAACATCTTCAATCGATTTTTGACTGGACGTTTAACCCATTTTTAGCCAACAACAAAGACATTAATTTTGTTCGAAAGATCGAACAGCCGCTAGAAAATGGGTTAAAAACAGCCTATCTTTGAACGTAGACAAAACAAAATTTCTGCTTGTTTCAAAGCAAAAGTCCAATATTGGTGACCTCCCTGTGGTGGTTATACACAATGTTCCTATAAAATTTTACAGCCTTGCTACTTGTTTAGGGTTTAAAATCGACTCTCACTTGACCTCTAAAGACCGTTAAAAAGCTACCGTCTGCAAGGCTTACTTATTGTGCAATTTTATTTATTTCCTCCAGATTTGAAAAAAAAATCAGCCTTTCTAAGCACACTGGGGAGGGGATATGAAGGGAGCAACAATTTCGATCATTTTTTTAAGCAGAGGTAATCACATTTTTCCTTTAATTGACGCTTAAAATACTCCCTTTTCCCATGAAGAAAAACTTCAGGGGAATATTTAATTATGATAGGGATGTATCTAAAAATCAACAAGTTTTTTAGAGCGCTGTAGTCGGCTATAATTACAAAAATTTAACCTTAATAGTGTAAACAACCTGGGTTATCTGAACAGCCCTTGGAAAAATTTGTTCACTCAATCCACATCTTATATAATTTTTTTTATTTTTGAAAAAAACCTTTAAAGTACAAGGTGAAAGATTTTCTTATTGGGTTTTCATGCAAAGAGAGTTGTATCGCAAATATTTTTGAACCAAAAATTTGAAAAATTTTTTCTTCAATTCCTAAAATCGAACACTGCAGATTCGTTCGTTCGAATGTGGAAAACATGTTCAATTTTCCAATAAGATCAAACAATAGAAGTTGAGATGTTAAAAGGATTCTAGCAGTTATCATTCTAAGAAAATTAATTTCATTCTCTTTTATGAGTTTCCTATTTGCACGAATTTTTATTTAAAAAAAAAACAAAAATTCTCACCAGGAAAATATTATTCTAGATCCGTTTGAAAAAGAATTCCTTCTTCAGATGAATTGGTTTACAAGCAAAATGAAATTTAATTTAATTTTCTCTTTTATAAAATCATCACTCCTCAGAAGTTATGGAGGAGAAATTTCGCATTCGGATAAGAATTAAAAAATTGGCATAGAAAGTTTTCTCCCATCCTCTACGAAATCACTCTTTCGATTTGACGTCCAAATGAATTAATTCAATGGAATTTATTATTTTTTCATATCATATCATAGGTATCAAAAAATTTTCATGATTGATGCGAGAAACTTTTCTACGTACTCCACACCATGAAGAGCAAAAATTTTGAATATAAAAACTATAAAAAAACAAGAAAGGGTGTTATAGTCAGGCGAGCCTGATAACAGAATACCCGACACAGACACGCATCTTCAAATAATTTTTAATATCAGGAGGTGTTTAAGGCCATAGGGGCTCCATATTCCGAATTTTGTTTAATTTCTTTATGAAAACCGCCCCTTTTCCACGCCCAATTTTCCAATTTTTTTAAATTATAATCGGAGGCTTAAATATACGCTCAAATTTTAAGTTTCATTAAAATATTTCGAAAAAGTCCGATTTTGAGGCAGTTTTGGGATTTTTGTGGCAAACCCTAGAAATGGAGGTACTACCCTTACTAATGGACCGAACAGAGAATTTTTTTGTAAGGATGTTTATGGCTACAAAGGAAGCATAAGTGTCAAATTTTGTTCAAGTTCCATTTGAATTTCGGGTGTAGGAGACAATTTTCGAAAACCGCCCTTCTGCCACGCCCACTTGTCCAATTTTTGGAAATCATAATACGGGCCTTTAAATATGATCAAATATCAAATTTCATCAAAATATCTTGAAAAAATTCGATTTTAGAGCAGTTTTTGTGATTTTCGTTACAGACCCTAGTACTGGAGGTACCCCTAAAAATGGTCCGATTGGGTCCATTCTCGAACTTGTTCTTACTCATTTCGCCGAGAGCACGCATACTCAATTTTGTCAAGATAGCTCAACTCCTTCGATAAGATAACTGTATACAGACAGACAGACAGACAGACGGGCATGGCTAAATCGAATCTCCTGGTTACGCTGATCATTTCTATATATATTTTCTATGGTCTATTTCGACTGGTTCTGGGTGTTACACACAACCACACAAACGCAATATACCCTCGACACAGAGTATAAAAAATAAGAACCGAATGCAATCAGAGCAAGACTCATGTTGAAACTTGATAGATCACACTCAAATTTATTTTCTAAGCTTCAATATTTCAAAAGAAAGAAATAAATATTGATACTTCATTGAGGAAAACTACGCTTCCATGCGTAACTTGACCCAGTTTTAGCTCTTCGGTTATATATTTTTTTTAGAATACAATATATAAAGCATTTCTCTAGTGGAGAATCCTAGAAAACACTTCACTTTTCATCGTACTCGATACTTTTTAAGAACACGTTCATCTCTGTTGTTTCTCACATGTCCGAAAGGAAAAATTGGATAAACATCCATGGATGAGTACGTATGTATCTGAATGCATAGGTGGGCATGGACATACATATCTGTATGCGGAATAAATGATAACCAGGTGAATCGGTATGGCATTGCATCTTTCTTTTATGAGTTGAGAATTGCTTTCTTTTTTCGTTATTTTTTTCTTTTCCATTTTTGTTATTTTTTTTTAAATTCTTTTCTTCCTATTCTTTTCGTTCATGCTTGAATAAAAGCAGAATTTGTAACTCGCCTGATGCATGTGTGGAAGGAGGGAAATAAAAAATTGCATAACCATATATGCAGACAGCTCTTTACATTAAGCAAATAAGATCATTCGGTGGTTACTTTGGTGTGGTTTTGCGTCGATGCAATGCCGCTTACCTTGTGCAAATCTTATGAAAGCAGGAAGTTAAGAGAAACTTTTACGGAATTTCCTTATTACTCTGGCTCGAGCTGTGTTCCCACAACGAGTTTTCCGTGTGCGGTTTTGTCGGGCATAAAATGTAAAAAGTTTCAAAACGAGTCTTGAAACGACTCGAAATGGCTTCAAACTATGCGTAAGTTTGTTCTGTTTTATTTTTTTTTTTCTTACCTACTTCCAACCGTCGCCCTACCCCTTTACCACTTCATTTTGCACTCTCTTTTGAGTTCTAAGACTTTTCTAGGCTTCCAAAAGTTGATGTCTGAAAATTTATGCGCCCACATGCAACAAAGCAGATACGAGAAAAAGCACAAGGACAAGTTCACGGAATGCAGTTACGTTCACACACACACACAGACGCACAATCGTACAAATGCGTTTGTATGTGCTGCGAAAATAGTTGTGTACAAATTTTCACCTTTTCATGCACATCCCGTTTTGGTTTGTTGCTGTTTTCCTGCCGTATTTGTAGGTTACCCGTTTCTTCCTTATTGCCGGATTTTCAGCTCGACTTGAAAGTCTTGAATCGGGCAATGCGAACGATTTGCATTGAGATTCATGAGTCTTGTTGTTGTTGTTGTTGTTGCTGCTGTTGTTGTCGCAATTTTTGTTTTTCTTTCTGTTCTGCTCATTGTCGAGAAGAGTAATTGTCGTGTTACCATGAGCTACCATCTTTCGGTGAACTTTGCAGCATTACTTTGTAACATCAGAGAGTTTCCAGGATGCGAGCAGCTCAAAAGAGAATTGTTTGAAATTGAACAAAAAAAAAGAACAAAAACATTCAAAATTATGCAGATTTCTTTCTTCAAAACGGAAAATTTTCATTTCTCTTAACAATTTTCTTTTACTCCATTTTGGTTTCTTAATATTCCATTTTGTAACGAAAGATTTTTCGACTCATGAGAACCCCCTGCTGCCCCCCGATTAATTCACTTCAGCGGCTCACGTTTAAGGAAATTCCATTACTCATACAGCTAAAAGAAAGCAAGGAATAACAAAAAATCCATATAAATATAAAGATCACAAAGAACCATCCGAATCGGCATACCAACGAGGCCAGTGTTCCGTCATCGATTGACACCTTCTTGTAGTAGTTCGTCCGGACGACTTCCTTTTCTTCATTCTCAAGCAAACAAAAGACATCCTCGGCATGCATCCATATCTCACTCTCGTTTAATTTGAACAGCTTGTGTGCATCTTTGCGAAATTCAAGAATGGCCGACCAAATCTGATCGTGGGCACGTACTAAATTCTGCAGAACCTCAGACTTGTTCAACGACTCCTCCGTATTCAAATACTTCTCTTCGATCTTATCGATTTGATTCAACAGTCTTATGAATATGAAGTCTCGATAGCGTTCTTTCAACTCATTTTCGCGATCCTCCTCTTCGGCCCAATCGCGGAGGCTTGTTCGCAATTTGAATGCAAGCAAAACTAGTACGAAATTTACAACGGCCAAGAGTATTAGGAACGAATATGCATATTTGTAGCGAACGAATTCGGTTGCATAATGTAAGAGATTTTTTTGCCAATAGATCAGATCTCGACCGTTATACTTCAGTTCGTAGTGTAAATACGCGTAGAAACCAAAAACGACCAAGGACGCTGTTCCTATTGGCATTAAACACTGTAGAAAGCAGCTATCCATTTTTCGATTCTCCGTGCTTGTTCATATCTCTTGAATGATGCGTATGTCTCAGATTATTGCAAAAATGAGAATGTGAAAAAAAGGCTTCCCGGATGAATCAGAACTCAGACTCACAATGGGTCAGGCATTTGAGCCAGAGCTTGGCTTGAAGAATTTTTATTTATAAAGAAAAAAACAAAAAAGAAATTTTTTCCTTTGACGTTTCAAATTTCTCATTCATGCATTTTGAAAAAAATTTCACTAAAACCAAAAATGAAGTGACATTTTCTGAAGAACATTGAAAAATGTTAAATAAAATATGCCGAATTTTCAATAAAATTACATCAAACGGGAGAGTGAAAGACGGGATTTACACAGTAAGACATTTCGTAAATGAAAATTTTTTTTGTTGGCTTGGTGTGGGGTGTGAGCGTTTTTCTAAGGTGTATTTAAATTAAATTAAATACACCTTGCGCTTTTCTCTCTTCCCCGTCAACAAAAATATATTTTTCTATTGAAATGTCGTACTGAGTGAAGAACAAAAAAGGAGTCAGAAAATACATAGAATTGCAAATATTTTGAAAGGCAAGAGTAACAAAAAATTGAACTAAAGTGCAATAAAATATGTATAAGTGAGAGAAATGTTAAAAATGGTTTCTGATATTTAGAACAAAGAATATTTTTCTTCAAGAGCTGCAAACGCTAATATGTATTAAAGCGATGGAACGATGAAAAATTTTGCGGTGGGCCTAACGAGAAAATAAAAGGGACGAAATTGAATAAACTAAAGTAAAACCATGTAGTGGAGTTCTAGTCAAGCGAGTCTGACAAAACATTACCACCCGAGTAATATTAAATTTAGGCTTGATTTGGGCGCCCATTGGGCTCAATTTGGGCACGTTTGTTCACTACCCATGCCCGGTTTGCCCGGTCGTGCTTTGGGCGTGTAAAATAAATACAAATGTTTTTATTCGAGCAGCCAAAGGTATTGAATTGGTATTGAATTACTTTATTAAAACCGTCCTTGCCACGCCCACTGTTCTTATTTTGGGGCATTCAATCAAACGCTTAAATATGTATGTAAAATCTCAAAAACTCTTAATTTAGAGCAGGCTCTAAAACTTGTCTGACCATGACCATTCTCGAACATGATCTTGCTCATGTCTTCGTCCATACGCGTTAAGATACATAAACTCCTTCAATAAGAAAACTGTTAACAGATAGTAAAACAGACGGATATGGCCAATATATCCTCCATACAAGGTGTGTCGGTTACAAAAATGTATTCAGACCCATCGTTGCCAAAGTTCAACTTATTCATTACCGATTATATGAAAAGCTAATGAGAATTGATTCCACTATCAATATTACGATTTGTCATTACCTAAAAAGCTGGTTTCAATTGTAAAAATGGAGGTTTGACAGCTTGCAAAAGCAAAATAATCAAAAGGCGAAGATAAGAATTGCTAGACTTGATCATTCGAGTGTGGGGTGTCCGCTTGAATATTGATTATTTACAAAGCAAGATATATATTTCGGCAAAAACTTAAAAAATTTTTCCACAATCCATTTCTTTTGAAAATCACTAATTTTCAAAAGTAGATAGTTTATGCTTGCTAGAGATGGCGATATGCTCAATAAGTGCAAGAGTACTGAATGCAATCATGCTCATTAAAACTAATTAAAGGTTAATGTGTCATTTCCGCCACATTATCGACCATTGCTTTGTGTGGGTAATGTAAACTTAATGGGTTCATTGGCGTATAAATTAGTAAATCCGCCTAAGTAGCATAAGAGAATTTTGAAATTCAATTTATCAAGTTGTCTGATCATTTTCGTACTTTAAAAAAGAGATACAGGCCAGGAAGATCGATTCTACTACTGATGCTATAAGTATTATTAAAATCTAGAAAACCGTCGTTCAGATTCAGCTACAAACCTAAGTATTTGTCTTCTCTTGTTCGCCAAGGGCCAATTGAAAGGAATCCTTACTAAACTGAGACCCGATTCCTATTAATGCAGAAGAGCATGGCCAAATGCCATAAAAAGTAAGTATATTTGGTTACTACTTATGATGGCATCCAATCAAAGAACAATTCGACCGTTAACACTCTTTATATGTACTTCTCAATCTCTCAAGGCTTTTCATCAAATTCAAATTAAGTTTTGTGACTTTTCAATTCAATTTGCCGCCATCGAACTATCAAACTATCGCACGATTGCGTTAAACCAATGGAAATTGATTCGTAAATGGTAAAATGGCTTTGATGCCATTTTGAAAATTTCCATTCAAACGTGTGGCAATGAGCAGCACTGAATTTTCCCGACGGCGAATAAGTGCAATACAACAATTTTGCCATCATGTGCACCAGCTGTAACGCTCTGTCCCTATATATGTTCACCATAAACAGAGCAACAATACATAGCGTACGTTTATCTTATTTTCCCTTTTTTGATGCAATGTAGCGGAAACGTGAATGGCAAAACGGGAAGATAGAGGCATAAAAAAATAAAAAATAAAAATAAAAATAAAAAAAAGGATGAAATTGTGAAAATGACGCTTAATGTACGTGTGGCTGCATCAGATATCCCATCTGCCGAAAATTATGGGAAATTCGGGGGATTGTTGCCGAAAAAGTGTGACACATTTTTATTCCGAAATGTTTTATGCGACCGCCGTTCAATTTCTGCTGCAGTGAAATGCAACAATTTGATGCAAGCGCCCCATTGTATGCAACGACTATTGTTCTGCGCTTAGGCTGGCTGCGCTATTGCGATTTTTTTGCATTTTGCGCGTTTTGAGGATTTTTTCTTTCATCTATTTTTTGTTGTTATTGTTCCTGTTGTTGTTTTTCTCTGTTTGCGGCTCCAAAAAACTTTATCAAAATTGAATTCAATTTCGACTCATTGAAGCATATGAACGGGCGGGTAAAAAATTCTCTTCCACTCTTCGCACCGCGGTGATTGCAATCAGAAAAAGAGTGTTTTTTTTTTTGAATTTCTCGTCATATTTCGTTTTCGTTCCAGTTACAAACTTCCTGTGGATTTTTCGGTATAAATGTAGTAAAATAGACGTTGCTCATTTTTTCCCTTCTCAATTAAAATTGATTTATTTGCATTTTTCCGATTTTTATGGCCAGTGACAACTGCGACGGCGGGCATCTATGCCAAACGGTCGTCAAGTGTGTGTTTGTTTGGCTCCAGCCGCTGTAGTGCGTGGAAGGCTCCATTGTGTGATAGAGATGCAAATATTTTCGATTGCCTTTGAGCACGAGAGATTCTCTTAGTTCAGATGGTAGGAGACGGAAGGTGTAGGAGAAACCGTTTGCAAATATCGGAAATTGGAGAATCGAAATCCGCAAAAAAAATATGAAATAAATATTTTTCTTAGATAAGGACCCTCAAAACCTTAACTCTTTAAGAAAACCTGAAATTCACATTTTCGAATCAAAATTTATAAAAAATTTTCACAACAAGAGCTGCTGAAAACAAGTAAGGGTGTTATAGTCAGGCGAGCCTGACAATAGAATACCCGACACAGACACACGTGTTGAAATAACTTTTAATATCAAGAGGTGTTTAAGACCATAAGGGGTCCCATATACCGACTTTTCTTAGATTTCTTTATGAAAACCGCCCCTTTGTCACGCCCACTTTTCCAATTTTTTTGAATTCTTATCGGAGCTTAAATATACGCTCGAATTCTAAGTTTCATTGAAATATTGCGAAAAAGTCTGATTTTAAGGCAATTTTGGGATTTTTGTGACAGACCCTGGTACTGGAGGTACCCCTAAAAATGGTCCGATCAAGGAAATTTTTTGGGAGGATGTTAAAGGCTACAAAGGAAGCATAAGTGCCAAATTTCGTTCAAGTCCCATTTGAATTTCGGGTGTAGGAGACAATTTTCGAAAACCGCCCTTCTGCCACGCCCACTTTTTCAATTTTTGGAAATAATATTACTGGCCTTTAAATATGATCAAATATCCAATTTCATCAAAATATGTTGAAAAACTTCGCTTTTAGAGCAGTTTTTGTGATTTTCGTAACAGACCCTAGTACTGGAGGTACCCCTAAAAATGGTCCGATCGGGTCCATTCTCGAACTTGTTCTTACTCATGTCCCCATGAGCACGCATACCAAATTTTGTCGAGATATCTCAACTCCTTCGATAAGATAACTGTATTTAAACAGACGGACAGACGGACAGACGGACAGACGGACGGACATGTCTAAATCGAATCTCCTGGTGACGCTGATCATTTCTATATACATTTTGTATGGTCTATCTCGACTGGTTCTGGGTGTTACACACAACCACACAAACGCAATATACCCTTGACACAGAGTGTGTCGGGTATAAAAAGAACCCGGTCAATGCTTTTACTTAGGAAACACCGTAGGTACTCATATAAAAGATCAACACAACACATATTGCTATGGAAAATGGGCAGCAAGTAAAAAAAAAGAAAAAATCAAAACATTTTAAATCTCAAAGGTTTTGTTTATCACGTCGTCCTGGTGGGCGTTCCTTTGGCGTTGTCGCATACAACATTTCAAAGTTTTCAAGTTTTTGCTCTATGTAGGTGCCTATGTGCTTTTGCTGTGCATGTGCTTTTAAAGATATGGTCACTGTCAGTGGTTTTGCGTTTCAATACGCTGCAGGCAGTATGGAAACTTTAGAAAGTTTCACAGAATATAATCAAAAATAAAAAAAAAAGTGAATAAGTAGGAACTATGGAAGAGTTTGAAAGCGGATGCTGCAATGTAAGTGCAAACTAAAACTTGAAGAGACCAACACACGCCCACACACCCACACACCAACATGTGTGCATCATGAAGAGCTTAAATCGGATGTGGGCGTCTTTTGCTTCTTAGTGGTGTTGTTGGTAAAAGTTAAGCACGCTCGGGAAATATGGATTTTGCTACAAAACTATCGAATCTAGAGCTTAATTTTTTAGTATTTTTTGGTTTTTGTTTTTTCTGCACATACTTAGGAGGAATTGAGTAATTGAAAAATCTATATTTAAAAAAAAAAACACTATTATTTCCCCAGAGTGTGGGTTGTTTTCTTTTTTTTAAATAAAAAAAAAGCTTTTAATTCAGGAGTCGAAGATGTCAAAAGCGACTTACGCTCCTTATTTATTCATTTGTGTTCGAGTTCAAAAGTTTTTATGCGACTTTCGATTAAAAAAGTTTCAAGAAAAATCCGCGTTAATCAAAATAAAGTGCAAGAAATCATTTTAATTCAGATTTTATTCATTCATTGTAATTGATTCGGGCAGAGACACACAATGGGAGAGGGAAGGAGAGAGTGAAAGAGTCTGTTAAGTTTTAATTGAAATAACTCCCTTGCTTTTTACATTCAGATTTCTTGAATACTCTTTCAATTCGTATTTAAGATATTTAAGTGAATTATGCACTTTATTTCGTTCCTTCGTTTTGTTTTCGGTTTTTTTTTTCTCTTTTTTCTTTTTCGGTTCGCTGTTTCACTGTTTCGATTCTTACGAATTGCGTTCCTTTTTATGTTCAAATTAATTTGCTAAAACGAAGGCAAGGAAAAAGGTTTCTTTCTTCAATTCGAAGACGTAATTTGCTCGAGGTATGCTCTTCTCTGCCGGCAAAAATCTTTGTTGGTTTCGCCGGCTTTTAACGAAAGAGAATGCAATGCTTTTCCGTTTTCAACAATTTCTGCAGTTCTTTTTATTTATTTATTTATTTTTTTTTTTTTGAGAACTTAAGTTTAATTTAGACA
Source organism: Chlorops oryzae (assembly GCA_020466095.1). Taxonomy (NCBI): domain Eukaryota; kingdom Metazoa; phylum Arthropoda; class Insecta; order Diptera; family Chloropidae; genus Chlorops; species Chlorops oryzae. The sequence goes on from CM035807.1 coordinate 96,031,308, forward strand.
TTTTACTGTACATACTTTGCTTTTCACTCTTTTGTTGGAGCATTATGTTAGTTCTGGTACTTGCCTTTTAAGGAATTTCGTAGACAATCTGAAATAAAACGCCCATAAGAAAACGGAAACACAGAAGCTGGCTTTCGAGAATTTCACATCAAGAGGAAAATACAAGACGAAAAACGAAAACTTTACTTTAACAATAAGAGAGAGAGAGAGAGAGAGAGAGAGAGAGAGAAAAGGGAGAGAGAAACATTGCTTCACGGTAAAGCCAAGCAAAAGTGAAAAGTTAGCCACAACGTTGCTTTTTATACGGCGTTGAGCAAACCTTTCCGAGCTTAGAATTTAAAATGCATTGAAACCAAAATCTGTTGCTGAAAGTCGTAAAAGGAGTTTCATGAAACCAATCCAGTTGCCGAGATGTCAAAAAAAGGTTTTCTGTAACTTTGTTTTAAGGAGTCACATCATTAACTATATTTTCGGTTACAAATTATATGGATCTAAACTGGAATCACTGTCGAGTTTCTGAATAATATTCAATGCAACCGAATCAGATTTTGTTACTGAGCGCGTATCAAGAATACTGCTCTGTGGCAAGTATAAAGTAGCACAAAGGGTTTCATTCAATTCTTATAGCGACTAAAACAAAACTTCTCTGTAAGCCATGCGTGAGTCTTGTATTATAGCTATCAATTATTTCATCACTGAATTTAATACGATTTGTCGATGACCAATACGTATGTTGTTAGTTTATTTGGCGAATCATAGCAGCAAACACTTGTCTATACATTTTTTTTTAACTGGATTCGATTCACAATAAGCGAAAAAAGTAAGGCTTGAACGAGTCATAGAAAAAGGGTCAAGAAAAACAAATTTTGCGGTTCTTCTACAACAATAGTGCAATTTAAATTAGCTGATTGTACCCATGTAGCGTACTCAGTGCTTAAAAATCAGTGTGGTCCACATAATATTATGTAAAAAGTTTAAAATGATGCATACTCCAACTTATTTCGTGCACATCCAAAGCGATTTAACTGAATTTTGGCCCATGTTTGCATATCGCAACCCGGCAACTAAGGAGACACAACTCAAAATTTTAATTTTTGCTAAATATACAATTGTTTTTGACTATAAACATATTTTAAAATAAAACCTTTTTGCAAGAAGAATGATTTTACACTTTTAGAAAAATAATTTTTTCTTTATTATTGTTCCTATTATAAATTTTTTTACCAAATTATTTCTTATATTTTTGGCTGCAGTCTCTTTGATCGATTTACCACAGTTGAACAAAAAGACCGAATTTAATCATTACAGGACAAACATAAAATTTAACTAACTTCAAATGAGTAAAAAAGCACTAACTCAAAATGAGTCTCTATGTCAATGCCAACAAGTGTCAATATTGCAGCAAAATAGAACCATAAAGTTTATATGCATTAAATAAATAATGACTATTCTTATATTAGGTAGAAATGTTGCTAAAGTAAAAGTCAAGTTTTAGTCAACTTGAATCGAGGGTCATTTTTAGATAAAAAAATTTTATTTAACAAAAAAATATCAGGAATAAATTCTTGCTCCAATGCTAGTATAAAACGCATATTAAAAAAAACACTTATTTCCCCAGAGTGTGGGTTGTTTTCTTTTTTTAATAAAAAAAAAGCTTTTAATTCAGGAGTCGAAGATGTCAAAAGCGACTACGCTCCTTAATTATTCATTTGTGTTCGAGTTCAAAAGTTTTTATGCGACTTTCGATTAAAAAGTTTCAAGAAAAATCCGCGTTAATCAAAATAAAGTGCAAGAAATCATTTTAATTCAGATTTTATTCATTCATTGTAATTGATTCGGGCAGAGACACACAAGGGGAAGGAAGTAAATGAAAATCTGTTAAGTTTTAATTGAAATAATCCCTTGCTTTTTACATTCAGATTTCTTGAATACTCTTTCAATTCGTATTTAAGATATTTAAGTGAATTATGCACTTTATTTCGTTCCTTCGTTTTGTTTAATGCGGTTTTTTTTTTCCTTTTTTCTTTTTCGGTTCGCTGTTTCACTGTTTCGATTCTTACGAATTGCGTTCCTTTTTATGTTCAAATTAATTTGCTAAAACGAAGGCAAGGAAAAAGGTTTCTTTCTTCAATTCGAAGACGTAATTTGCTCGAGGTATGCTCTTCTCTGCCGGCAAAAATCTTTGTTGGTTTGGCTTTTTAACGAAGAGAATGCAATGCTTTTCCGTTTTCAACAATTTCTGCAGTTCTTTTTATTTATTTATTTATTTTTTTTTTTGAGAACTTAATTTAATTTAGACTTTTACTGTACATACTTTGCTTTTCACTCTTTTGTTGGAGCATTATGTTAGTTCTGGTACTTGCCTTTTAAGGAATTTCGTAGACAATCTGAAATAAAACGCCCATAAGAAAACGGAAACACAGAAGCTGGCTTTGAGAATTTCACATCAAGAGGAAAATACAAGACGAAAAACGAAACTTTACTTTAACAATAAGAGAGAAGAGAGAGATGAAGGCAGATGAGATTTGAAAAGATGTATTTAGAATAATAAAAGCAGATCTGAGGCATTTTTAGGGTACGTAGACAACTAGTTGATTCCAAACTGTGTAAAGTCCATTTTATGTATTTCATAAAGTTTTGAAAAGTTTAAAAGCAAGAACATAAAAACATAACAGTTCGCACTGGGTTTTTCAATTCGGCTTGAGATAATCCTTTGACAGTACGATTTCAACATTTTTGATAAATAAGGCTTGTACATTTATCACAATTTAAGTCAAAGGAATTGATGATTTCCTGCGTGACTTAAGTTATAGGCAATATCGACCATTTAGGCGAAAAGTTTCATTTGATTCGATTGAATCATCGTTAACTTTTTGATAAAAAATTCTCCTAAAGCCTTCAACTCATCTCCTGGAAAAATATTATAACCCTAAACACTGTAGCTATGGAGATAATGCGGAATTATTTTAAGATTATACAACAGTCGCAAATATGAAAAGGATAATAGAAAAAACGTTCTCCTGTAAAAATTAGTTTTTGTAAAATACCATGAATTCGCGAAAAGGGGTCGATATTTTAATTTAAAACGTATGATGATGATGAACGTATACGTGTTTGAAAACAAAGCTAAATAACATTGCTCATACGCAGCGCATGACTAATGACGAAGAAGTACAACAATGCGAAACCCAACGTCGAGTGAATTCTATTTATTAAATAAGCTTCTTACTAAAAATAAAATCCATAAAAATTACTGCTGATTCAGTGGGATCTTCTTTTGTTTTTTTTTTTTTTATAGATAAATCCGACAGAGATTTAAAAAAGAAAAGATTGCAAGAATAAAATCGTTTGCACGGTCGACCTTTCGCAATCTTTTCTTCGACTTGGAATCCAAAGAATAAATAGAAGAAAATAAATTAAAAATCGGTCATTGGCATTTACATTTTAAGGGAAAGAGATACAAAATTTCGTTTTCCAAGAAAGCTTTAAAAATTTTAACCTATTAATAGAAAAAAAAAGACAGTCTACAGTAGACACATATTTACCTATCTATTTGAAATATGTATCTGTCTCAAGTAAAATTGAAGAGTCGCCTAGGCTCAACAAAAAAGATGCTGCAATTTATAGCAACGTTGAATTGAAGATTTATTTTTTTTGCAGTCAGTTTGCCGGTCTCCTCCTGCGGTAGCGATAAATGTGCCGATGGCAATCAAGCAGTAGGTCACAATATCATCTGTCCGTAATGTTTCGAGATTCATTACCCGGTATGTCGCTGTGTGTGCACAGATGCAGCTGTACCAACAACAATAGAACCCAAATTGGGGCAATATGTTGCCTTCAATGGAAACTATGGTAGAACTTCTCGCATGTTTACTCGCCCTATCTGGCTCCGAGGATACCAAAATACGACGTAGCGGAGTCGTGAACAAAGGAAAAAGGAGAACACAGAATGGGGGAAAAAGTTAAGCAAAAGTCATACACAAGAGAAACTTTCCAGCCCCCTTCTCGCAAAGAAAGAAGAATTCTCTTAAAATGCAATAAACTTTATACGCACTTCTTGCCGCTTAAATGTGCTGCGCTTCGGTTGTCCTTATTGGACCTTAAGGCACACAGTTTCAGCATTTAAGCAAAAAAAAAAAAAGTCCCCAAAAAATTTCCTTCAAATGCTTCCCTCTAATCCTGTCTGTATTCAAATTAGGATGATTTCATTGGGATACATAAGAGAAAAATATAGAGAAACAAAACAAAAAAAAAGACTCCAATTCGCAAAGATGAAAAGAAGTCGTTATGCGAGAAAAACTGTTTTCAAGCCCAATTTTCTATGTTTGCAGTCAATTTTCGCATTCGATTTCGAATTCAATCAACTGAACCGATGCACACTGATTTCGATGGCGAACTGAGTTTTCCCTGAATTTGGTTTTTTATGCTTTTTCCTTTTGGTCTTCTATTATTTTTTTTTTTTGCTTTCCGTTTTTTTTTTATGCACGAAATTGAATTTTTATGAATTTCTTCTTGATTTGTAAACATGGTCAGTGATATACGCCCACAGAAGCAACTACACTGAGCTTGGGGAAAAGTGAAAACTGCTTTTGCTACGCCTAGGTTGCGATGTAAAATCGAAAATTAAAGTCCTACCGTTCCCTTGGCATATGCGTTTGAGTATTGCCGATGATGACGAGAGCAGCGTTAAGCATCAGGACGAGCATAAGGATGCAGCTCTGCATGGTCCGCTTGAATGTCGCTATTCCCGTTGCCGTTGATCCTCTTTTCGGAAAACTGATTGATTTTCATGCTGTCTTTCTTCTCCTTTTTTTTTATTTTTTGTCCAATTTGCCAACAACAACTCTGGACAGCGTGTTTGTGTGTGCCTGTGTGTGGCGACAATGATTGAATAAAATTGCGTTTTTGAAGAGGGGTTCATTTTATGCAACGAGTTACAATATCTTTCCATTGATTCGCTACCCGGGCACGAACTTTGTCTATTCGTGTATATTATATTTACGTTAACAAAAAAACAAAACAAAAAATTGAATGCAAGAAAACATGAAAAGGACCAATTCAATCCTGTTCGATTCACGAGTAATTCGACAAATTGGGCCTCAAAAGCAAAAATAAATCTGGCATAACATTCAATTAAAAGAATATTTTTGCCTTGCAAATTGAAAGGAAATATTTTGATTTTCCAATGAAGAGAAAAGAAAATTGAAAAGGATACGAAAGGAAAATACCATACTTGTTGCCGGTCAAAAAGAATAGCTCTCAAATTGTGGCTATGAAATAAGAATCGAAAATATTAAATAATACCAGAGTTCGGGCTATTGAGTTCAAACCGGAAATAGAAAAATTCACTGGAAATTCAACATTTTTATTAATTTTCTTATTTTTGCAGTTAAAAATTACTGTGAATTATTCTTTCTTCTCTTTGATTGCGATGATTATTTTCGAAAATTTTTGGGATGTTTTCTTAAAATAAAAATAAAATTTTTTCCAAAGAATAAGCTTTAATTTTTAATATAATTATAACATATTATGATTGCCTTTGATTGTCCTTTCTCCAGTGTTTCTGGTTAACATAAAAGACGGCAAATAAGCTCAGTTTACAGCGGAAGTAGCAGCTGCCCTCCGTAACCCTTTAACCGGGCATTTCTCTGCTTCTTATGGCCCCAAATCGGTTGGTACTTTATTTCGAGGACACCGTCCTCTGAGAGACTTCTCCATTGAGCGGGCAAAGCCGATGATCCACGGAGGATTCCACTTTATTTCTTTGAATTTTTTGAATCAATTGACTAATATCCTATAAACTCCTTTTAAGATTTTCGAAATTCCACACCTTTTGAGGTTCTCCTTACATTTTGTATACCCGATGATGATGTTATGTCCCGAAAGCATTTTGCCCATAGAGAAACATCTTTTTGCTTGTCAATTATAACCTCAATCTGTTTCGAATATTGTTCCACAACATTGCCATCCGCGCCAGATATCGACGCAAGTCATTCAAAACTGCCTCCTGGCTGGATAGATTAACATGCATAAATTGTTATTGTTTCGAATACGTATCGATAAATGCCGTAGTTAGGACAATGCCTATCTTGCCGTGGCGTAGGTACATATGTATTGCCATCGTTACCACCGCTGCCCGCTTAAATATCTCGTTAGTCTGGGAACTTGAGGACTTGACGGTTGAGGGTTTAAAAAAAAACAACCTTTTTTTCTAACTCAGGCCATAGTCGCGCTTCACTTCTTTTCAACTAGCGCTTTCGAATTGCTTATTTTCCATCCGTGACGTGCAACATTTCCTGCTCAATGACCGTACAGGATTAGAAAATCAACGACGATGTCAGATTATAAATGTATATACATATGTACAAACATGTTGTCCTGGTCCCGAAGAGTGCCAGTGGAAAGTACCGAACGCCTTCGGTGTGATTAAAGTTAAGTGGTCCTGGTGTTTGCGTTTTATGCGTTTAATTGGCCTCGACTATTAAGAGTCGTTTTTGAGGTTGTTTGTTGTTGTACCAACATTGATTGAGGTTCGCCCGGTTGCGACTGAAGTTGGACATTAGGCCGCCTCGTAAACGTCAATTTTAAGTGATTTCCATTGATGTAGATATTATGCAACATGCGCATGGCGACATAATAATCATTGAAGTGTTATTATTTTCAATCGTTAAACAGAAGCTTACCCATTCAGGATCCTTCAGTGTTAGTGCTAGGACATTGTAATTATTTTCAATTATAGCCTCTGATTAATGACGGAATGTAACGGATATATACTTATATATATTTTTAAATTGAAATACCACTCGCTCTTTCAGATTACCCACGCGTCGAAGTTGGCCCACAGAATCCAATACGCGTCGAACGAGATCATATTGCAAGGCTGGACTGTCGAGTGGATGCGAAACCGAAGGTGACAAGCATTCGTTGGTCAAGAAATGGTCAATATGTTGGCGCTACGCCTTCGTATACAATATACCGTGTTAATTTACATCACGCAGGCAAATATACCTGCACGGCCGATAATGGACTTGGGAAATCTGGCGAAAAGGATATACTGCTCGATGTGCTCTACCCGCCGATTGTGGTCATCGAATCGAAAACCCACGAAGCCGAAGAAGGCGAAACCGTTATCGTCCGCTGCAATGTGACAGCGAATCCGCCACCATTAACGATTGAATGGCTAAAGGAAGGAGCGCCCGATTTTCGTTTTGCCGGCGATTTACTGACACTGATCTCCGTCAAAGCCGAACACGCTGGCAATTATATTTGTCGAGCCGTCAACGTAATGCAGCCTTTTAATGCGAAACGTGTTGAGGGAATAGGCAATTCAACGGTAGCCCTATTGGTGCGTCATCGGCCCGGACAAGCGTTTATAACACCGAATAAACCGGTGGTACATGTCGGCAATGGTGTAACATTAAGCTGTTCGGCCGTACCACCAGGTTGGCCAGTACCGCAGTATCGTTGGTTCCGTGACATTGACGGTGATTTCAGTAACACTCAGAAAATCCTCGCTCAAGGATCACAATATTCCATACCGAAAGCACATCTCGGCAGCGAGGGTAAATACCATTGTCATGCCGTTAACGAATTGGGCATTGGTAAAATGGCAACAATCGTTCTGGAAGTCCATCAGCCGCCGCAATTCATTGCTAAACTTCAGCAGCACATGACAAGGCGTGTCGGGGACGTCGACTATGCGGTGACATGTAGCGCCAAAGCAAAACCAATACCGATTATCCGCTGGATCAAGGATGGAACCGAGATACTACCGAATCGTAAGATGTACGATATACGAACGTCGCCGACCGAGGGCGCGAACGGTGTGTTCACCGTTCAGAGTATTCTGCGTTTTCGTGGCAAAGGACGACCGAATGGCAATCAACTAGTGCCCGCCGATCGTGGATTATACACGTGTCTCTACGAGAATGAAGTGAATTCAGCTAATTCCAGCATGCACTTACGCATCGAGCACGAACCCATCGTATTGCATCAGTACAATAAGGTCGCTTACGACGAACGCGAGTCGGCCGAAGTGATTTGCAAAGTGCAGGCATATCCCAAGCCAGAATTCCAATGGCAATTCGGTAACAATCCATCACCGTTAACGATGTCCTCGGATGGACATTACGAGATAAGTACGCGAATCGACAATAACGATATCTATACGTCAATATTACGCATTAGTCATATCACGCAATCGGATTACGGTGATTACACTTGCCGTGCTGTCAATCCCTTGGACACAATACGCACCCAGATTCGTTTGCAGCCGAAGGGTGCACCCGAACGGGCGACAGGCCTCAAAGTGCTCGAAGTCGCGCACAACTATGCGGTTCTCACTTGGATGCCCGGCTTCAATGGCGGTCTCATCAGTACGAAATTCCTTGTGACCTATCGACGAGTCGCCACGCCACGCGAACAACTACTCTCCGATTGTGCGACCCAAACATACTCCTCGTACAGCACGAGTGGCAATATCAATTCTGCTGACTGGCTCGAATTCGATTGCTATCGCGACAATCCATGCAAAGTGACTCCGCTCGACCAGCATCAATCGTACGTTTTCAAAGTGTACGCACTGAATTCGAAGGGCAGCTCCAGCTATTCGAACGAAGTAATGACAACAACGAAAGTAAGCAAAATTCCGCCGCCGCTGCATGTTACTTACGATCCGAATTCGCACGTGCTGGGCATCAATGTCGCTGCGACTTGTTTGTCGTTAATTGCGATTGTCGAGTCGTTGGTCAGCAGCGAAACGCCAATTGCCAGCTGGGAGGTTGTTGACAAAGTTATGCTCTTGCCATCCGGTAATGAGGCGACATTCAAAGAGGCCGTTATCAATCACATTCCCCGAATGGTACACTATAGCACGGCGGGCGGTCGGACCGTCGGACACGCGGAAGACATTACGCTTGCCTTGGCAGAAAACTCGCAAGGACCAACCGTGCGTGTCAAATTGTGTCTGCGTTCCAATCAGGATCATTGCGGCGAATACGCAAATGCTGAGAGTAAGTTAAAAAAGAATATGCCTTGCTTCCTTTTCCTTTCAATCGAAATTGAGTCGCCAGACCAAGGACCACCAAATCCCGATTGCTTAACTATAAATTGAAAAATTGTATTCATTGTCCCTTTGCTTTCTCCTTTAATTTTCTTGAGAATTTCACTCTTGATGGTATTTGTTTGTTTGTTTGTTTGTTAATTTTCAGTTGGCAAATCGTTTATGGTCGAAACTTCGTCCCTAACGACATCCGCTGTTATCGGCATAATCGTGTCCTCGGTTGCATTTGTGCTCGCTGTCGGCTCGATACTCGTATTCTGCCATTGTAGGCGTATCAATTCGGCACAAAAGACAACAGCCGCCGCTGGCAGCAATGGTGTTAGTAATAATGGTAATGGCATTGGTGTTGCCGTTGCCGTTGCTAGCTCCAACAGTGCAAAGGAGTATGACCTAGATTCGGGTATGCCATCGATTGTGGGCCAAGCGAATCAGCCACCGCCACCGCCACCATACTATCCAACTGGAAGTCTTGATAGCAAAACACTTGACGCACACACGATGGAACTGACACTTACTGCAGTACAAGACCCGGATGAATCGCTTCAGCACCACCACCATCAGCAGCAGCAGCAGCAGCTACAACAGCAGCACCATCAGCAACAACAACTGGATACGCCAACGGGTATATTGTATGGCTCACAGAACGGATACAGTTATCATATGACAAGTGCCATCGGTGCTTCAACTGGCGTCGGAAGCAACATCGAAGGGGATAGCTATCAAATTTTGCCAACAGCGACGACAACAACAGCGACGACGATGACGATGACATCGACGGGCACAGGACATCCGATAAGCGTAACGGGCAGCTGCAGCGGTACAGAGTGTAAGTACAATTGTTTTGAATATACGAGTAGAGGAGGTATACCTCCATAACCTTACAGAGCAATAATGCTGATTTATAAGCGAGCAAATGGCATTCGGCCTTTTGCGTCACTGCACACAGAGAGAAAATATATTCGAGTCCACATGATTTTCTCCTCAATACAAAATGAAGTTCGATTAGGAAATTTGTTTTTTCTTGGCATAAAATATTGCGAAGAACTTTGATATCCTTCGATGGTAATATATGACGGAAGTGTCCGAACGAGCGACCCTGAAGAACTTAGGTCTTCCATGTCGCTCCCATACGGCGAATAAGGCCACCGACAGTAACAAAAGTCAAACGGGAAACCCTTTTTTAAAATCAATTTTTCCTTTGACTTCAGTTTTTTTGTTTGTTTGTAATTTTATTTTTTTTTTTTTTTGTCCCTCAAATCTATTTAAAGTCAAAGGAAATCCATTATCCTTTTTGACTGTGCACTCTGTAATATCTACATCAGAACTATTCAAATCCTTTGTTGGCTCCCTCCATGAATGTATGCTTTGAGTCATCTTAGCTTTGGGTCCACAACTGCGATTTCAAGTTGTCGCTTCGTAATCGCATTCATGTCAACTCATGATAGCACTTTTAATGCAAATGTTACAAAAGGCATTCAATGCTCGACTGTGAATATATGTATGTATATTTTCCAAACGCCCCGTAAAACATCCATCCTCCCATCCTCCCAGTCGGCCCGTCACTCCAACTTCCCACACATTCCCTTTAGCTTCGTCTTTCGCTTTGTGTTTATCACACACATCATCCCGACGGATGCCCATCGACGAGCTTTGCGTGTCGCATTATTGTTGTGCGTATTGCGTTTCGTTTGACAACATTTCGTTCGTTGCCTTGCAATGTGAGGATGCGATGCGTTTCCATTGCCGTTACTGCAATTTCAAATTGACTTCTCGTTGCTGATCAAATTGAAATTGCTTTGCGCCATTTCCCCTTTTCGCATGTATGCTTACGACCCGACTCGACCCATCCATTAAAATATATGCTTCCGAATGTTTAACCATAAATTGAATTGCGGATTTAACTTTGTTGCCTGCCGGAAAAGGGTGCATTACATCCTACCGATGGGTTTGCGAGAGTGAGCATGAGCGTTACTGTCATAGAAACTTCAATTGTAATCCTTATAAACCATATCACTTCGGGGATTTTCCCAAAATTTCATTCACCTTAAATTAAGTTCTAATTGTCTGTGTATCCTTGCTTTTGAAAATCCTTTGATTTTGAAGTGTCTATTCTGAATATATCAAAATAAATTGAATCAAAACGGACTCATTTTCGCTCGCTGAGAAGATCATGCAGAATAAATCGATAAACGTCAATTCTCGAGGTGAAATTTAAGACGGGACATCATTTTAGAAATGAAATGCGAATAAAATGATTATATCGAGAAACAATGAAAATAATTTATAGTCAACAATAAAACAAGATAACCCAAGCAATTAAAGATGATCAAGATAAAGGAACTGTATTGTAAAATTTATTAGCATAAATTAAAAGCAGATTTTCCTTATCACAGGGAAAATTCATTTCCATAAATGGGGAGCTATGGTAAAAGGGGACAGAGAAAAGAGAACAGCTGAATGAAGTGCACAGAAAAGCTTGATACGACACGAAAATGTTCAACCTTTCATAATAAATGTTTAATAAGAAATTTATGGTAATCGCCAAGAATTCGTGGAAAAAAGCGCAAAAAGCAGACAGCGTTTTCTTCGAAATATCAGAATTCCACAAATCACATGACCCTAAAACGATTCAACGACAATCTATTTCGGGAATGTTTGATGACGCAAAATTTTATCATAGCCATCTCTATAAAATCACAGGCTTGATGTTTTTTCTTAGGGTCGGAGTCTTCAACACGGTTTAAGAGCTTCGAAAATCTAATTTTTCAAATATGTTCATTTAGTCCCCATGGCAGTAAAAATTTAATTCACCTGGTTTAAACTCTTCTGAAGACTATATGAAAGTTTAAACCTTCAAAAAGTTTAAAATAGGTTAAAGATTATGAGCCTTTAATCATATGTAAACAAATTGATTTATTCAACAAAAAGCTCACATCAGCATTTCTAAGAGGTCTGGAAAGTTTTTTTTTTAATTTGCTATCTTTGAACAGGAGAGGGGTTTTCCATAATTTAGCACTACATTAGATTCCCTTCTCTCAAAATTTCAACAAGGCAAATCAACTCGATGTTCACAATTTTCATTCATTTCTTGAAAAAGTAAAGGATTATGGACTGATGGGGAATATCGAGGGTCAGATATTTATATGAAATTTATACGAAAAAAATCGATACCAGTCCAGGTGAACAAAGTTCAATCCAAGAACTTTCTTTAACATACTAATATGATTACACTGTGACACATTCTTGAGGTCATCGAAAGTCAACCAAAACTTGACTGCGGCTTCTGAAAATACTTGGCAAGTCGATACAACTCCCATATTTGGATTTGATACAAATTCAATCCAAGATCTTGTTTTTAAATCGATCACTATATGATTACAGGCATGTGACTAGAATCCACTAAAATGAGGTATCAGAATTTTAGTCAACTGAAATTTCATATATATCTCATAGATACGATGAAGGGCTTTATGAATTAATACCTAATGACAATGTCACACAAACCCAAACCAATATAATGATTTGTCAGAATTGCTTATGAAATTTGGTCAAATTTAAATTCGATTCCGTCACTTATCGGATTTCTAGCACTGCCTAGAATTTACAGATAAGCGTTCGAATCATATATTTTCTGTCAAACAAATTTCGCATCATATATGGCTCTATCAGATAGCAGGAAGAATAAAGGGTTTTATGCAATTAATAACAATATGAAATTTCGCACAACCCAAAACCATATAAAATCTGTAAATTCTATATGAAATGCATTTCGGATTCAATTTATTCGCGTATTCCGTCAAGTATCGAAGTACACAGTACTTCCTGTTATTTGCATAGGTTCATATATATTTATTCCTGTCAATAACAAAGTTTTCGCCAAGTCTAAGGGGCTATCTTCAGCTCTGTCAGAAATGAAAATCTTCATATTAAAAAACGGTTCAGAAATGAATCAGAAGTTTTGAAGTTTTTCATTTCTGTTTCATTTCTAACAGAACTGAAGATAGCCCCTTAGACATGGTGAAAAAAAACTGTAGTAAAAATAATTTACTTACACAAACTCCAGTCAATTTTGGTTAACATTTTACGTGTTGCAGCGTGTTAGTAGACGAAAGCTCTAATAGTCTGATCTGTACCGTAATTTCAATTAAATGTGAAAACACAAAAAGCTGCTCAAGTTCATAACAATTTCATTTATGAAATTAAGCCGAGAACCTTAAAAATGCCGCTGCCTCTTCGTCAAAAAAAACAAAAAAACCGACTGAATACCTGTTCAAATCTTCTTGACGATCTTTAAGGAACTTTCTTTCCAAAACTCCAACTTTCAATTGTTTACTTTCTATTAAACCAACTTCGTTTGCTACTGTAAATTATTCTTCCGGTTAAAAAAGATTTTGTTTTTTTTTTTTTTAATTTTTTTTAAAGTAATATTCACTTTGCTTTCCCTCCAGCCATCGTCATAAAATTTTCAACTTCGATAAAGAATTAAGGAAATTTCAATGGAAATTTAAACCATTTCTAAGGGCCTTGTTGAGAGTTTCTCTTTAGGACATTTTCGCTTACTTCCGCTTTGATTATTTTCCATTGTGCAATTAAATTCATTTCCGCTTCTTTGGCAAAGCCGACGACGGTAAGAATGCCTTTCGCTCTTGACCGATGCGGTTTCAGTTAGTTATTCTACAGTCAAAAGCGTACCTTTGTTGTTGTAATCTCCGCTTTTCAGTGCTTTTATAATAATTGTATTTCCATTGTCGCAGGTACGCTCTCTATTGTGATTTTTTTCCTTCTCTCTCTATATAAGTATATACATACGTATATATGTATATATGTCGGTGTCTGTATATTTATATAAATTTTTGTAAGCAAACCATTTTTCGTCAAGCTTCAATGAGGCTTGAAGTACGGCCGCTGCCACTTGAAAATGTTTCCCCATAGAGTACCCAGCTCAGAGAAAAGTCCTCATCGTAATTGTGACTGTCACAATTGTCGCGATGTATTCTAGTTTAAAAAATGAATTTTTTTTTTTGCCTTCACTGTCTTTGCTTTCATAATATTCTAGGCATCGTGCATTGTTAAAGTGACGTTGCTCAAAGCTTTTGTTTTTTGCTTGTTTTTACCTCTGCTTACCCTCTTGCCGCAAAATAAAAGCAGGACTATTTGATTTAAATCCGTACGGTGGCGAGGCAATGCCAAGAAAATCATCCACAATGCCAACGACAAGACCAACGACAAAAGCGACACTGACACCGACACCCACAAAACAGCACAACAACAACAACAACAACAACAGGAACAGCAGCAACAGCAGCAGCAGCAGAAACAACAGCTTTTGAAAAGGCCCACTTACGGTCACGTTTCGTTTAGGATCGGTACAAATAGCGGTGATGGCGAAGTTGAGCCATCCACCATGCCCGTCGACACTGGTTCGGTTGGCAGCAACAAAATCCGATTTTTGCCAACAAAATCGCGCTCGAGACCGCCACTTCCACCGCCGCCACCGCTAGCGGCAGCAGCAGCAGCAACAGCATCGCGAACAGCAACAAAAAGTACAACACCGTTTTTAACGCATAATACACAGATTTCGGGTTCTACAGGTAAAGAGAAAAGACTTTTTTTTAAAAAGTTATAATTTCGTTATTGTTTTTGTTGTTGGTTCAGTTTTCCTTTTTGGGGAAAATAAACGCGCGCCTCAAGAAGTTGCCCAGCAAACGAAACTCGCACGCTTAGTTTTTGTTGACTTTTTTTTTTTTTTTTTTGTGGATGTTTTCAAACTTTAGTGTTCTCGCTTTCCTCTATCTGTGCACCATCACTTCATTTACTGCCTTCGCACTCTCTTTTAATTCAAAATAGGAAAAATAGAAAAAGGGAAGGGAGGCGCTTTCCCTGTCCTACCTACACTTTGTTTACCACATCCCACTTATCGGCTGACTCCGCCGAAGAATTCAGTTTCGACTCTTGGAATAATTGTCGCGCTTTGCTGGCACGTCTCGAGTTAATGCAGCGCGCACTGCAAT
The DNA here is from genome assembly GCA_020466095.1 of Chlorops oryzae. Lineage (NCBI taxonomy): Eukaryota > Metazoa > Arthropoda > Insecta > Diptera > Chloropidae > Chlorops > Chlorops oryzae. The sequence continues at coordinate 96,046,380 of CM035807.1, forward strand.
CAGTGCGGAACCACGAATTTGGAGCTGCCTGCTTCGGGAAATCAACAGCGCAGCAAGAGAGGAATGCATATTGATTCAGATTGCGCGAATTAACTTACACCCTGCGGTGAAATTTCAACAATCCATAGATTCGCACGACTCGAGAATGGAGATGCAAATGAAGATGAAAATGAAGATGGAAATGAAAATGAAAATGAAAATGCAAATCAAAATGAAAATGAAAATCAAAATGAAAATATGGTTGAGTTAGGTAAATTACTAGATACGACTACAGGAAGACAACTTCTACAGAAACGCAAGAGATGCCAACTGACGACTGTGGAACGCGCGTGTAGTATGCAATCTCATCCCATCCAGAATACCAAAAGCAATCCAAATCGGCAACGACGACGCGCTGCGCCAACTAGGCGAAGTAACTTTTGGTGTTGGTTATCAAAGTTTGTAAAGTGAATTAATGACAAAAGATAACGTTAGACTCTACTGTGAAAAAGTTAGTGTAATCGATGCAGCCAGCAGCAGCGACTAGAAGAGAAATTTTTGAAGTTATAACTTCGCGCTCGCCTAATTGGGACTTGGGGGAATTTTTAGACAGCGCAAAACTTGAAGAAAAGAACGACAAACTGTGACAAGCCAAGAAGCCATTACATGTTAATGCTTGTAAAGCCAAGTATGGCTTTTATGATTTCTTATACAATTATTCGTGAGCTGCTTAAAGTCATTAAAAAAGTTTTTTAAGAGCGCTGTAAAATGTTCGGTTAAAAGCGAATGACATTCCTCTTGACGGCTCATTATTTACTTCCTCTTCTCTTCTTATTTTTAATTATTTTCACCGTTTGCATCTCATCTGCTCGCTGCCTTTTAAAATGCGTTTTCTTTTTTTTTTTTTTTGTGGGAAGGTATAATATTCTTTACGACCGATTTATTGAGCATTGCACTTAAAATTCTCGTAATGGTCATTGTGCTTCTGTTAAAGGTGCTTTAAAACAAGTTTATTTTAGGGACTATAATGCAGTAATAATGATAGAGTTATGATCGCAGAATGTGTCATTAGGATCTCTGGATTAGAACAGAAATGTCTTCATCCTTTCGGAAATTATTGCTGGCAAAGCAAAAGTGAAGAGCCCAGAACGTTACGAAGGGAAGAAATTCATAGCTAGAAAAAAAACTAGAAGACAAACCGAAATGCGGTAGAAATTTATGCTGTGTTAAAAAAGAGCACACCTGGAATTACATTTTTAAATTTAACTAAGGAAAATTTTACTTAAAAAAAAAACAAAAATTACATTTAGGCCCAATTGCTACTGTTCCGGTTTAAGTTTTGCGTTACGATATCCTCTGAAAATGTCCAAATTTTCATACAAATTTTTTGTTTTTCGGAACGAAAAAGTCTAATCGGAACAGTAGTAAACGGGCCTTAGAGAATGTTTTCAAACATACAAGTCTTAATTGTAGCAAATTTTTCATACTTATCGAGTGGCCTGCTCTAGAAATGACATAAATATGTGTAGGTGGCAACTACAGCAAAATAGTAAGGCAGAGTCGCCGGTTGTGGACATATTTGTGTTTTCGCTAATAACATTATTCCAAGTCAATATGATGCAGGGTACGCACACCAGTGGAAAGCTTAAGGATTAAGCTCACATTTCCCTGAAGTAACTATAGATTAAGCCGATCAGAAAAATTGTATAATCGAATTTGCGAAGGAGTAGTTTTCGACCAAAAAAAAAAATGTTTGTGCACCCTTGTAAAATCGCTTTACATAAATCTAAAAAATATGAAGTTAAATTTATTAATTTTAAACAATAAAAAATGGTTTTTGTTTATTTTGAAAAAAAATATTTACCCCCAATGGCAAAATTAATAAGAAACATTGATCTGACACTAGGAAATGCAATGCTTGCGTATACGTAATGTTACAGTCTACTCTCAGCGGCCAACAGTGCCTACCGCCTACAAAGTATACGAGACTGTAAGCGACTTGAATATTAATAGCTACAAAGAATACAAGATTTTAGGCGAACTGCCTGCCAAAAGCTTACAAAGTATACGAATTTGTAGGCGATCTGCTTAACAATAGCTTACTCTATGTGGTGATGGTAGGCGTTCACTCTATAAAACGGCTACGCTCGAATAAAAGTATACTATGATGGTATATGAGGTCGTATGCATTACCGCCTACGGCCTACGAAACGTGTTGCGGTTCATTGCTTCTCTAGGCAGCATTTTGGGCGCTGGGTAATATTTTTCTTAACATTACTCATTCGTCGGGTTTTAAAATAAAAATTTCTCAACAGCTCGCAATCGTGTCGACTGATTTCGAGCAAACCATTTATACACCGAGAGAAAAAGGTAGTTATATTAACTGAAAAAGCAGGTTAAAATAACCGCGTTCACCGTTAATTGTTAACTTATGTACAGTAGCGGTCAACTCAACAGTACAAACACAGTCATTAAGGATATAACTACCTGATGGTTGATATAACTGTCTCGCGGTTAAATCGACTGTCACCAGCGACTGGGAAAAAATAATTTATTTTTTGCTTTGACTTTTTTTTTTATCTTCTTTTATTAATATCGCCTCGCCTCGGCCGAGCCTTGAACCGCTGACCTCTACTTCGCTGGGCGAACGTCTTAACCATTACGCTAAACGAACGAATTTAATTTGTTGGTCAAAATGCTCACTTGAGTTTATGGTTGCTCAAGTTATGGGGAACGTGCTTAAGACTGTGTTTCACTCAAAATTACCTTTGCTTTGAACAATTGCACCTATTTTTCATCAAAATAATTCAACATAGAATTTGAACTCTTTACAAGCAATTGTTATGGCTGAAAGTAAAATAATTCATCAATCTCGTTTGGCACAAAAACATGCATTTGACAATGTCTAAGGAACAGGTTAAGGAATGTTTCACTCCCAAAACTTTTTGTTGAAAATGAACCATTAAAAAAATTCAAACAAATTAAAACCTTAAAAATTTAGGAGAAAATATTTGTCTTCCAAAACAACTACACTCTGAACAAAAAAAAACTGTAATTAAAAAAAAAATTCAGAAAAATTCCCGCCGCCAGCAGGGATAGAACCCCGAAGCTCACGACTGTCGAGTCACAGTTTAAAGCACTGAGCTATCGAAACCTCCGGAGACGGTTTATCAGAATGCGAACTTATACGTCTAAGTGAACGAAAGCGAATTTGAACATAAAAAGTAACTGTTTTTCAACTGTTCATTTGACTGCCTTTTTCAGTGCATTTAACGCGGAATACAGTTTATTTGACCACTCTCACTTTAACTGTTCTAAGTAGTTGATTTAACTGTTGTTATTTCTCTCGGTGTACGAACATACGAGCAAACGGTAAAATTTTGATCGGTCTGACCGTTCGTTAGTTATGAACGCACAAAGCATTTAAAACATTTATATCTGGTGGTTGATCGGCGAGAAAAATCGATTTTAAATGTGAAAATGTTTTGGCTACAATAAAATAAAAAGAGACATCTCTATAACTTAACCAGGCATAGTTTAATGTATCTTGTATGACTTTTAAATGCTACCTTTAATATATTAAAATACTATCGTTAATTGACTTTTCGATACTGCACTCCATTGCCATTATCCAAGCCGATAGTTTTTCAAATGATTGATCCCCATCCCTACTGGCAACGCTGAAAGCTCTAACAATTTGCATGCACAATTTCATAGAGCGATCGGGTATTTTACCAATCATCCATCAAAAATCATTAGGCTATCTCTATCACTCACTCAATGAGTGTAAATTGACCACTGTTGCTAGACATTTAGGGAAATATTCCCCTGAGTGTCTCAAATCAAGGCCCAAACTCTCTTCTTCTTCTTCTTCTTGCGTGTTTAACTATTCCGGTCTATCCCGGGGTCCGCAAAACGCGACCAGTTCCTCCATTTTGTTCTGTCGGTTACATCATCCGAGGTGAGTCCTACAGCCTCTAGGTCCCAAACTCCCTATAATTTAATTTTAAAATCTTCCAAAAACGAAAACTTCATCCCATAAGGTCCCATAAAATTGTCCCTGTACACTTTTCTGCCCTCAAACTCCAAACACCAAACTCCACTACAGATCACAATGTCTTTGAATTCAGGGTAAACAGACCCCTAAACAGGCAACAGTGAAAATGACGAACCTTTGCGAGCTGCTCTCTTCAAGAAAAAAAAAAAAAGAAAAAAAACTTGAAACAGATTTTTCTGTTCTACAAATTTTTTCTGTCACAACGGGGGGGAAAAATTTAATAACAAAAAATGTAATAAAAAAATTTTCGATCGAAATTTCGAGTTTGCACGAAACTTAAAACAAAAATGCATTTCTTTCGACGATTGTTTGCAAGAACCGAAAATTATCTGCAATCCTGTCTTCGACTTACGATTGCTGCTATTTCGTTGAATTTCGTATTGATCGTGTATTTGAATTACGAGCTCCATGTCAACGATCGCGACCATTACTTTTGGATGAATAATTTCTCGGTGGCTTTCGATGCTCCATGGTCAGCTCTGGTCGGTGTGGTTCTTTACAGTACTCTGCTCTTCGGCAATACGCTGCGGCGGCAATTTCGGACGCTGAAATTGTGGTACAAGTCGTCGGAAGATTTCAAGGCCAAATATCGACAATTCATATTTTTGCGATTACTCACTGAGATCACACAGGCCGAGGAATTGTTCCTGCACTGCCGAAACGATGGAAAAATACCATTGAACGTGTACGCAGCATTACACGAGAAAATCATGGAGCATATTCGAGAATTTTCGGACGCATCTTCGAAGGTAATATTTCGGGAAGAGAACGAAAATGCCTATCAAGAGGAATCCATGTTCGGACTGACGAAGGAGCAAAAAATTTACATGAGGAATTCTATATTCTATCGACCAATAACGATTGTTACTGATGAAATGCTTTTGTCCTTATTGGCTCCTGGCACTGTTGCAGCCCCAAGACTCTGAGGACCAACAACTTTTCGATGAGTTTTTTTTTTTAGTTTCTTTTTCTTCTACTTATCTCGCATTTTGAGGAAGTTGAAAACAAGTGAAAAGTGGTTTCCGTTAGAAAGAGATTCTATGAATTATATTTCGTATCGTAATGAAGAAAAAATTGATGAAAATAATAAAGAAAAAAACTAATTTTAAATTGAAGACATGATGTTTTGGTTCATTTGCATGAACCTTAAACTTGATTTTCTCTTTTATTGATGACAATTACAAAATATTCATTGAGTTCAAAGTTCACTTCGTGTCTCATTCTGAGCTTTCTATGCATGATTTCTATGTCTTTCTATGCATCTTTTATACAATAAGTTCAATTAGTCCTTTTTTTTGGGGTGGGGGTTGGAAAATTTCCATTCACGTTGAATGGTGATTCTATAACTATACTCAAAAGATTGATGTGAACATTCTTCAATCCTTCGTTTTAAACGTAAAGATTTTTCTTTATTGGAACCGACAAATAATCTCTCGACGCTCAATGGAAGCTGCTCATTGAAGTCACAGAGAACTATGAACAAAATTCATATCGCATCGTGAAACAACCGTTCGACAAAAGACTGTTAAATTCAATTTAATTTAAGGTGAAACCATTTCTGAAGCAATCTCATCCTTTTGACTCGCCTTTGAATGCAATTATAAATGTGATTATTCAATTTTCTCTTATGCATCAATGTCTTACAACAGCACCATGCACCGATAAAAAGCGCACTCTGCACTCTCGGATTAAAAGAAAATGTATCGCTTCCTTTAAATCCGCTGCACCAAAAAGCTTAACTCCTCATTTCAGAACATTGCTTGCAAAAACAAAAAAACAAAAACTATCAACTTTCTTTCTTTTCTGTGCATATAAATGGATAAATTCATACATATTTATACGTATGTATATGTTGCAGGGTCCAATTTGCATTATGTTGCCGCTTCCGAGAATAATTACTCCAATGCGAACTTAATCTGCAGTACAGGCAACAGCAACAGCAACGGCAACGGCAATGGCAGCGGCACAAGCAACGACAACGATAACGCACAGGTGGACACGCTATGGCGTATTAAAATGTCCGCAGCGTCGAATGCTGCTTTACAGCGTCCCGGAACGGCTCATTCGCCCATCTATATTGATCGACCAGCGTCTGCGTTTAGTGGATACAGTGGTAGTGGCATCGGCGTACCTATTGTTGGTGACCCGCTGACACAGTACGTTGTAGATTATATTGGATATCCGGTGCCACCACCACCACATATAGCTACTGTTTTAGCACCAGGCTTACAGTCAACATACCATCGAAATAACAGCTCAAACTCCGCCGTCGCCACCGCAGGAAACGCGCCAGACAACAACACTGGCAACAGTAGTACTCTCTTTAGCAGCCAAAGACAGCAACAGCAACAGCAACAAGACTTAAGCAAAGCGCAACCAGCGCCACCGCAACGCTATGGAACATTGAAAAAATCAAAGTTGCTACATCAGCAGCAACAACAACAAAAACAACAACAGCAGCAGCAGCAACCGCAGCAACGCATGGAGCAACAACTTGGTAAGTCGCAAGAGTAATATGTTTGCGGTAGGTATGAAGTTTTTAAGGGTAAGCGAGAAAATAAGTAGCTGAACAAAAGCGATCATAGCAGCGAAACAAATGGGAAATAAAGAAAATCCACTGAAAGGCAGAACAAGGGAGAAGGAAAGAAAAAGAGAAAATAATAAAATTCCTTTTTTTCAACCCCAATTAAAAGGAAAAGCTTTATATATATTTCTTTTTTTTAATCGAAATATTGCGCTGATTTATGTAGGTACTTTTTAATTGAAAATTTTGTGCTTGCTTGATTCGTTCGCTTCCGGTTCTCGTTGCCTGGTCGTCTCGTCCTTATTCGGGTCATACAATTTTTATCTGCATTGAATCATAAATCATTTTTCGAAAAAGTGAAGGGCATTTTCAGTTAAAAGGACAAGGCAGATTGTAAGAGGATACGGAATGCAATCAAATTGGGGCGGATTTATTTCTGGCAAAAATGGAATTAATTCTAATCCCTCCAATTCCTGGCTCCGTCTCTACGCGGAGCTTATTCGAATAAATGGGGGAAAAACAATAATAATAGTATTAAAAAAAAAACTTTCAGATTCGTTTATCTCTATCTGATTTCTTCATTGAAAGACACAATTGTGGCATAAGAGGTTTAAGAAAAAATTAAGAAATGAAAAAATTTTAAATTATGAAATAAAATTGTCAAAGACAGTACCAATTATCTGAATAATGAAAATCTGGGGATCATATTTACGCATAAAATTATGCTTCTTGAAATTTTCAAACTACTCTTCAGAGCACATATGGGTTATATTAAGTTATTGTGGATGCCACTATGAAGAATGACACACCAAGGCCTTATATTGGCCCATTGTGATACCACAAAAAACGTGAAAGCAAAGAAATTGAACCCAGAGCAATGAAAATACCAAGCTTGAGGCTGGATGTATGCAAAGTATTTATGTTCTAATGTTTATATTGGGACATGTTTTAAGAACTCCAAGTGTAAAATTTTAATTTATTATAAAAAATTACAAAGTACTTCGCATTCGCATTTGAAATTGCATCATTACTTTTAACAATTTTCATATAAAATTTAGAAATTATGAAGCCTCCTGTTTGTGGAGCCCAATTCATTTAGTGATGCCTAAATGGCATATAAAATTAGTATAAATCTCGTAGTTTAAATACATGAGAACAAACCTTGGATACTTTTCCAGAGACAAGTTCCTAAAACTCTTGCAAACCATTGAAAAAATGCTCATGAAAACGCTATCACAAAAAACTCAGAAAAACGGGACTTTTGGGAAAAATCCGCGCACCACACCCTCTAAGTCTTTTACAAAAAATCTGAAAAAAATCGCAAAAATTCTTTAACCCATAAGCTTTCAAAAAAAGAACGTGAACGTCTTTTGGGACACCCTTTTCTATACAGAAAAATCGTATTGATGCATGTCAATCACAATAACTTCTGAGAAGTACGCAAATGTTTTTTTTTTTTTTGGTTTTTTGGATTTTTAAGATAAGAGGATATCAATTTCGAGGTTTAAGAGAATAGTATTTTTAAATTTTCGAATAAACATTCTTCTACTTCGAAACACATTCCTCAAGGCCAGCAGTCAAACAATCCGAGCTATCGAGATCCCTCTTCGTCATCGACCTTCATCGATTAGTTTCCATTCTGTTTCCCTTTATACGAAATTTGGTTTCAGCTCATAACAAACATAATAAAGCGCTCAAAACGATGAAAAATGTCCGTTAAATTGCCCATATTAACGCAGCTGGAAAATGTTCTTAAAATATCTGTTTAGTGCACATTTTCATTCATTTATTTTTTAATTGTAGTTAATGAATACGAACAAAAAATAATAATTTCTGTCAGTGATATCGTGTATCAGACACTTAAGAGAAAGAAAAAGCAATCTAAGATAAAAAGAGATTTTTTTAACTGCTCTTAATTCAACCAGCGCTAGGATTCTGAATAAATTCTGCAATAAAGAGCAGGCTAATTTTTTTAATACTTCAAATTGGGATAGAGCATGTACAGTAGGGCATTGGAATCTTTTTACGTGGATAAAAAAGAAATAAAATAATGAAAAGAACACTCGTTTGCGTTCATGGAAGAATCTCTTAAAGTTAATCGAAAAATAGAGAGAAATAAAGTTCTTTTCAAATCAACTCACCTCAGCATAATCTAACTAACGATGCATTTCGTTGAACACAAAATGGGCGACTTCTTCTTAATAGTTCGCGAGCGCCAAGCGGAGTGAAAGAGAGAGCAACTATTTTATACGCATCGAAACGAATTTACTCACGCGGTACACTCTTCACACTAAACACTTCGCGATCAATGACTCCCGATAAACGACCGAACAGCGACGCGTGCAAAACAAGACTGAAGGCTCTAGCTTGGCTTGAGGTAGGCAGGTAAGCAAATGAGAAGTATCAAAGTCCGAAAAATATAAATCCCACACAGCGAGCGCAGTTATAAAATTTTCGCTTATTTCGGTCTTTGTGTGGTTGTTGTTGCAATTTAGCAAATTCAAATGCACTCCACTTGCTAATTTGGTTTTTAATGTGAAATGTTTCTGTTTTTGTTTTTTTTTTTTTTTTTGTTTTTCGAATTCTTGCTTTGTAAGTGAAGATTTTTTTTTTATTTATAATTTTGAGCTGTGTATGTTTGGCTGTGTTATTGATATATTGATTCCTCTTTTTAAAAGAATTTAATTTATTCTTATGCAGAAAAGGAACTTTTTTTATTTAATCAAATAGAAATGATCGGAATGTCTACGAAAGCCATTTAAAATATTTTGAAACTCTCATATTCAAGGTTAACGCGAATATAATTTTGCGGGAACAGGGTCCGATCCAGGACTTATGCTCTGGCAAGGTCAATATTTGCTGCCCCAATGATGGCACTATTTATTCCACTTACTAACTTACTTATTGCTGTCCTCTTCTCCTTGTGAAGCATAGGGCCTCTACCATAACTACATAGATCTAAACCTTACTCTATTAGGTACTTCGCAGCATATATCATTCCACTACAGTGGTTCAAACAGAAGAATTTAAGTCTACCATCGGTTGGATTTGTCCCACAATCTAACAGTTATTAAGTACTAACAAATTTTTCAAAATTTTTCTACCCCATTCGAAGTGCCGTAGCATTAGTTATTAAGGGGATGGTATAGTTTTAATAAATTTTTGGGTCGATTTTTTATTTTATTTTTTTCTGAGCGTACAACATATTGAGAGTATTTTGTAAAAATTTCAAGGAAATCGTGCAAGAGGACATGAAAATACAGCGTTTCAAAGCGATTGGCCCATCTGCATTTTTCGGAGAAAAAAACTTTAAATCGGTTTTGTGGAAAGCGACTTTTTTGAAGTCGGTGAACACGATGCTGCAAATGCTATTTGACCGATCGATTTAAAATTTTTTTAAAATTTTTCTATCGTTGCCCTTTTTTCCCATTTAAAAATAATAAAATATCCTCAATTTGTAAGCGAAAATTGCATTTTTGACTTCAAAACACTACAAAAAAAATAATAAATAAATTTCAAAAAAGGACACGATATTACCTCGGGACATCAATTTACTTTTAAAAACATGTTTATTTTTCTGATGTGATTTTTTTAATATTGGGCATTTTGGTCACTTGATTTTGGAATGAGATAAAAGGAGTTTAATTTCATTTTTCCCGACGATTCGCCTGTCTGGATTCAGGCTTCTTCAGGGGTATTTTTATTTTCAAATATCCACAAAAAAATCTTTTTTCTCCGGAGAATCGCTGCCAACGAAATATTTATCGATAATTTAGATTTTTTTTTTACCAAATATAATTAAGAAACTAATCTATAAGATGTATATAAAATAAATACACCAACATTTTTCATGTCTCCACAAAAAATCATGAAAACAAAAAAAATATCTCCTGAGCATGTCAAAAATAATTATTTGAAAACTAATGTTATTCGGGACGGAACTGCTTGCTGTAACCGAAAATAATTTCCCTATTCCGAATTCGGTACATTCGAATATTCGGAACACTATAAACTTGGAATTTTATGGAAAAATTACATAAGATATAAAACAAGACATTCATATTGCTTTATTAACGCCGAAAATTAAGTCCACTTCCGAATGCCAATTACTTAAAAAGCCAGAATTTATATATCTTCGCTAACAGAACGAAACGGGAAGAACAAGCAGCAACGACAAGAAATTGACTTTGATTAATAGTGCCTCTATCTCAGTTTAAGGTACACCGAAAGAAATACAGTGAAATCTCCCCTAAGCGGGCACCAACGGTTGCGGCCCATAAGCCGAGATTTCCGCTTATGGGAGCTGTCAGCAAGTAGAGATTTCACTGTAATAGAATTGCAACAATTATCGCCCAGAAGGAGAAAGTATGTAAAATGATATTTTTGCTATTATATTAGATAAAGAAATGTACAAATATTCTCTTTTACATGTGTCCGAAGCAAATTCACAAAAATCTCATTGAAAATGCTACCCATGAAGACCAGATTTTCCATACCTTCGGAGAGCACTCAGTCGTTTCCAGGAATTTTCATTTATGTGCCCCCATCAGAGCAAGTCTTGCGGCATTATTTTACAACATTTCAGTATAGGAATTTAGGAAAATCTAAGCGTTGCCTCAAAGATTTTCTAAGAACAACAACCGTAACTTCAACCGAAATGGGGGGAAGTACTTACAATGAAAACAATAATACCAACAGACAAACAAAGAAAACAATCCCCACTCGAATGATGTGCATTGATAAGAGGAAAAAACACTTTCAAATTGTATGGTTTTCCCCATTGAATTGAGTTTACTCTAGAAAGTAAAAACCAAAAAAAATAAAAAATTACGAAGGCAATCAGAAAATCTTTAGGAATAATTTACGAACAAAACACTCAAAAATGGTTGAATATGATTTTTTTTTGCAAAATTGAATTAGTTTTGGTTTAGTGGGACTCCGAAAATTCGGGTCTTTGATGCAATAGTTTATTCTAAAGAAGTTTTGATGGCAGATGAGAAAGGAGAAGGGGCGAAAAGTTGGTTTTTTCAGTTGGAGCAAAAACTCATTTTTCTATCGTGAGAGTTTTTCAAGATCCAAACGGAAATTTTCCTTTTCAACGATTTTCGGTTTTTTTTTTTTCTCTTCATCACAATGCCGTCTAAAATGCTTTCCTAGTAGGACATTGACATGTTTAATCCGTTCCGCCAGCAAATATGTACATACATATGTATGTTGCCACAAGAATATGTTTCATGTTCCTTTTTCGACATGATATTCCGTTCGGATGTTTTCCTTCTTATGGTATCAATCTGGCAGCCAGTATTTTTCTTCGCATTTTATTCATCCAAGAAAAAATGAAAAAAAAAAATTGACTAAAAAGGAGGAAGAAAAAATAAAAAGGACGACAAGTCACACACATTCTTAGCTGTGACATCACAAAGTGACATTTAAAACAATCGTAAATATGCTGCTCCTCGTGAATGAATGCAATTTTCAAATTTAGATTCAGACGCAGATTTGAATTCGAATGCCAACTGTCAGAATGTCTGTATAAAAGGAGAAAATGCGAAAAAGATAGCATTGCAAGTGATAGGAGATTGGATAAGTCGCTTGATTTAGATGGATGACTTGAGGAAATGTTATAAGTTAAAAATGATCTGAAAGGATGGCAAGAGGGGAAATACCAAACTGAATATCTATATATGTCCAATATTATAAAGTACTTAATAGAAAATACAATCAATCGAAATGGGGCTACTCCCTAAAATGAACTTTGTGTGGGAATAAAAGCTCTAGTACACAAGCAGTAGAAAGGAGTTCTTCGAATTTCGCCCTAAATCTAAACTTCAGTAACATTTGACCTGAAATGGACTAATGAAGAGATTTTGTTCCAGCAGAGAATTGATGGGGTGGTTTCTATTAGGTTTCTATTAGAATATTATAGACAGGCGAGACTGAGACAATACAATAATCGATACATATGAATGTATATTATAAAATATACCCTAATACCACGACCATTAAGACAAAGCATTCTGAAAACCATAAAGGAGCCTCGTACGGAGCCTTTTACTCAATAACTTTATGAACACAAACGAAAAGTTTACATGTTAAAGCCAAAATTATGACTTTCGCAATAGACCCCAGTGCCAGAGGGCCTCTTAAAAACTTTCCAATCCATTCCATTCTCGAAAATGTTTTAAATCATGTCCCCGCCAATATGTATACCAAATTTCGTCAAGATAGATCAACTGCTTCGATAAAAAAAATTGCACACGGACAGACAGACCGACGGACATGGATAAATCGAGTCGTTGATGATCATTCCTATACACATTTTGTATGGTGTCTCCCGACTGTGTTAAGTGCTGATTACACGATATGGACACTAACCAAATTTTGGTCGTTTTTGGAACAAATTCTGTCCCAATCGCAACCAAATCGTGTATGTAATTACCAAACATAATTATGGTCATATGGCATTTGGTCCCATTTTTTCACGTCGCAACCAAATGTTCGTTTGCAATGCAGCCATATCGTGTAACAACCCAACCAAATCTTGAGGACATATGCCAAATTGTGATATGTTTTGGGACAAATGGCGCATATCGTGTAAAAACCAAACATACGACTTGTAGTCAAATGAGCATATGCACCAAATTTTGCCCAAATGAAAGCAGCCAAACGTTTGGTTAGTAACCATATCGTGTAATCAGCCCTTTAGACACATCCGCATTACCCTCAACCGAAAGGGTGTCGAATAGTTGAATGCTCTGTCCAACTAATCGAAGTAATTTCTTGAATTGGTGTTTTTACGTCCAGTCGTGGAGTAGTTTGGGACTAGTTGGCATCACTGCATGGTATTTATTTATATTTATATATAACTCATACCAAAATACTTATTTTTTTCTTTTTCAATTTTCTGCGCTCCGACAGTTCGAAAGAGTTTTCAATTGCACTGCGAGAGAACTTCAGACCACTTGAGGACTTTATTGTTCGGGAAAAAGGCGAAATGTCATGGCAGAAAATAATACGATTCAAAGTAAAAAAGTTTTTTCAAATTTTAAAATTGCACATCTGTGCTTTGAACTGTGAAAACCAGAATCGAACTTTTCACGCAGTGCAAACAATTTTATGATGAAATCTGTTTGCATTTTCTTTTCTCTTCAGCGGGCTTGTAAAGTTTATTGTTTTCCTTTTGCGTTTTTATTTTTATTTTTCTTTTTATTTTCCGAAACTTTGTTCCTTGATCTTTTTTTTGGTTTTCTTATTTTTTGGTTGGTTGGTTGCAACTGACTTTTTCGAATTCCTTCAATTCGAATTGTGGGAAGACGTGAAAACCGAAAAAAAAAAACTTGAAACGAACTCTTCTCATCAAAATCTTTTCATTTAATTTGGAATAAATTTTTTTTGTATTTATTTCAGCGAAATTAAACGAAATTTGGTATGAAAAAAGTAAGGGTGTTATAGTCAGGCGAGCCTGCCAATAAAATACCCGACACAGACACATGTTAAAATAATTTTTGAACCACGCCCAAAAACAGGACCACTAAGTAAGAATAATCAAGAGGTTTTTAAGGCCATTAGGGGCCCCATATACCGACTTTTTTTAAATTTCTTTATGAAAACCGACCCTTTTCCACGCCCACTTTTCCAATTTTTTTGCAATTCTAATCGGAGGCTTAAATAACTACTCGAATTCTAAGCTTCATTGAAATATTTCGAAAAAGTCCGATTTTGAGGCAGTTTTGGGATTTTTGTGGCAGACCCTAGTACTGGAGGTACCCTTAATAAAGGACCGATCAGGGAAATTTTGTTTTGAGGATTTTTATGGCTACAAAGGAAGCATAAGTGCCAAATTTCGTTCAAGTCCCATTTGAATTTCAGGTGTAGGGGACAATTTTCGAAAACCGCCCTCCTACCACGCCCACTTTTAAAATTTTTGAAAATCGTATTACTGGCCTTGAAACATGTTCAAATATCGAGTTTCAAAAAAACTTCGATTTTAGAGCAGTTTTTGTGATTTTCGTAACAGACCCTAGTACTGGAGGTACCCCTAAAAATGGTCCGGTCGGGTCCATTCTCGAACTTGTTCTTACTCATGTCGCCGTGAGCACGCATACCAAATAAGATAACTGTATACAAACAGACAGACAGACAGACAGACAGACGGACATGGCTAAATCGAATCTCCTAGTGACGCTGATCATTTCTATATACATTTTGTATGGTTTATCTCGACTGTTTCTGGGTGTTACATACAACCACACAAACGCAATATAACCTGGACACAGAGTGTGTCGGGTATAAAAATAATATCAAAATTAAATGAATTGTTTATGAAGTTTATTTTTTTTTTTGCATTTTTTATTTTTTGGAAGTGGATTCAGCCCCAAATAATATGCTCTCAATCGATGAATTGTTTGAACTGGAATTCGCAATTAGCTCAATCCAATTATTATTCAAAAGTAAAACATTGACTGTCAGAGCTGTGTCACAGCTACAGACTGAGGGGGGCTAATTTTTCTCCCTTCATTTCGGCATGAACATATCATGATGAGAAAGAACGGGCCTCATTTAGAACTTTTTCATTTTAATTGAAATTTTTATTTTGTCACTATAAATCATTCAATAAGGCTCGGCATTGAATGCGGGCTGTAGGCGCTTTTATATAATTTTATTTTATTTTTATTTTTGTAGCTTCATCAGTTTTGATGGCTTCGTGCGTACAATGGCTTGAAAATTTTGTCATCGTTTCCGCCACAATGAACGTTTCGCAATTCTTCTTGCGGTTCTCCCCCTCCCCCCTTCAATAATACAATTTATGCAACGACATTGATTAAAATTAATTATGCTGTCATCGCAAATGTGTTTAAACGCAAACAAATGCCTCGTGGCACGCGCGCGTATGAATTTGTCGCATAATATTGACGAGAGAAGGACATGCATTATTCAATGTGTCATCGCTTGGACAACATGTATCGATTTCAATACCAATATTTATGTAAAGCAAACATAAACAGGAAGACCCAAAATAAATACATCAAATAAAATTGATTTAAAATGGAAACTAAAAACTAACAAATTAGTGTATTCATATCGCACGAAGCCCACAATTTCAGAAAAAAAAAATAATAATAATAAAATTTATTATTCCTTATTGTTCGCGAAATTTTATTTATTTCCACTCAATGGAGATGTATAAAGATTTTTTTTATCGGACGAAGAATTCACACCAAACCTAGGTTGCTTAAAATATTCCTGTTTTTTTTGGCTAACCAGGCCTGACTAGGGGCAACAAGTCTGTGTTTCTACAGTTGAGCTGTAAGTTACAGTATCTGTTTTTATAAGGAAATGTCATCAGTTATAGTCGGCATGGCAACAACCACCTCCGGGCCCAGTTTTCTTACATAAATTTCATGCATTTTCTTTTCTGTTGATTTAAATCTCCCAAAATTTTCTTCATTGCCTACTGCAAAGGATCAAGGTCAGTTCGTCGTGTTAAGCTTGAATGGCTTTAGAAGCCTACTTTAAGAGAATTCTTTTGGAGTCAGGATGAAGCATCAGATCTTGGTCTGCTCGATTTATTTTTCAGACTGATGATAACAAAAATTCTATAACCCAAAAGTTATCATGAAGGAAAATAAAATAACCAATTAAAGCCTTAAAGTATGCAACGTATTTTTGATAATGTTTTTAAGATATTTACCACCAAGACATAATTCCAAAACGTGTCAAAATCGAATAAAAATTTAGAGAAACTGGTAGCCCGTAATTAATTTTTGCACCTTTTTCAAGTGGAATTGTTGAGGGAAGTGTTAATACCCAGCCAACCATATGCGGAGCGCTCCGAAACAGGAGTTTTAAAGGACACCCACCTAGACACCTTGAAGGATCGTTTTCGGAGCGCTCCGAAGTAGGAGTGCAAAAGGACTCCCACTTGGACTCCTTGAAGAAGCGTTTTCGGGGTGCTCCGGCAATGGGCTCCTCAAGAGCACCGTCAAGGAGCGTTCAGAGAGTCATGCTTTAAAATTGCATAATCTAGTTGGCATGGTTTTTTTCATTCTTTATGGTTTGCAACTTTATGCAACTTATGGTGATGTAACGTTACGGGAATTTTCCTTTATTAAATGGAATAGAGATTTAGGGGAGAAAACCTTTTTGGGTATCTTTTAGAAACTAACATTTTACAATGGCCTAAGTAAAAGTAGTTGGTAAAAATAATAAGAAATATTTTTTGGAATGCGTTAGAAATTTTTAAAAAGGAAAATGGTTGTTTTTTTATTATTTCTCAATGTACAGGAAATCAAGCAATCCTAAAACACTCCTCCTGGGTTATCTTTGGATTAATTCAGGAGTCCTTTTTTTAAAACTTGTAGGCTAATAGAGAAGTCCACATGGAATCCTTGCGGTTTATCTGAGGGAGCATTTTAGGACCCCGAAATCGCTCCATTTAGGCGTCCGCAGGGCACACTTTTTTCATATGTTTTGAAAAAGCCCTTTTCTCCCGCAAACACGCTCATTTAGGATCCTTTTAGGAGGCTCCTTAGGAGTGTAAACGCACCGCATTGGGAGTCCTTAAGGTGCACCGAGCGGACTCCAATGGTTGGCTGGGTATGGTTATAGAGTACTGTAAAAATATATGGGAATTCATTCGAACCCTCGAAGGAGTGAGCTCTGAGAACTTCTTTGCGTTAACTGTCAAAATACACTGAAGCTTTGACGGCTGTTTAAAAAATTCTCAAAGTTCACTAAGTTCGAGGTCGGAATTATAAATTTTTAAATTTCTTCTTATGTGACAAAGCTTTGAGAACCACAAGAGTTAAATGCTATGTTTTTATAGGTAGCAAATATTTAAGGATTTCAATATCTTTAAACTTGCATAACTACTTTTCCCCATTTTTATATTAAGTTAAAAAGTTTTGAAGCCTCCTTTCGGGAATTTTTCCAACAAAAAAGTCTGATTTATGATACCTAAATGTCGAATGAATTTTGAAGAACCTTCTAGTTAATGTACATGATAACAAAGTTTGGATATTTAGCTGCCAATAAGGGTCTTTAAATTTTGAAAAATATTGCTCATGGGCCAGGCTCCACTAAAAACTCCAAATATCTCAGAAAAGACTAGTTTGTGTTGCTGCCACCAAAGGTAACATACTTAGGCACCAAATGGGCCCGTTGTGATGCCACATATAATGGGAAAACAAAGAAAAATAAATCTAAAAAAAACGACACAAACATCAGCTGGGTCTCTCGCTTTGAAAATTGGCATCTCAGCCAACTGCGGCACAGAGTCCGCCTAAAAGACTCTTAACCTTTTGCAAAAAATAAAAAATAAAAAAATTCTCAAAAATACTTTAACCTTCTAATGCCACAATTTTTTTCAATGAGAAGTTCAGATATGACTTATTTTGGATAGAAAAACATTAATCTGAAACTATTATTACATTTTAATTTTTTTTTGTAATTTTTTCGAAAAAAGTTCGTCTAGAGACGGAGCCAGGAATCAGAGGGTTAATCCATAATCTTTCAAAAAAATAAAGTAAAAATATGAAGTTTAAACAATATTTTTGAGAAACAATACTCTGCATGCAACCATATTAACCATAAAAATATCGCCAGAAAAATGAGAATATAACCGCCTCAAGTCATCGACTTTAAAGACTAATTCAAATAGATTAGATCTCATATGCCAATCGGATTATCGAAATTCTGAGTGACAAGAACCCTGATCTAGAGTGCAAAAAGTTCAAGAAATTAAAAAGCTTCCATTGAAATTTTCTCAAAATAATTGATTCCAATTTTAAAGTCCGAATATATTTTGTAATAAAATGTTTGTCCATCAATATTTTTTCACAAAAGAAAATTTCACAAAAAGAAAAATATTAAAAAATATGAAATAAACGATGCATCAATAGCTCGTAGATATTATTTTTGTGTGCGCAAAAAGGGGCTTGAATAGCAAATCAAGCAAATTCCATCATCCATCAATGCCGGTGGAAGCATAAAACCATAATACTTTTCTCAAGAATATTGACAGATAATAATAATGCAAAAGGGAAACCGTTGAGTATTAAATATGAAAAAAATAAAATATAAAAACCAAATATTTTCAATGCTTTTCAATATGTATACGATGTATTGTGTGTGTAGAGTGTGTTTTTGTGTGTGTGTGTTTACTTACGAAATCCCAATGCAACTGAAACTTTTGCACAATGCAACATGATTTGGGCTCAAGCGCTTTTAAAGAATGGTTGCATTCCCAAAGCCATAGATGGGATGCGAGATCAGCGTAGCGGAATTGAAAAAGGATTTGGCCTGGTACTTTCGATGCGGCATAAAATCCCCCCAAAAAAAAAAAAAAATATACTGACGGCAGACAGGAAAATATAAACAGAAATTTATACACTGAGCTTTTCAATGTTGTTAACGCTTTCACTCTCGAACTTTGAATAAGGGTTTATCTATGCAAAGCGATTTCCGATTTCAGATTCATAAAAGTGTGCTAAGCCGCAGAACGTATTTTAAGAAGTTTGCCGCACCGTGGTCAGGGTGTAATAAAGGTATTGTTAAAAATGTTATTCATAGACGGAAAAAAATTTATCTGCCAAATGATTGATAAAACTCAAAGTCAGAGTCTTTGAAGAGTGCCAAGAAACGGAACAAGAGGTCCTTAGTCGTCCAACTGAAAGAGACACAAACTTTCATGAGACACAAACTATTTTTATCTTACCTCCCTAACTGAAATTCTGGATACGCCCATGAATAGATACAACAAATTTTAAATACCAACACACAAAAACCTCAACAATGAAATTGGTGGAACACAAAAGAAAAACATTGTCCACAAATCTTATCTAGATCTCTCCGAAACTATCACAAATCTGCGAGTTTTAATATTATAATGTCGGATAATTGAGCACATTCATGTTGAATAGAATAATTCAATACAATTCCTTACCACTGTGCACATAACAACGATGCGATGCACTGCGATGGGATGCGATCCGATGTCCAACATTCTGGTTTCTGTATGGGTTCATGCCTTTCGTGGCTTTTGTATTCTGCTCTTCAAATGCATACATACTTCTTAAGTGAGTAGAGTGAACTGAATGCAAGTCGTGCAACTAGACTCCAGCCATATACTATTTAAGTGTTTCGAAGCAATTGAAGCATAGACGTACCTATGCACTCGCATATCCAGACATATGTACATACATAGATAGATACATTTCGAATGCAATGCAAAGCGATACTTGAAGCTATTGAATCTGTATATTTTATTCGAATAATAATGAGGATTAGACGCGCATTATCCATTGAATTGCATATTGAATTTGTGCAACCAGCTTTTATGTCCTTAATATGATCTTCCACAGAGAAACACGTACAAAAAGGTATAATTTCCAACAAGCACACACAATCGGCTACATACGAAAGACTCGTAATAATCAGTTTTATGAGTCTAAATATGTATTGCAATATAGTATTTTATGGGGTCATATTGGATGCTTGACCGACTTTTCAACAAAACATTCATTTAATAAATAATAATATATATTGATAAAACTTTTCAACAACACGATAAAGCTAATGAAATTATTTCTCTCTCCTCTCCTTTTATCTCCTTTTCCGATTCTTTCCATTTCAGCAGACATTTTACAGGATGTTACGACTTAAGTAACACGATTTTTATGAACGAACTATGGACTATGAAATTAATTTTAAATTCTATTCGAATTCTTAAATATGTATGTATATGAATAGCCTTTGTTTGGAAAGTCGAAATCGCTTCAAAAGACCGACTGGATATTTGTAAGGCAACATCATAATTAAACAATTTTAATTATTTATTATCGCTATTGAGAACGTTATACGAATATTCTGAGGATGTGTATCGACTTAAGTAGACATTCGTAGGTAAGAAAGTAAGTTAGTTAGTAAGCTAGTAAATAGAACGTCTAATACAAAAATAAATTACTTAGTATTGCATTTCAATGTGTACATCCGTACAAACATACATACATACAAACATATGTACATACATACATACATACATGCATGTATACATACATATATACATACATGCATTATACATACATACATACATACATACATACATACATACATACATACATACATACATACATACATACATACATACATACATACATACATACATACATACATACATACATACATACATACATACATACATACATACATACATACATACATACATACATACATACATACATACATACATACATACATACATACATACATACATACATACATACATACATACATACATACACATATATGTATTTATTGATTTTAATAATATATGTATGTATTGTACTTTAAATTTTATGGAAACTTTATGTGATTGCCAACGATTATGCGAAGAGCATTGACTTTCGATTGGAATTCTGTTCGTATGGCTACTATTATCTAGATATGTGTGCGTGTGTGTGAGTGTTAGAAATTCGTAATGAAATACTTATTGACCAAATCGAATGAATGCATTTTAGGCTTGAAGTTAATAGGTTTTTGTTTTCAATATTATGATATTAAATAATCATATAATCATTGTTCATTTGAAATGATTTGAAATGTCAATCAATGAGATTGAATTGCAAGGAATACCTACAGAAAAGCTACAATACAAATGTGCAAATATTTAATTGGAATGCAATAATTGTCATTTCGTTTAATCGTTCATTGCGAACGAGATTCAACTTGATTTCTCTAAAGTCAATTTCGTAGATGTGAGTATCGAGAGAAGAAATTGATTTATCATTTGACCTTTTCGCATCATTCTCACAATAAATCTGAATGAAATCGTAAACGAAAATAGGTATTTATTACTTGTCATATAATATTTATTACCGTTCGGGCAATCATAAGGCTCAGCTAAACGCAAAAAATAAATCTCTATTCCATAATTCCATATAAGTCGAAAAAAAAAGCGCCTGGCCTCTAAAATCGGGTAAGCGCAGCATAAAAACCACTGCCCGAATGGATTAAATCGCAAAAGAGTCAATAGAAATGCATACTTTCTCTCTCTGTCTCTTTCTCTCTCTCTCTCTCTCTATTTGTTTCTTTCATTCTTTCAGTGTATTAATATCTGTCTGCATGTGTTTGTGTAAAAAGCACACACATCTTGCCACATGCGTTCATAAATATAATAAACCACCTTTAGTCGTTAAACCAAGCCCAGGCAATTTTTTATGCTGCCCATTCCGCCGGGCTTCCGTATTCAATATAATCCGATTTAATTTCATTTCCGCGGCCGACGTTATTAGCATCGTTATCGCGTTTTTATCGCTGCATATTATTAGGCGTTCATCCGTTGAGCCATTCAGCTCCTCTCATATCGCAGTGGGAGCGTGCGAAAAGTCTCTCTGTTCGTCCCATTGACCTCATTCGCTCATTTACAGCATCTAACAAATTATTATATGCTGAAAAATCGTCAGGATTTCGTTGAAAATGTTCGAAATGTCGAAATATTCAACTTTCGCTAAATTAGGATTTTATAAAGTCAGAGAGCCGCTGTATCCAACATACACATAACAAACATACATCGTCAGAAATGCAATGCTTTATTGTCTCTCTATTTACATAGTTTCCTAAATTGCTGTTGATTTTCTAAATTGTCAATTAGCGCCGAGAATGATGATTATGAAATGAAGGTGGGTAAACACGATAAAATGTAATTAAAATTTTTCGAGCTCATTTAAGGCAGTTGAAAATCTGGGCGGATTGAAAGGGACAACCTTTAGAAACCTTATTGAAATTATTCTATTCGATAAAGTCAATAGGAAATGTCATCACTTATGGCTATGAATGTTTTAATGGTTGAGAATTCAATGAAACTTTCATTGATATGATTCTTTTTCTCGAAATATCAAGGCGAATTGAATGGAATACATTTAAATTAATAAAAAATAGAAAAAAAAAAAAACATTTCCTACCGAGCAATTAACTTAAGAACCTAAAGGTCTTTATGTCCTCATTGAAATTACCAACATACATGCAATATAACTTTTGGCTTATTAAAATAAGTCCCGTAAGATGTCAATATGAAAAGGCAATAGATGCTAATTGAATTGTATCGATGTTAGATTCTTTAAACGTAAGCTGCACCAGTGATATTAAATAGTATTGTCATAAAAAACAACTGCACTTTAAAAAGCATTTATTGTAAAAAAAAAAAAAAATTAATTAATTAATAAAACTTTTTATGTACTAGAAATAAGCTATTAAAATTAAATATACAAGAAATTGATAGATGTTATTTTACTGATTTCATTTAGGAATTGTCTTTTTTCCATGTCATACTAGTCATAGTCAAATTGATGCCATTTTTATTTGTACGATAGCTCACTAAGGTCCTTAGTTTAGGGCAATTAAATGAAGAGTTTTAAACGAAAAAAATTACAAAAAAAAAAAAAAAATATTCAAAAAAAAATAACCTAGATTAATCAATCAATAGAACGTTTACGTGTTTAAAATGATCCAACGATTTACTGTTATCCGACTGTCAACGGCAGCAGGTCTCTTCAATTTCGCAGGTCTTTTTCTTTCGTTACTGAGAAAAAGATCTCAAAAGCTGTTTTCAAAGTTTAAGACCCGCTGGTCTATGTATGGCTTGAGTTAATGCGAGACTTTTACTTGGAAATAAGAGTCTCGTTTCATAAAGAAAATATTGCAAAAACTTCTAAAAAAAAAAAAAATAACAAATCTTTGTATTAGTTTCTAATATGATCGGCAATTAAAAGTGTAATTAAATCTTAAGATTAAAAGTGTATTTAATTGAAATAAAAGTATTGAGAAAAAAAATATACTATTGGAAATGTGGGGTAAAGTGGGAAGAGGCGTAATGTGGGAAATGGTACTTCCCGGGAAAACTATCCAAGTTAAATTATCATGCCCTACTGACGTCTGTTAGTAACAACCGTATATGAATCTTTATCAAGTGATTTCGAAATTTCATTCTCTCAAGTTTTCACATCGAATTTTTTTTTTCTATTTTTCGAAATAAACCGTTTGTAAGTACACTCAAAGTATTCTTTATAGTCCTAGTTTTATCAATGAAAAAAGAATTTCGTGTTATTTGTACATTGTAAAACAAAAGTGGCGCTCACATTTTTGCGAAATGAGTTTTTGAGGTTAACTGGGAAGTTTTCTATGGGGTAAAGTTGGAAACGTCAATAATCGCTAATGCGGCGTCATTTTGCATATTAATCTTATGAAACTCAAAAATCTCAAAAAATTTTTATAATTCTCATATGGTTTATAAAATTTTTTTTTATATAAAAAATTTTTTATTTCTCATATTTACTCTTTGGGTGTCTTCTTTATACCTTATTTGACTTCAAATAAATTATTTACTTAACTTAACGGCGCTCCAAAGAAAAAGTTCCCAGTCTACCCCACTTTCCCCTACATATACATATGAAGAATTTCTTTTAATACGATTCGATGATGTTTCATCGCATAAACACCGCCACAGAACTGTCAAAGGCATTTCTCTTTCGTCAAAGCTGAATTTCGAAAATGAAAAGCAATAAATGAATGTTTGAAAATCAGAAAATAAATTCCTAGCGACGTGTTCATTCTTCTTATAAAGTACTTACTATACCATTTAAAATTTGCGTGTTCGCCGAAAAGTAAGCCGAAAACAATAAAAAATTGCAAACGTTGAATAAACAGAATGAACGAAAGGGAACGAGAAGGCGAAGGGGAAGGGGACGGCCTGTTGCGGAAAATTGAAAACGCTTTCAGCAAATTAATGAATTGGCTTTGTAATTGGATGAAAATTTTACCCGATTGCGGTAAACGCCGCGTAAGCAATCGCAGCAAAGTTCGCCTTAACGAAGAGAGCAAAATTCAACTCAACGATTCGAGGGAGGCAATTTTTTGGAAAAATTGCAAAACGAAATGACTAGAGGACGAAGCGCCCCCCCTTTTGCCAAAGCAAACAAAGTAAGTAAGACAAACTTGAGGAATTCAAGTCTTTTAACATTGCAAAGACATTGAGATAAGCGAAGAAAAAAAAAAAAAGAAAGAAAACCTGGAGAAGAAAAACAAAAGACCAAAAAAGAATGGCGCTTTTTTCGTATTTGTCACACATGACGCGAAATGAAATTGCTCCACACTTCTACATTCCTCCGGCAGGCAGGCTAGATTAGGCCTTATTCTACCTCGAATTTCCCTCGCTGCAAGTTTTGTTATTTCTTGTTCATTGGGGGCATTGCTACAAATAGCTATGGAAATAAAAGACAAATACAATTTAATGATAAACATCAAATCTTCACGAATTACCTTATATTTTACGTGCATTTTAGGCGAGAGTGCTTTCGCAGAAAAAAAGACGAGCATAGTCGAAATGAGAGAAGAGAAGAGAAGATTGTAGGCGAAAAAGATAAAGAATTTGAAAAAAAAATTTTTTTTTTAACAAAATAGAATTTTTTTTTTTTGAAAATTCCTTTCGGGATATCAAAGGACAAGCCTTACAAATGAGACCGGAAAATAGAAGTGAGGAGTTATTAGAGTCAATGCATGGTTATGTGCTTCGGGACATAAGATAACGTCTGCTGATTAATAACCTTTGAAACTAAATTCTTATTAAAATGGACAGTAGATACAGAGGATCTCTATGGGCGTAATAGAAACTCAAAGCCCAAATATTAGAGCCATCAAAGAAGGAAGTTTTGTAGTTATAATAGACCCTTCTTAGCATGGTCACAGGTAAGGATCCCAAAATCCCGGGATGTCCCTGGATCCCGGGATTAGTCCCGGTCGTTTTCTTGGCTATTCAACAATAGTTTGATTAACACATCCATATAATTCACATATTTTAACTTCGACTAAACGATTTAACAGATTTAAACGATTTTGTCTGATTTTTTCTATGAATTTAACGATTTATTACTATTTTTTTAAATCCCGGGATCCCGGGATTGGCATGCCTAGTCACAGGATATACATAAATGGTCAAACAAGAACATTTGTTCGATTTTCATATGAATTATTTATAAAGTCGGCCTCTGTGTCGTAGTTGATTCAGATGCCAACTTGCGAAGCAAAAGGCTCTGGGTTCAACTCCCAGCTTAGGTCGTTTTTTCTGCTTCGGTTTTTCTTTCTTTTGCCATTATTCGTTGCATCACAACGATCCCATGTGATGACTAAGTGGTTTTCCTCTTAATCATGGCAGCCACACTAACCTAACCTAACCCTGGATTTATAAGAAATTTTCTAATGCCGCCCACCTTTAATTGTTTTTTGAAATATTATTTAAAACCTTAAAACTTGTATGAAAGATACGTAAGTTTCAAAGCAGATTTTTTTCATTTTTTTATATAAATACCTCAGTAATGGGAGTGTCCTTAAAATGTTCCCATCAGGTCAATTCTCGAAACAGTTCCAATTAATATCTACCCGAATCAGTAAGCAGGGAAACAGTAGGGAATATCCTTCGGTAAGAAGACTTGAAGGTGAAGAATTTAATAGGCCTGATTCAAACCCCCTCCGAAAAGAACGGAAGACTTTAGAGACAAATAGACTTGGCTTACTTTTCGTAGTCTATTTGGAGTGGCGCCGAACATGGCACTGGTTGGTTTATTGCATTTATTGATTAATTGAATGAACGACTAACACAAGCGCATTGAATTGAATTGAGGCTAAAAATGGTAAATTAGTTTCAATGATTCTTTTAAATCGTATTTTTCTGATGTCAGTACACAAAATCTCCTTTAATGAATATCGATAACAGAGCAGCCAGAAACCGAGTATGTTTGTAAGTATGTGCTTATTAGGGGAGTGTTAGGCTCGTAAATCAAAAGCTGTTATTCTTTAACGCAAAAAAAGCTAAGTTTTAACAAAGCTTTTTCGATCATAAATTCCAAAATCTCTTCACATATTTTCCAAAAGAAATGATTTTAGGGACTTTCCAATTTTTCCTTAGCACTTTGTGGCAAAGAAAAGCTCTGAAATCCTTAACTTGTTACTGTGCGACATAAATTATTTTAACATTTCCTTTTTTAAAAAAATATATCTATGTATAAAAACGCTCACAAAAAGAACTAATATAAAAAGGGAACCCAGTGTGCGCGCACACACAGCCATACAAGTACATGTATGCAAGTATAGTTGTGTGCTTCTATCACTGTATTGTACCCACAACGAGCACCTTTCCGGAACTTCCGATGGCCTGCCCATGCAGGACTCTAAATAGGAATAAACAAAAGTGCCATAAAATGTTTTTACTACAATGCTTCCTTCCATACATAGTCGGCAAATAGGTACTTACGGCCGTTTTTTAGCAACGGTAAAACATGTCGCAAGTAGAAGTCACGATATTTGAAATAGGAGCTGAACTTTTAAAATCCCATCGAGACTAAGTGGCAATCAAATTGATTTATTTTTGCTTACGTGAAACGACAAAACTTTACGGTGTTTAAAAGCAGAGCATACATACATACATACAACATATTTTGTGAATGTTTGTAAGTACTAGAAAATAACGTGGTTTTTATTAGCGATGCAGTCGCCTTAAGACAAAAAAGTTTAGTAGTTAATTGCTCGTTACTTTTCCGGATAAAGATCTAGTATCTGTAAGTATCTGTCTTTTCAACTGAGTAAAAACGATTGAAACCTTAGAATTTAGAATCGTTAATTTATCAAAAGAATATAGTTTGAGAACTTCTCTTAACTTAATGAAGTAAATAATTACTTAAAATTCCGAAGTGCTTGCAGGCAATTTCTTGAAAGGGTTTAGCACTATAAGCATACTGGTTTTGTCCCGGTAGCCGATTTCGACAAAAAAAAGTTAATTAGTTGGTTAGGGCAATGCATTAAATTTAATATGCGCCGAATTTCAGCATTCTATCTTCTACAGTCCTTGAAGAAGTGTATTTTGAGAGCAATTAAAAAAAAAATACAATCTCAGACATGACAAAAAATGGAATTATATGTAAGCCTCGGATGAAATTGTTGAAAGTGGGAAAAGTGGGTGTGGCAAAGCAGCCTGCTTCAAAAAAGGCTGGAACAAAGGCAGCTATTCTTTCATCTACATACATATGTATGTTGGGCATTGTATTGAATGGTTCGCCTGACTGTGAAATCCTTAGGTACTTGTTTT
Source organism: Chlorops oryzae (assembly GCA_020466095.1). Taxonomy (NCBI): domain Eukaryota; kingdom Metazoa; phylum Arthropoda; class Insecta; order Diptera; family Chloropidae; genus Chlorops; species Chlorops oryzae. The sequence continues at coordinate 96,074,070 of CM035807.1, forward strand.
ACGTTGAAAACATTTCATTGAAAAATCTTTCGCGGAAATCTCTCTCTCTCTCTCTCTCTCTCTCTACTCTCTCTCTCTCTCTCTCTCTCTCTCTACTCTCTCTCTCTCTCTCTCTCTCTCTCTCTCTCTCTCTCTCTCTCTCTCTCTCTCTCTCTCTCTCTCTCTCTCTCTCTCTCTCTCTCTCTCCTTCCTCTCTGATGAAACAAACCCCAGCTTTACAAAGGATTCAGTAAATACGGATAGAACCTAAGTATTATCATGAAAAACAGTGCTGGAAGGAATTTGTTTGAATTTCAAGGATTTATTGAATTTTCTTGGTAAAAAGAATAACGTTGAATTCGCTCAATCTTACACAATACCACTGAAAAAATATCATACTTTAAGATCTTTTGTGAATATTGCTATTGTAAGGTACCTACTATTTAAAATCACTTTAAATTTCAAATAAGAACATAGCCAAGTTATGCCTACGAAAAGATTTCCTTCTAATTTTTACGACTTTCTGTCTTAATATTTATAGGATTTCTTTTGATTTGTCATGAAATGAAATGAATTTAATTGAAAGGGTATTCCCATAAAATTTAGATGGAGCTCTTCTTAGATAAAATCTAAAGAGAAATCTTCTGATTTAAAGGGTATTGTCGGACTCCGACGGGTGCAGAAGATGCTCTGAACCGGGGGCACGAGAAACCGTCGAACACATTCTCTGTCACTACCCGGTTTTCGCCAGGGCGAGACTACAACCCTGGCTCCTTAGCTCAGACTTTATGACGGAGTATAATCTGTATACTCTCCTTAACTTCGTGAGGAGGACCAGCATGTTCTGATAACCGTACGCCCTCAAACCCAACCTCATCGATAGCCTGGTTTAAGAACTACACTGGTATGACTACGGAACCGTTGGTTCTATGTCTGGTCTTAGTGACCGTCCAGTTTTACCTAACCTAACCTAAGGGTATTGTATCTTATTTTAATTTTTTTTTTTTTATTTTGTGGTCTTTTGGCCTACGCAGAGGTTTGAGAGTTGAGGGAATTTTTTATCAAAGGTAATAATTTGATAAGCATGTGATTTGTTTGATATTTTGTACACAGAGAAAACAGTACATAATAAATACCTAATAAAATAGAACAAAATTAATAAGATATCTCTATGGTTTTTTTTCAAGAAGAAAGTCTCATTATTGTAATAAGGAAAACCTTTTTGAATAAGTCAAGAAGAAAACTTGTTGCTTTTATTATGAATTCTTAATGATTTTTTCAAAAAGGATTTCCTTATTAAATAAATTAAGAAGATTGTTTACCCATAATCTTACAGGAACCTAATGAAATAAATAAGGAATACCTTTTTGAAAAAATCAAGAAGATACCCCAATGAAATCAATAAGAAATCCATTTTTAATACAATTCAGTAAAAAAACCTAATGGAATCAATAAGTGTTTCTCTATGGATTGTTTTTTTGGTGCCAAAAATAACGGAAATTGAGTGCAAAAAATTGTGAATAACTAGTTTTCTTCCTGATTTCATGTGTTTCCCTTCTTGATAAAATTAAAAAGATTTACCACATTAAAGTAATAAGGAATCTCTTTGGAACAATCTTCTCTTCTTTCTGCTAGGGTACCCCTTAGCCTAAAAACGTTTCATAGAGAAAATCTTCTTGAATCTATTAGGCAGTTTTGGCTCTGTGTACAGGACAACATGTTGTGTTGCTTCTCGATACAATGTGTTGATTCTACAATTTATTCGTTTCATAGGGACACCAAAATATCTCTTCCTGTTTCGTTTTTATCTAATTTGAGCGAAACAAATGTTTTGAAATACGTTTCAGGCGTATTTGGTGTCTAGGTCTCTAGGATGACACCCACGTCGTCATTCAATACGTTTTCGCTCTCCCGTTTGAATTTCTTAATCATCATATTCCATTTTCTCGAACATTAAAGGCCTTTAAATCAGAAACTTCGGTTTTGGCAATCACTTTTTCGTAAAATATAAAGCACGAAAACTAAATATCACAAAGGATTTCCTAGAAATTTCATCAAAAGGATTTCATCAAAAATTTCATTAATTATGACTGCGAAAAAAGTTTAATGTGAAAGGATGAAATGAAGCATATAATTTAGTTTTTGTTTGAGAGAAAAAAATGATGAGCAGTTGGTTTAACTAAATGATGCGTACCATGGTTTTTTTTTAAGACCAAGCCAAACAACATACCGAACTTTTTACAAACATGCATACGAACGAAAATTGTATCTCCCGAAGTCAAAAATTTCTCTCCAATTTAGTGCATGTTCGTTTTCCCTATGGTGAATCGGGATTATTCATGAATTCAATTTCAAAACAAACAATAAAATCATTTCCACAGTTCAGTTCGGTCTTTTTGATAAACTTTTTTTTTAACTTCAACGCAAAAAAAATTCATTTTCTGAATAACAAAGCTCTTTTGAAAAGTATTAAATGAAAATTCTACGAATCCTTCCTCATCCTTTTTATACGTGACTATTTTAACATGAAATTGCTCATCTTCAACTATCATAGCCAAATCCCTTTAATGCAAGCAATATCAAACTGAAAATCCTCTATGTCCTCCGCACACTCTTTACATATATTGACAGCGTTTTTTAATTAGATACTTTAATATGAATTGGCGAGCATAGGACCACTGTATCCATCGCAAAATGTGTATTCCTCTCTAAAATCCTGAAGAATTTGATAAATATGGAATGGCGAAATTTGCACAATCAAATCCTTTCTTGCTATCAATGTAGCTCTTATGTATATAAATATTACTGCTATCAAGTATTCATGAAGGTCCTATAAAGGTCGTTCCTTTTGACATCGTGTCAAGCATTGGTTTTCACAAGAAATTTTTACTTTTCCTTTCATATGCACGTTTGAAGCCCCACGACCAATGGTTCGATGTGATTGATATTGAAAATGATTTCCCCAAATCAATGTCAACGTTCATATAAGGAACATTGTCCTTTAACCTTCAAACATTCAAATCAACTATCGGTCGGTCTCTCCATTGAGCCTAGTTTCCATTCGGCGAGGAATTTATTTAACTATTTATAACATACATTCACTTGCATCAAAACAATATTTCAAAGAAAATATATATTTCTGGATAAAATTGGATACCTTTCTTCATGGAATTTTCAATAAAATGTTGATTGAGGCTTTAGCTTTTAACCCATTACTGTTATATTTGAGTGTACTTTCATATACTTTAAAAAGCAAATGCTTTTCTTAAGCAATCGTTGTGCATTAACCTTCCTCACACTGTGCTCAATCATTTCCGAAGTATTTGAAGCATATCCCTACAGTTTGAAGAATGTTTTTTTAAGCAACAAATGAGTGATTTTATAAATATGTATGTATGTATGTTTTGTCTGCGTTTCTTTCGATTTCATAGATTTTAACATGAATCGAAAGTAAATTTGAGGAAAATTCTTTGTTATTTTAAAGCAATGAACCGAAACTGAAGTTTATACAATATAATTTTTTTTTTTTTTTTGTTTGTAGTTCTGTCTTATTATTTAGAACATTTTATTGAACAAAAAGACTTGTTCAGCTCAGCGGGGGGTATTCCCAAAAATATTAATTAAAGTCGATGTATATTTCGACAAAATTGTTAATTTTTCTTATGATATCTCAAAGGATACTTTTTCACTGTCTCATTTTACCCCGATCTTTAATTATTTATTTTCAAACAAGTTGCAATGAGTCAAATATATTGAATATGATACCAAATTAAAGAAAGTAGAGGGAAAAGTGCTATGAAAGAGGGGCAGTTAACTAAACAGAGCGAAAAAAATTAACATTTAATAAAATTTGAAAAACGATGATTTAACTTTCTGAAGTTTCTCTTCATGTATTAAAGTCGGTAATTGCAACAAAATAAAACTTAAATACTCTCAAAATTGTTAAATGTGTCAATCGGATCTTTCATTGCGTTTGAATATTCAAAGAGCCAGTGAAAGTTATGAAAGAGACAGTGTTGATAGACAAAGTATAATTATAAAAAGTATCTTAAAAAAAAAAGTTTATTATGCACTGCTAATAAAAAGAAGAAAATTCCATCAATTAACAATAATGAAAGTTTCTATACTTACTTTATTAAATTGTTTGTTTTTACTTTAAAATACAAAAACCTTTAGTCATTGATCTGCTGTTTTCACAATAACAAAGGCTTATATAAATTTTTTTTTAAATTAATAAACATTTAGGGTCGTAGTCCATAACGTGGTTTTAGGGGGCATTTACACATTTGACAATTTTGTCAAAATCTATGTCAAAACAATCTTCAAAAAGTATACACGTAATAATTTTTGACATCGAAATCGTTTTTTGAATCGAAAAATCATTTTAAATTTTGAAGTCAAATTTTTTTGATGTTTTGAAGGTTTAAATTTTCAAATATATTATTTGTCTTCATGCCAGTTTAACTCAATCCAAATACCTTTGAATTTTTCAAAAATTTCCATTCACAATTTATAAATCTGGTTTAAGCTCTCCTGAAGACCATCATTTGATAGCTTAGACCTTCAAAGAGTTTATGAGCCAAAAACCATGTCTTACAAAAGAAATAAGAATTTACTTTAATGCGACAGAAGTCATGAGTCCCCCACTCAGTATAAATAGTGCATTGAGCTAAATCTTCATCACCTTTTTCAGATTTTCTGCAAACTTAATTATCCCCATTTTTATTTGGTCTGGATTTTATTTTGCTTCGAACAACCATTGCTTTTTGTGGAGATAGTCTAAATTATTTCTGATTTTCTACCAAGTGTTTTTTTGGAATATTTTGAAATTTTATCCGCATGGAGTCGAAGAAACTGAGTTTCGAGTAAACGAAATGTACACTTAAAACGGAGCTCATATAATACATATTTCTCTCTTTATGCACTAAATTTTAATCAAATCTGAGTAATATTTTTAAAGGAGTTGCCGCTCAAAACATTCAGAAGCCTTTTTATTTATAGTATAAATTTTATACGCAGCATTGACACATATACTTTGGGCCGACCCTGCGTATGACTGTGAATTTCTTTTTTTTTACCGATTACATTACTCATACGTAGAGCATCACTTCTTAATGCCATCAGCAAAGATTGCGATTAAGGGGCTGTTTCCACTACAGACGCATTTAGCATTTTTCAGCATTTTTTAAAAATGCTCAAAAATGCGGCTTTGAATTACATGTAATTGTTTTTGTTCTTAAAACAGCATTTTTCAGCATCTTGAGAAAATGCGATAAAAATGCTAAAAACCGTCTAGTTTTCATTGATATTTTCTTCAAATTTTTAACATTTCAAAGCCTACTTCAAAGAATTCAAATATTTTTCCGAACAAAAATTCAAATTTTCACAAAATGCTAAATGCGAAACGCAGTGGAAACGGGTCTAGCATCTTTAAAGATGCAAATGCTAAATGTGGTGTAGTGGAAATATCCCCTAAATTAATCATTTTTTGTAAAACAGTAGAAATTGTTTCAAGAATTTGATTTAACCCATTAACGCCCACACATCAAAATAAAAACCTTCGAATTTTTTATTTTATTTATATTTAAGTTTAATGGTTTTCCAGAAAATCAGCGTTGTAAAACGATATCACTGGGCGTTAATGGGTCAATTAATTTAGTAATTATTTATTGAGATATTAATGATATTTGATTGTCATAAAATTTATATATGTATAAGTGAAAATCTTTTGCATTAAATTCCTCTTGGACTTGAAAAACACCTAAGTCTTGCGCTATTCAAGTGTCCTGGACTATCCCAAAGTCCGCTAATTAAAATATAAAATATATTCAGATATTTGATCATGGTATTCAAAAGAGAGTGCCTTCCTAGCCCGCCAAAATGAAAGAAGCATCGAAAAATACTCGTTTCTTGAAAAATTTATTTTTCGTAAAAAACTTTGTATACCGATTTTCCCAAGCACAAGTAATCTAACGACCCTTGGTACATACATAAACTGTTCTCGATGAAAGAATTCAGCATTTGCATTTTTGACATTGTTCAAAATACAACAATACTATATTCTGTCCACTGACATATGTTTATACGTACTTATGGGAAATTACTATTATATATATAATAACTATTTTGAGCATAAATCAATGGAGAACAATTAAGAAACACTCGATTTGAAGTATTCAAACTCTACACTGACTTTGACACTTAACAAACACAAAATACCTCACAAAATAATGATAGCAAGGAGAGGTGATATTACGGAATAACTCTTGAAAATGTTGTGACTCAAAACATTAAGAATATTTTCGGTGTTGAATTTAGTCGTAAATGGGAAGAAAATTCCGAAATTACTGCAAACTGAGTGCATTAACGATTTAATCGCTTAATTCAAATAAAATAGTTTCTTCCACATCGCAAGGTTTGGACTAAAAAGCAAACAGGAAATAAAATTGAAAATTTCAAATACAATGCATCAATTTGCAAATCAAGGTATTCAATGGAGATAAAAGGTATTCCATTAACCATAAAATGCAAATAAGCTTACAAGACTGTGGAGATCAGGACAGAGGGAAATCTCAATTCTATGAAATATGCTTTAATACAACCCAAGCGTTCATTACTCGCATATATATTTTGCTTTGATTTTATTTTGTTTATTGCTTGACTTAAGTTCATTAAGTTTTCAAACCGCAAAGCCAATTAAACTTTCAATGATTGCGCCGAGAGTCCCGGCTGTATTAAAAGAACTTTTGGGAGTTTCAAATTTTACTTTTGCTATTTCGGACAAAAAACCTCAAAGCAAGAGTTAGCAATGCACAAGTGCTCTATGGTGGTCGGACAGAAGCAACAGAAGCAGCAACAAAAGCAAAAGGCAGATACCGAGTACTTCTCGGGCAAACACACTGCACCGCCTTCAAGAAATAATGGCCGAATGAAGCTTAGAAATTCCAACTGGACGAAGACGAGTGTTTGTGTTAGCAGCTAAAATTGGAAACTTGCTTAAGCCAGACGATCGAACGATTAAGTTAAAGTAAAAATGTGTTAAAGAGAAACTTTAATGGGGATGGAACTGTTTGGAAAAAAGTCAAAATTGTTTTTTATTTCTTTAAATAATAAAATTTGAATTTTCACTTCAAGTTGACTCATCTAAATTTGGTTAATTAAACAAACAGCTCATTCGAAAATAACAGCAAAGTCATAAGTGCACTTGAGTTATTTTCGTATTCATCCGAAATAATTAATTTAACAAAACACTAGCTGACAAATGGGACACCCGCAAAGTTCGTTCCATGCAAAATATACAGCTGATAAAAAAAAAAAAAATCGTGTTTTTTGCCCACTTTTCATCAATCGCAGCAGACCCTTCACTTACATTATCGCGACTGACGACCACTTCAATCTTACCAAACATCATAATCAGCAGCGGACCCACAACAGGCAAAACGCATAATTCGTTCAACCGAGTACTCAACATAGAACGGGTTAAATACTCATATTAGTAATTCTGAGAACAGGGTGCTTCGAGTCTTTTCCATATTTCATGGGAGCAAGTTTGCTTCATTTTTGGGCGAAAGAAGTTAAAAACGGCTCTCACCAATCAATTAAGCTACGAAAAGCTTTCTCAAAGAAATTTTCAATCGAATTTTCACCTGCACAGAACTTTTTGCGACACCCTATTTATTTGAAGTAGACTGTTTGCAACTTAAATATTCAATGCAGTTCACACCTTAGCCCGGCAGGAAAAATCATCATCAATGTTGTGCCATAAAAGACGTCATATGATACTTTCGATAACATTTCTACGCAAAACAAGCCACAAAGAACATCAACATTTTCCTTGAATGAGATCTGAGAAATTGTGACTGCTTTTTTCTACCTTTTTCTAGGGATTTTTCCTTTTTAGGGTTTATTTTTTTTTTTTTCAATTTCGTATAAAAGGTGAAGGCATCATGGAAATCATTCGTTAAGTTACGAATGATAAATCGATAGTGAGGAAAGAATTCAGTAGCTTTCAAACAGTCATCGATGACAATGTCTATTGTCATCCAAATGTCATCAGATGACAGTGTCATCCATATGTCATCGATGACAGATTTTTTTGCTTTAGACGTTTTTCTGCTACGAATTTCGTGGCTTTCAGAACAGTCATGCATGACAATGTCATCCGTATGTCATCGACGAACAAAATTCTCATGCATTAGACATTTTCCTGCTGGGGGAAAATATAACTGGTCATTTATGCTCTGTCGTTAGTTGCTTTTCACTTAAGGAAATAAATTATTACGAAATTACGTTAATGAAATTGTTTTTATGTGTGCACCACTTTGCCACAACATTCACGGGATGTTGCGTTAAATTTGTTACACTATCATACACGATGTTGTTTTTGTCGTCGAAAGCAGCGACCATGGAAATAACACCAATGGAACACTCGTACGTAGCAAGTTCTGATCCATCACACAGAGTTGTGCTCGTGGTTATGGAAAAGCTATTACATTGCACTTTATGCTCTGTCGTAAAGTTGCTACTTCGAAAACATACTTATTAAAGGAAAAATGTTATTATCTCTGATTATATTTTCTTCAATATAATATCGTTATTAAATTTGTATGCCAAAGGCTTTGAAAATTTTACAAGCATACCTACATATTGGCTTCACAAAATCAAATAGACTTTTTCAATATGGATCGTAGTTTATTTATTTACATAGTATTATGACATGAATTCCATATAAAGTTACAATAATTCATTGTTTTTTTATTTTTTCTTATGATTTTATTAAGCTTACCCAGCTAGCATTTTTTGAAATTTTTGATCAAAAGTGAGTCTTTTTCGAGAGTCGCCTTTCTGATTAAAAAGATCAAATAAGTATGTGCTCGTTTTCTGATCAAAAATTATAATTCTATCAGGAGGAAATGGAACCCTAACTGCGACTCTTCTTGGCGACTCATATTTTATATCATTTACGAGCCGTTTTTGAGTTATTTTTGTTATCATATTTGAGTCTTTTTTGACTCATATTTGTGATCATTTTCGAGTCTTCTACGACTCATATTTGATATCGTTTTTGAGTCTTTTCCGATTGCTTTCCAAAAAAGATATTAATAAATAAATACAAATTTTGTCTTTTACGTGCACATACATACGTATTATAATAGATTCAATAATATATTTATAATTTCAAATATTTTTTTTCAATGTTTATTTTTCGTTCTAGACATGTGCTCATCCTACGACATCGAGCTTGCCAAATCGAAAGTCATGGGCTTTTTTCGTTTATAGCTTTAAAGTCAAATTCTATTCAATTCAATTTTGAGTTAAATATTGAGTGAAATATAAGAGCAACAATTTGAATGATAATATTTCAACCCCTACGTGATTAATTGGCGATTGCTCTCCATTTTGTTTTGTACTTTCAATACGAATCGCTTTTGAAACATATTGAAGAGTCAATTTCGAGTCTTCCTTTAATCGTGCATGTGATCAATCAGTTTTTAATCAACAAGCGGGCTCGAAAAAAACTCGAATATGAATCATCACATAAAACAGTCTTCCAAATGCTAGCTGGGTATTTGTAGATATATGTATGTTTGGTCATTTGGGGAAATGAGAAAGTAGAATAGAGAGAATCGACAAAGAAAACAAAAATCATTATTTATTTTACTTAATCGTTACTTTTAATTTAGTAAATTGCCCTCGAGAACACCAACCAAAAGGCACACTAGAATAATACAAGCAAACTATGGAGGGCTTTGGGTATTTGATAATTTTATTATTTCAACCGCATAAGAGTACCTACTGAAATGACAGTAGCGCGAAAGAGCGGATACGAAAGTTTGATTGAATGAACTGGCAGGCAGGGCGGCGCGCCATCGTTGAGGGCTAAGCTGCTGTCATGATGAACAAGTTCGAAATGCACTTCCAACTGGTGCTGATGATGATGCTGATGCGATGAGCGGGTCTCAGGGCTCCACGTTCGCAGCGCTGCGCTGCTCATCGCATCGCATCGCATCGAAAGCGCAAACTGCTCACACGTTTGCGATTTGTAATTTTAAGTTGTTGACATAGTTTTTGATTGTTTCATCTGCGCTGATTTTATGTTCCGCCAGCACTCGAGCGCGCTCCACTCACCACAGCACTCACTAGCACTTACTTGACGCGTCGCCGGTGACACGTTGCCAGTGGAAATCTCTTGAGCATCCAAAGGTTGCCATACCACGTAACGCAATAATTGAAGTTGCTTCACCCGTTTTTTTTTTCTTCCTTCTTCCTCTTGATCTCTTCTGTTGTTTCATCTTTCATTTTCTTTTATTAAACTAATTACATTATTTCGTCAACCAACTCACTTGATAGCGACTTGGCGCTTAAATGCATACTCACATGAGATGAAACTTAGAGACTGTATTAGAGTTTACTTGGAACTGGAATGCTTTTATGCTTTCATACCCTGCAGTAATATGGACTGACCCAAGTGTAACCTTCGGTCGGAACTTCATGTTACCAGTAATATTCCCCTTATAACTCCACTTTTAATCAACCCGATTCTGAATATTCCCGGGGAATGAATTCCCGCGAAATTAACTTTTCTTGAGACCAAAATTCTCCTTTTTTTAATAGATAGAAAAAGGAATATTATGGGTATGTGTCAAATACCCATTCCCCATCAAATTTATTCCCCCAAAGAAGAACTTTACTCTCGAGAAAAGAAATTCCCCGGGGAATATTCAGAATCTGGCTGAATGTATTCAACTGACCTTTTTAACATGGGCCTGTCATTGGAGAGGGACTAGTCCGCAAAACGGCTGACGGTAGGTCAGTTTTTTCGGGTCAATTGTCGTAATTTTGTCTAGTCTTAGGCTAGTCAAATAAGGAAAATAAAAAAGTGTCATTTACAGACTACCCTTACACCAACCCGGTTTTACCGACCACCGACTAGCCGAATTCGATTGAGCCAACTGCCATAATGTAACCGGTTGTATTTGGATCGGTCAAAGACCAGTCGTTCTAAGGAAATTGAACGGCTCATTACTGCAGGGTATTTATGCTATCATTTACAACTCTTATTTCATTAGTTTTTAATCACTTCACTTGTGGAAATCATAATCTTTTGGTTGTGCGTCTGTGAACAAGATATCAATCGAGAGAATCTAAAGTAGATTTAGAAAGCCAATTATGTCTACTAATGTTTTAAAACCCTCTAATGCCAAAATTTTTATAATTTTTTCAATGAAGTTATTCGACTGAACTCCGTCTAGACACGAAGTCAGGAATTAAAGAGTTAAAGAGAAGTTCATGGATCGATTTTGGTGTTGGTTTTTAATGACTGCCAACGGATGCAAGGTCGAAATGAGAATAAATTCTATTTTTTTTCCAATTTTTGCCACTCATGATTATTAAACGTGGTTCCCAAAGCTGCTCATATTGCGATTAGGAGGGATAATCTCGATTCTGTCTGCTTGTCAAAACTTTCTTCGGCTTAGGAATTCAATGAGAGCTTTTAACCTTTATGATGAATAACATTTTTAGCAGTTTATCGCATAAAGTCCACTTATTTAATATACTTATCACACAATGAACGCTTATTTACAATATCATGTTAAGACGATTATTTGGAAAGTTTTACTTAACTCTTAGACCACAAAACATCGTTGGGCATCGAACTTCCAGACTTTTTTCGCATTCGCATTACGTTAGTGCGCATTCTTACAGGGCTATTACAACGCTGTCTTGGCGGGAATCGCTGCATGAAATCACCTGTCGACTGTTAATACTAATGAAATAATACTTGAGTGTATGTCTCTGTGGATGTGTGAGTGCACTTTGAAGGAGGACTTTTTCTTTTCTTTCTTTTTTTTTTTCTTCCATCTCTCTGGTAAGCCACTTCCGTTCGCCATATGCCATAATGTGATTCTGTCCTTGCTCTGTGTGGAATTAAACTTTGTGTCACTTTCGCTAGCGCTGGAAATGCTTAGGTTTCTCGTCGTTCGCTTTGTCAACAGCAACGACAACAAAAGATTCCACGAAAAGATGGCAAATGCTGCCGCTGCCGTGGCGTAAGCTCTTACGACAGGCGAACGGCATTTTTTGTTGTTTTACCCCTTAGGTGCGCACTTTTCTCTACCGAATCCCAACCAATTCAGTAGCTATCCGCACCAATGCCGCAATAACCTAACCTGCTCGCGAGCGGCGCTTCAGACACATCTTTTGTACACATTGTGCGACGCTCCGCTCCGCACCGCTCGGCTCCACTCGCTTACAAAAGTTGCAATTTGTCAAACAATGTGACAACTGCAGCTGCGAGCGCCATTGCCAGCGCGAGGCACGAGCTGAAAATCCCATCAACAGCAGCAACGGCAGCGCAAGGAATGCTGTTGCATGCAGCACAAGGTGCGTGGCGTCATGGTACCCACTATTGTTCCTTCTTTTGTAAATTAATTAAATGACATTTTAGTTGCTGGCTCGCTGACAATGACGCTGTACTCATTGTGTTCCATAGTGTTACTTGCATTACGAGTAACAAGCAATGTGGTACGTGCACTCATGCAACACCACTAGCTCCCCGTCGCCGGGGCGCGCCCTCTCTCTCTCCCTCCCTCTCTCTAGGTCCCAAGGGGAAAATATGAAAGCCGTCTTAAGTGACGAGAAAGCGCTGGAAGCAATCCTTCTATTGAACTTGCACTATTCAAACACGAAGCTAGAAAATTTATGGACTTTTAAGCGGAAAAAGTATGAAGAACATGTTCAAAGGACAAATTAGAAATAAAAGCTTCCATCTTTTTCACATAAAAAAATAAAATAAAAATTTATATAAATTTTCTGTGAAATTTCAAATTTTCCAATCATTTCAAAAGCATTCGGATTTTCTTCGGCACTGCTCTGTATTTCTACTTCATATCAGCATGCTCAACAAGAATCCATTTTGTGGATTTTTTCCACAGCCTCATTCGATAGAATTTTTTCCTTCCTCTTTCAACTTTTTTCGGCTAGATAATAAGATATCTATAGATAAATACAGAGCGAGCGAGCAAGAGAAAGAGAGAGATAGGAAAATGCAAAAGGAAAGGAATAATAAAAATATCTTCTTGGCTCTTGGCCGCCTCTGGGTATTCATCCCGAAGGAGCTCAAGTGTTTGGCGAATTAACTTGAATTAGTTGTTGATCTTTGATGGTGGAGCTTTTGGATTGAGTTTGCGAACTTTTACATTACAAAAACCTACATACATACGAGTATATACACCCACAGTGAGCGACTTTGCTTCGGGGTAATATAAAACTTGAAAATGCCTTTTAAATTATTAAGAAATTCCCATTTAAATTCAGGACAAAGTTATACAGAAAAATTAAGCAAACCAATGAAATAATATCAAGTGTTACATATCAAGTGTTGCTTCTTGAAGATTTCGTCTCAGGAAAACATATTTTGAGGGCTCTCCAAGTAAGTAAAATGCTTGAAATATTTTATTTCCTCAAAATATGTAAGCTTTTGTACGAACATGGAAGAGCAAACATTTATTTTCTATGGGCAAAGTGATAAAATACAATCACAATATGCGATTCTAATTGATAGAAAACCAATCAGATTTATTGAAACACTTAGATCAACCACAAGGTTGGCATACATACATATATGCATATATGTTTTTAAGTGTCGTTTTTCTTTATAAAAATGAATTTCCATTGAAGGAAGGGAAAACATGTTTTAGACCCGTAATTGTTGGTGGTCACAGGTCATAACTTTATTCCATCTGATAGGTCATCTAACAATCGATTGTTCAATACGAGCAATCCCGACCGTCTGCCTTCGAATTAGGGTTGTAAAAAAAACATTCAAAGTTTCGATTTAATCGATTTTTTTGGCTTTCGATCGATTTTTTTAGAATCGATTGTTTTTTTCGATTTTTAATAAAATCGATTTTTTCTTTCGATGTTAAATTTTTTTGGAAACTCTGGAAAATGTTTAAAATATGAGCAAAACGATATGTAAAAATGGAAAAAATACAGAAATTGACGGTCAATTCTTCTGAATGCACCTCCAAAAGTGAACAGAACTATAATTGAATATCATTAATTGACTAGCGTTAGGTAAGGTTAGGTTAGGGTGGCTGCCCCCTTTAAGGGGATACACTTAGGCCGCATATGGGCCCGTTGTGATACCACGAGGGAAGGCATGCCTTCCTAGTTACACATTTGGTGGGGCCAGTTAGACTCATTTATGAAGCGAGCCATGTCTTTTATTCGAACAGATGTTAGCTCGGTGAGGGAGGAGAAGAAGAAGGAGTCGAGCAGCCTGGATTTTCTCCTGGCCAGACTCGGGCAGTGACACATGAGGTGGCTTGCTGGTTCTTCTTCCTCCTCCGATCTGCAACTTTTACAGTGTAAAAGACCTCAATTATTGATTGACTGCTTAAACATAAGTCAATCTTGCTCTTCGATTCTTTGGCAATTCCCCTTTGTAGTTGCGTTGAACGGCAACTGTTATTTTCGACTTTTACCGCATTCGCGAAGGAATATTTTTAAAAATACTGTCACTCTGTTATTTTATAAACTTCAGAAAACAAAAAATAGGCATTATAAATAGGTTTGGAAAAAATGAAAAATAAATCGATTTAATCGATTTATTGCTTCAATTAATCATCCAACATCGATTTATAACTATGCAGGTCTTCGATTAATCGAAAATCGATTTTTTCTTAAATTTTACAACTCTACTTCGAATAGATGATGCTGGGAACTCCCCGAAACTAGCAAACCTTTTGCCTTGTGGCAGAGAGAAAAAGTTTTGTCGACCGTTCTCGAAAAGGTCTTTTATGAAAAAAAGAAAAATCGTCTTCTAGTCGAAATGGCCAAAATATTGCGAGAATTGAGTATTATTCCAGATATGAATATTCCTTAGTTTTGTCTCTTTCAAAATCTTTTTTAAACTATTATTATTATTACAAAAGTCGACAAAATGAAACTTTAATGTTGTTTCTGGTTTTTAATGGTTGTTCTCTGGCTCACTAAATCAAATTATATCTGAAAACCCAATTTTGTTTTTTAAAGTTTGATTTTGTGGTCAGGATGATATTTGAAATTTTCGGGTAAATTTCTAGATTTCAAAATCTCAGGAAGTATGTATGTGCTTTGCATTTTATGTATCTTGCCAAAAAGAGGAAGAATGCACCTTTACAACGATGTATCATGTGTTTCAATCAAGATCTATAGCCAATCAAATTTCAAAAATGTGGATTTTTTTGAATTTTTTTCGAAATTTTTTGAAATCATTAATATATTTATTCGGTAAAAATTTTGAATAGATATTTTCAATACAAGTGTCGAAATGAAGCTTTTTTTTGCACGAGTGCGAAAAAAGCTGAGTTTCGACACGAGTGCCGAACAATATTTTATGCAATAAGATTTCAAACTAGATTTTAACCTTAATTTAAGAAAAGGTTTTTTTATTGTGAAGAAAATTTTTATTTTTATTTGACAGATTCATAATTTGAAATTCTTTATTATACAACTTCGTAGTATGCTCTGCTTATTTTTGCCTTGTATTTTTTGAAATGCGTGCATTTTGAAATTTTTTATTGCACGCTTTGAAATTCATTACAAACCCTGGTAGTATGCCATGCTTTTTGTTTGTTTTAAAATTTTTTTTTATACTTTCTCAAATCTAGTGTCATAATATGCTTCATTATGATTTTAAAATCGACATCATAATAGGCCTATTATGATGTCGAATTGCATAAAATCATTTTTTTGCTTTGAAACAATAACTGCGTATTTATCGTTTTCAAAATGTTATGGTATACTGAAATTGGTGGAAAATTTAAGCAGTTATAAGGAGTTTTCCGAATCTACTCAAATTCAAAATGCTTCAGGCAAAAATCGTCGAACATCTTTTTCAAACCGCTGCCGACGTCCGATTTCGATGAAAGTCTATATATAGAATAAGTGAAAAATTCTAAAAAAAATTTTGGCACTTAAACTTTTTCAAAAAACTGATTACAACTAGTCCTTTTTGGACCGGTTTGGAACTAGACCCAAACTAGACTGGTTGTAATCAGTATTTTTTAAAGTGAAAGGATCAGGGATATTCGCAAGGAAGGTAGAATTCTGACGGAGAATGTCGACGTCGGAATATTTTCAACTTTAATTCGTCACTCACTGGGGAAAAACATCCGGTTTGCACAGATTAGTTGAAAATGTATTAAGGGTCTTCCCTTAAAAAAGATCGAAAATGCGTAAAAATGTAAAATTTTCTATTATTTTCCCAAAACACCATTATGACAAAATGCAAAATTAGGGAGCTACACCCATTTAAAACTAAAAATCATACATTTTTTGTTAGTATTTTAAATATTTCGAAGCATACTTCAGGGATTTTTCATATAAAAAATTTTAAAAATTTTAAAAATAGATGATTTTTGAGTTTTAAATTGGTATAGCACCCTAATTAGGAAATTTATCATAACGGTGTTTTCGGAAGAACTACTTGGCATATCTTAGAGTACATTTTGGTGTTAGCTTAGAACACCAAAATTCAACTCATACATAAGTAGATATGGGCCAAAAAGTGATCAAAAAATTAAAAAAAAAAATTTGAATGAAGGCGGTGTACCGATAACTCAAAAAGCTAATGATGCAGTTCGATTCCTCGTACCCCAAATAGGGTAAAACCGTTGATTTCGGTCTTGTATTTTTTTTTCGACTACCACAGTGTTATTTTTGAATGTATATAAGTATGAAAATCGGGTGTTTTTCCACAGTGCGTGACGAATGAAAATCGGAAATATTCTGACGTCGACAGAATTCCACCCTCTTCGTGAATACCCCTATTGAAAAAGCATAAAAGTGCAAAATGTTTCATACAAAATTTCATTCATGCTTTCTTGATTTATGTGTTTTGCAAGTTTTTCGAGGCAAATACACGTTTAAGGGAAGATCCCTACTTTTTTTTCAAACCGGTTTTCAGTTTGTTCAGCTCCTCACGCTCACTCGAACCGCGCCTAACTCAACATGATCTTATTGATCTAATTAACTAATCCGATTGAAGAGTTTTTTTATTATAATGAAAATCTTATATTGGATAAATCTTCCATATATTGACAGCGCCCATTACCACCGCATTCAATTGCTATCTTTATGCTAATTTAGTATGAAAAATGGCCTATACAGCTTCACCAATCGTCGGAGGCCTGACTCTACTCAACTGGACTGCAATTAAATTCCCTTCGTGATTACATGATTCAAAAATTAAATCGTGTTATTTATTTCACAAAGCAGTCTTAATCATGCTGGACTATTTCCGATACGATGACCTAATACGAGGTACGAAGCTCGTTTCAAACATTGCGAAGTCGGTACTTTCATGCACAGAGCGTGGAATTCTGAACAGATGGTTGCAAAAATGCTCTATGATAACGAGCGAAGCAAGAAAATTTACGAAACAAGTGCAAAGTAGTGTGACAATTCCCCAAAGCGAAACTGAAATCGACTAATTTAAACAATTGAAAGTGCACGACCAATAACCGCCGGAGGGCGAATATTTGCTTTGTGCAAAGCTACAAGTAAATCATTTTTGTTTTTTTTTTTTTTTTGTTCATACTTTCTGCTTGTGTACACGAGTAAAAGTGAGAAAAAACAATATTTAAACACAAAATCCGAATGTCCATAAAACTCGTTGTCGTGCTCGCCACTCCATTGCGGTTATGATATCAGTAGAGATAACACTCAAACGGACCGGTGAACTCTAATCACTTAATCGTCATTGTTTTGGGACGAAAAAAAAATTTTTTTTAAAATAAAAATATCAATTTAAATTTTTTTTTTTTTTTCTATTAGAAAATGAACGCGATCGCCCCTTAATCATATTTAAATGGTTGTTATTTTTTTCGGTCAAACGCTCGCAGAGCAAAATAATTTTAGTCATATTTAGGTTGTCGTAGAACGCGCGCGCTGAACTCATTTTTGTGGCCGCCAGTGTAGTTGCTATTGATTTTCCTAAGAGAACAGAGAAAGCGGAAGTTTCACATCAGCTGTTAAGGACTGAACAGCTGTTCTTTGTTTTGATAAATCAACGAATACAAACAAACCAAAGCGAAAATGTGATACACACACACACGTTCACACAAAACATATACATTTGTACACGAGTCCTTCTCAACATTTTGACTAGAGGATTTTGACAGTTCGTGCAAAAAAGAAAACCAATTCGCAAGCATGTGATTTCGTGATTATGTCGAATGGGAAGTTAAATTAAAAAATTTGTGTTCGCCAATTTATGAAGTGCCGCCAGTGAACATTAAAGCGAATTCGCATTTAAATGCGAGTGAAATCGAAACGGAAATGAAATTTTCAAACGGATAATCATAAAGTCGTGTTACTGTGACATATTCGGCATTGGCCATTTTTCCATTTCTCAGTGCAATGCTTTGTGGAAATCAAATGAAAATCAACGAAAATCGTTGTGGTCACGAAATGAACGCATTTGTATTTTGCCAGCAGGACGACACATCTCGGGTCACACCCAAATCAACAATTTTGATGGCAAATGGACAACAACAACAACAAAAAAGAATCGTTAAGAAAAAACAAAAATGAAGGGGAAACTTTTTAAAATAAAGCCTCCATACAATGTGAGACCATAGCAACTAATTGCACAATGCTAGCAACCTAAATAATGCATAGACAATCACAAAAAATATTTTCCAACAAAACCAGAATGAAAATCGCGAGTGAGCTTAAGAAGTCAGTTAACGAAAATCGCACAAATATCATTTGGTTTTAATTTTTTTTTTTTTTTTTTCTTTAATTAACTATAATTAAAGTACAAATCGAGCCAACCCATAATAACACACCCTCTTGGAAACTTATGAAGCTATCATTGAAGTCACCTTGATGCTGTAAGAGAGTTCAACGAACGATTTCGTCACTCGTATGAGCTGCCATATTAAATAGGTAATTCGAATTTCGTAAAATTACGACCAATGTCGAAGTTAAATCGTAATTACTCTGCAAGTTACTGGTTAAAACATTCAAAATTTTATATGCGAGAAGCAACTACTAGACCCTGAGTATCAACAAAAGGACTAGTTGAAAGAAGTCCAATGAAAAGTGCACATTTTATTTAACTACATTCTTATGAATGAATGCGAAAATCGATCTGAAGTTGTCAAAAAAATAGGCCTACCTTCTTTGGTGGAGGTGGTACTTTATTGTCGGAGTGATTATTTTTCAAAAAGAATTGCAATCTAAAAAACAAAAACAAGCTACAGTATACTCCTTCCTTCCTCTTAAACGGACACTTTTTGGGAATGCTCTAGTGTTCCTGCTTCTAAAATAATTTCCTTTTAAGCGGACATATTTTTCTGTCCCGTGGGTTTCCGCTTAAGGTAGTGAACGCAATGAATGCTACATTTGCGACTGATTATGGAGTAGTTTGAGACTATTCGTAATAGCTGCAGGGAATAAGGAGGCACACAAACACGTATGCAGTAAGCTCTCGAAAGGAAACCTTTTTAAATCAAATCGATGAAATAATTCTTCATAATTGCTGTTCTCTTTTAAGGGATCTCACTGTGGTTACTAAGTGAACTATTTTCATGTGCAATTTATGGTCGGCTTGTGCATGAGTCATCGCGTGAATGCAATCACTTTGGGGGATGTACATATTTATTTGTACTTATTTTATGTGGTGAAGGGGAATTCATTTAGAAGCCATCTTGTAGTAAAATAAAATCGTTTTTGTCTTTCCTCTAGTTCCACCATATACAACGCTTCAAAATGGGTAATAAACATGGAACAACGGCGAAGGAGGATCTTCCATCGACATCGGAGGGAACAATACGACAAAATCGTGAAAGTTTTCATCGAGTTTTCGGGCGATTTAGTCAAAGGAAATTACCCGTTAAGGAAATTTGTGCTGAGCAGACCAACGAGGGGCCGAAAAATTCTGATGCCGCACAAAATCAAAATGAAAGTGAGTTTGAAAGATTTTATTAAAAATTATTTATACCTTTAGTTTTGCAGTTCTTTTATTTTGCCTTTCGAAAAATTCTATAATAGAATCGAAATGTAGATATAAAATATCCCCATTTCAATTATTATTTTAGTAGTTGTGTATGTTCACCATTGGCTGTTTAAGTATTTCTTTGTTTTAATAAGTATTTCTCCAAGAGCTTTTTTGTTTTTGCTCTTTGCAATAGTTTCGATAATCGTTATTCAATAGTTATTTTGTTCTATATAATCAAGAATCATGTGAAAAGTCGCCATTATATCTGTAGGCTTCCTAAAGTTATTGTGTGTGTTTAAAATATTGTCAACAAAATGAAAAAAAGAACTAAGGAGTTCATCCAGGACTGTTGAGCCATGGTCATCATGATAGTTGAAATTTTAATAAGGCCCTAGTGTCAGACGACAACATGCAAACAGCGACGGAATGTGTTGAAACGTAACTAGTCTTGTTGTAGTGTGTGTTTTAAGGTTAAGCAACTGTTTGAAAATGAAAAAAGAATTTGTTTTTGATAAAAATATTTTTTGAAGGGAAAAATTCCCCAAAAAAAATTGCTTTTTATAGTTTGGTTGCCCGGTCCCCTTATTGATTTGGATGCAAAATTCCCGGGTTGAAATACCGAACAATACGGTGGGGTTTTTTCCGACAAAAATCAAACACAAAATTTTGAAGACCGAAAGGATCGAAATAGCAGAGCTAAAGATACCAAAGAAACGGTTGGAACATTCACAATAGAATAAAAATGGCCAAATGGGTCGCAAAGCACATTTCCAAAAACAACCACCGGGAGATTCAAACGGGTTTCCAGTGAATCGAAAACCGAGTTTTGGTCGATATGTGAAATGGATGAAACTGGTCTACACTAATTAGTCCAATTTAAGTGGTGAGGGGAACATTGAAGTTTTGAAGGTAAAATAAAAGTTTCCCTGCCAAATAAAGGCTCTGGGTTTTTGGAAAGGCAAGGAATTTTATCGAATCGGAAGGGGAAAAACCACAAAAGTGAAATTTTATGGTTTTGGGCGTTTGAAGGGAAATCCCGAAAAAGGCCCAAAGAAGAAAAAATGTTGCGACCAAAACAAATGAAAGTATTGAAAGATAAAAATTATAATTAGGTTCGAATTGCTTCCCCAAACCTATTCTAGATCTGGCCCCACATTTTTTTTTGTTTAGACCTCAAAAGGATTCCTTTGGTAATAAGATTCCCGAAACTGGGCCTTTTTGGGCAATACCGAAGGGTATCCAAAATGTATCAAAAAATTGAAGGCTTATAATCGTTGTATCCTTTAAGGGAACTTGTTAATAAAAAAAGAATTTTAAAAAAATGTGTTTTCTTTGTTGAAATTTAATAAGCCCCTGTTAACAAACAGCGGCGGAATGTGTTGAAACGTAACTAGTCTTGTTGTAGTGTGTGTTTTTCCTAATGGGAAGCTTACATGCTATCATCGACTCTCATCTAAACATTCTTCTCACCGTTAACTAATGCTAGTTTTATTCGTATTTCAAGTAAATATTTGATTGCATGAAGATTCCCCCCAAAATAAGTGTTTCTTTTTCACTCTCTGTTGTTTTGGATTGCGTTTCTCCCCCTTGCATTTGTAAGTTTCGGATGAACAAAAGTCTCCGAATGCAATACTTTCTGAACAATCCACGTTTGTTTTGTTTTGCTTTATTTTTCTCTGACACAGATCAGCAGCGACCACAACCTCCGAAACGACGAAAGCGATCGAAATTCTTATGCCGACGTCGAAGCGATACCACCGAAGATGAAGAGAATGTGGAGACGAGTCCAGCAATAACAACAATAACAACAATAACAGCCACTGTACGACAAAAGCGACCAGCTCCAAAGCCACCGCCAAGACCAGATCAAACATCGCACGATTCCAGTGAAGAGAGAATCGAAAAGAATGAGTTAAAAGCGAACGGCGATCATCTACGATTTATTGAGAGTCTCTTCACCACTGAGAATTCCAGTGACGTAACTTTCGTAGAGTTTGGAGAGAATAAGCCGGCATTGAAAGAGCGCGAAAGCTGTAGAGAAAAGGAAGACGAAAATAGTGGAAGAAGCGACGGCGAAGAAGGCACAAAACAAAATGACGAAAGGCAAAATATTGGAAGTAATTTGAATTTGATTCTTTCGGAGCGCAGCGAAGCGAAGCAAAATGAAATCAACGCTGGAACGAAACACGACGCAAAGCAACATGTGCCAATGGAGCACACAATTGGTATGAGATGGAATGGAATGGAGTGGAATGGCATGATGATGGTGTAAGGAGAGTAAATATTTGAATTCAAGATTTCAATGGGGAACGATTTGTGCGAGGCGGACCGAATTCAGGGGATACATAGTTGAGAGTTAAATGAACCGTTCAAAGAAGAAAAAAAAGGGTCATGAGGGAATTGTTTTTTTTTTTTTTGTTTAGAAGTTAATCGCCGTAACACAATGACGAGAACCTTGAGGGAAATCGTCGAAGAAAATTACAATTCTCTTTTGGGTCATTGGAGTAAGAAATTTTATTGGAAACGATTGAAACGGGTCGCAAGAAATCTTCTATTTATTTACTCCCCCTTTCATACGCTGGCCGGTTGTGGTCCCCTTCACTACGCCACTGCCATCCAAGGCAAATGTAAACAAAAGCTAAGCCTCGTAAAAACATAGACTCAACACAAATTCCATCAACCACATCCAACAACTTCCAGTCACTAACACGCTAACCAACAACAACAACAAGTTTTCAGTATTGTTTTACGTTTTGTAGAAGCCGGACACGGAGCAAGAAAATCATTTTGTGTGTTAAGCGCCATCGCAAAGTCTAATTGACGCGTAGAAGTGAAAATCAATTGTAAAGTGTAAGAAGAATTAGAAATTCGATACCCGAATCGCTTCAATTCACAATAAAGTTGTGGTTACATACAGCCCCGCGCCAAAGAAGCAGTGTGTTGCAATGAAATTTCTTTTATTGAAATTCTCTCGAAAGCTTCTTTCTCTGGGACGACGTCATTCTTCATCTTTTTTTTTTTTGCTCATTATTGCCGTTAAACCTTTTAGCAGCACCAATGCAGCCCCCTTCCACCCCTTTCCTTGGGCAAGCCCATTATTTGTTGTTTTTGCATTCTTCGGATTATATCGCTGTGCGTGTGCCCTTCGCTTTGGTCCGCTGCTTTTAGGTTTTCCTCTTGTTGCCTTTTCTTCTGTTCATTCCACTTCGTTCGTTTTCTGCTGCACGCAAGCGTTTCACTTCTATCCGATTTGTCACTTTTTTTCGGTTTTCTTTGGTTTTCTTTTTTCCCCTTAAATTTGATACACTTCACATTTTCCAGATCGCCTTTTTCTTTTTTTTATTTTTTTTTTTATTGTTTGTTTTGTTTTGTTTTGTTATTCCCTTCTACCGATCTCTCGGTATTTTGAAAAAGCTGACAGCTCTTTCCAATGCTGGAAGCATTTGAGCCTGGAATACTTCCAATGCCCAATGGAAGTTGTTGGCTTTTTTCGTTTTCTGTCTCCTCTTTCGCGTCTTTTTTATACCTGACACGCTCTGTGCCGAAGGTATATTGCGTTTGTGCGTACGTGTGAGACGCCCGTTAAAAGGCCTCCGGAATCCAAACCCGTTTTTGAGGGTCACATGTAGATTGGGAGACATGGCGAATCGTGATTTAAAGTTTGAACAGTAAATGAGTAGCGTTGCCAGACTTAATGTGTCCAGAAAACACTATAAACAGGTAGATTTAAAGTTTTATTATTTGGTTTTTGAAATGGTGCAGTAAAGTCTGGATTATCCGGTTTTCTGGAATTCTTCTTAGCGGATCTTATTACCGTATTACCCAGAACTGCTCGACATAGACCATTCAAAATTATGTAAGGAAATGTTCAGCAGGAGCTTCGATGTAGCCATGTCTGTCCGTTCGTATACAGCTTTCTTATCGAACGAATTGAGCTACCTTCGCGAAATTTTGTATGCGTTCTTGAGTAGGAACAAGTTCAAAAATGGACTATTTTAACCTTTTTTTAAGTGACAAGGTACCCCGGGTACTTTCCGTTTTCAAATGAATTTTTTTTTTTTTTTATTAGGAAGGGATCTGGGATAATATTGCGTTATATTTTCTGCATATTTATCAATAATTCTCATTTAGTTTGTTTAAGGTACCCGGCTATCTTGGCACTCGATTGAAGGTGTTTTTTCTCACTCACATAAGGGTAAAGGGTAATACCTCCCGTAACCTCCCGGAATGCAATAAAGATCATAAAACCTGTTGTCAGAGTTTTTGAGATATTAGTGGTATTCAAGCAGCTGTGGAAATTGAAGTGTGCAAATTTTGCACCAGCAAATTTTGCCCTTTTGTATGAGAGACCCTGCGAAGAACGAGTGCAAAACTTGTGCGATAACATGGCGCATCAAAATCGATGTGAAATATTTGCCCGGTCACTGAATTTTTTTTCCATACAAACAAATTTGCACAAACGCAAAAATTTGCGAGGGTGCAAAAATTGCACACCTGCTTGAATCCCACTATTCTGTTGAAATTTGAAATGTTAACATGTTTGAAGGCCTTTGATGTATGAATTTTACAAAATTTTGAAACGTGGGTGGCGCAAAAAGGGTGGGTTTCGAAGTGATGGCTGTTATATGTGGGGTACCTTTAAAAGGAAAGGACTTTCGGTTTACAAAAGATTTTGAAAAAAAGTGTCGTCATTTGTAGTTTCAGGCCCGCCTGACTAAAAAGTCTGAAAAATAGTGCGGCACGTTTTGTTGAGGCTCATAATGAAGCAATTTGACACATTTCAGAGGGCATTTTGAAATTTAATTTAAATTTAATATCTTTAATCTTATCGAAATAATTTCAGTTCAAGTAGCACTAATTTTCGTTCCTTTTTAAGACTTTAAACCATTATACGGAAAGCTTATATTCGAGGAATAATTTATCCCATGCTTATGGAATTTTTTTTTTCTACAAATCGACCATCGATGGTGTCCATATCTTGAATTAATTTCCAATAAACTCCGAAAAAAATCTCTTTGATTGATAATGTGCAAAATGTGGCGCATTTCTTTTAACAGTTAAATTTCAAGTTGAATGTGCTGATGAGAGAGAGGTCCATTGATGAGAAGATTCGAACTTTTTCACAAACTCATCGAAAACGCCGTAAAAAGTAAATAGTAAATCGAAAATGTTCATCCGGTTTTACTTTTGCATTGAAAATCAATTAATCATTTTATAAGCTGCCCTTAAATTGTGCGCTTCCAATAAACTCCCGACTGCCCGGCCCGACTGTTGAACTTCTGTTGAATTCGTCTCACAAAAAACAGCACACGTTCGTTCGCGCATTCAATCTGAATGAAAGATAAATTATCAATTGTTTGTTGTATATGCTCTTCAGTCGGCTCTTGAGTGTTTGGGCATATACTCTTTTCAGAACTTTGCACTTCAGATTGCTCCCGTATTCATCTACGATAATCCAATCCAATTGAATTCAATCCAATGCCATCCAATCCCATCCAATTCACCAATGTTTTCACAGTCGTAATCAGAGTGCACTTAACTTCAATAGTCGGTAATCGAAATTAATTAAAGGAAGTAAGTGGATTTTTACTGGTTGTGCTTAAAAACCATAAGGACGACTCATAATAAAGCGCTTTAATGTGTGAAAATCCGTATTTCGTGGTCCTATTCGAATGCAATTTTTCTGATCAATGAATTAAAAGGAATTTTCTGCAATTTTTTCCCCTATTTTAATATTTAATGATGTTGTCTCACTTTGCTCTATCTCGTATGTATGTCTCTTGGAATAGTTCTTCATTTTGGGGAAACTATCGCAGCATCTTATTTTTTTTTTTTTCATTTTTTCTTTAATTTTTTCATTTTTTCTTGCTCCCAATCGCAAAATGCAAATTCGCTTCTCTTTCGATTTCTCTGCATTGCTTTCGAGAACAATAAGTTTTGACCAAGTTTCCCAATTCTCTTACAGTCAATGGTGGCGATTATGAGGATGATGATACTGATGAATTTCATACTCATACGTCCAAATATGATAGTCCTGAATATGAAAGAGACAGCGATATAACAATACTGCGAGAAGTTTCAATTAGTTCTGATTCACTTTTTACAGAGTCCAGCAACAGCAACAGCAACAGTTTGGCAATAGAAACGAGCTTTACACCAACCGATAGTGATGAAAACAATGCCCGGAATAATGCCGAGAACGATGAAAACGAGAATACCTACAGTGAGAAACGAGAAGTTCAACAGCAGCAGCCGCATCAGCAGCGTCCACCTAAAAGGAAGAAATTTTTAAAGGAAAGTTCTGCGTTCGAAAATCAGAGACCATTCGCCAGAAACATCAGCGTCAGCGTTGCTTCCGGCGATTCTTCAGGCGCACTTCTCCCAACCGCAGTACAGACACAGACGGTTGTAAAGACTCAGCAGCGGCAGCAAAATTTTGCCGATAAGTTGTCTCAGCTGACGATATCGCGAACTTTGTTTTTCGAAATACCACCATCGGAAATACCAACGAGCAGTCCAGACTTGGGCGGTGCGGAAAGTGCCGATGAGCAAATGGCTTTACAGTTGGGCAAAAAATTGGCACAAATGTTGCACAGCAACAACAATAACGTCGACGATGAAACAATCACCAATAACGGAAACAATGGCAACAATGAAGCACTCGCAACTGCAACGGAACTGGGAAACAATGGCAATGGAAATGTTTGCAACGGCAGCCCTGCGGCGATTTCAGTGATGAACACGAATGAGATTTTTAATATTGCTAAAGCAAAGAAAATCGAACTGCAAAATTTGTCATCACGTTTAGCTGCGACAAACAATGTCCAACAGCACCAGAATCAACATCAGCAGCAGCACCAAAGTGCCGGAGAGGTGGCAGCAGGTGAGTGAATAGAAAATAATTTTCGTTTTCAATTTAATCGGAATTGCTTACATTTATAGAGAGAAGGGGCGGGGGTGGTGAAAAATAGAGATTTTTGAGGTTGAAAAGTTAGTTTAAAGACTGGTTTACACTTATTTAATGCCATTTTCGAATACTTTCTTCTCACCCACGCGGAAAAATTTCTTCATCAAGAATTTAGATCAATATTGTCTCTTCAATTTATGACGGCTTTGAAGGATTGAGCTTCGAGAACTTATTTGTTTAGTAAGTTTAAGTAAGTAAATAAGTTTAGTAAGAAGTTCTCAGGGATAACTGAGTGAAAGCCCATATGGCACACCCTCTTCAAAGCAAGAGGAAATGCATTGACGGGGGTTTTTCGGCTTTTCATAACAACAAGTAAGGGTGTTATAGTCAGGCGAGCCTGACAATAGAATACCCGACACAGACACACATGTTCAAATAATTTTTAATATCAAGAAGTGAAGGCCATAAGTGGCCCCATATACCGACTTTTGCTAAATTTCTTTATGAAAACCGCCCCTTTACCACGCCCACTTTTCCAACTTTTTTTTTTTCGGAAAATTAAATATACGCTCAAATTCTAAGTTTCATTGAAATATTTTTAAAAAGTCCGATTTTGGGGCAGTTTTGAAAATTTTGTGACAGACCCTAGTACTAGAGGTATCCCTAAAAATGGTCCGATCGGTTCCATTCTCGAACTTGTTCTTACTCATGTGCCTGTGAGTTTATATACCAAAATTTCGTTAAGATAGCTCAACTCCTTCGATAAGAAAACTGTATACAAACAGACGGACAGACAGACGGAACAGACGGACATTAGACATGACGTTAAAAACGACTTTTTGGAATTTCTTAGGTGGGGTGGTCTCATTTTGTAGGGTTCCTCGAAAAACTTTATGGGCCAAAATTTTTTTTCTGTAGGACGACGCTTAGACGTGCCCCACGGGGGTCAAAGTTCACAAAAACCCCGCAAATCTTACTAATGTCGCCATAACTCTGTAAGGGAGGTCAGAAAGTGGGTAAAATTTTTCCCCCGTAATATTTTATCTGAACAAACTTTCCCCCTATCTCCCCTCCTTAAGGGGGCTCCCATATAAAAGTACCCTTTTTATAAAATTGGTGCAAACCACGCACCAATGGCATAAATAGGTTAAAATGTATGACTAATCTCAACTATTATTTTATTTTACACATTTCACCCAAATATACTTACCCCCTATCTCCCCTCCTTAGGGGGGCCCCCATACAAAATTACATTCATTTTATCAAATTTTCATTAAAAATGGCCGTCACTACAGTCAAACCCCTCCTAGAGAGATGATATGTATGACCGACCCCCATTATTTTTTTACCCTAAACATTTTCTTCGAACATACCTACCCTCTATCTCCCCTCCTTAGGGGGGGTCTCCATACAAGATTAGGCTTAAATTAAAGAAAAAATACCTCACGAACTTCAATCTATGATATAGATGCCGTAGGAACAAGAACGAGCATGTTCGGTATGCATATTAGAAAAATTTTCAAAATTACCTTTTAAACGAGCCTAATATGAAGAATATTGGATTAGTTTTTGTTATGTTTTAATAATATGTTGTAAATATTACCTTTTTTTAAAACTGCATTTTGGGTTCCTTCTCCTAACTGGCCAAATAATAATCCTAGCATAAAAAAATTAAATTTTCGACTCAAATGCCGCAAACCCCAATCTATGACGAATTTTTTGAGACTATAACCATTAAAATCAGTTAGTGGTTTCTATTCATAAAAATAATTCACAACAAATATTTTTTGAAACGCATTATTCACTGTTTTCGCTTATTTATGAGTCCCAATTCTTAGTCGGAGCCCTCGTAATGAGTTCATTTAGGGGTCTGAAATGAGTGCATTTCTACTTCTTGTGAAGGTCGACTTATACGAATTGGATATCATATACCAAATGAGCCGCTTATAGGAGTTATTTCACAAAACTGGCATAACCCAAAATTCACATTTCTCGAACATAAAATATATACAAAAAAATATATTTCTTATAAATGATTAGTATTCATAAATACAGAAACAATGAGTATGAAAGTAAATCGCTTTCGTCTTGCCGTTCTGCAGCCAAAAATAAAACATTCGACTCAGTGAAAACACTAAATTTTTTGAATCTTGTGTTAGAAATAACTAGACCTACAATTCGTCCTTTAAAATATTTTTGATTGCGCTTATGGTTAAGGAGCTATAAGCAGTTAAAGATCGATGGTAGCGTTACAAAAAAGGGACTTTTGTGAAATTTGGCCATTTTATACGTCAAATGTGTACAGTCGACCCCCGTTAATTCGAAACTCGATGGGCTCTTAAAATATTACGAATTATATCTAGTGTTCGAATCAACGAGATTCGACTGTATAAAGAGATTTTGTATGGAACTTAAATTATAGAGAGGTTCGAATTATCGCAGCTTTGAATTAACGAGAGTCGACTGTATATCCCTTCGGGAGCTTGCGATTGGCTCTTGTCTTTTGGCAGAAATATGTTTCGGTCGGATGGTTTGTGTCAATTCCACCGATGAAGCTAAAGTAAGCCCATAAAAACTTCTTTGACAGAAACTAAAATTCTTGTTCGGCGTTGTCTGAAGAAGAATTCAGCAGATGTCCACTCGAGCGACTCAACAACTGACGATGATCGAAATTCCATAATCATTTGGGAAAAATTCCCCACGTGTACAGATATAAGGCATTTTTGAAAGTTCTCTAAAGAATATAGAGTGTGCTTGTAGAAAATTACAATGTCCGTTATCCAAGTTTGGGTCCATTAGCACAATTTCTTTATTGTTCTCCAACTCTCGAGTGTTTCCATTATGAACTCATTTATTTTCAAAGAGATCAACAATCATTGGGGCAAAATGAGAGCGTTTTCTATTTGACCATTCTGTTCTACCTGCAAAACGATAGAAAACGCCTTCCTTCTCGGTTTTCTGACTGACGGCAGGACATCAACAATCACAATACCATTAACAACAAGCTTTATTTTCTACTTATTCCCACGTATGTATGGCCCCCCTACATAAGCATATGTACATAAAAGTGTGTGTAATCAAATGGACTTACTACTCTGTTGGACTTACATATTTAAATTCTCACTTGGTCGAAAGTGAAAAACTCTACAAACGATCAAAGGACATCGACAGACGTGAAATGCAAACAAGCAAATAAATAAACGAACAACGAACAAACCGACAAAAAGGACAACAAAAGCGCTCGACAACTACATACATATATTGCAACAGCTTCAGCTAGTAACTGCAACAACAATCGAACGAAGACAACAACAATCAGAACGTTTAGTAACGACAGGAAACAACATGGCAATTTGCTGCAAATTTGCACTAACCGAATTTCGGAAAAAAGCAATTCCGTAAGCAAATACTTAACTTAGGTCCTTTTTTGCACACAGTGGTCACAATCACTCGAGCTTTTGTTGTTGTTGTTGTTGTTGGGTATTGTTGTTTTTCGAGCGTACTGCGAGAGTTCAGGAAACGAGTCTTTATGCTATGGGGAATAGAGGCGAATTCGAAACGAAGAGAAAGGTAAACAAGAAATGCTCGATTGAACTATAATTCGAATTTTAAATAAAC
This sequence comes from Chlorops oryzae, assembly GCA_020466095.1. Taxonomy (NCBI): domain Eukaryota; kingdom Metazoa; phylum Arthropoda; class Insecta; order Diptera; family Chloropidae; genus Chlorops; species Chlorops oryzae. The sequence continues at coordinate 96,104,567 of CM035807.1, forward strand.
TTCAATTATAGCTTTCGCAAGTGGTATAACAATAATACGTAGAATAAAAGTAGTCGATGAAAAGTATTCCATGAACGGGGAAAAGAGGATTAAAATCAACTGAGAGTGGCTCGGCAGTTCAAGAGCATTAGACTTGGCTCGCTATAATTGAATAAAAATGTTTTCGTTCGTTGAAATTGCCGGAAAACTGTTTCCGATCAAATATTTCCAATGAGAAAATTATTCAATTTCATTGAAGCTAATTGGCAGCAAGCTTTTGAAATATTAAAGAACTATCACAAAATCCAATTTAAATGCCAAAAATAGCGTCAATAGGACAAAAAAAAATACGTAATTGACGTTGGCTTTGGGTAACATGCGTTCGTCTTTGGGTGTTAAGTGAATATCGAAAAACTGCCATCAAAAGACCAAGTATTTTCGCATCGAAAACATACCCCAAAGAGTAACACGTATGCGGCTTAACGGAAGAATTTAAATTCGTATTCATTAAAGACGCATTTGCACAATAGTTTTGGTATACTTATAAAGTAAGTTACCTGATGGGAAATTCTCTGTGTCGCTTATTTTAAGAGGCTTAATAAATTTAAGGACCTTAATTAAAGCTTTAAACAATATCCGCACAAATCAAGAAGGAGCCTTGTTCAAGACCCGTTTAAACGGATAAACAGACTAATAAGAATGAACGGTTTTTTTAGGGCCAAGCTACAACCCAGCGGCCAAAATGCTGCTTTTAGAAGCGATGAACCGCAACAGATTTCGTAGGACGTAGGCGGTATATCATACGACCTCATATACCATCCTAGTATACTTTCATTCGAGCGTGGCCGTTTTATAGAGCGAACGCCTACCATCACCACATAAAGTAAGATATTGGCCGTCATTTCGCCTACAATCTCGTATACTTTGTAAGCTATTGGTAGGCAGTTCGTTTACAGTATCGTATACTTTGTAGGCGGTAGGCAATGTTGGCCGCTGGGATTTATCCGAGAGTCGTTCATAAAACACTCTGTCTCGCTCTCTCTCTGTCTCTCTCTGTCCCGCTCTCTGTCTCGCTCTCTCTCTCTGTCCCGCTCTCTGTCTCCCTCTCTCTCTCTCTGTCCCGCTCTCTGTCTCGCTCTCTCTCTCTCGCTCTCTCTCTCTCTCGCGCTCTTTCTCTCTCTCTGTCTGTCTCTCTCTCTCTCTGTCTCTCTCTCTCTCTGTCTCTCTCTCTGTCCCGCTCTCTGTCTAGCTCTCTCTCTCTCTCTCTGTCCCGCTCTCTGTCTAGCTCTCTCTCTCTCTCTCTCTCTCTCTCTCTCTCTCTCTCTCTCTCTCTCTCTCTCTACCTATCTCGCGCTCTCTCTATCTCTCTCGCACGCCTGAATTACTCTCGGAGTATTGTATCTTGGCCCTCACTTTCGGAAATATCCTAAATATTTCAATGCCTACTTTTTGAGAAAACAGAGCAACAATGAAATTTTACGATTCTGAATCATAGGCGCTTTTTTAGTGTTCTTCTCCTGATTTTGCGTTACAAAACCAGACCTGGGGGTAGTGAACTAAATTTTAAGCCCCACTAGTTCTTTAATGAGTGAAACTTTAAAATATTCGGTTCCACTAATTCGTAGTGAATTTGAATTCTCTTCCACTATTTTCAGTAGTAAAATAGTGAATGTAAGAAAATTTACACTAAATTCTCTGTAGTGGAAGTGAAAATGTTTCTGACTTAAGCTTTTACTAGTGGCTGTAAGAATATCCCCACTAAATAAAAAAAAAAATTTTTTTTTATTTTTTCCAAATCAAATTTTGTTGTTGAAAAATTAGTGGCTAACAAAATATCTCCACTAAATAAGAAAAAAATATATTTTGAATATATTAAACACAGATTCAATCACGAGTTTGAAAAAGAATAAAACTGACAACGGGCATGCCAGAATACACTGGCACTATGACAATCATTCATGGTACTTTTGATATAGCTTTTTGCACATGGGTCACTGGTCGTTTTAAAATGTTAGGAGTGCTTACTTTGTGCTCTTCTAGACTGAAGCTCGGGTCTGCAACACTATCATCCGAGTCGAAAGCAAACATTTTATTTTTTTTTAAACTTCTTGTGTTTATTTGAAAATTAAAATGAATAAAGATACAAAATTCAAATTTTACTGAAAATAATTTAGTGGAACAGTTTGATTTTCCACTAGTTATTTAAATTTTGAGTGGAAAAAAATGTTTAAGCACTAATTTTATTTTAGTGGAAATTTTTCAACTTCACTACCACTAGGCTTGTAGTTGAAGTTTTGTTTCACTACCACTAAAAATAATAGTGGAACTGACACGTCGGGTTTCTTGCACTCAAATTTTTTTTATTAAAACCCACTAGCTCCACTACCACTAGATTGGGATTTAGTTAAAAATGTGAATCACTAAAAATTTAGTGCACTACCCCCAGGTCTGTACAAAACGGTGACACGAAGCGCTCAAATCCAGTTGGTGTGCTCCAAAGAATTTTCTAATATAATTTTTCCTTAATTTTCATCAAAAAATTTGCATAAAATTCCTTCGGCTTTGCGAAAATTAGGGCTAATATATGGAGCTATTTCGGGTCAGTTATTGTTATTATTATTATTATTAAAGTTGGGGAATAATGCGCACCGCGACCACAAAGGATCTATTGTGCTAACCCCAGTGGTTCTTTAATTCTCCATCCTTCGGCTCTTTATGAAGTTGAGCACTGTGGACGGTTTAAAGAAGTTCCAAAATTTGTAGAGGCGATCATTGCGTCCCCAAAGTGGAACAGCCTGCGGGTGCTCAGTGAAGGGCAGTCGCAGAGAATGTGTTCTGGCGTTTCTTCGTCCATTTCACATACATCAGTTATTAGTACAGTTCTTTTCTCCAAGTCGAAAGCTAACACTTCCTTAAGCCCAAAATCCAACATTGCGAGAGCCCGATGCGAGAGTGCGCGACGTCACGAAAATGTTTTGCGTGACGTATTTCAATCTGCAATGAGAGTTTTGCGTCACGCAAATGAAAGCATAATTTCGCTTCTGGTAATGTAATATTTGAACCGAGTACCAATCTAACGAGTACCGAGTACTCATAAAAATTATACGTTATCACTTGAGCTTAATTTTTAATTCAAAATATTCAAAAATTTTCAAAATATTTGCAAATTGAACCAAAGCTCGCGGAATATTCTAAAAGCTCTTTTTCCCGAAACAGTGAAAAGTTTTTGTTTTATAAGCTTAAACGAGTACCCAATAGCGAGTACTCAAATAATAGCTACATCATTAACCTGTCAAAATTGCCTAGCAACGAGAAATATTCAATTTTTCAAACTTTTCCCGCTGCGAGGTCTCGCAGTGCGATACATTGGAGCTTGAACCATCTGATTGAATGTATTGAAATTTGTGTGCGTCTCGTCTCGACCTCTCGCATCGGGCTCTCGCAATGTTGGATTTTGGGCTTTATAGACAGGAAAACAATATATGAAATAGTTTTCGAGATGAAGCCATAAAATAAGTGCGCAACTTAATTCTCGGCTGCACTTTTCGAAATCGATTTAAAAATGACCTGCAGCGAATCTAATAAAACCAAATATAGGGAGTTGCTGGATTTACCAAGTACTTTGAGAAACTACAGCTTTCAAAATTTTGTTTACATTCGATGACCTCAAAAAATAGCCACTTGTAGATTTTGTTTTCTTCAAGTTGATCCACACACAAACTGGTTGTTAAAATAAATGCAGATTAAAGCTGTCACGTAGACTCTACTTAAGATGTCGTCGTCAAGGAAACAACTCACTGAATGAGCTGTTCAAAATTTTTAACAAAAAATTCAAACAGAACTTGAAGGAAAATGCAAATCAAGTCGGCAATTTGGAATGAAAAAATTGAACGTCTCGAAGAAAAATTTAAAACAATGCCCTCAAACAGAAACAGTTGAGACCTACTTCTTTAATTTAGATCTAGTTGTTTGTTTAAGTCTATATATTAATATGTATTCTAAGAAAGAGAATTCAAAAATATGTCAGGATTTTCATTTGCGCTGAACGAAGCTAATAAACGAAATAAATTAACAAACAAAAAATAAATAAAGGATATAAACGAAAAAAAAGACTCCCCATAATGGATATAAATGTGACTTCGTTGCTTAACAACAGCATCGTAAGCAATGAATATGCAAAATATTTGTTTACCGGAGCCGCCAATATGAGCAATGCGAGCCTTTTCTACCAACGAAAACGTCGTCACAAGAATTTCGTAAATCCCTCGACCAAGTTGCTTCATTGTCGTAAAAGTCAACTATTTCCGGATCGGGAATCGACATGCAAATTCGTAAGGGATTCGGAAATCTGCAACACTATCGCCTTACGGATCGATTACTTGGAAATAATGGTGTGCTATATGGGTCTAGGCGTCGGCGCTGGATTCCACTATCGTATGCTGTTGGTTGCATTCGCCACGGCCGTATTCTTGGCATTCTATTCATTCGTTCTCGGAAGGTATTTCATATTGCCGAATATCCTTTATATATCTCGAATCGTTCGTATACCTTCATTTCAATATGGCATCGTTATTATGGCACTACTGATAGCGGCACCACAATTGGTCCTCTTCATAAACGTGTGTCAGAAACTGGGTAATGGAACTCTGACGATCACCGGTATGCTGGGTAGAGCATTAAGTTGCTATTCAATTGGAATGGCAACAATCGGACTGTATCAGAAGCAGATTAAATTGCCAGGAAATGCACTAAAGATCTCATTGGGTTTAATATTATTCGTACTTCTATTTACGGTGTTCGCACTCGAATTCAAACTGGATAATGATAATAAACCATCGGATCAGCAAAAGGATTTTAATATTCAATATCATGCTTGCTTTGCGATCATCTTCTATGTGGCAGTCATAATGTTCACAATATTGGTCTCATCGCACAGCGATAAACGGAATACGGTGGGAAATCGATCGACGCGCAGTACGGTGATCCTGAGTGGTGGTATGCAAAATCTTCGTACCTTCGAATTTCATTTATATCTATTCAATCCGTATAAGAATGTTTTTGGATCGAAAGTATTGAAAACATTAATGCTACCATTTTGGATAGTCTCGACGTTGCAGGTACCCATTGTCGATCCGGAATTGCCGCTGTGCGGCTGGTCCAAGTATCTATTGTGCACGAGCTTTTTAATTTTCCCGGTTCAATTGTGGCTGCAGAATTTCGATATGATATTATTTTATTTCACGCTCGTCGTATGCGTGGCAGTTACAATATTGATTTGCATTATAACCGATGCCTATAAGAGGCCACGCTATCATGGACTGTGCGCGATAATTGGAGTTTTCATGGCATTTTCTCTATTCCATATGCTTGATCGAGAGCTGAATATATTACTTTTGCAAGTGATGTCATACGTTCTGGATGTGCCGGCTAATGTCGCGACGATAATAGGCTATTCCAGCTGCTTTGTCATTTTTCTTGTCTTCATATGCATGGCTCTGATGGAGGTTGAACAGCCGAATTTAGCATGCGGATTTGTTATTGGAATCGTTATGAGTGAAATGTTCACCATTCTGCCGAGTGTGATTTTTCAAACGTGTTACGATGCACACATACAAATCGGCATTCATGCTCATGCGAACATATGCGTTATTTTCTTAATTATCACGATTAGCCTCAGTCTTTTCGGTGCGATTTTAACCGAGTTCAATTGGCGTCCTTCTCATAGCTGGTTCCTTCTATTGCTCTATTCGGTTTTCTTTATCGATATTCTACTTACATCTTGGCATGTTCTACACACATATGGAACGCATCATACGGTTGCGGATATATTCGAAATCGAACATGCCCAATGGGCGTAAATTTTCTTGAAACGGCGGCGATTCTCGCGACGGTCTAATCTTATCATATTGTACTTAATTGTAAATAAAATATTCCTCAAACGAATGGATTGTACCTTTTAAATTAATTTCGCATCCGGTTCTTCTGTAGATTGAAAGGGAAAAAGAAAAAACTCCTTCCAATCCACCGATTCCAATTTTTATTGCACTCAGAAGTTAAAAGTTAAAAGTTAAAGAAAAAATTACCTTCTCAAAGTGGCGAATTTATTTCCTAACACCTGTTTAGTAATTAAGAAAATTTTCTACCTTTCTTTTTATTGCTTGAAAACTTTTAATTTCCTTTAGAGAGAGAGAAAGAAAAAAAGTGAATTAAAAGGAGAACCCTAAGCATTATCTTTCCCTTTTGATAATTGCGTCTTGCGCAACGTGTTTCCGTATTCGCCTTATCAACTCATATCCATCTATCGAATCACACTTCACCTCATCGTGCGCCATCGTACACCCCTATTTAGCACAATAACAATAAAAGTCTTGCAATAATGAATAAAAAGAGCAACAATAAACGTTAGTAGGTTTTTTAAAATTTCGTACACGTTCGGTGGTTGTTCTTTTCTTTTTCTTTTTTTTTTATATATATTTTTTTTTTTTTTTGAGGGGCAGGAAGAGTTCATTTTAAGGATACACCTGTGTGCTGCGCTAAAAACCTACTTCCGGAGTAACCAACTTTTTTCCCTGTCCTGTTTTATCCCACATTCTTCTTTTTTTTTTTACATACCTTTATCGAATAAAATTGTTCTCTTTATTTCATTTTTTGGCGTTTCCCTGTTGCTGCCGCCGCTTCTGTTGTTGTTGTTATTGTTGTTGTTGGCTGCCGCTGCTTTTTATAAATTTAATTTTTAATTAAATCGAGTTGCTTGCTTTATATGCACGGCGGTAACGCACAACCGTCTCTTAATAAACGATGCCCATGTGGATTGGGCGGGCACTCAGATATAGTGCCGTTGTCCATTTCGAGCGCCCCTTAGCCTTGCACTCAAAATTGAGTGGAGTTAAGTGGCATTCGCGTTTTTCGCAATAAGAACGCTCATCAAATGAACGAAATTAATGAAGAGGATGCTGCGAACAGTGGTCCAAATGAATTCTCTATGCAAAAAAATATTTAAAAAATTTTTTCAATAAAAAATATTTGCATAGAGTTCAAAAAAATTTTTTTTTATGAAAAATGTATGCGAAACATTGGAACGTGCTCAATATCATATTTAAAAATATTTCACTGTAAATGGTAGACAATAACATTGGCTAGTTTTTCGCTAATATTTAAAACAAAGAAAATGTGTCCTAAAAATATGGACGACGATGAGAACGTTGAAAATATTCCAAAAATGTTTTAATACATGATAATATTTCTTGCAAGAATAATAGAATATAACAGGTCTTTTCCCGTACTGCACGAAAACTGCCCAATTTTCATACAGTTTTCAAAAATTGGGCAGTTTGGGGCAGTTTCGTACAGGACGGGAACAGACCTATTATTACGACATGCGCAGATTTGACTTTTATCCGACGTTTTTATTAGTGCTGCCACATAGTTGCGTCAATTTTTAAAAAATATTTGTTTGAAAATTTTCCAGTTTTACTACTAATTCAAGTTATTATATGTTGTTTTACAAGAATCTCTTATATTAAGGACGATATAAGCACGTAAAGACCAGGTTTCGTGAAAGCTTCAAATTGGTAGTATGTTTTTCGAACATCAGTGGCAACGCTATAAAAACATAAATTTAAATTTTTATTCTTGAAAAATCATCTGTCAAAAATGTTCAATAATTTCAACCAATCAGAATGCTTTTAACGCAACGTCACAAGTGCTCATGCGCAGAAGAATCAAATTTTGAACTCTGATTGTCGTAACAATATAATCTATCATCCTTGATTTCTTGTGAGAAGTATGAAGTAGAAAAATGTATATTTTATCAGACATGTTTAACCACTTACTTCAATTTTTGTGCTCCTGCCTTAATCTTTTTATAGTAGGGCACTGTTGCCAGTTTTTTAGGGTAAAATATATTCCCCAGAGTGTCTCAAAACAAGGCCAAAATTCCTAAAAATTTAATTTTTAAAACTCTCAAAAAAAAAAATCAGTCTTAAAATTCAGTGTCCACTTTCCTCCCCTAAGATTCCACTAAAGATCATAAATGCCTTTCAATTTAGTGCAGATTCCCCTAAACTGACAACGGTATAGTAGGGTCACTTTTACTCTAGTGGAAAAGCAAATTCAACCACTGCAATTTTTTTATGTGAGAAAGAAAAATCAAGGAAAATCGAATTGCTGTCGAAGAGGCCTATAAAAACAAATGTCTTGAAAACAAGGAAAATGAAAAGCAGTGAAATCGAATTTCCGTTATTGAACAATAAAATGAAGGCGAATTTTCTTTCTTTATGTTTTGAATAACAATGGCCGCGGAGGCGGGTTATACAAAAATTCTTTAATATAACTGCATCAAAAAATAAAAATATTTAAACTCAACTCAGTCCCTTGGAAATACTGAGATTCATATGAAGTCCGAACCTATTCTAAAGGAAAATTGGGCTGTACAAAAATAAATAGTTATGGAACTCGTCTCAAGAGCTGAACCTCTATTGGTATTTTAACTGCCGATTTTTCTTTTAGTCCTTACCGATGCTCTTCATATTTGAATAACTGTATACAGTGGCCTCTCTCTTAAGCGAACACCTACGGGACCGAAAAATATTTCCGCTTAAGAGGAAACTATTCACGAAACAAGAGAGCTAGGGCATTGCCAAAGAGTGTCCGCTTAGGAGGGGTGTCCGCAAGGAAAGAGTACACTGTATACTATGTCCTTTAATAACAGTATCCATCTAATTTGCTTCAATTCTCCGACAAAAGCCCCATGGAATATTATATACAAATATAAATAGAATTCTTCTATATCATAATATTATTCCTTATTCCTTAATTCACGTTGTAAATATTTGCGAAAGAAAGAAAATTCTCCTTATCAATGCATAAAGTAAACCAATCAAGAAGATTCCAAATTACTGAACGTTCAATCCCTTTAGGCTAGCTAAACATTAACAAAGACGTTAAATTGTGCTCACACCTTTTCTCTTTTGTATTCCTACTTTTCAGCTTCAACGGATGCCAACAAACAGCAGCAGCAGCAGCAGCAGCAGACAGTAAGCTGTATTACCTCAAATGCACCATCTACCGCACCGGTTGAGAAGCAATCAACCGTGATAATTTCGTTTAAATCATCCCAGACACCTGTTCAGCCTCAACAACAGACAATTTTGACGGAAACAGTTCCACCAACGTCACCGTCACCATCACCATCACCATTGCCATTGCCATCAGTAACGGCCACGCCGACTTCTGCACCAGCACCAACATCATCATCATCGGCATGTATTGGAACGCCTCCATCATTATCAACGGTTCATTCAGCAGCAGCGAAAACGACAGCAACATCGAATGTAGTGGCAACACCACCACCATCGTCCTCATCATCTTCTCAGACACCGACAGCAACACGAAAAGATATCGCTTCATCCGCTGTCATCGGCACACCCACAAGAAATGTGCTCAAGAAAGTCGCCTCGTTTACGCTTGAAAAAGCATCACCTACTACAGCGGCCGCATTGGCAGCAGCATCGTCAGCAGCAGCAGCAGCAGCAGCGTCAGCAGGGACGACCCCAGGAGGTGAGAACAATGCTGGCACCACCACCGATGCGCGCATCCCTACGCACACGCACTCGAACACGGAGTGCATCGGTCTTCTTGGGCGACGCTTATCTTATGTGCCGGAAAAGTTAAGCTTCGCTGCATACGAAAAGTTCGAAGGTGAGCAATCACAAGCACCCGACTTCCGCTTATGTAGACTTTTCAGAACTCCTGAAGAACTCATCTTAACGCACACATTATGGAGCTATATATTTGCATTTATTAAATTTTCTCTAATTCTCGTGCATTAAGAGAGAGAGAGAGGAGAGAGGAGAGAGAGAGAGAGAGAGAATATTTCGAGCGTATATGTTGAATCGTTTAATGGTAAATCAAGTGCATTCGGTCGGGCATGATTTCGTATTCGAAAGCTTAAGGGTGAATTCCTTCTTTTGTCATTTTTCGATTTAAAGTGATCCCCCCTTTCTTTAGTTATTGTAGGTACTTGATTTTCAGTGAGATACGCTTCTCGATTGATAATAAATTTTTCAGTGTAAACAACGATTTTTCACGTCCATCGAACATCGAACATTTTGAATTGACACGTTTAAGCTTCGTTATGCATAGTTGTCATATTTCCCTCAACATTGATGCTAGCCAATTAGATTACGAAACAAACTAACGTAACAACAATGACAACAGTGGCTACAAAACTGCTACAACACATATTCAACAACAACAACAACAACATACACCAGAGCCAGAAGGAAGCGATGAAATCAACAAAATAATTGCGCGAAATCCTGCTAACGGGAACATCGGAAACTGATATTATGCCCAAAAATGAAGAGGAGCGCGCGCTGCTCGCTCAAAATGGACGACAAGTGCTAACCCAAGGCGCGCATGAGCCGAGCTTACCTAATGTCCATAAGTCTGAATGTGATATTTTGTTCGTCGTCGCATTTGCGTGGCGTGGCGTGGCGTTGGGATGGCGTTGTTTCTAACGCGTTATATCCCTTGTCATTGTTGCAGCGAATAAATCAGAATTTTGCTGGTCGCCCGTACACACGATTTCCATAATGTTTTCCCGCTCGCGGCTGCTTGCCATCCTTCGCATAGCGCGCAGAATATTATTCCTGAAAGAGGCAAATGAATGGATATGCATTCTCAACGATGGTCCACACAACGAATTGGCTTGTTGCATCACCAGGCTACAACAGACTACAATCATCAATATGCACAACACACAAACAATGTGTGTGATTTTGTGGGTCTCATCGTTTTGGAAACCGTGAGATTTACGCTTATTTCATTACGGAGAAATTCCATGTTCGCAGGGGCATATGAGCCGATCAATTTTTACTCCATACACAAGAGTTAAACGCTCAGTCGATAGTATCGAAATTTCAATGACCATTTTTTTTTTTTTAGTGAAAATTGTGGCGACAATTGTGGCGCCTTTAAAAAGTAATTCGTGTCGAATTAAATGGCATTTAATTATTAACCAGTTTAGGTTTGTTGATCATTTAAATTCAATCAGATTTTAGCACCTATTTGATATTGAACTTCTTTCTATTTTTGATAGAAATACTCACTGCTTGAATATATGCCTTAATCGACCAATAAATAAGATACCATAATTCAATTAAATATTTGTCTCTTCAAGATTTTTAGCACAATGAAAAAAGACAATTTTTAAGAGTTCTTCCATTTCAAAAGTCTTAATTGAGCCTTTATAATTTCTAATAACAAAATCAACCACACCAAAATGTTTTGTTTTTCAATTCGTCATTGACCAAGATTTTCTTTGATGCGGCTTTTGTGGTGAAACTATTTAAAACTCTCAACTCAACTCAACTCAATTTAAATCCAAATGTACATGCATAAATCCCAACTAAGATGGTCTTAAATTAACTGTCAGTGAACTGACTAAACAGCCTGGCTGCCGCCTGCCTATTGCTAAATGAGTTGGTCAGCCATCGAGTCCTTTCCATAAATAATTTACATTCGAAAATTGTTTGCACTTTAAATGGAGAGCAGCAGCAGCAGCAGCTCGACAACTGTGATTTTAAAACTACTTTGTGGCTGCAATGCCTAATTTCTTTGGATAAGCAAAAACTCGCTTGCCTTTTTGCATTTCGAAAGCTAAAAATTTCCAGAAAAGATAAAAATCTTCCATGGTTATTATTCTTCTTTGGAATTTGAATATTCCAAGTGAGCCAAGGGCGATCAATTTGGCCCAATGTCGACCCTTGAGTACGGGTAATTATTTATTTATTTATTTATTTTTTTTTTTAAATATTTTTTGAGGACTTCGAGAGTTTAAATTCTCATAGTCTTCAACCTAGTTTAGATTTCAAATGATAGTCTTCAGGAGAGTTTAAACCATTTAAACATTTTTGAAAAATTCATATATATCGAAGGTAAATTCAAATATGCAAAGGTAAAGACTAATCCCCTTATTCATAATCAAGTCTTAAATTTAAAACATTAGGGGTATTCACGAAGGCGTGTTAAAAACGTTGGAAAGTCGGAAAATCCGAAAATTGTGACTTAAAAAAATTTTAATTTTTTTTTGTATCTTACATCACTTTTTAAGCAGATAAAATTTTCAGATTTTCCGACTTTACTATTTTCCGACGCCTTTGTGAATACCCTTATTGTTTAAATTCAGTGTTTGTATGGAAATTTGACATTTAAACAATGCTTTAAATCTAAAATTTGATTATAAATATGCCTCAGAATTTGAATATGTAAAAAAATGAAAAAAAATTTTTGTTTAAATATTTAAAAAAAATTCAAAAACAAATCAAAAAATTCAAAAAAAAAATCTAAAAATTCAAAATATTCAAAACAATTCAAACAAAAATGCAAAAAATTCAAAATATTCAAAACAATTCCAAATTAGTTCGATTTAGTATGCCTATTAAAATGTTGAATTGTCAAATTAACAAAAAAAAAAATGCCTACTTCAGTGAATAAAATAATTAAAAAGCACAGTTAAATGTAAAAAAAATTCAAAATATTCAATAAATTCAAATAATTCAAAAAAATTCAAAATATTCAAAATCCGAGCTCTAATTATGAATAAACGGGGTAAGAGTCATAGTCTTCAGCTCGGCTTAAAAACTTCGAAAACTAAATTTCTATTGTATTTTATTTTTATTATTTTACCCCTTTATTCAAAATCAAATTTTAAATTTATTTAAAACATTAGGGGTCTTCTCTTGAACGTCAAAAGATGGAAAAGCGGAAAAATGTAAAATTTTTCATACAAAAAAGCTTCGTTCATTAATTTCTTAGCCTTCTTGGGAAGACCCTTAAAGTTTAAATGTCAAATTTCCATACAAAAATTGAATTAACAATTTTTTTTTAATTTAAAAATGATTCTTCATTGCCATTTTAACTCAATCAATTGCCTTTTCTATATTTAAATTTATCAAAAACTTTATATAAAATTAATAAACCTGCTTTCAATTCACCTGAGGACTATCGTTTGAAAGTTTAAACCGTCAAAAAGTATAAAATAGGTTGAAGACTATGAACCTTAGGGGATTTTTGAAATTGTTTTATTCAACAAAAAGCTCACATCAGCATTTCTGAGAGGTCTTGAAATGTTTTTTTTTTTCTTTCTTTAATTTGCTAACTTTCAATAGAAAAGGGGTTTCCCTTAATTTAGTGCTACATTAGAATCCCTTCTCTCAAAATCTCAACCGACAAATCAGCAAGTAAACTCGACCAATCTTATCTTATTGATGTGCTAAACATGTTCGTTCCCAAAAAGAAAAAGGAAAAAAAAAGAAAAAGCTTTTAAAAAATTAAAGGCCGCTTTGATAATCGGAAACTTTGATTGCAAAACAAACAATCCCAAAACAATGGAATAAATTGATTTTTGCGTTATTTATTTATTTATTCTTTTTCTATCTTCACCCACATTCAGTGAATATGAAAGAAAATCGAGAAGCTATCAGACATTCAGTGACTGATAACAATAGTTGAAAAGATTACTGTTCTGTGACGCTGGCAACACATCTCTGCACAAAACGAAAAAAATAAAAATAAAATAAATTATCAATTTCATCGAACGCTTTGAAGCAGTAAAAGAAAACACTTTGAAGTTCTAAGTCGAAAGTCCGACATGACGGAAATAAAAAATCTCGTTCTTCCGAATTAATGGTAATTTTTTCCTACATCCGATTTACGTTTTCGTCGACTGTGTGCAGAATAACAATTGATGGAATCTTAATCTGAACTTCACGCGTGGGTATAAAACTAATTCTTACTGAGAAATCCACTTACTTCGCATCTGAATATGGATCCCCTTTTAAAGTGAAGTGCCAATGAGAAATGTTCGAAATGCTTATCGGAAGCCCATGCTTGGACACCACCACCCTATGCTATGGTCTATACTCTTGACTGCACTAAACAGTAAAATCCGATGAGCATAAAAAGAGCACCTGCTGCTTCTACCATGCTCGAAAGCTTGGCCGCTTTAAGTCCGCAAACGACCGCAACGGAAGTTCAAGTGCGACGACGCAAAGCATTCAAGTGGCGGCAATTATACAATGGCCACTTCCGCAATGTTAAGGGGGCGACAAACGGAGCAAAATGATGGTGACGCCTGCGACAGCAGAACGAGCCCACATCCGCTTCCCCACGAATCGGGTCAAAGTTTCCGCATATCTTCACGCACGGAAATGAACAACGTGAGCCGAGCCAGCTGTGCGGAAGCCTTCGGAATGAGCAGGCAGTCAGTCAGTCAGTCGCCAAAATCAATTTCGTTGGGTTAAAGTTCATGGTTTCATTTGAGTCGGTTGGGGGTGTTATCCTTTTATATCGTATGCCTCCTCGTAAGGCACTGATATCGGCTCAATGAGTTCGAATTCGAATTCGAATCTGGAATTAAATTTTTGAAGAGCGCTTTCGCACGACCGACCTTGATGAGCATCTTATCATCATAAACAGCATTGTCAGTTTGTATGCAATATTGTGCTACATATTTTGCTTGATATATATATGGATAAACGGGAAAAATCCTTCCTGTAAAATATTCGACTCAAACTCTTCATATACATATTTATGTATATCAAAAGTTTGTTGCTTTCTGCATTCGATCAATCGAAATGTTTCACTTGGCTCTATACAGCGAGCAGTGGAATTTATTGTCTATTGTTAGCCGTTACCTCATGCTGAAGAAATAAATCATTCCAACAAAAACTAGAGCAATAACCAACAACCACAACAACATGAACAACAAAAACGAAATGAACAAACAACTTTTTGCAGCATCGGCACCAACGATGGCACCAACAACAGCTGCTGATGTGTTTCTCCTCCCTTCTTTTTCGTACGATTTTTTTATTTTTATGGTCCTCTTCTAACTTTAGTTGTGTCTGAAGTTTTGGCGATAAGCTCAACTCTGGACATCTGCTATCCACTTTATTCCCTACGTTTCGCACTTCCATTTATCCAGTGCTTAAGAACACTCGAATCGGAATCTGCTTTTCGTTGTACGTGGTGGAAATTATTTTTATTCTTCGCTGAACTCTTAAGACATCATAAAAGAAAAATGAAAAAAATATAAAAGCAGCATAAAAAAGAGAGGAGAGAGAGAGAGAGAGAGAGAGAGAGAGAGAGGAAAAGCCAAAAAAAAAAAAGAACTGAACAAAGAAAATTTTGTCTCATCAAATTGGTTGGTTGTAGGGGCGGCTCTGTGCAGATGTTGAAATTAAATTCGTGATTTTTGGATTTGGGTGTTTCGATTTTTTTTTTAAGTTGATGTCCTCTTTCTTTTCTTTTTTTTTGTCAAGGAAATAAAGGACCCTCTTTTTTGTGTTCGTGCTGTTTTAATGCTTAAGAAAATCTTCGTAGAAAAATAGAAAATCCCGAAAACAATGGAGCGAAATTTTTCGATTTGTCATAATAACGCGTTTGTTGAAAAACAATTTCGAGCTTTAAACATTCTTCCGATTCAGCCTGTGCTTCAATGACGGGCTCACAAAAAAAAAACACCTCTGAACACTGAAATTAAGTGTAAAATTCTGGCTTGGATCATCTAAAGGACCCGCAACATATAATATGGGAGTTCATTCGAACCCTCGAAGGAGTGAACTCTGAGAACTCCTTTGCGTTAACTGTCAAAATAACATACATGGAAGCTTTGACGGCTGTTTAAAAAGTTCTCAAAGTTCACTAAGTTCGAGGTCTGAACGAATACCCATAATATTTTCTATATCCAAACGGAATTGTGGACCTAACCCGGAAGGAAAATCTCGAGCAACGCTCGCAACTAATCTTTACGGATCGTCTCATCACAACACTCCCAAATGCGGCCTGAGTGTGTCCGCCTAAATATGGGGTAGCTACACTACTAACCTAACGGATCGTCTCAGGGATCGTTTATTCACCATATTTATTTATTTATTTTTTTTTTTGGCCTTAAATTACGAACATAAGCAGCCCTATTTTAAATGAATACTCTCGGCGAGTTTTTTCCCTAGAAATTTTCGAAGCGTCTATTGAAGTAAAAATTCGACGACCTCTGCTTAAAAATGTTCGAAATTCTTGTTCCCTTTATATTTCCTTTCCAATGTGCTTAGAATGGGGAAATTTTTTTGTAAATCCGCAAGGAAGAATTCCCCGGGAATATATAGAATCGGTCTGATTTTTAATATTACCGGGAATTTTTCCCCAACGGATTTGGTTGAGTTCCTCCCATTCTTAGCACTTCGGGGAAATGAATATAAAGGCTGCATGAATATCTAGAATTTTGAAGGCAAATCCCTTTTCTCTTAGAACTCTTCCTTCTACCAAGTGCAAATATTTTGAAGGGAAAAATTGCCGAGGATTATTTTTTTTAGAATCTGGTTGACTCTAATCCGGCTTAGAGAGCGTTTCTCTAGAACTTTAACCCTTTCGCGCCGGAGTTTTTTTCTCGAAGCAAGCATTTTTTGAAAAACTGATTGCAGAAATGGATAAAGGAGCAAAAAAAAATCATGTTCTGCATACTAAAAAATTTCGGTTATCCTGGGATATATAATCCCAATAAAAGTTTTAGATAGCACACATATGTCCTAATAGAAAAACTCAAGTTTTAACTAAGTGGGACGTATTTGTCCCACTAGGCGCGAAAGTGTTAAAACAACTCAAAATTTAAATTAGAAAAAAAATACTTCCACACATTTTATTTTAAATCCAAGAACCCCTTGCTTTAATTATATTAAATTTGAGAAATAGTATTCAGTTAAGATATTTCTCAGCGTGTATTCCATGCCTGTCTGTTGAAATTTGCGCGTAACTATCGATTTTCGTTTCTGTAATCTACTTTTGGTTTTCATTTCCAGGCCAAATGCTAATGAAGTGGTTAATTTCATCAATCCAAATCAACGCAAATGGAGCTGGGAATAGCAACGGCAATACCAACAGCAGTAGCAATATCAGCAGCAGCAACAACAACAACAACACCAGCAACAATAACAACAATAACGCCAACAACATGCTCAATAATCTCAGTGAGCAGGAACTGACCGCCTTGACGACGCTATATTGCAATAATCTGCTCCAAGTTGGTGTCCTCAAGCAGATTTCAGAGAATGCGTCGGAAGTATTCAGTGTAAGTACGCTTGACATACTTAAGCATGCCCGAAAATGGCAGCAGCAAAAACAACAACAACAACCAACCAACACTACACCACAACGGGGCATTCCTTTAGGCTAAATACCACGAATTCCCATTATAGAGAAATATGTAGGAACGGTAACGTCCCACTCTGTCAAAAGTTTTATGCATTATTGGGGCGATTCCTTTGATGGCCAGACTAACATTTCTGGATATGAACAACAATAACAACAACAAGAAGAAAAACTCGCTTTGTGCCGTAAACTTTTGCTGCGCGGAGTGATTGCATCCGTCGTTTCTTTTTTTCTTTTTTTTCTTATTTTTCTGTTGACTTATGCCGCCATTTATGATGGGATAACTTCTTTTTTGTATGTCAGTCGGACGGTCGGTCGGTCGGTCAGTTAGTCAGTCAGTGAGGAAACGAGAGAGTGTGTCGGCGTGTGCGAGGACTTTCCTTAAATGTTTTCTTTCATAAAACGATGAAGACTTTTCGTTGAGCGCGCTTCAATTGCAGTCGCTTTGAATTTTCCCCCTTTTGAAGATTGAATTGGAAAAGTTGATGCAAAAGATGGCACAAAAAGTCAAGGGTGAAGAATCCAAAACTGGCGGATGGAAAAAAAGATAATGAATCCGCGCAACTATTGCGAACTTTGTTGTTTTTAACAACGCTGAAATAGGACAGGATGCGTTTTTGCTTTGAGCGAAGCGCAATTCAGCTCAGCTGAGCGTTATTGACAGTGAAAATAAAAGAAAAATTCGAAAATCAGTTTAAAATAGATGAAAATGTGAGAGTGGGTTATGCTCCGTAATTTTTTTATTTTATTTTATTTTTTTTTTTTTTTTGGAACACTTGAAAAAAGTTTGAAATTGCATTTTTGAGACGCTTGAAAAATTCTATAAAAATTTCGAAAATAATAAGAAACACTTACGGGGACTCTTTTTCCGTGAATGTGGTACTGGGTGAAAAGCAGACTTGATGAAAATTTGATTTCTCAATTGGAAATTTTTCTTTTGAGTTCGAATTTCTCTCGTAATTAGTGATTGAAATTGCAAAGATCGGTAAAATAATCGGGATTATTTCAATTTAATCAAAAATAGAAATTAGGGCCGATCTTTTGAAGCCTGGTTAATAATAACCCTTGCTTATTTCCAAGGATTTAACCAGTGAATTTGTAATTTTTGAACTCCTGTTCGGTTAGCAATGGGAGTGGTTTGGTTAACTAACCAAGGAAATTATTAACCGGCTGAATTGTTTCGGTTAAGGTTTTTATACCCGGCACACTCTGTGTCGAGGGTATATTGCAGTTTGGTGGTGGTTGTGTGTAACCTCAAACCATACAAAATATATTAGAAATGATCAGCGCTCACCAGGAGATTCGAAGTTTTTTCAAGCATATTTTGATGAAATTTTAGTATTTGAACATGTTATAAAGTCAGCAAGTAATATGATTTCCAAAAATTTGAAAAGTGGCGTGGCAGAAGGAGCGTTTTTCGAAAATTGTCGTCTTCACACCCGAAATTCAAATGGGACTTGAACGAAATTTGGCACTTATGCTTCCTTTGTAGCCATAAACATCCTCCCAAAAAGATTCCTTGATCGGTCCATTATTAAGGGTACCTCCAGTACTAGGGTCTGTCACAAAAATCCCAAAACTGCCCCAAAATCTGACTTTTTCGAAATATTTCAATGAAACTTAGAATTTGAACCTATATTAAGGCCTCCGATTAGAATTCAAAAAAATTGGAAAAGTGGGCGTGGAAAAGGGGCGGTTTATAAAGAAATTGAACAAAAGTCGGTAAATGGCCTTAAAAACCTCTTGAATATTCTTACTTAGTGGTCCTGTTTTTTGGGCGTGGTTCAAAAATTTTTTAAACATGTGTGTCCGGCTCGCCTGACTATAACACCCTTACTTGTTGAATTATGTGCTTAATATGGTATTACTTATCGTTCAGCTAATAAATTTTTGATGAATTTATTCGGTCGTTTAAATCGAACTGCGCCAGCAAAATTGTATGCATCACAGCGGTGCAGATGATACCAAAAGGTTGTTCTGTTTAAGAGGAACATCCAAAATTGTACTGAGCTTTGAGGCAGAACCCAAAAAATTTTCAACTGAAATATCAAATTCGAATTCTAAGTTTCTCATTCAAATCACTCTGAAAAGCTATCCTTATCGTCTCAATTTACTTATAGCTCCATTTAGAGTTCAATGAAAAATTAATATCAAATGAGCGAAGAACCTGATTTAAAGGGGCGCGTTGTTATTACGCTTTTGATTTCGAGAGAAAAAAATTCAAAAGGAAATTGTGGTCACTAATTGGTTGAAAAGGAAATATGTTTAATAATTCTTTTCGTTCTTAGTGGTCCTGTTTTTTGGGCGTGGTTCAAACATTTTAAACATGTGTGTCTGTGTCGGTTTTAGTTTCAGGCTTGCCTGACTAATAACACCCTTACTTGTTGGATTATGTGCTTAATATGGTTATTATCGTTTGGTAATAAATTTTTGATGAATTTATTCGGTCGTTTAAATCGAACTGCGCCAGCAAAATTGTATGCATCACAGCGGTGCAGATGATACCAAAAGCTGTTGTTCTGTTTAGAGGAAACATTCCATAAATTGTGACTGGAGCGTTTGAGGCAGCAAAGCCCAAGCAAAATGTTTCAAACTGGAAAATATCAAAATTTTACGAACTTATCTCTAAGTTTCTTCAGTTTCTAAGACTCACTGCTTGGCACCAAACGTCCGTATCCCTTATCGCCCTCAGCAGTTTAGCTTGATAGCTCGCCATTTTCACGCAGTTCATGATGAAGCCATATTTTATTGATTATTTTTTCGTGTAAACCAAAATGTTCGTTGCAATCGAAAATAGAGTCAAACCAATACCATTGTTATTAAAAGCTCCGATGTAGAACTGTGAAACATTGACTATCCAAAATGATAATAATATGTTTGCAAAATAGAACTGAATTAATCCGTTTGCTTTGACACTTAATTTTTGTAGCTTTGTGTGACTTTGAAAGATGCTCTTTAATTTTTCTCCTCGCATTCGTCTATCGTTTCGAATCAAGTGCTTTAACTCATTGTGCAGCCATTCATATCTTATAGATATGTGAAGGCATAGGAGCGAAAAGAACATAATGAGCGATTGAAGAAGGATCCATATAAAACTGTTTATGATATAAAAACATATAGTTGCATTTCCAAAAATGAAAGCACCGTCCAGAACGACACCAAAAGCTATGAACGCACTTGTTTGTGCAACAACTAAAAATATTTTAAAGCACATCAATAAAAAATACTTTTTGCTGGGAAATCTTTTCTCGGCTATGAAGTCAAAGAACGATTTTTCCAATTCAATTAATTCTTTGAAAATCTTCAAAATTGTTAGCTCATTCGATCTTCTCGTTATCATAGCATATGCAATAATGGCAACATTCAAAGAACTTTGAAAACGATCCAAGAGCACCGTCAATGGTTTGGGGCTAAAACTATATTCCATATATCCCCAGCCATAGCAAATATAGAATACGGCAGCCGCACTCCACAAAAGATTCAAAAGAATGCTGTAGAGGTGCAAAGCTTTCGAATAGGTGATTTCCAGTGTATCAAACTTGATGACATGATGTGTCATTCCGAGCGCGACCAGATTGTAGCAGCAGCATTTCAGTACACTCAGGATATAAGCACTCGTTTTCATTTTGATTCAGAATTTTTTAAAATCAGACGCGTTCCAAGTGAAGTCGCTTTCGTTTCTACTCCACACATTTCGATTATCCAACTTTTAACCTAAACAAATTTTTAATGAATACTCATTTAATTACATTTGCCTCAGTCCCAAATCGCAGATTAAAAAAGAATATTGCTTGATTTTTCGAATAATACGCAGTCGTTCTAGGGACCAATTAATAAATGTATTGATTAATTTAAGCCTGCCTGTGCTAAAAGAAACAATCGTTGGCATTCTCAAAGAGTTTAATATACCATATCTTCATTTTGATCCGTCACGCCTCCAATTGAAATTGGATGAAAATTAAAATCATGGGTGTCCTAGAATATTCAACTTTCCTAATTCGATGTTTCGATGGAAAAAAAAGGAGCGTGTTTAAAGTGTAGCCAGTCGGCCTCTGTATTGCGGATGGTTGAGATACCAACAAACGAAGCGAGAAGCTCTGGGCTCAACTCTTAGCTAAAGTCGTGGATTTTTGGAAAAAACCTATACAATTTTAACTGAATTAAATTCGATTTAAATCAAAATTAATTAAAATTAATTCAAAATGATTCAAAATAATCAAAAATTAATTTATTTTTAAAAAATTTAATTTCGATTATTTTTATTTTCTCTCTCAAAATTTTTTTTAATTAATTTTAAAATAATTTAAATTTAATCCCGATTTGGCAATTTTAATGACTATATGTAGCTCTGAAATAATGTCGTAAAAAAGAGAAAAATGCTTGAAAAACATTTGAATGAAAGGCTTTAAATTATCATATTTAATGCATCTGAAAAATGTCCTCAAAATCCTCGATTAACGCCCAAAAAATCACTCGGAACTATCGCCTTTTTTATTCAGAAGCTAAGGACATTTTATAAAGGAAATCAGTTTAGAAACTTCCGGAGTTTTTCGGACGCTATAAGGAGATTTTTCCGAGCCCCACTAATGACTTTTAAATTATAAGTTATAATCCAAAATTTCAATACACTAAGCTCTAGGGATCAAACAGGTCTTGTGCAAAAGGGGCTTCCGTACGTAAATATGCTTCAAATTCGAAATATATGACCACAACAAAACAGATGGATGAGGAAAATCGTGCATAGTACGGCAACGGGCACGCCTATAAAATCAAGATTTTTCGAAGCTTCAGTGCAGAAAAGGTCAAGGGTGAATGTTAATACTTCGCTTTTCAACTATCCTTAAAAACACGATTCGACACTATCAAAACCAGATAAGTCGTTAACGATTTTAAGCGGCGTCCCGTGAATATATTTAATTGATGCTTTGACTCAATATCCACTTGGCATCTGTGAAAGTGTCGCCTTTAGCGCTTCGGCCTAATCGCCCTTTAAATTAATTACATATTCGTTTGATTAATTAATTATAAAATTGGTTTTTTCTTTTGCGCTTTGGCAATGATTGATTCAAGTGGGGCGGGCACTCGAAAAATGATGGCGATTGAAATGGACTCCCAGTGAGGGATGTATGTGTGTGATAATTTGATGGCCAAGTTGTAAGCCATTTTAAACGATATACAAACTACGTCAACAAATCTGCATCCAAGTCTCGTTCTAAAATTTATTGAATGCGATCTTTTATGAAATCATTTTAACTTCATTTGCGAACATATCATATAATTTAGCTTCAAATCGTATGTTTATATAAAAAGTTGAATAAAAACAAAAAACCAGCGGCGCATATCGCATCTCTTGCGGACGTTGCACAACATTGCAACTTTATTATGTACATGAAAACTTTCCGGAGCAAACGTGGCCACAATTTATTCGTATGTGTATTTGTTTCAATCAAAATTGCTTTCATATACGCTAAGTCGTATATATGTACAATATTTACGCATACGTCATAAGAGCAAACTTCATCAAACGGAAAACTTTTCGCATAACCGAAGAAAAGAATTTGTTCATAAACCATATTATTTGGCAATTAAAGGCATTTTTCTCGGTTCCAGCAAAACATGTTTTCTCCATCCCCAAAGAGTTGTTACAACGCTTGCTTCCAAGATGTGTGCCGTCATAAAGAAAATCTAGTTACTCGCAATATAGACAGCTTTGAAATCAATAAACTTCATAATTCCCTTTTCAATAAAATCATTCAATACTGAACTTTTCCTGTCAACCGTACGAACGTACGGACACTGACGACTGTTAGTTCGAGTCCGGCTGTGGCTCCGTCTCCGTTTCCAGCTCCGGCTCCGGCTCCGGCTCACGTGTCGCGTCGATTGGATTCAGTCGAAATTTCGAAAAGTTTCACTAAACTGTCAAAAAAGTGCTCCATCGATTTCGAGAGCGCCACTGGATAGGAAATTTTGGCACAACGATGACGACGTGGGATGGCGACACGAGGCCGTCGTGTTTCTTTCATTTCACAAATTTTTGGAGGCGTTGAGAGTGCGTCATATGGACACCCCCCACTGAGACGGTCAAAAGCAATCGAGAGCAAAAAAAGAAGAAAAAATATAAAAACCGAAAGGAAAATGTTTCAAATTGTATTACAAAGAGCTTCGACATGGCACGTTGGTACAAGTGCCTTCATGTCAAAGAAGGATATGAAAAGTTTGTGACTTTAAGCGCTTGCTCCTTTTACTCTGTCTTTATCACCTCACCTCTCTGGCTGTCTTCTTCGCACAGCTTATCAAAAATGAACATGCCCCTTCGACGTTAAGCGAAAAACTTGAACGACAACGCTTATCAGCAGTAGTTATAACTTTATCATTCAAGGGCAAAAAAAAAAAAAAAATAATAATAATTTGTATTAAGGATAAATCGGTAGAAGTGATTTTTATGTGAAAATAAGCTGCAAAATTGGCAAACTTTTTCGCACTGTTGCGTTTTCACAGCGTCAAGAAAGCAGATTATCGTACAAGAGAGACACAAGCTTTTGAAGAGGGAAGAAAATATTTCCCAGAAAGGTTTTAATTGAAGAGAAATCATTTAATTACTACGCTACACACTTGACATCGTGCCAATCATCGTTTAGAAGCGAAATTTAATCCAGATTATGATATGCAATAACAATGAAGTCAAAACCATACATACATACATACATATTCAATTAAAAATTTATACTTGTAGAACTTTCAAAAGAATATCTTCCCCTCCAAAAGTCCAAAGAAAGTTTTAGGATTCAGTTAAGGTTGCAAGAACTTAACTTCGATATATTCAGCAAATGAGTTGAATTGGAAATGGATTTAAGAACTTCAACGAAAAAAATTGAGTCATTTAGGCATTCCTGAACTTTCTCAGCGCAAAAACTAAGAAATTAAGTCAGCACACAGAAAAACAAACTTTTGACAATTTTGACAATTGATTTGTCATTCCAGAATAAAAATTTTGAGGATATTCCATCGCACTTATCATTTCCCAAACACGTTCACTTTCGCCATGGAGGTTCGAAAAAAGTAACGAGTAACCCAGAAAACATTTTTGGAGTATTCACATTTACATACATACATATAGAATGTACGTGATGAGTCTGAAATATCTGGAAAATATGATGCTCAGCAATAAGACTCCGAAAATAGAGGCCGTGAAATATGACTCCGAAATGAATCCGAAATTTTTAGAAAATATTATAAGCTTAGAAATGACTCTGAAACGGTTCCGAAATCTGTGGAAAATATCAAGCTCGCAAATATGACTCCGAAATGAATTAGAAATTGTTGAAGAGGCCATTAAATATGACTCCGAAATGAATTAGAAATTGTTGAAGAGGCCATTAAATATGACTCCGAAATGCAGCCGAATTCTGGAAAAAACAAAAACTCAAAAACTACTCCGAGATGCAATCGAAATTATTGAAAATAGAGGCCGTTGTAGTATGACTCCGAAATAAATCTAAAATCTCTGGAAAATATCAAGCTATGAAATATGACTCCGAAATGAATTCGAAATACAGTCGAATCTGGATATAGTGAATTAATTTTTGCACGTCCTGTTCATTGTATCCAGATTATTCGTATTAGCGAGATTTAATGTTTTGTTCATTATTTACAAGCCCGTAGAGAGAAATTTGGGGCCCGGGGGCCCTCACAAAAATGTGCGACCAAATAGATACAAGTCCCATGCCAATTGTGAGCTTCTTCAGAAAGTTCGGGTCCGGGGGGAAAAATTCCCCTTTCACATCTCCCTATCTTAAGCCCGGATTATTTAGAAAAGCTCCTGTAACAAAAAAGCGTTCAATATTTCCAGCTGTTCATTATTTCAGGTATTCGTTATATCCAGATTCTACTGTATGTTGAAATTTAGAGGCCATGAAATATGACTCCGAAATGATTCCGAATTCTCGAAAATACAAAGCTCAGAAATTATTCCGAAATGAAATCGAAATTGTTGAAATAGAAATATGACACCAAAAAAAATTCAAAATCTGTGGAAAATGTAAAGCTCAAACATGACTCCGAAATGAATTCCTCCGAATATGTATGTTTAAAATAAAGGCCATGAAATAACTCGAATAATCCGAAATGAATCTCCGAATTCTTTGAAAATGACAAATGACTCCGAAATCCGTGGAAAGTTCAATGCTCAGAAATAGTGACTCCGACATAATCATGTTAAAAGTAGAGACTATGAAATACAATCCTGAAATAAGTCCGACATTTTCGGAAGCTATAAAGCTCAGAAATAATGACTCTAAGATTAATCCGAAAACCGTGGAAAATATGAGGCTCAGAAATGTGTGCAGCAAACTTTGGTTTCAGATTTCTCTGTTTTTAAAGATTCTCCGAAACTCTCACCAACAGATCAACTCGTGAGATTACTCCGTTTCTTTATCTATAGATAAGACAGGTGAGACGAAAAGAAATTTCTTCTCTCGAATAATTTGGAAAAAAAATGTGTGAAATTGATATAGATTTGTTAGAAATTCTCCGAAACTTCACATACAAATTATCTCGAATTCTTATATAGATAAACGGTGAGCAATTTTCTCTCGAAAGCAATTTGAAAGAATTGTGTGTGAAATTTGAAAATTAACAATCTTGAAATGGATAAAAATTCTTTAAAAATTTATTAGATTTTAAAATTTTCCTTTCCGATGTGTGTTGATGGGTGTGGCTGTGAAAGAAACCAAAACAAAAAAAATAGAACAGAAAACACTTTTAAATCTAAATGAGCGATTTCCATTTGCGATCACGCACAACGGAAAGCATGTGTTCTTGAATTCTTCCCGGCAGCAGTTATCGCTTCCTAGAAATAAGAGCACGCGAGCGACCTTTGCTAATTTCCCGACAATTCGCATGTGGTCTGAAGCATCATGCCAACTGTTGCGGTTGCTCATAGCCAACATCGAATTGCTTAGATATGCAAATTAAATGCTTTAAACAGCGACAAAAGCAGCCAATATATCGCGTTCAACAAAGAAAGTACCACTCAATTTCATGCTCATTTTTGTGTGAGCTCTTTTCTGTGTGCTTTCCAGAAAAGTACAAAGATGTGTTTACGAACTGCACCACGACGACGAGGTGAGGTGCACAGCTCACGGAGGCTTTTATGTTTAGCCATTATTGTTGACGCATGCTTAAGCATGCATGTGTGTGTGTGCGTGGTGTGCGTGTGTGTGTGCGTGTGTTGTGTAAGGGGTACATCGAAGAGGATGAGAAAAGGAGAGGATAAATCCCCAATGTACACATTTGCACCGGCACAATCAGTGTGGTTTTGTGCGCTTATGCTTTGCTTCCACTTTTCCACAGCTTGCTTTTCACTTGCTTTCGTTTGAGTTTCGTCCTAGTGGACATATCGGATGCGAGATGCGAGTGCACAAAATTCCTTTCTTTGATTCTCCATTATTATCAAGGAGAACCACCATGTGATTGCGCTGCATATGGCTTGCTTCATATAGCCAATTTGCATTGTAATTGCCTCATTTTGTGTACCGAAGTGTCAAGCAACCAACCGACCAGCCAAACCAGCCAACCAACCAAGTGGGAAAGGAAAGCACACACTTTCTATGCGCTGTGAAAACATGTTTTTTAATTTCATGATTACAGATTTTCAAATGGAGCTATTAACTTTACGTGGCATTGGTGATTTTTATGAAGATACAGACACATACTTGTAAACAAAAATTGATTATGCGGAAGAAGTCACTGGGCTATTGTAGATCAGTCAGGTTATGCTAACAATATCCTTACCGTGATTATGGTAATTGCAAGAGTTTTACGCATCAAGAAGAGGAAAATCTTCGAGGTAAGATTTTGTTGGCCTTACAATTGTAGACAATTGCCGTCTGCGCAATAGCGCCGAAAGTATTAGCGAGACCAACAAAGTTTAGGAACCATTCGGGAATTGATCATCCAAACCCTAACAAAATGTTTAGTATCATCGCCTTAAGATAGCCAACCAACCGGTGTAAGGAATAATAATCTCTCTATTATACAAAAAAGTTTTTTTTTTCGCGTGTACTTTTATTTTTGTGTGGCGGATCCAATATGGCTGACTTTTTTCAAAAATGGAAAGTGGGAGATTGGGACAGAGGGTGATGGGGAGAGGGAGAGAGGGTGAGTGGGTGGGAGGGTGATATGGTGAGAGGGAGAGAGGCTGAGAAGGAGAGAGGCTGAGAGGGTGAGAAGGAGAGATGGTGAGACGGTGAGAAGGAGAGTGGGTGAGAGGGAGAGGGGGAGAGAGCGTGAGAGTAAGATGAGAGCGTGAGAGGGAGAGAAGGGAGAAGGAGAGAAGGAAGAAGAGAGAGAGAGAAAGAAGTGAGATGGAGAGGGTGAAAGGGGGAGAGATATGGTGAGAGGGAAGGAGGGATGTTGAGATGGTGAGAGGGTGGGAAGGTTGGATGGGAGAGAGAGAGAGATGGCGAAGCGATCGTCTGACTTTTTTCAAAAATGAAAAGTGGGAGAGATGGTGAGAGGGATAGAGGGTGAGATGGTGAGAGGAAGAGGGGGTGAGTGGGAGAGAGTGTGAGAGAGAGAGAGGGAGAGAGGATGGGAGGGGAGTCGGATGAGAGTGTGAGATGGTGAGAGAGAAGAGAGAGGGTGAGAAAGAAAATGGGTGAGAAGGAGAGAGGGAGAGAAGGTGAGTGGGAGAGATGGTGAGAGGGGTGAGAGGGAGAGGGGGAGGGAGTGTGAGAGGGCGAGAGGGTGAGATGGTGTTAGGGAGAGGGGGTGGGAGGTTGGTCGGTTGTGAGGGTGAGAGGGAGAGAGGGAGAGAGCGAGAGTGGGAGGGAGGGTGGTACGGAGGGAGAGAGGGAGAGAGGGTGATGTCGAAGCGATCGTGGGAGGGTTGGGGGTTGGTGAGCGAAGCGAACAGGGGCGAAGCCCCCTAGTTATCTCTAAAATAGAGCTAAAAGTCTTCAAATTAATTCGCCTAAAGATTTCTTGAACCCTTTGCTGCATTGATATATGCTGTAGAGTCTCGTTAATCCGGACAGGCAAAAACAAAATCCTTTGCGGATAACTGAGGCATTGGAATTATAATACGTCATATATGTATAAGGGTTGAAAACATATATTTAACCTTAGCTTCTTTAATCAAGTTTTAAATCAATGCATAAAGACTTTGCATGTTCAAAATTACAAATATGTAAAAAACCAGTTAATTCTTCTTGAAAAAGTCTGCAATACTTTTCTGTATTTCAAAAGCTCGGGGTCTCTGAGGGGTCTTCGTTCTAAAGCATCGTTCAAAACCCCTACTGCTTCTGAATTACCAACTTTTTCGGAGACGAGAACTTAAACGCTATCGTCCTCATTTTGCTCATCGTGCATTCTTGGGCTTCTACACCTCCCTTATTTGAGAAGTATTTGGGCCCCCTCAACCCACTGAAAAGCTGGGCTAAAGGGATATCACCTCCTGGTTCGTCGTTATCAATGAGAAATCCGCTTCCCCAACGAACGCCGAATTACAGCGATCGGCGAGCAAGCAGGAGTCCGGAGCCCCCTACTGTATTATGGTTTTATTAACCCCGTACTGCATATATAATAAGTGTGGAACATAATTTTTGAAAGTTTTTACAAGTTTTGGGCGCGTTTTAGTAAGATTTGGGGAAAATAAATTCGAATATATTTACTCGGGATAAAAAACAATATTCCCTTTGTGCTGCTATGTCGGCCTCTGTGCCGTAGTTGGCTGAAATGCCAATTTACGAATCGAGAGGCCCTGGGTTCGACTCCCAGCTGAGGTCGTGGATATTTGTGTCGTTTTTTTCTGTTTCTGTTCTTCCTTGTTTTCCCATTACTCTGGCCTATTTGGTGACTAAGTGTGTCACCCTTGGTGGTAGCCACACGAACCTAACCTAAATGGTTTTATTAACCCTTAGAAGCCTGGTTTTTTTTTGGCTAAAACGAATTTTTCATATAAAGAAGTTGGTTCCTGTGGGGGACATTAAGGGTTAAGGCTTCAAAAAGTACCGTTTTTTAATTTTTGCAGAAACCATACATATGTGGGTTCGTATGCGATGAAGAAAGGTTAAGACATTTGATTTATGCTTCAATTCTAATTTAAGTAATTTTTATCAATATATTTTGTTCATATCCAAAACTAAAAATTTTATTTAAAAAATTGATGAAAAAGAGGAAAAAAATAATTTTTAAAATGATTTTCAGGACACAGGAATTGCGCCATTTTTATTTTTTTTTTATAATTTATAAAATTGTTTTTTGTCTTTGGGAAAATTTCTCGCGAGCCCTATTAGTATAATTAGAGATCATATTTCCTCGTAATGCAACGATTCATTTCAAAAGGATTGTCAGATTTTTCCCATTCCACAGCTAAAGGATAAAATTTCTCTTTTAGACATCGGCCAGAGTAGCCGCAATAAAGAATGCCAATTTTCAATTCTTTGCTCATTATTTTCGGAGTAGTTATTTGTGTAGCAATAAATTTTGAATGGGGTCAGAGTTTCCTCCTGATACTCAACAATCATTTTTTATTGACAATTGCTCAATTGTTTAATGTATCATATTCTCTTAATGTGACGTGAAGATGGCAGAGTAAACAGAAACGCAGAAATTGAAAATTTATTTTTGCCATCATAAGCTAAAAACGGCAAAAATAATTTCAAAAATTTTAAATTTTTTATGACTTGAATAAAGAAGAGTTAAAAGAGAGTAGGAATAATAATAATAATAATAATAATAATAGTCTGGGCAGCTGCGTTGCTCGAGTCATGAGTTTTCTACTCTTCGCATTACCGATCGACCTATGTACGCACCGACAGTAGCGTTATTGATGGGGGGGATAGAAGAGGGCAGTCGCCCCGGGAGCGAGATTATATTTTAGTTTATATAAAGGTCTTTCTTTTTATTCAGGTCAGGGGCGGCATATCCCCCAATTTTTTCCCGGGCGCCGAAATGTCTCGCTACGCCACTGCGCACCGACCGATATGTTAGAACATTTGGTAATCATTTGAATTGATTTTTATATTTTTTTTTACATTTTTTTGTGGGCGTTTCAATGACTGAACGCAGAAGAAATGAGCACATTCACTCCGTGGCATTCTTCATATGAAGACAAGGGAATTTATTTTTAAATGAAAACTTTAATAAACGAATACTTAATAAATTTCCTTTTCTTTTGCAGCCCTTCGAGATGTATCAATGGACTCATAATACAGTTCAGCCACCGCCAACGCCCGGAAAGCTGGACAAAGTCATCAATGCTTGGCCCTATTGCAGCACGCCGAATATCGCCGCACGCAACGGGAAAACCGCATCGCAGCCAACAACAGACGCAACAGCCGCGACACAATTACCCGCTGCAAATATTTTGGAAACTCTACGCAGGCGTATTCAAGGTTGCTCCAGTTTGGCCGAAGTTAATGCAACGATTGCCGAACTACTTCCGCCCAGTGAGAATACTCGCCGTCCCTCGACGCGTTGCATGCAATTAGCCGAGCTTTTCAACTCCAGCGAAACAACAATATACGAATGCAACAAGGCAAAGGATGAAGCCATTCAAGAAACCAATAGCGAGCTACAAGAACGATCAAACTTATGCAGACTTTGCAGTGGACAATTAAAACCGCCGACTGAAGAGAAATGCATACAAACGGAGGAAACAGAATTCAAAGAAAGCACAGACTCAGTGTCACAGGCGGTGACGTCTGCTACATCTCGGGCAGCGCCGCCGCCACCACCTCCCACCACCACCACCACCACCGCCACCGCCGCCGCCACCACCACCATCAACTGGTGGCTTGGGAATACCAAATAAACCAGATTCAAACACGAGTGTGAGTCCGATTCCGCCTCCACCACCTCCGCCTGGCTTATCGCTGGCGCCGGCGCCCCCGCAACCGAAATCAGTAAGTCCTGTGCCGCCACCACCTCCGCCACCAACGATCACCACTTCCGCATCTGCGCTCCCTTCAACGCCGAGTAAAATGACAGCATCTTCATCGCGTTCGTCGCTCAGTTCTCCCACAACGCCTACACCATTGCCAGCGCCACCAACAGATAATGGATTTTTCTTAGCGAAAAACGGTGAGTAATGTGAGATCCCTAGAGGAATACTTCATAATTGAAGAAAAACATTTCTCTTTAGCATTCCGTAAAACAGCCGTCAATCCTCCAAAGCCGATGAGACCGCTTTATTGGACACGCATCATAACACCACCGGTGCCAGCGAAATCAACTGAGCCTACGCCTATTGTTGCACCTGCAGCTGAAGTACAAACACCAATCGACAGTACCGATTCAAGTGGAAGCTCGCCTGAGGAAGCTCCAGCAACGATAACAACAACAACAACAACAACAACGACGACGACGACGCCTGCGATGCCCAAAGAGATCTGGCAGGAGATCGACGAAGCCAAACTTGACAATCTCGATGAGTTTACGGAATTGTTTTCACGTCAAGCCGTCGTGCCGCCCGTTAAGGCGATCAAACCGAAAGCGGAACGACAAAAAAGCATCAAAATTCTTGATCAGAGGCGTTCGCAACACGTTGGCATTGTGACGCGGTCGCTGCATGTGGATTTCTGTGAGATCGAACATGCCGTCTATCATTTAGACTCGTCGGTGGTAAGTCTCGAGACACTGCGACAAATCGTGAAATTAAAAGCGACTGACGAAGAATTGGAGCTAATCAAAGAAGCTGCAAAGAATGACATTCCCCTCGATTCGCCGGAACAGTTTCTGCTAAAGCTCTCACAAATCTCAATGTCGAATGAGCGGATATCGTGCATTGTCTTTCAAACTGAATTCGAGGAAGCTGCCACCATTGTCTCACGGAAATTGGAAGTCATACTTAATGTATCGAAATTCCTGATCGAAAGCGAAGATCTCAAAATTCTATTCTCAATTATATTGACGCTTGGAAATTACATGAACGGTGGAAATGTTCAGCGTGGTCAGGCCGATGGCTTTACCTTAGAGATTCTCAATAAGCTGAAGGATGTGAAATCGCAGCAATCACAGCTAACGCTGCTACATTTCATTGTCAAAACTTATATAAACCATCGACGCAAGGAGGGCCTACAATTTATGGAAATACCTTTCCCAATTCCGGATCCATCAGAAGTCGAAAGAGCCATGCAAGTGGACTTCGTTGAGACTGAAAGGCAAATTACAGAGCTCAACAATAAACTGAATGGTAGGTGATACGAGGTTTTCTGACATTCAATAAGAGATTCTACTATATACTCGTATTATCCCTAAAATTTTATAGCCTGTCGAAAAACGACCGAAAAAGTTCTACTCGCTTCGACGCCAGACACCACGGAGCCATTCAAGACGAAAATCGAAAGCGTCATGGATGAGGCGGCGAAAACAGTTGAAAAGTTTTCTAGAGAATCAGCAGAATGCCGGGAGCAATTCATTGACACAATGCGATTCTATCAATTCAAGCCCAAGACGGGAACAGTCGAGACATGTACACCAGCACAGTTCTTTGAATATTGGGCGAATTTTTCGAATGACTTCCGCGATATATGGAAGCGAGAGATTGCTGCACTTCGTGATGCCTGTAATGCATTCGATCAACATTCCATAATGCAATTATTAAATCTTTCTTCTTTGCCTTGCAGCGCCAAAAAGATGAAACTGACCGAGAAGGCAGGTCCAGAATGACCATCAAAGCACAGTTCTGAACATTGGGCTCAATTAATTTCGAATGACTTCCTGCGAATCAGAAGCGAAGAGATGCTCAATTCGTGATCTCATGTAATCCATTGCCACCTCAACATTCCATAAGTGGAATTATGTTAGCAGTCGTGGTTCTTCTTTAGCCTTAGAATTGCGCAATAAGATGAAGACTGCCTGAGAACGGAGATGCCAGAAGACGCATCATGTAAACTTATATAGAATCGACCAAGGTGGCCTACAATTATGATACTTATGCTCATCTCCGATACATCAGAGATAGAAATAGCTATCAATAGCAATGGCTTCATTAATAACGTCCCAATTCACTTACTCACCGTGATGCATTAGAGTTTTCGAATTCATTAAGCAGATTTAATTATATCTTTTTAATTTAAGCCGCGAATAAATTCGTAACCGATAAAATTTCTTCGTTACCAGAACGTGCCATTGTGAACGAAGATGGCTAGGCGCAAAACGTTGTTTTCTAATCTTCAACCGGGGTTTCATTCTTGGTTCATATCAATTTCGCCAAACTGAAAGTCACATGTTACACTTCTAAAGCAAGTTTTATGATTTTGGTTAAGAATTTTCAAATAAAAATTCCGCATTATGGAACTGGTTCTCCTTACTGATTTGTAGATGAGCGATCAGAATTCATAAGAATTCATTAGATTTTTTCTTTCTTGGCCAAGCGACCGTAGTAATGGTCAGGCAGAAAATGAAACCGAGTGAAAATGGGGTTCGGTTTTCGGTTCGAACTCGGTTGAAGCTATCATAGCATCGTCAAACCGGTTTTTCCGTAGCTTTTTCAAAATCGGTTCAGTCCGGTGTTCAGGTTCGGAATCGCAAACTGAAAGAACAAAAGTATTCCTTTAGATTGCAGTGTAAAGCAACATTATTAATTTATGGTTATACTTTGGAACAATCCAATTTAATTATGTTACTTACACTTTTTATCGGTATATTTTGAGATGGTAGCTAATAGTAATTTAAGAATTCGCTTTGATGTTCACTTTTTATTTTTGCCACGGAGCGACTTGATTCATGGTTCATTGGCATATAAATAATTACAATCCTTATAATAACAATGGGTATAAACGAGTAATTTTCGGTTCAAATTTCGGTTCTGATTTGAAGCAGATAAAAGGTTTCCGGGTCAGTCGGTTCAGGTCCCGGTCGGGAGTTCGAAACAAACGAAAGTGCTCAAATGACTTCTTTAGATTTAGTGTAAACGCCAATAAAATAAATGCCGGTGGTTACTTACTATTGGGGACAAGCAATTCAAGAATATATTTGACTTACAATTTTATGCCGGGACACGTTTGCGAGTGGTATGCATTGCAAAAATACGAACGCTTTACAGGCTGTACGCTTTGTACGTCTCGAATTCGTTTTGTCATGGCATCCTGGTGTTCAAATTACGGACTAACAATGGCAAATATTCCATTTGTTATAAATAATTACAATTCGGATTTATGAAATACCACCAATGAAATATAATATTAATTTTTTGCGTATTGGGATTGTTCATTGAAAAGCTAAGTTCGTATTGAGTTCGAGTTTGCTTTCGGGGTTCGAATCCCACGATTATTTTTCATATATATTCATTACTTATAATTACTTATTAATTTTCTGATTCAACAAATTGGTTTCTGAAATAGTTCTCGCGAGGTGGTTAAATCCAACGAACTGATAATGGCTTCATTTGAGCAACTATTTCAAAGGAATTATTTGCCCAAATCATGAAATTCCGAATGAACATTCCTCGCTAGGCGGAAAACATCGAGTCTACTGGCAGAGGAATATATTTGCGGCACCTGCCACAAGTATCCGCAGACACGTTACGCGAAGTAAGCGTTATCGATTGTCGCAAAAATATCGATACATCAGCATTACGAGCCATGTAACCTTACGTCTCGACATTCAATTTTTTCATGGCATACCATCTGTCAAACTTATGTCTTAACATTGGCAATATTGCCAGGGTGGCTTGTTTATGTTATGCCATCGGCATTTATGAAATGACCACCAAGAAGTTAATAGTTAATACGTTGCGCACGCGCCTTGGTTGTCATTGAAAAGCTAATTCTATTGAGTTCATCTTGCTTTCGGGTCGTGAATATATGATTATTTTTAATATATATATTACTTATAATTACTTATTTTTAATTTCGATTCTTTTATTGGTTTTAATATTTCTTTCCTATTAGTTAAATACGCTTTAAATCAAAGTGTTATAATGGCATTCATTTAAAACTAATATTCAAAATAAAATTATATATTTATCATAATATTGAAAATATCCGAAATTGAACAATTCCTCGCTACAAGGTGTGAAAACATGGCAATTCTTTGAAAACATAATTTGGCGCAAACAAAATATGGCGCTCATTGCCAACTTCATGGCAAGCAAATATGGCAAGCAACTATTTTCAAGATTCATATAATTCCATTTGCGGTCTACCATTGAGCAATATCTATATTTGAAGATGGCATAGCATTAAAATGTTATTGTCTGTGTCGAGAATCCGTATTGGCATCACGTGTGACTTTAGGGAGAAAGTCGCTCAGAGTTGCATCATCGAGTGACTGTCGCCCTTGTGTAAAGACGGACAATGAAACCTCTCTGTCACCTAATGGCTGCGCTGCCGTACTTCATGTTTTAAAAAAATCTATTAAATGGTAGATTATTGTTTCGTTGTTGTATGAGATGATATGATTGTTTTGGGGAAAAACACGCTGGCTGAGAGCGGAGTGCGGAAATATATTTTTCTATTCCAAATTGAACAATTTCATAACATCTTTCGTATTTGATCAATTTATGGTAGCATTTCTCACTTAATTTTTTTTATTTTATCGATTTTGGTAGGTATGGTAGTTTTTTTCATTGGGTTGGTTTTTTTAAGTTATAAATACTAATATTCATAATATATAATACATATGTACTATTACGTACTCAAGTAGGATTATGAT
The DNA here is from genome assembly GCA_020466095.1 of Chlorops oryzae. NCBI lineage: Eukaryota > Metazoa > Arthropoda > Insecta > Diptera > Chloropidae > Chlorops > Chlorops oryzae. The sequence continues at coordinate 96,140,414 of CM035807.1, forward strand.
CTCAATTTTTGTTAAGTTTGAATGACTTTTATAAAATTGTTTATTAAATAGGTAGATTTTCTTCAAACTTTGGTTGATATTTTTATTTGCAAGTGGTAGCCGTGGCCAACATAAACGAATATTGGCTAGTGTGGCAACCACACAAGTGTCAAAGTAAGTAAAAAATTCGTGCAATTTCGAGCAAATTTCAAAACACTTAATCTCCACGGCAAGACCTCCAAGAAGAAATTAGGAGTCGGGTGAAAAGAATAGCGTAAATTGTGAATAACAACTGTTATATAGTGATTGAGCAAAAGAGTGCAAACAAAATGGGAATCTTCGGGCAATCGCCGTTCGATGCAGAAGTTGGTGAGTGCTTCGTGATCTACTTCGTCTCTTTGTGTTTTGTTTTTGCTCTGACAGCACATTGGCCTCTAAAGTGGCACAAGTCGAAACTCTGTCGTTTTTGGGCAAACGCGCGAAACTTCCAAATAACAATGCGCATTCCATTGTACAAAGACACGCATCGGCTTTTCGAAACAATAAGCAATAAAAGAAAACTAATTTAAATCCATTTAGGACGGAGGAAAGGGTTATTTACAACATTTCTACTATGGTAACTCAAAATTGAGGAAGTTTGACTTGTGTCACTTTTGTTGCCGATGACTTGTATAATGGCTTTATTAAATTATTGTATGTCGTATCTATTTTTTCTATAGATGTAATGACGCACGAATTATTTTGTTTGTTTTCTTAAAGATAAAGTAATTATTTGTTCCCATATTATTCATATCACATCCAAGAGTCTTTGTTGCATTACAATTACCTCACACTACCCCCTTTCTAGCATAGTGGGCGGGTTGACTGTCGTAGGAAAGCGTTCGCTTTCAATTTCAGAGGACAGCTCACGCACTTGGCAAGGTAGACAACAAAGAACGTCGATGAACGCCGGCCCAGTTCCCAGTCCACCCGATCTTGTGAGCGCGCACACTGCGAGGGCAGTTCGTTGTACTTGGAGTCGTTGCACTTTTTCGGGTCATGCAGCAATAGAAGTTGCAAAAGAAGCTGTGACGTCTGTAGTTAATCGGGTATGAATTTCGCATTTTATAGAATTCCAAAGCAGTTGGGACGTCACAGTTGGATGTTTTAAATCAATATCTTATCAGGCAGTTGCTGCGGTTGCCATGAGTCATGCTTTTACTGCGAGTGTTTTAATTAGAGGTTGAAATTGCAGTTACACGAGCTTATAAAATTATAGCTTCGTCATTTATGCATAGCTTTTGAAGACTAAAATCCAATTGTGTTGGGTAAGGAACCCACGAAAAATACGATCGATTTTTTACATGAAAAATTTCATGAATTTTCTCTAAAGGTTTGTGTTTTTTAAGGATTAAAGGCCAACAGAACCTTTGTTTCTTGGTCGATCTTAAAACAATGTAAGGAAAAGTGTTGTCTTCAAATAGGTTTATGCTATGCCGAGTTCTGCTCGAAAAATTTGAAATCGTTGATAATAACGTCAATTTGTTTGATTATTATGAGCTAAAACCTTAAAAGTGAGTCACGGGTGAGACCATACAAGTGAATTTAGATGTCCTGAGAAAAACTGTTGTAAACTAGTGCTATTTTTCATACAATGTAGCTTATGATCAAAAATAAACTCTCAACTGGGTTATGAGGATAAGTTTTTTGGGAATGATTCGCAATAATTTTGATGCTTTATTTTTATATTATTATTATCATTATCATATTATTATATATTATATATATGAATTCAATTCAAAGTATTCTATACTGTTCTCGTTATCGCTTCACAGTTTTTATTTTATTGCTTTTACCGCTTTTCCGCTGCGCGTATTCTCTTCTGGATCTGAGGTTATCATTTTATTATTCCCATATAGTTCAGTAAATACATGCCAACATGAGTTTTACTTCTCATTTACATGTAAACGATCTTTTGTTGAAACGCGCTCCATAGCTTCAAAATTAAATAAACTAGTTAAAGCAATTTAAATCGGTTAGAGGAAAGGTTTTTGCAACGAGGTCAAATAATTCAAATGCTTTGAACTAGCGTCAAAAGCAGTAAATTAGTTTAAAGATGTGCCATTTTTCGTTGAGGATCTCAAAATCATTGAAACTTTTGGCTCTTTAAAGCTAAACAAATTTTTCGGACGTCATCATTGCAGTCTTTGTATTTTTGTGATTTATCACATTGCGAGTGCAAGAATCATTTTATGTTCTTTGATACCGAGCGTTTTTCTACGTAAGGATTAAGTATTTTATGTAACCCGTAGGTATTAACAGGGAAAATTAATTCGAATTCAGAAAAACGCTATTTCATTATGCAGGCTTTGACAGCCAATGTCAGGTCTTGTTGGACATTGTGCAGTTTCAAGAGAGTTCGTGTGGAAGCGTAGGGGGACCAGGGTCAAATTCGCTAACCGCAGAGGCGAACTACATAAAAGACAGTACATGACACAAACACAAGAAAAGGATAAAAGATTTTTACTGCAGTAAGTGACAGCCAATGTCAGGTCTTGTTTTTTAATTTTTTGCAGTTACAAGAGGTACATGGATAGCATAGGGGCATACTTGATCCCAGGGTACGAGCTTCATCCCACATAGGCGATACATACATACATACAGACATACACTACAGTCGTGGACAAACACATGGCACAAAGGATTTAATCATTTTATTTGAAGTTTACGGTATAAGTGGAATTTCCTCACGAATCCACTATACATGGACATATATAATAGCATCTATTATACATACATTGTACCGTACATATGCGTAATTTATTTTAATAAGTAATTTTTGTTTGACACTAAATTGGCACAGTGCGTGACAAATAAAATAAAAAATTTTATATTATCCGAATTTTTTTCTTTCGGTAAATCTTCGTTTTTTGTTGAATTTTTAAAACTTATAAAAATTAATAATATATCCGAATAGATTACATAGTTGGAAAAGCAATTGTGTCCAAGATCTTTTTTGATGGAAAAAAGTCTATTGAAATTTGTCAAAATATTGAACGGCTCGCAAAAATTTAATCCTTTATAAGGAATCTATGTCTCCTTAATTGGAAACGAAAAAATGAAACAGATAAAACAGTAAATTTAGGCTATTGTCCGAGAATCAAGGAATGATCCTTTCATGCCATCTCGCAATGTTACGAATGAAATTAACTCCGAACTCGGACTAAATTTATCGAAGAGGTTGTCCGAAAACGCCTAAGGGACTTAAGGCTGTTTGGACGCATAATCGGAAGAAGCGGTCAAAACAAACATTGCCATGCGTTCAATTTTTGGTCAGACCAATGTATCTAAAGGTATCTCTTTCTGGGCAAAATACTGTGGAGTGGTGAAACAGAAGTAAATCGTATCGTATGGAACAATATTTACCCTTTTATTTTAACACTTTTGTAAAAATCGGACAGAAGAAATAAACCTTTTGCAATAGTTGAAGCAATATATTGGTCTAACGATGCGTTATGGCTGTGCATGCTTGACTAATTACAGCACCTTTGCCACGGGGCATTTCGCTGGTTAATATTCCAGCAACCCAGCAGGCAAATATATCCAGCAGGACAAAAACATTAGTGATTTCACTGGGTCAACAATTGACATTGTCATGCGTGACAAATTGGAGGACATGTCATCGTAGAGGATGCTGTTCATGTTCTTGAATCTCATTGGCTACTGAATTTTAAATAAGGTTTTAGCGTCAGTTGAGCGTTAGCATGGATGGCATAGTGTATAAGTTCCCGACTCACAATCCGAAGAGCGCGGGTTCGATCCCTGGCTGAGGAAAACAAAAATTGTTAAAAATAGATCGTGTACAAAAGAGGCACACAAACACCTTCATTTGCATTCATAATTAAAATCAGAACACATATCTTTGAAGGACCCACATTGAAATATGATAGAGACTTTTCAATATCTTCAGCTGAGAAGCTTGTCTCGCTTTTGTGAATAAATGTCTTCCTTAGAGACCCCTGAAGATATCAGAATTTAAAAACTCATTGACACCTTTAAGCATAAAATTATAAAATCACCTTCATTTTGGATGAAAGAGCGAGACACTTTCAACGTAACATAAAGAAAAGGAATAACAAGATCGTACAATTGATAACTCGAATCGTTAAATTTCAGAAAAAGTCACAAGCGATACAAACACGAACGAAAATTGGTCTCTCATTCTCGACGTTTGCGATAAAATAACGACGAATCCTCGCAATGCCAAAGATTACCTCAAATCACATACTCAAAAGAATCGCGCATAATGATCCGCACGTGAGATAATGCAAGCAAGTTACGCTTCTAGATGCGTGTGTCAACAATTGTGGCAAGCAACATTTCATTGGAGATCGCATCCAGGACTTTGAAACAGAGTTTCAACGTCTACTAACTTTGAAGTAGTGCCTACAGGTGTCAGCGGTAAGTCTCGACTTTGTTTATGGATCTATCAACATGAAAATGATTTCGTTTCTTTTATTTTTGCAGAAAATGCGAAAGACTCCTGAAGAAGTGGTCGAAAATGAATTCCGTGACGATCACGAGCTGATACTCATCCCTTCGTTTTATAAGAAGCTTTTAAGCCAAGGATTGGAATTCAGTAATTTGGATGATGAAACAGATAAGCCCAGTTTGAAAGCGGCTCCTCCAAAAGATCCAAATGTGGTGAGCAGTCAACAAGAGCAAGACGATATTGCTAAAGCAATTGAATTGTCTTTGAAGGAAACCAAGGGAAGTCCTAGACAGCAGGCAAGCAGCAGCAGTAGCAACAACAACAATAACAACACGAGCACCAACGCTGGTGGCGCTGGCGCAGGATATGTAAGCGAAAAATGAAAAAAATTCAAATCCTTTTTTGGACTTTATAATTTTGAATGATGATTTTTATAGCCATTCAATAAGAGATTCTATATACTCGTATTATCCCTAAAATTTTATAGCCTGTCGAAAAACGACCGAAAAAGTTCTACTCGCTTCGACGCCAGACACCACGGAGCCATTCAAGACGAAAATCGAAAGCGTCATGGATGAGGCGGCGAAAACAGTTGAAAAGTTTTCTAGAGAATCAGCAGAATGCCGGGAGCAATTCATTGACACAATGCGATTCTATCAATTCAAGCCCAAGACGGGAACAGTCGAGACATGTACACCAGCACAGTTCTTTGAATATTGGGCGAATTTTTCGAATGACTTCCGCGATATATGGAAGCGAGAGATTGCTGCACTTCGTGATGCTCTGTAATGCATTCGATCAACATTCCCATAATGCAATTATTAAATCTTTCTTCTTTGCCTTGCAGCGCCAAAAAGATGAAACTGACCGAGAAGGAGGCCAGAAAGACCATCAAAACATCAAGATCGAAACCAGGTGGCCTCAAAGATCGTATGCTTCGTCTGCGCAACTCAGAACAGAAGAAATAGCTATCAATAGCAATCGGTTCATGTTCCCAACCCCATTGCCTTACCTCCCAGTATGCCTTAATTCTCGGAATATATGTTAGCAGTAACGTGTTTCTTTTTTTTAAGTCGCAATTAAATTGTAAGCAATAAGTTATTTTTTAAGAACTGCCATTGTGATACGGAAGATGGCTTAGGACGCATCTGTTGTTAATTTATAGTTTCTTCTTGTTCATATCAATATTTTTTATACTTATGTCTACATTTACTTACCTTTTATAATTCAGAGTTTTATATTTTGAAATTAAGAATATAAAAATTAAAAATTGCCATTAATAACTGTTCCCTTTCACTTATTTTGCTTCACCGTGAGCATTCAGAGTTCAGAAAGTTCATTGGCCAGTTTAATATAAGTCTTTTTCACAAGCGCGCGTAGTAATATACAGGGTCGTGAACCGAGTGGAAAATTTTCCCGGTTCGGTGGTTCGAACGTGTTTGAACTATTAGATTAGCTCGTCAAACCGGTTTTTCTACTTCTTTCAACCGGGGTTTCAGTTCGGTTCGGTTCACCGGTTCGGGAATTTCGCAAACTGAAAGAACACGTGTTCCCACTTCTAAAGCAATATTTTATGATTTATGGTTAAAATTTGCACAATAAAAAGTTAGTGGTGGTTACCTTACTGATATTAGAGATGGTAGCGATAGTAATTTCATAAGAATATCGACTTTGATTTTTTTTATTTTTGGCCTATGGGAGCGACCGCTGTGCATGGTTGCAGGCAAAAATGAAACCCCGAACCTTTACAAAATGGGGTTCGGTTTTCGGTTCAAATCTTCGGTTCGGTTCATCAGCAGATAAAAGCGGTTTTCCGGTTCAAAATCGGTTCACGTCCCTGGTGTTCAGAGTTCGGAAACAAAACGAAAGGCTACAAAATATTCCTTTAGATTGTCAGTGTAAAGCCAATTAAAATAAATGCGGTATACTTTCGGGGAAAACAATCCAATTTAATATATGTTACTTACAATTTTTATGCGGTATACTTTTGGGGGATATGCTTCAATAGAAGCTTTAAGGTGTCGCTTTGTAGTCTCGAACGTTTTGCTATCGCTGGGTTCAAATCCCATGGACGACTTGATTTATTTCAATTGTTATAAATAATTACAATTATTATAATAACAATTGAAATAAAATAATTTTTTGTATTAAAAATTTTTCTGATTTGAAAAAAAAGTTCGCTGGGAGCGGAGGTGGCGGGGTTCGAACCCACGAATCTCGAAATGACCTTCGATTCCTAGGCCACTCATTAGCTCGCCCATACCGCCCACCAAATGCAACTCTGAAATCGCCGCGGGGTGGTGAAATCCAACGAACTATTGGCGGCAGAGCAACTTTTCATAGGAACATTTTAGCGGCAGAGCTACTGGCAGAGGAATATATTTGCGGCACCTGCCACAAGTATCCGGCAGACACGTTACGCGAAGTAAGCGTTATCGATTGTCGCAAAAATATCGATACATCAGCATTACGAGCCATGTAACCTTACGTCTCGACATTCAATTTTTCATGGCATACCATCTGTCAAACTTATGTCTTAACATTGGCAATATTGCCAGGGTGGGCTTGTTTATGTTATGCCATCGGCATTTATGAAATGACCACCAAGAAGTTAATAGTTAATACGTTGCGCACGCGCCTTGGTTGTCATTGAAAAGCTAATTCTATTGAGTTCATCTTGCTTTCGGGTCGTGAATATATGATTATTTTTATATATATTATTACTTATAATTACTTATTTTTAATTTCATTCTTTTATTGGTTTTAATATTTCTTTCCTATTAGTTAAATACGCTTTAAATCAAAGTGTTATAATGGCATTCATTTAAAACTAATATTCAAAAGGTAAAAATTAATATTACATAATATGAAAATATCCGAAATGAACAATTCCTCGCTACGGTGTGAAAACATCGAATTCTTCTGAAAAATGAATTTCGGCTGTCAAACAACCAAAATGGCGCTCATTGCCAACTTCATGGCAAGCAATTTATGGCAAGCAATATTGCAAGACATAAATTGCCATCTTGCGGTCTCCATTGGCAATATCTATACTTTGACAGATGGCATGCCATTAAAAATTGCGTGTCGAGATGCCGTATTATCCGGGACTTAGGGAGAAAGTCGCTCAGAGTTGCATCATCGAGCGACTGTCGCCCTTGTGTAAGGACGGACAATTAAACCTCTCTGTCACCTAATGGCTGCGCTGCCGTACTTCATGTTTTAAAAAAAATCTATTAAATGGTAGATTATTGTTTCGTTGTTGTATGAGATGATATGATTGTTTTGGGGAAAAACACGCTGGCTGAGAGCGGAGTGCGGAAATATATTTTTCTATTCCAAATTGAACAATTTCATAACATCTTTCGTATTTGATCAATTTATGGTTAGTCATTTCTCACTTAATTTTTTTTATTAATATCGATTTTGGCTAGGTATGGTAGTTTTCTATTCAATTGAAGATTGTACTCGTTTGTTTTTAAGTTATGTAAATACTAATATTCATAATATATAATACATATGTACTATTACGTACTCAAGTAGGTATTATGATCTCAAATTCATTTGTTAAGTTTGAATGACTTTCTAATGATCAAAATTGTTTATTAAAGTAGGTAGATTTTTCAAACTTTGGTTGATATTTTTATTTGCAAGTGGTAGCCGTGGCCAACATAAACGAATATTGGTTAGTGTGGCAACCACACAAGTGTCAAAGTAAGTAAAAAATTCGTGCAATTAATCTCCACGGCAAGACCTCCAAGAAGAAATTAGGAGTCGGGTGAAAAGAATAGCGTAAATTGTGAATAACAACTGTTATATAGTGATTGAGAAAAAGAGTGCAAACAAAATGGGAATCTTCGGGCAATCGCCGTTCGATGCAGAAGTTGGTGAGTGCTTCGTGATCTACTTCGTCTCTTTGTGTTTTGTTTTTGCTCTGACAGCACATTGGCCTCTAAAGTGGCACAAGTCGAAACTCTGTCGTTTTTGGGCAAACGCGGAAACTTCCAAATAACAATGCGCACTCCATTGTAAAAAGACACGCATCGGCTTTTCGAAACAATAAGCAATAAAAGAAAACTAATTTAAATCCATTTAGGACGGAGGAAAGGGTTATTTACAACATTTCTACTATGGTAACTCAAAATTGAGGAAGTTTGACTTGTGTCACTTTTGTTGCCGATGACTTGTATAATGGCTTTATTAAATTATTGTATGTCGTATCTATTTTTTCTATAGATGTAATGACGCACGAATTATTTTGTTTGTTTTCTTAAAGATAAAGTAATTATTTGTTCCCATATTATTCATATCACATCCAAGAGTCTTTGTTGCATTACAATTACCTCACACTACCCCCTTTCTAGCATAGTGGGCGGGTTGACTGTCGTAGGAAAGCGTTCGCTTTCAATTTCAGAGGACAGCTCACGCACTTGGCAAGGTAGACAACAAAGAACGTCGATGAACGCCGGCCCAGTTCCCAGTCCACCCGATCTTGTGAGCGCGCACACTGCGAGGGCAGTTCGTTGTACTTGGAGTCGTTGCACTTTTTCGGGTCATGCAGCAATAGAAGTTGCAAAAGAAGCTGTGACGTCTGTAGTTAATCGGGTATGAATTTCGCATTTTATAGAATTCCAAAGCAGTTGGGACGTCACAGTTGGATGTTTTAAATCAATATCTTATCAGGCAGTTGCTGCGGTTGCCATGAGTCATGCTTTTACTGCGAGTGTTTTAATTAGAGGTTGAAATTGCAGTTACACGAGCTTATAAAAATTATAGCTTCGTCATTTATGCATCTTTAAAAATGTAAGGAAAAGTGTTCTCTTTGTTTAAGGAATAATTTATTCAAAAAGGTGATGCTATGCGATTTTTTGCATCGAAAAAGCTGCATACTCCCTTCGAAAAATTTTTATTTTCAATAATGGTAAATTCCACGAGAACGGCCAGCATTTGCGCTTAACAATTGCGAAAATTCCAGTAGAACTATTGTTAAACGTTTTCATTTGAAATCATTAATAATAACGTCAATTTGTTTGATTATTATGAGCTAAAACCTTAAAAGTGAGTCACGGGTGAGACCATACAAGTGAATTTAGATGTCCTGAGAAAAACTGTTGTAAACTAGTGCTATTTTTCATACAATGTAGCTTATGATCAAAAATAAACTCTCAACTGGGTTATGAGGATAAGTTTTTTGGGAATGATTCGCAATAATTTTGATGCTTTATTTTTATATTATTATTATCATTATCATTATTATATATAATTAATATGAATTCAATTCAAAGTATTCTATACTGTTCTCGTTATCGCTTCACAGTTTTTATTTTATTGCTTTTACCGCTTTTCCGCTGCGCGTATTCTCTTCTGGATCTGAGGTTATCATTTTATAGTGTATAAAAAGAATCCATATTTTGCATAATGAGGGCTTTATTTAATCAGTAGAATGACCATTTAGGTCAAAATGCGTTTGTTCGATAACTTGTTGCATTTAAAGGTAATTTCATTATGCCTCTCTAAATAGATGCCCTCGTTCCTATTGAAAACATGGACAGTCGAATGTTCAAACCTCTCTTGAAGAACGAATGTTTCAACAGCAAATTGTTCGCCTTGGACAGGAACAGATGGTATCACTTGGTGCCAGCCGGACGATAGGGATGCGAAGAACCCTCCCAAATCCAAATAGCTTCTGGGATCACTTCGATTGTGTGGCTGGCAGTTGTCCTGTGGAACACAATTCAGTTCCTTTGGCAAAGTGGCGCTTAGGCGATTGCTTCTTCAGACGGTCAATTGTTGACAAAGTAGAGTTCCGAAGTTAGTTTTGCCGTTGGGCAGCTCATATAGATAATCCGCCAATCCACCAAACACACAGCAAAACTTCCTGGCTTGGCCACCGTTTCCGCCGTTCACCGGTTTCGACACGACCTTTCGCTTGACGTTGTCGTAAGTGACACTTTCATCACATCCAACGCTTCAAGAATGGTCATTTTTGTTGCGTTGCAGCATTCGCGATGAGATCGGTCCATGAGGTTTTTTTGCGTTAAATGTGTGGCACCCATAATCGAGCTTCTTTTGTATATCCAGCCTTATTCAAATGGTCATAAACGGTTTTTTGTGCATCTTTAGCTCTTTGGCAATCGAAACAGGCTACATGGGTCGGTCGATAATTTCCATGATTTTATCGACTTTTCGACAATTGGCCTCAGTGTGGTGAATCCTTAATCGAAGTTACCAGAACGGAATCGACGAAACCAAAAATTGCGCATGTTGGCTGTTACATTATCAGGTCCATAAACCTATTCACATTTTCAGCCGCCTGGCTTGCGTTTTCTCCCTTATCGAAGAAAACCTGTAAATGAGGAATTTTTCTCTTGCTGATGTCCATCTTGACAAGCTCTCAAACAAACTGAATCAATCAATCAAAAAAGTGTTAAAAAAGCTTTTTTTTAAAATTGCATTTTCTATTGCCCTACGGAAACGATCACTTATCAACGAATGCAGAAAATTATGCCATTTTTGAAACTTTTGGGATTCTTCTTCTTCACTTTTATTATTCCATATAGTTCAGTAAATACATGCCAACATGAGTTTTACTTCTCATTTACATGTAAACGATCTTTTGTTGAAACGCGCTCCATAGCTTCAAAATTAAATAAACTAGTTAAAGCAATTTAAATCGGTTAGAGGAAAGGTTTTTGCAACGAGGTCAAATAATTCAAATGCTTTGAACTAGCGTCAAAAGCAGTAAATTAGTTTAAAGATGTGCCATTTTTCGTTGAGGATCTCAAAATCATTGAAACTTTTGGCTCTTTAAAGCTAAACAAATTTTTCGGACGTCATCATTGCAGTCTTTGTATTTTTGTGATTTATCACATTGCGAGTGCAAGAATCATTTTATGTTCTTTGATACCGAGCGTTTTTCTACGTAAGGATTAAGTATTTTATCTGTAGGTATACAGGGTATTCCGTACTAAAGCGCTATTCATTATAGGCTTGGAAGAGGGGGACATTGTGAAAAAAATATCGTGTGACACGGGGGAGAGGGTCTAAAATGTAACCCAGAGGAATTAAAAGGGAAAAATTAAATTTGAATTTCAGAAAAAAGATTTTTATGCAGTTTGACAGCCAATTGTCAGGTCTTGTTTTTTAATTTTTTGCAGTTTCAAGAGGTTCTGGGATAGCGTAGGGGCTCTTGATCCCAGGGTCCGAGCTTCGCTTCCCGACATAGGCGAACTACATAAACAGACATACACTCACACAAACACAAGAAAAGGATAAAAGAATACGGCATACACCAACAACTACATACATACATACATACATACAGTCGTGGACAAAAAATTGGCACAAAATTTTAATCAGTTTTATTTTTGAAGTTTTCGTTATAGGTGGAATTTTCCGAGATCCACTATAGCGTGGGAATATATATATAGCTTCTATTGAAGCATACTTTGTACCGTTATCATGATGCTTTTTTTTTGGTGAATTTTTGATTTGTGTAATAAGTGAATTTTTGTTTGGACACTAAATTGGCACAACGTGCGTAGCAAATAAAAAAAAAAATTTTATATTATTTCCGAATTTTTTTCTTTCGGTAAATCTTCGTTTTTTGTTGTTTTTAAAACTTATTAAAAATTAAAATGATATCCGGAAAGGATTGAACGATAGAGGAAAAGCGAATTGTTGCCAAGATCTTTTTTGATGGAAAAAAGTCAACTGAAATTGTCAAAATATTGAACGGCTCGCAAAAATTTAATCCTTTATAAGGAATCTATGTCTCCTTAATTGGAAACGAAAAAATGAAACAGATAAAACAGTAAATTAGGCTATTGTCCGAGAATCAAGGAATGATCCTTTCATGCCATCTCGCAATGTTACGAATGAAATTAACTCCGAACTCGGACTAAATTTATCGAAGAGGTTTGTCCGAAAACGCCTAAGGGACTTAAGGCTGTTTGGACGCATAATCCGGAAGAAGCGGTCAAAACAAACATTGCCATGCGTTCAATTTTTGGTCAGACCAATGTATCTAAAGGTATCTCTTTCTGGGATAAAATACTGTGGAGTGGTGAAACAGAAGTAAATCGTATCGTATGGAACCAAATTTACCCTTTTTTTTAACACTTTTGTAAAAATCGGACGAAGAAATAAACCTTTTGCAATAGTTGAAGCAATATATTGGTCTAACGATGCGTTATGGCTGTGCATGCTTGACTAATTACAGCACCTTTGCCACGGGGCATTTCGCTGGTTAATATTCCAGCAACCCAGCAGGCAAATATATCCAGCAGGACAAAAACATTAGTGATTTCACTGGGTCAACAATTGACATTGTCATGCGTGACAAATTGGAGGACATGTCATCGTAGAGGGATGCTGTTCATGTTCTTGAATCTCATTGGCTACTGAATTTTAAATAAGGTTTTAGCGTCAGTTGAGCGTTAGCATGGATGGCATAGTGTATAAGTTCCCGACTCACAATCCGAAGAGCGCGGGTTCGATCCCTGGCTGAGGAAAACAAAAATTGTTAAAAATAGATCGTGTACAAAAGAGGCACACAAACACCTTCATTTGCATTCATAATTAAAATCAGAACACACAACTTTGAAGGACCCACATTGAAATATGATAGAGACTTTTCAATATCTTCAGCTGAGAAGCTTGTCTCGCTTTTGTGAATAAATGTCTTCCTTAGAGACCCCTGAAGATATCAGAATTTAAAAACTCATTGACACCTTTAAGCATAAAATTATAAAAATTCACCTTCATTTTGGATGAAAGAGCGAGACACTTTCAACGTGCACATAAAGAAAAGGAATAACAAGATCGTACAATTGATAACTCGAATCGTTAAATTTCAGAAAAAGTCACAAGCGATACAAACACGAACGAAAATTGGTCTCTCATTCTCGACGTTTGCGATAAAATAACGACGAATCCTCGCAATGCCAAAGATTACCTCAAATCCATACTCAAAAGAATCGCGCATAATGATCCGCACGTGAGTATGCAAGCAGTTACGCTTCTAGATGCGTGTGTCAACAATTGTGGCAAGCCATTTCACTTGGAGATCGCATCCAGGGACTTTGAAACAGAGTTTCAACGTCTGCTAACGAAAGTAGTGCCTAAGGTGTCAGCGGTAAGTCTCGACTTTGTTTATGGATTATAAATAAAATGATTTCGTTTTTTTTTTTTATTTTTGCAGAAAATGCGAAAGATCCTGAAGAAGTGGTCGGAAAATGAATTCCGTGACGATCACGAGCTGATACTCATCCCTTCGTTTTATAAGAAGCTTTTAAGCCAAGGATTGGAATTCAGTAATTTGGATGATGAAACAGATAAGCCCAGTTTGAAAGCGGCTCCTCCAAAAGATCCAAATGTGGTGAGCAGTCAACAAGAGCAAGACGATATTGCTAAAGCAATTGAATTGTCATTGAAGGAAACCAAGGGAAGTCCCAGACAGCAGGCAAGCAGCAGCAGTAGCAACAACAACAACAACAACACCAACAACACCAACGCTGGTGGCGCTGGCGCAGGATATGTAAGCGAAAAATGAAAAAAATTCAAATCCTTTTTTGGACTTTATAATTTTGAATGATGATTTTTATAGCCATCGCTTTATCCAACATTTTCCGGTGGCTCTTTGGGTGGAAGTAGCGGCACTTCTCCTGCTCCCGGTGCAGCAGCCAATGCGCAACAGCCGGAACCTCGCAAAGTCCGAGCCTTATACGATTTCGAAGCCGCGGAGGAAAATGAATTGACCTTCTTCGCTGGTGAAATACTACACGTTCTCGACGATAGCGATCCGAATTGGTGGAAGGGATACAACCAACGTGGTGAAGGTCTCTTTCCATCAAATTTCGTAACGGCTGATCTTTCAGTCGATCCAAAGCGTTTGGATATAAATCAGCAGCAACAGAATAAAAATGATGACGAAACGAGTGAATCGCAAAACAAGACTGACGCTGCGAACACAGCGAATCAACGCATCGAAATCGATGAGGGGAAAATTCATCGATTATTGCATTTGCTGCACGAAGCGAACCCGGAGGATCCATCGCAAGACAGTGAGGAAATGTTACGTTTAGAACAAGAAGTCCATCAAATGGGTCCACTAATTGATACCGAATTGGAACGTGTCGATCGCAAGCATGCACAGTTGACGCAACTTTCAAGCGATTTGGTGGATGCCATCAATTTGTATCATTCGCTCATGCGAGATGATCGCGTGGCTGTATTGGGAAGCTCGTTGAATGGGGCAGGTTTTATGCCAGGAGCTTTGCCGGGAATGACTGGAATTCCTAATGCTATGAGCTATCAAACTGCCATGCCAAATCCATTAATGTACGGAGCCGTCGGTGGCAATAATTTCTCTCAGCAACCATACAATATGACATCGATGCCTTACGTTGGAAATGCAACGATGCCGCCAAATATGACAACGACAATTGGACCAAATGCACCAATGACCGTTGCCAATATACCAATGCAATTTCAAAATGGTCATGTTACTTCACCACCTCCTAATGGCATCGCTGGTTCGTGTCCACCATTTGTCGCATTGTATTAAAATTTATTACTATAATTAAAAAAAATTTTTTTTTTCAAGGTATTCAACAATCGCTTCAGCAACAAGCAACATCGCAGACAACTTCGGCTGGCTACCAAATTATGCCACAACAATTCCAACAACAGTATCAACCGACGATGTCTGATTTACATCAGCAGCAGCAGCAGCAACAACAACAACAACAATCGACAGCACCACCACCAACACCAATTCTACAACAGCAACAGCAGCAATTTATGTCACCACAACATCAACAACCACCACCCCAACAGCACCAACAACAACAACATCAACAGCAACTAACTTATTTGCAAGCTCGACAATTGGCTTCACTGCCAAATGGACAACATACTCAAATGCTTTATAATATTTCAACAACAGCAACACCGCCGCCACAAACTACAACGAACGGCATGATGCAACAAATTCCAGCGCAAGTTATTGCGCAGCATGCAGCAGCGGTGAACGCAAGTCAACTGGATCAATACAGTCAGATGCAGCAACAAATGGCAGCAATGTCATTGGGAGCTATTGGCGGCGGCGGTATGGTTTCGGTTAATCAACCGATGGCACAGAATTTCCTCTCGCAAACTGAAGCCAATAAACAAAACATTCCGACTTAGCAGAATTGCTAAAGCCAATTCAATTGCTTAGGATCCAAAAAAAAAAGTAAAAAAAGAATTCATGGACGTGATTTAAACAAGAAAATTCATTTTGAGAAATCGATTTACCGTTTCTCCCCCAAATTAAAAAATCTGCAATATATATATATTATTAATTTTTTTTTTTTGCTTTTCTCTAAAATAAAATTCGAAAAATTTGCAGCCCTATTCTAAATCAATATTCTCCGGGATTTTTTTCCCTAGTAGTTTTTCCCCCATGGAAAAAGGAAGTATTCTTTGCGTCAATTAAAGGAAAAATGTGATGACCTATGCTTAAAAATGTTCGAAATTTTTACTCCCTTTTGTACACCTACCCTTTCCAGTGTGCTTAGAAAGGGAGATTATTTTTTTGTAAAATCCGCAGGTAAAAATTTCCCGGGAATATTTAGAATCAGCCTGTCGATATGCCACAGATTCGGATTTTTCTTTTTTATTTTTAAACTTTTCGTTTTGAATGTTGTCTTTTGTGTATATTTTTTTTTTTTATTATTTTGTGATGGAAATGATAAATCCTTCTTGTGCAGTTACTATTAAGCGAACTAAAATTTAATTCCTAAACCGTTGTTTAATCTATCCTTGGGTACCATAGAAATGATCGGAAATTCGGAGTAGTCCAGCATTATAGTTTATAAATAAGATTCGAAAACTAGGTTCTTGCTTTATTATATTTTATCATCCTAAAAAATACTTACATACATATACATACTATATATATATATACCTACGTTAATTGATGTTTATTTACGTACGTTTGTGTTATGATAATGCGAAAAAAATTTTAAAATATGGTATTAAAGAGACATAAATATACTTTTACTAATCTACAATAGCAAAGCAGTGAGAATAAATGCGAAACTATTTGAAAAATTTTACTTAAACGGAAAATGTTTTTTAAGGAATTTTATATTATGTATTTAAAAGTTTTCAATTCTTCGGTAATCAACGTATATTTCTGTGGGCAGATGGAAGAGTAGCTTATGGCGAAAATTGTTTTTTTTATGTATTCCCATTTTTCTGTTTTTTTTATTACACTTGATTCCTGTGATAAATTTTTAACTTGCTGCATTGGCAATAAGAGCAGCTCCGAAAAATGCACAAAAAAAGATTTTATAAAATGTGTTTAAATCAATGAAAAAATTCTGGTGAATTGTCCAAGCTCATTCCTCTGAAATTGTATGTCCTGAAGGTCTTTGTGTTATGGCTTAAATCTCATTCAAAGAATTTACTTTTGAGAATATTTCTTAGTATTCATTGCAATTAAAACTTCAGTGTAAGAAAAGAGATATAAACAGACCTATTCTGAATAATATTTCACGTGAACTTTTCGGGTAGTTTCAATACAAAAATTTCTATTGAAAAGTTCACGTGAAATATTTTTCAGAATAGGGCTGAAAATAGAAAGAAAATATTAATTGAAATGATTTTTTGGGCAATAGTCAAAGAATTGAAGAACATTTTCCAGAACATTTTTTGGACTCTTAAACAGAATTTTCTCATCGTTTCTAACGCATTTTTTGGCCATTTTTTCCGAACTCTAGTAATACGCTTTTAAAAGAAAAATATTGAGCACTTTTTCTACCTAAACCCATTATCGATATTTAAGTTTCTTGTTTACTGGAACTCTAAACGACTTAAGCTCTTCTGTTGAAGTGATGACAGTACACTACGCAATTTTATGTAACCATAAATTGCTCAAAAAAGAAAAATTTTTAAACTTTTTATAATCAGAAAACAAAAACTAAAACAAAAATTATTTCCTACATGTTCGTATTTTTTTAAATTTAGAAATTTCATGAGAGAACATAAGGTTTTAATTGTTTCGAACTAACGAAAGATGGATTAATTTATTTTGTTATTTAAATTATATTGTTTTGTTTATTTAATAAATGAAAGTTCAGGAATATATAAATAGTAATTAAGTGCAATATAATGAATAGACAGTAAAAGTTTTTCCAAAAGCATTAGATAAGAATCAAATGCAAATATCTTGTATAAAATTATTAATTATGGAAATGGAGAAAAATCAGGAAAGCATTTAATGGCTCCTATGAATGTAGATTATAGCAGTTCTCTTCTCGAGTTTTTGAGCAATTGGTTAGTTTGATGTTCCGGAACAATGTGTGCTTCTCTTTCTTTCTGCATGGGATGTTTTCGAATCATCGTTCGTGTGTCTGACTCTCCAGTTTCAAAGCGTTTGTGTTTAACACTTTCAAAAAGCCCCCATTCGATTTCAATGAAATATTTTTAAATAAAAGATATGAATTTTGTAAAAGTAAGCAGAACATTGCGATAAAACTGGAATACACTCATACAAATTCTCTTCAAATCTGATTTTAATGAGGTATTTTGATGAAATTAGAATTCTTATATAAGCAGGATTCATGAAGGCTTTCAAAATGTCTTCGTAAACTTTGCAAATTTTCATATAAATTTTTCGAATTGCTTGATTTGAATTGGTTGATCCAGCGTTTAAATTTTATAATCAGAAGTTGTAAGAAATTTGACAATTTAATTGCACAATTTAATTGCATGCAAAAAAATGATTGGATAATAAAAGGAGCATATATAAATATTGACCTATGAATTGAATGCGAACAGTTAATGGGTCACATTTGTCTCTTCAATAGTGACAGTTTTTCTTAAAAATAAAAACAAAAAAAAAACAAAAAGAGTTTAAGCAGAGAAATGGCATGAAAATTAGAACTTTTGTTTAAAGGGGGGCTTGTCTCCTTCGACAAACAGTTTTTTTTTTAGATTTTTCTTTCTTTTATTTTTTATAGCTTAGATATTTGAGAATATCGCTAAATAGCTCAGTACGTATATTTCGGGAGGCAGGGAATAGCCGAGAATAGAAAAGAGAAGAAATACACGATTTTGCAGAAATATAAAGTTTCTTTATTGTGAGGAATTATGGGAGAATTCTTACTTGTGTGGTTTGAATGTGATCGTCGCCGTTCTTTGATGATTCGGAGATATATGCTTCGTTGAGTAATTAAATTAAGTAAAGTTTGAACTCGAGATAATAAATTGAAATAAATTACTTTGAAAGTCAATTAATTTGGAGATAAAAATATATGAAAACGATTTAAATATGATCGCGGGAAAATATTGAGCAAGCCTTGATACGTTCGTATTCACGTTCGATACAAGAATCAAACTTTTTGGCGCAGATGCAACGCATGATATGCAATTCTTTGGCAACTTGTTGCAGATAGACGATGGTGCATTTTAATATATGGAGGGAAACTGTTCTACGCACTGCAATAGGACGTCTGCATGAACAATCGCGGTAAAAGGATTTTTTGGAATTCAAAGTGTTTTAGAAGATATAGCTTTCTTTGTCTAGCAAGGTCTGCGCTAAAATGTATAATTTTTGCGTTAACTTCAAACGTTAAACGCATTTATCTTGAAACCACGATTTTTCCAGTTCAACTGAATCAAAGCGTATTCGACGCAGAATTGTCACCATTATCTCTGGGCTATAAATCATAATTTTGAAAATATTTTTACTTTTTTTTTTAAACTGAGCTACAACTAAATATATGTACCCAAAATCGAGGGGTCATTTTTCAAAGGCCGTCATTTTGTAAAAAAAAAAATCGCAAAATTATTATCAAAGGTCCGGCCGTGATGACATCTATATTGATTATAACCCCGTTTTTCTTTTTCATTTCGAATGTAAACAAAATTTTGACTACAGTTCCTGAAATTACATTGTAAATGCAGCAACTCCCTTTATTCGTTACAGGTGAATTTTATATCGATGCCGTAAAGTGTGGCCGAGAATTAAAGTGCGTACAGTGAAGTCAAGTACATTCAGGAACGTTAGCGTTGCGCCGTGTAGTATCTGATTAGGCTCAAGCTCTACCAATTCTGAAATCTCCCAATATTTATTTCACATCACTTCGCTGAGTTTAATTCTGTAAAAGCTTTTCTGTGGCTATCAAATCGTTCCATTTTCATTCAAAGGTAAGTGCTTCAAAAAGGGTTTCTTATTTTCATTCCTATTAATTTTAATTGATTTTGGCTTAAAAGATTTATATTTTTCGTATTTTTTTTCAATTTATTATATTTTATTTTTCGCTGATAAGATAAATCTCCAAGACCCGCGCATGTAGAAAAACTGTCGCTTTAAACATTTTTTTTTTCAATTAAATTCTCTGAATACCTAAACTGTTAAGCCCTCTGCTCTTTGACATACATTCATATAGCGCTAATTATATTAAACTCCTTTAGGGAAACTCAAAACGAATTTCTCTCTCTCTCTCTCTCTCTCTCTCTCTCTCTCTCTCCTCTCTCTTTGCTGGCACTTCAGTTCGAGCAAAAGATCCATTAAAAAATTTAACCAAATTATTACCAGTCAGATTTATTCGACTGATAGGCGCATCAGTCGCTCGTTTTAATAATAATAAATTGAATTATTATTGCCAATGGGTCTGCAGTTGCCGCTGTTGCTGCTGTTTTCCAACACTTCGTGGTATAATTGAGCTTTACATTGGCGTTTTTATTTTGCCCTCAAACTCCAACCCTCAACGGATCCAAATGAAAGTCCTTGTAGTCCTTGTGTTTTTTTTTCTTTTTGTATGAAGTTTTTTCCTTTTCACTTTTTCCCGAATGCATAATGATGGAAAGACTACCGCAGTTTTCCTTTTCCGTTTTGCATTGAAATCGATTGAAAGTGTCAGGATATTCAATTTTCATTCACCCATTCCTTCGATCGCTTATGCATTCGTTCAGTCAGCCATTCATACATACACACACACATATATAAATACATGCATACATGAATTTCGAAGTTCGGAGTTGTGTTTTCATGCACTATGACGGAATGCAAATTGCCGCAATTTCCACATCTTTTATTCCAATGAACCATTGATTTAAAGTACAATGGTCAAGTGCCCTACAAAAACCACTTAAATACATTGAACAAAAAATATAAAAAAATTTACTCAAGTACCTAATTTACTTACGCGAATGATTGAATTCTTTTTGCATACAAAAAAAAAAAACTTTATATCGAGATTGTAGAGCACTCGTCTCTAATAGTTTGAAACACCTTCAAATATTCGCTTTCAATTCGATTGCCTTTAACTGCAAAATCAAAGTTGATTGATTTCGTTAAAAGTTTAATTTCTTTAAGCACTTTTGATTTCTTGGTTTTCATTCAAGCGAAAATTGTGCGAAATTTTAATACTTTTCATACTTTTTAACTCAATTACATCAATTTTAAATAACAGCCATTCTAGGAATTCGCCTTTTTCGAACCAGTTCTTGGGTTAAACCAATTGGATTAATTGGGTTTTGTTTCTCAACAGTTTTTTTTTTAAATAAAATTTATCTTCGGTTTTTTAACAAACTTCAGATCCCACACAAGTCATTTGATGAAATTTCTCATTGATAACAATGTGACTACGTCCCCCGCTTGTTGTAATTTTGAGCTACTACAGTGTTATCAATTAAGTCGGTATATAAATAAGTACTTATGTATGCGGATTATCGAATATATAATTAACGTCCTACATGTCGTATGAGTGATGCCTTTTGTATGGGATCAACACTGAGAGTATTAACCCAGTTGTAAAAATATTCATGAAAGATGCATGAATCATGCCTCCTAAGGGTGCTTTGCATGCATGCCAAACTTCCATGCCTATTCATTTCTTTTTCTTAAGGCTTGTCATAGGAAATCATGCATAGACGAAAAATGTTTTATCAATGCTTTGGAACCCATGAAATATGTGTTCCCTACTATGCATGATTCAACAATGCTTGAGAACACATGAAACATGTGTTCCCTACCACGAATGGTTACAATGTTATTTTGTTTTTTAAAAATGAAATAAAATTATAAAAAAAATTTTATTTTTAATGTTTTGTTTTTTTTTTTCTTATTTTGCTTTTTTTTCTTTTATTTATAAACTTTGTACTTTTCTAACTTTTTTTATTTTTTTCGTCTCGTCCGAGAATCGAACCACTGACCGCTCGGTTGGTAATTCGGTGTCTTTACCATTACACTGTATAGGCAAATTGAATTTTGTTGTCAAAACGCTAACTTGAGTTTTTTGTTGATCAAGTTTGCTTTGAAACGCGCGCATAGAATTTTCAAAGAAAAAAAAATTATTCTCAGCAAATATTTAAAAAAACATTTTAATATGGGAAAAATTAAAAAAAAAATAGTTTGTTGCAAGATTTTCAATTAAAAAAAATTAATTAAAATGAAAAAATAAAAAAAAAAACTTAGATAATTAAAAAAAAAATTTTTTTTCTCAACAGAGCCAGGGCTCGAACCCGGCTCAGTCGGCTGGAAGACCTAGCATTTAAGCACTAGGCTAGCTTCCCTTCGGCGGCGCGGCGATCAGAATGTGAACATGAAATCCACGCATCATGCATGATTATCAACGCATGAATCATGAATGCTACGGGCATGCATGATTTTTTGCAGCAAAGGAACACATGAATCATGAATACTACGGGCATGCATGCTTTTTTGCAGCAGGGGAACGCATGAATCATGAATACTATGGGCATGCATGCTTAATTTTACAACTGGGAATGTACCCTTGCATTTTTGTAAATATGACACTGTTACGCCATCCGATTGGAATACTTGTTTCTTTTAAATTAAAGTAAATACTAGGAGCTATTTTTCAAAAAAATTTAAAAGTCGCGTCAAAATTGGAATACACTGAAAAAAATACTTAAACTTTTCTTTTTAGTTTTGTGAAAAAAAATTTCTCAGTGTAAAATTAAAACAAAATTTTTTTAGCTTCCTTGTTTTATTGTCTAACAGAATCTGTTTAGATCGTCTCTCTATCTTAATTGGTTGTTGAGATATAAAATTTTGAAAAAAGCCTTAATAAAAAAGGACTTGCAAGGATATCTCAAGGACTATTCAAAATTAAAATCTAAAAAGTGGTCTCCACAGTATTTTTAGATGAAACCTATCGAAAAATCAACAAAATTTAAAAATTCCTTTCAGGGTGGCACATGCCTTTGCTCAACCGGGAAGACCCTTTGGTTGCTCTATTGAACCAAATAAATCAAATTTAATATAAAAATTGAGTTTCAATAGGGTGAACAATCCAGGAAATATGAATGGCCTTCAAAAATGTACTCCCTCTATACACAGTTGACTGTAAAATAAAATAATTTTTCTTTACAAAAAAAAAAAAAAATTTATTTCCATAAACTTTGATATTTTGAGCACTGTGCCGTTGAAGTATTTGTTGTATATAATTTTTGTGTAAACGGAAATTTTTATAATTGGATTGAATGAAGTATTTGAAGCATATTCAGTTCCCTTCGGTAATGATTTTTTCTGTTATGAAATTTTAATTGTGAATTATTTAAGCTGATTGGGAATTTTTTTTTCTCGGTGTTTCCTTTAAGTGTTTGGAATTTTCATTCCCGACCTTTGGGTCAGTAATTTTTCATATTAATTGTGAACATTTGAATTGTCAATTTTTAGGAAATTTTTTTCTATGAAGACGTTTTCTAAAACTCTGGGCTTCAATTAAGAAAGCGCAAAACAAACATGCATACACCCATTAAATAAATTGTATTTTGTATATTTTCCTTCCATTGAGACATTGTGTTTTACTCCTCCTCATTTTATTTTTGCGAAAGGATTCGCTTCAATGTCGCTAGCTCGGGTACAGATGTGCACAAAACGATTTTATTGATTGATTGATTGAACGATATATCTTCAAAAACACTCAAACGTGTCAACTTTGAAATAAATAAATATAAAAAAAAAAACAAAATTGCTTATAATGTCACCATTTGCTGACATGAAAATTGTTGCAGACAATCGGGAAACCACAAATATTTAAATTTTTTTTTTTTTTTTAATATTTTTCATAATTTAGTCAATTAAATTTTACTTTATCTTATATTTTGGAATAATGCTTTGGTCTTTAACTATCAAAATCATTTAAAAATGTTTTCAAGTTTTGAATTAAAAAGCAACGTCGTTTATCTTCACGAAGTGATTACATTATGCCTTAAATATGTTCGTTCAAAGTCACATGAAATAATTGGGGCATATTTAAGGGGGCTGTCTCTAACGCGAGGCTGTTTTAGGACTATTGTTAAAAAATTTCCTGACAAAACAAAAAGAGCTTTTTCAATTTTTTTTATTGTAAGTATTCAGAATGAATGAAAAGTAATGGTAAAGAAACACTTTTATTTTATGAGAGGGCGGCTTAAAAAGTTCTCGGCCGTCAAAGTGAAGACTTCAAAAAAAGGTGCAGTGCTGGCGGCCACGATTTCTCGTCTCCTAATTGTATGAAATGAAAAAAGAAAACGGGGCTATAATCAATATTGATGTCATTATGACCGCAAGCTCGCCAATAATTTTGCGATATTTTTTTTTACAAAATGGGGACCATTGGAGAATGACCCATCGATTTTGGGTATATATTTTTGAATTTAGTTTAGTGTAAAAAAAAAATAGTAAAAAATTTGTTAAAATTATGATTCGTGGTCCATCGATAATGGTGAGAATTCTGCGTCGAATCGGTCCAGTTTAACTGGAAAAATCGTGGTTTCAAGATAAATGCGTTTAAAGTTTGAAGTTAACGCAAAAATGACTCATTTTAGCGCAGACCTTACTCTACAAAGATGACTATATCTTCAAAAATATTTCGAATTTCAAAAAATTTCCTTGTAGCACGATATTCTAAAGTATGCAAGCTATAAAATAATGAAAAAAACAAATTGAAAAAATTTTTTGTCGAATGAGACAACTCCCCTTAAATACGTTTTGGTATTTGGCGAATCAACATGTCTAAGTCGAATATAAAATTTCTGAAATTAGTTTCAAACTAGAAAGCTCACAATTTCGGGATTTAATTTGTCCAAACTTGTTAAGAAGCCCTGTCCGTTTTGTGAACGGTGCCCAACTGAGTGCCAATATCTTTAAAAATATGTATTTCAATAGTGCTTTGGAATTTAAATTTCTGTATAATTTCGTTCATGAAAGCCAAGTGTCCCATGAATTTAAGAATATATTTAAATAGAATCAATTTAAAAACATTTTTGATTTCATTTAAAAGTTCTAAGCTAAAAACAGAATGAATGAACTCAAAAATAAAAATGAATTCACAACTCCTTTTTTTTATGCTGAATTATGAAATCTTTTTAAATCCATAATTCATTAGTTCGAATTTTTCAATGAAATCTTTAAAATAAAATTTGAAAGGCTGAAATATGAAAACGATTTAACTCGTTTACAGCTCTGGAATTGTTTAAAATTTCATTCTGAAAAACACATAAATTGAACTATTATTTTCAAAAACAATAAACCATTTTCTGATGAATATAATGTAAGCTTTTTCTTGATGTCCCTTAAACTTCCTGGCAGCAGACACGATTCATCCAGGTCTTAACATTCAAAAACATGAAAAATTTTCGGAATTTTTTAATGAGCATCTTTCTCGAGTGGCATATCAAAAAGAAGTATTCATTTCAATTTCAATAAGTAAATAAAGCATCTGAAATTGTTTTCCTCTCTAGAAACATTTTTCCCAAGAAATCTTTAGCCCAAAGAGAATCAAAATGCGCATGCAAATGTTACGATGATGCATCTTGAATAAAATATGAAGCAAGAAATTCAAAATAAATATTTTCAAGAATAGTCAACCATGAAATCACTGAATTTTTAATGATGAATTTACATTTTCCAATGACTTGATCTATCGATGGAAAAATGAAATAATTTAAAGAAATTTACGCTTTATGGATCTATTGAATACTGGTTGTTGAAATATATGTTACACAATCCTATTATCAATTTTAGGTAAAAGTAAATACAATATGGTTTAATTTCGGTTTTTATTTAAAGCTCTTTATTTTAGTTATGAGAAAAATTCACTTCGAGTAGAGCAGCAGAATTTCAACCAGTAATTGAATCAAGATTTATGAAAATTTATGCTTCACCGAAAAGTCAAATTTCCACAGAAAGAAAGGGGGCAGGGAGGGGGCGAAGGCATTGTTTTCGTGTACGAATTCTTTTAATTCCATCTTTGCATTTTATACCTATATATTAAAATAAAAATTATTATCACCATTCAATGAGGCAAAGCGAAAATAAATATTTCGCGTCATTTCAGCGAGCTGCCACGAAATTTAAAACTTTCTGCCTAATTTCCTTCAAAAGATAATTATGAGTTTTAGCAGAAGTTAGAAATTTTCAAAAGAAGATTTATGGAAAACATTAAGAAGAGAGGGACAATGGCCACAAGGATAGAAAAAAAAAAAATGAAGTAAAATTAAATATTTATGACCAGGCTTTGTTCTTTTGTTTTGGCTTTCGTAAATTCTCCAAAGAACTTGAAAAGAAAATTTATGTGATTGCAAAAATCTTTAAAATTATATAATAACTTATTATGAGGGCGAAACTAAGAAAGCGGACGCACTCTGTTCTGTCTCCAATTTAAATCGAATTAAAAGAAATTGATATCGAAATTTGGGTACGTACCTACTTTCTTGACCGTTTTGTTATACTTAAAAATTCTGAATTTTTTTCATAAATCTTGAGCACTCCAAAAACCCACTGGACTCAAAGTGATAAAATGCGACCATAACCGCAGCAGTTTTCGCTAATGCTTCATTTAGTTAAGTTTTAAAACTATCACAATTCGGATATATCCGAACCTTACTCATATGTTAAAAAAAATTTTTTGCATGACGTATGCGCAACATTATGAGACATTATTACTCATACGCATTGTGTACTCCGAAGAGCTCCGAAGGTCTTCACGACTGGTTGTTTGCATGCTCAAAATTGACCATATATCCTTAAAACAAATAGGCTCGGTTGTTTTAAATTTGACCTTCAGGCGTAAAACAGTAAAAAAAAAAATAAATCCCAGGAATAAACCTACTTGTATCCTTCAAAGAAGACATAACCATATCGCATTAATCAACACGAGATTATATTTCGCATTTGGTATATTCGGAGGACTTTCGGATATTTGAGAGGCAGATCTTATTCAAAACTTCAGAATTTATTCGCGAAGGACTTGGACTGTGGTCAAAAGCACCAAAATGATACATGAAAAGAGATAGAAGGGGGAAAAAACTCACAAGAAGATGAGAGAAACTTAAGTGATTTCGGGCGGCTCTGAAAAAGGCGCACCCAAAACACATTAATAGCATTTTCTGCTCGGAGACAAATAAATATGGCTAGCATTTCTTTAACACAAACAAACAAAAAAAAAAAAAAAACAAAAGGACAACAAGACAAAAACCGAAACGAAGAAAATGACATGTTTATAAAACAAAGAAAAGTAGAGAAACAAAAGGATAACTGAAAGTGACATAGCAGTGAGTTTTGAATCGCTCGCACTTGTTCAGTACAGAAAAAATTTATTTGAACATATCCAATAAAGGATCATGAAAACCATATGCTTTAGCCTCTTCATGCCAAAAAACCGTTTGTGTTGAGGTTTATTTGAGCAATGAAGGAAATTAATAATAACTATGCTAAGCTTTTCGAATCAACTTAGGTACGAAAAGAGGTCGGAAAAACAAAATGTCCTCGCCAAATCGGATTTGTAGTTCATTTTTATATGCAAACCAATGGAGACCTTTCAACCGAAAAAAGGAAAAGGTCCTTTTACATACGTACATGCACATTTATATACGTTTACATACATTTCCTATCGTTTCGTCCATTGCAGATGAACATTAAAAACACTTTAAGATTCCTTGTTTTGACCTAGCTTACAACTTGTATCCCTATTTCGTTGCGGTTTCAAACATTCTAAGTAATAGCTTCATCATATATTTGAACAAGAGTTGGCAGTTTTAGGCCACTGCATAGTCCAAATAAATTGATTCAAAAAATAAATCCTTGAAAAACAAAAATAATCCTTTTTCAAATAAAGACAAGAAAGCTTTCTCTTGAAGTGCTTACTTCTTAAATGAACGTTCAGGTCTTGCCTAAGGATTACATGCTTCTCAAAAATAAAATATGGCCTTAACGACCGTTGTCTTGAATGAAATAAGATCGAATTTATGATAAAAATTCATAGATTGTGTTGGCAAAAATGTCAGTTAAATGCTTCTGAAGTTGAAAAAGGGTAGGAAAGCCTAATAAAAAGGAGTAAATTAACTTATAGAACTTTTTGTTTTTTAATTTAAATTGCTTATGATTTGATAGACTAAAAAATTTTCTTGACCTTGTCTCTTTAATAACGGAGAATTTCCTTTTATA
This sequence comes from Chlorops oryzae, assembly GCA_020466095.1. Taxonomy (NCBI): domain Eukaryota; kingdom Metazoa; phylum Arthropoda; class Insecta; order Diptera; family Chloropidae; genus Chlorops; species Chlorops oryzae. Next base: position 96,168,313 of record CM035807.1, read on the forward strand.
TAATTCTTTTGGAATAGACAAAATGTGATTTTTTATACCTATTAGTTAATATTATTAGAAAGACTGAGATTAGGATCTTAAGCATCTTCATAATGGAAACGATTTGTGCAACGTGCGTATGAGCAATTTTATTCTATACCCAGTTGTAAAAATATTCATGAAAGATGCATGAATCATGCCTCTTAAGGGTGCTTTGCATGCATGCCAACCTTCCATGCCTCTTCAATTCTTTTTTATACAGGCTTGTCATAGGAAATCATGCATAGACAAAAACTGTTTGATTAATGCTTGAGAACCCATGAAACATATTTTCCCTACTATGCATGAATCAATGATCCTGAGAACACAATAATCCAATTGCTGGAATTCGTTCGCCTAAACAAGCAGTAACAATCCGATGTAGGCGGGTTCAATCCCCGCTGCGGCGAGCGTAATTTTTTTTTTTTTTTTTTGTTTGTGAATACTTAGGTAGATATGTAATAATATAACATTTCAAAATATTTCAAAACTTAGAGGAATAACTTGCTTTCATTCAAACATTAATGAAAAAATAAAAAAAATTTGTAAGCACTTGTTGTATGCATGACGTGTCTGACGACTGGTTAGGAAACTTCAGTTTATAACTGCCAACTTGCTTTCTACCCCCCGCGCCCCTAATTGTGTCAAACTTTACCACAATTTTGAAAATTTACTTTGCATCTTTCTAAGTCCCAATTTTTCCGCCTGCGACAGGAATCGAACTCGAGCCCTTCAGGTTACAAATCGCAACACGCTCCCATTACGCCACGGAGAGATCTCATTCTCGAGTGCTACATCTGTGTTTTCTGCAAGAGAAAGTTATTTGAAAAAAGTTTTATTTTTTCTATAAATGATTCATGCATAGTAGGGAAGAAATGTGTTATGTGTTTTCAAAGATTCATGAATCGAACAGGATCATGAACGCATTAATCATGTATACTACGAGCATGCGTTCTTGCTTTACAACTGGAGAAAAAATGTTTCATGTGTTTTCAAGGAGTCGTGAAACATGCATGATCATGATCGCAGGAATCATGAATACTACTGTCATGCATTCTTATTTTAAAACAGGGTGAGGCATGAATCATGAGTACTACGGGCATGCGTGCTTGTTTTTACAACTGGGCATGGCTTTACGTTGCGTATCCGCTCGCTGACCTTTTGTAATGCTCTCGTATATGAAATTTAATTTTATATAGTTCTCACACATAATTAAGTGAAGAAAGTCTGTTTTTGAGAAATTTGTATTCTAGGAAAATCTTGTTAAACTCCTTGATATCTTTGCCACTTAAATACTGATAAAGGAACAAAAAGACAAAAAAAAGCATTCCAAACCGGAAGCTTAAAATCGAAGAGAGGTTGAGCCAAACTTCCTTTATAACACTGACCCAATGAAGAGAATTCTTCTTCGAAAGAAAATTGTGTTTACTACGCTTACCCTGTGTACATATTTATCGAAAACTTTTCTTTCTTTCTTTCCTTCTGACGAAGAGGAAATGAAAAGTATTCTGACACGTAGACAATCCTTTTTGATTTCCGCTTCTGTAGTTTTTGTAGCATTCGGTTTTGCTTTATTTGTGGTGGGCGGAGCTGCATTGAGTTGCAGTGAAGAAAGTTTTGCGTCTACCACTGGCTGCAACAAGTCAATTCTTGTTGCAGTGTCTCACTAACTTCCTTTTATTACCTGGATATTAACTAAAAGTTAAAGAGAAGAGTTTCCTATTTCACCGCAAGATGAAGATGTGGATCTTGCTTTTTGGTTCAGAATGATGAGGTACTAAAAAGTCATATCCTTGAAAAGTTGAGGTAAAGTTTAACCATTTTCTTACTAAGTAGTTTTTCGGGTAATCTCAAGTTAAAGTACTTACGTTGCACAAGATAGTTTCATAGCAGAGAGTATACTTTTAAAGTTTTCTATTGATATTATTTGGATTATAGGCAAAGGTTGCATGGCGATGACCGAAGAGTGTACTTTTAACTTAGCAAAAATCTTTTTGGGAACTTCTTAAGCTTGTCGAGCTCGCCCAGGCTTCATGGTGTCTTAAAATTCTTTTTTTTTTCTGTGCAAAGAATTGAAAACTGAGCAAATTACCTTAGGAGCCACACATTTAATAAAGAGACAGGACAGACTTATTAAATTCTGAGCTTTTAATTATCTTTTTTTTATAACAATTGGGCTATCCCCCGTTCTGTCAGAAATGAAAAACTTCATATAAAAAACATTTCAGAAAATTTCTGATTCATTTCTGAAGCGTTTTTTATATGAAGTTTTTCATTTCTGACATACCTGGAGTTAGCTCCAATGAATGAAAAATGTTTCAACTAAAATAGTTTGAGCCTTTTGAAATTTTCTGAAGATATGACTAGGAAAACAAAAGGAAAAACAGTAACGAATGAAAGTTTCGCTTTCTTTGAAACTACTAAGCTTAGCTATGTTTTAATTGAATGTTAAATAGGCTGTGAAAGCATACAATTAACGGTAACTCGGCAAGAATATCAACTCATGCCTCTTCGTTATGGTCCTTTAACATCTAATTGTGCGCTTCTAAGTAGTTGATAATCATTGTCAAAGTCTGTTGGAAAATTTCGTGTTAAAAATAGGCAAGGATTTCCTTGATCGTCGATGAGCTACTGTGAATATGCAGGTGGAAGAATAATCACATTTTTTTTTAAGCCCGTCTAGTGAGCGTTGCTTTGGTATATCCCATTTCGAAAGTATTAAAAAGAAATAGCACAGTAAACCTTAAGGGGCGTTGAGTTAGTCCTTCGAGTTGTCCTTAACATCGTGTTGCAAAAGGTTTGGGGGTCAAGGAAAGCAGAAAATATGTATTTAAGACGGCAGTTGGTTTATGACATAGGATTCTTAGCTATATTCGTATCTAGGCCATGAGATTTGCATTTGGCACGTATACTCATCTTACTCATCCGACTGAGAGGATTTCTTTCGTCATTAGTTGAATGAGACTTTTGCTCGATAACAATCAAATTAAGGTAATCGGCTTAAAGCTTTGAAAAGTGAGAGTTGAAAAGACAATTTCGGAAAGTCTTCGCATTACTTATATTTTATATTTGATCCTCGTGAACATCTGTCAATTTGGAGGGATTGTTTTTTCTGAAATCTGCAGATTATAAATTTTTGAGGAAATTTCATATCTGCATCTTTGGAGTTATGGAATTTATATACATATGTGTATATATATGTATATTTATTTTTAATATTTTTTATTTATATATTTTTTTCTTTGAACTTGTCATTTGAAAAGGAATCGTCCTTTCTTGTAGCCGTTTCCGAAAGGAAACAATTTAAAAAAACAGTGAACTTCTCTTTTAGGGAAAAGAATGAGAAGAAAATAAAGTATTCGCAGTGAGTTGGGCATGAGGTCATATCGAAGCTCTTTCTGTGTAAGCTACTTAAGATATCACTTCTAAATCGGTAAACTATAAAATTAGGAGAAATTCTTCCAAATTTTTACGTATATTATAAATGCTATTTCTCCCACGATAATCCATCTTTATTGAGAAGTTTTTGGAGGAGCTTTTAGAATAATTAATGGCTGATCCTATTGAAACTTCATACATCCATAAGTGTGCAAAATCCTGATAAAATACAAAATAGAGTAGTTTACCTTCTGCTACGCGAGAAAGAAACCCAAAAAAGAAATAGTTAGGCAAGATCAGAGGAAATTAAATATCAGTCGGATCAAGCGGGTATTCAAGAGGGAAGAAATTCAGCAGCGATACCGAAAAATATAGACAACGGCTGTGGAAGAACAAGGCAAAGACTCAATAGTCTGTACTTTTCTTGGACAAAAGATGAATACAGCATCGCCGCTTGTGCCTTATAAGTGCTAATCTTCTGAAATGTTTAAATTTTGACAAATACACCTTCATACATTATTTTCTTTAAAAAAACTTTACATATAATATTATCACGTCATTGAATGTTCTTGCAAGACATGTTCAATATGTAAAAGAACCTTTAACCGTATCAATTTGCCATCCTACAACAGCAATAAATTCTTTTTTATGAACTAAGACTTCTTAAAGCCTATTGTCTGTGTATAGACTGTAAGATTTAATGTTGTATGCCTCACAAATTGTAAGACTTTATTTACAAAAGAAAATTCGTTTTCTTGGTTTCACAAATTCACTAATTTTCGATTGAGAAAAGCATAGATCTTCTGTTTGTTGAATTGATGCAAAAAAAAAATAAAAAAAATGATAACAATAAAAGTTTCTTTAAAAAAAACGTTCACGCCCACAGCTCAAACGTGCTTAAAAGGCTTAGCAACCAAGCCAACGCATGTCGAAGAACATAATTTTTGGAAGATGTCCTTGGAATGAGTGTAAAAAATTAAAACGAAGATTTCTTTTTGTCTAAATTTCTCGCTTTTCCTTTTTAAAGTGTTATGATGTATGTATGTTGGAGTGGATGCCACTTAGGCCGTTTACCGGCCCGCTGTGATCAGTGGCGTGTCTAGCGAAATACTGCTTTGATAGTGCTTATATTTTCCACAGTGGTATATTGAACAATTATAAGACATTAACCCAAAAATTTTTGGGGGGGGCTAGAGGAAGTTTAGAGAGTTATGGACCAAAAACCAAAAAAATCCAAAAAATTTATGGCGCCCGATTTGGATGAAAATTTATATATAGAATAAGTGAAAAATTCTAAGAATTTTAGCACTAAAATTTTTTCAAAAAACTGGTCCTTTCTGGACCAGTTTGGAACTAGACCCTAACTAGACTAGTTGTAATCAGTTTCTTGAAAAAATTTTGACGCCAAAATTCTTAGCATTTTTCGCTTATTCTATATATAAATTTTCATCCAAATCGGACGCCATAAATTTTTCGGATTTTTTTGATTTTTGGTCCATAACTCTCTAAACTTCCTCTAGCCCCCCCCAAAAATTTTTGGGTTAATGTCTTATAATTGTTCAATATATCACTGTGGAAAATATAAGCACTATCAAAGCAGTATTTCTCTAGACACGCCACTGGCTGTGATACCACGACGGGTTTTTATTGTGTTTGTGTGGCTGTGTCTTTTTATGTAGTGTTCCCCTTACATGCGACTTTTGAAAAACCAGTGCTCGGCTTGGAATATTACACGCCGCTTTGCCTTTTTCGGGCATCGAACCCTGGGAACCGAGATCAAGAGAATAGCTTGCATCTCCTAAGCTATCCCAGACCCACAAATGATATGATAGAGCAAAAAAATAAATTATTTTCTGAAATGATTCCGAAATTAATTTCCCCATTTGAGAGTCCTTTTTTAAGGAATAATTGAGTCTAACAAACCATCTCAATAACTAATTAAAGAATCTAAATTTTTATAGGGTTCAGATAGAGTTTTAATCAGAGAAAGAATTTCGTTTGTTGTTCTCCCCCTTTGGATCAGTTTTTTGCACTGCTCGGCGAATCAGAATTACTTAATTGTGTTAAAACATGTTATTAAGGTGAGTGCTTCCTTTGAATCTTTTAAAGCTTTTACTTAATACATTATTGTTAACCTTTTGTTTTTTCCAACTTGAAAATGTATTATAAAATATTGTATAAAATACATGAATTTATAAAAAATGATTTCTTGATCTCATTAAACGCACATTAACACACACACGTCCGTGTAAATTTTCAATCACACAACGTTTCCGTTCGTTCTCACCCCAGCCGGACTTTTTCGCATAAAGGAAAAATTCATTAATGTTTTCACCGATGATGTCAATGGGAAAGTTTGAGTACTTCTAAATTCTAATGACATTGTCATCGAGAAAAGGTGTTATTAATCGCATATCCAATGACATTGGACACAAAACCGTGTTTCATTTTCATTTCGTATCACTCCCGAACGATGACATTTTCTTGCGAAACAGGAGGTATCCACTCCAATTTCGATGACCAACTGGTGACATGTCCTCTCATGACGGCCAATGCCGCTTGTGTGTAAATTTCATTAGAAAGTTGGTGTAGAAACAGGAAGAGTCGCGGCTCTTATGTCATGCTGAAATCATTGATGGTTTCATCGGGACTTTTCCTGCTGGGACTCCTCACATTCAATACATGTCAAGCTTTTTGCTCAAATGCGTGCAAGTGTGTTAATTTTAAATTAAATGCAATCGAAGCTTTCACTAGCACTTCCGTTTAAAAGATATTACGGAAATTTGTGTTATTTTCTCGTGTTTTTGGTTAACGGTTTCTGCTTTTGGCTTTCCTTTTCCGCTTTCCCGTCGTCATTTAATTGAGGTTTTATTTTAAAGTGAATTTGTGTTGAACAACGCAGATGTAAGCATTTGCCAGAGAGGTCGAGTATTATTATCTGGAAAAATTACTTAATTAGTTGTTCGTTCGCTTGGCATTCAAAGATTCCGTTTTATATCCTTTACCATTCAGCAGGGTGGTATATTCGTTACTTGTAATTCTCTCATGTATAAATGTACTTACTTACTTATAAAAATGTTATCGCCATTCTGTGATCGGGTCTCGCCCCTTAAACCGTTAAAAGGAAAATCGATGTTATTGTAAAAATTCAGAGACTCACGCTCATTAATACGCCCACGGGCGTGAATGAACTTACTGAGAGATTAATGCTTACAGCTTGGAAACCAAATTTTCACTAATACAGATTTGAAGGATAAAAAACACGACCACATACTTACCTATGTGTTTCGCTACGGAAATTTGAAATTCAGTTCGACTATGGGACACACCGCGTGCCTAGGGTGTATCGTGTTCGGTCTGGACTGAAATCAGATTTTTGATATCCTTTAATATTTCCTTCGCAAAACTTCGTATAAATATCTTCCAATGGTTGATGTTTACGCTGTATGAGTTTTAATGATTTCAATTTCTCTTATGGAATTTTTTTTTTCATTGTATACAGATAGGATGTATGTACATTAAAAGCTGTCGATTTTTCCAAATATAAAAGCTTAAGCTCTTCCAAAACAAACAAAAAACAAAAAAATTATCATAAATATTAGAGATATACATACATATAGGCAATTCACAAAGTCTTCTAAAGTCTTTAGTTCGGTTAAGCATACGCAACATACGACGTATACTTAATCCACATTACTCATACGCAGTGCAAACACCAGAAATCTAAAGCGACGAAGCCGACAAAAAAGAGCAAATTTCAAATGCAGATATCTCGATAACTAGACTCAATTTGGATAAACCAATGATACGATCGGACTCAGCGTACCTAAATTAGTTTAGTTAAGTGACTATGTCCCAAGCCTGTTATATTTAATTTTTGAGTATCAATTTCAAGCACAGTGTTTTGATCGGACGTTTTTGTCATGTCATGATGTCATGTTGAGTTATTGCTTTGAGTTGCCCTATGAGGAATAGAGCCTAAGAGACCTTGGTTTCAACTCATATGCTTATCCGTCCAGGCCAATCTTTCAAATCAAATCGGGAGTTTTTTTTATTTATTTGCTGTTGTTTCTGAGTCGAATATTTTCTACAGATTTCAGATTTATTTTAGACTCATAATTCTGAACCAGATATTCATTTAAACTTTTCGAACAAATAAATTCACACAATCCTAAAAATGTTTGCTGTGTAGCCACTGTGAGTCTATTCAGGTAACAGAAAGATTGATGGAGCGTTTGTCAAGAACATGAAAGAAATGGTTTTATTAGTTGACAAATTGATACATTCACTAATCTACTTTCAATTATCTCACCGACTTCCTGAACTTACCTGAATTGACTGTAATAATTCTTGGAAATATTAATCTTCATTCTGCTTTTGCATTGAAATGATAATTTAATGTGATAATATGATAATTTCTGGCACTTCACTTTGCGAATTCGATGGTATCGAACCATAAAGCATAAGAAGCTTTACGATGACCTTGAAATGATAGTACACATTTCGTCCTTTATAGAGCTGTAGTGTCAAAATAGACTAACTTTGTCCAAATTTAGTCGAATAGCCGTACTCTGCAAACAAATCATACCGATAAATATTGCAAAAATTACAAGAATATATTTTATACAATATTAAGGCTCCTTCTTCTTCTTCATTAAAACCTTTTATCTTAAAATATACATTACTCTGAGACTTACAATAAGTAACGCTATTTAATAGGATTCACTCGTAAGTCGTAAGTGACCCTAATAATGTCCTTAAAAAGGCACTGGAGACTTCAAATTGCAAGGACGTGCGATTCGAGAAAGTAAGAAAAATTTAACAACGAATATACATACATATGTACATATATGTATGTATGAATGCCCAGGCCTCATTATCTCTAAATGAATTTGTCATTAAAGTCGTTGTTTCTTCACCTTTGGAAAAGCATTTCAATGTTTTCATATCCCGCTGTGATCATTCAACCTGAGAAGAACACATCATAATCATTTACGGTAACCCGAAGTGCAAAAATATGCCGGTTGTCGGGGGCCGTTAAAAAAAAAAAAATAAAAACAAACAAAGAGAAGGAAAAAAGAAAAATAGATTAAGATATTTCCCCACTTTTTATGGCTTAGAAATTCCCGTGACATATGGGAGAGTCGGAAAAATTGCACCACGGTTGGTTACCTACTTATTACGTGTTGTGTGGCTAGTGCTTGTTTAGCGCTCATTTATAACGTTGATGACCTGGAAAGTTGCTTAAGCCTACATTCGGTGCGGCACAAACACGCTGTTGCATCAGCTCTGGCTGCTTGTTCAGACTCATTCTATTGATGTTTTTGTTATGCTCGGTGTTAGCGTTGTTGTGTTGTTGTTGTTGTTGTTGTTGTTGCTTCCCTTCCAACTGTGGTTAAAAACATTCAGCTCACATTTAAAGTCATCATGGGTCATTAAAGATGGAAAAACAAAGAATCATTGAGAAGTGGAAAAGTAGAAATGGCATCCATTTTAAACACGAACATGGCATGGCATGCATGATGGGTAGAGATGAGCATATGGTGTATGGATTATTTGTATGCTTTTCATTCCCCCCATTCACGTTTGGTAGGTACTCTAAGCTTTTCCCCTTTTTTGTTTTTGTATTTTCGTATTTTCGTTTTATTTAAGTTTTAGAAAGAGGGAGAGTCTCGAAGAGGCGTCGGTATTGAGCTCGATGGGCCACACGAGTCAAATGAGTTAAATAAGCTTAATTAGTTTTTTCCAACGAAGCACTTTTCAAAATTATTTTAGCCGTTGTGAGAAATGAAATTTCTCTTTGATTTAAGTGCTAGAGCGGGAAATGGAAAATCCATTCATTCGTTCGTTCGGTCGTTCGTTCGTTCATTTATTCAATCCATTTGCACTTCATGTGGGTCACATGATTCTATTATGTATAAAGTTTCAATAGCATTTGGAAAGATTTTCATGGAAATATTTTCAAGTCCGTTTTCTTTTAATTTTTTTTAAATTATTTTTATCAACTAAAGATGGCACATTTTAAATCGGTATTCATTCGAATTGAAAAGTGAAATAACGATGAATGGTAATCGTCCCTTATGAAAGCTATCCTTTTGTGAGAAAGAAAAAATTAACAAATAAATAATGTACGATATTTTTGCGACTTCTTTAAATGCCCCCAGTATTCACAATGAAATTGGAATTTCGCCGCAAAAAGCTGGCATTGTGAATGCCCCTAATATCAATTATTTTCAAAGATTATTTTCAACAAATTGAATTCTAAAGAAATTTCAAAAGTTTCAATTATTTCGATGCTGAATCACTTTCCAATTTATTTCGTTTTAATAAAATAAGAAAAAATAAATGAATACCTACAAAAAAATTCGAAATTAAAATCGAAGATTTGGTATGCGATAGGAGCCAACTTTGAAGCTTCACTTCATTTGTGAATAAAATTTTCGTACCTTTTTGCTCACTCTTGAGCCTTCATAAAGTTATGAATTTTTTTTTTTTTTTTTTTTTTTAGCAGTCTTCAATATATTTCCTGTTATCAATTTCACCCGATAAAGTGTTGCTTTCACTTTTCCCTTTTGGATGAACGAGTCCAAACACGCTGCACGCTGCAAACAATTTTGTGGATGTTGAGAGTGAAATTCTGAAACGAGAAACTTTTTGTGACTTTCATTACCTGGAGGCTTAAATTTCCCTCAATTATTGTTTGTCGCTTGTTGAGTAAAATGTCGTCGAAGTTCAAATGTGGCGTCTTAAGTTAGATGATTGAGCAGTTAACGCTCAGACAGGTGCTGTCTTGACGCGGCACGTAATGAATGGAAAATGGCATGGCAGATGTACGCAGGTACTTTCCTACTTATGTATGTTTTTTTTTTTTTTTTAGTACTTATTGACTTATGCTGTGTTCTGCTCAAGAAATCTGAATTTCATGAAAATTCATGAAAATAATTTGGAAAAGTTTTTACTTGGAATTTAATTTGAAAATACCATGTTGAATGAAGTGTGTATGGGGGTTTTTTTCTTTCTGGGTAAATAATGCGAATATTTTTTTTCGTGTGAATTCGAATTTATTATTTTAATTAAAAAATAAAAAAAAACTGAAAACCAAAATGAAGAAACAGTTGTGAAAGAAAGCTGTTAGTAGTGTCTACAGATGCTTTCGATGATTAAAAGCTTCGATTTCCAAGGAATTCATTTGTTTCCAATTTTTTTGCTTGACGTTTTGGATTCAAAATCGATATAGAGAGCTTAACTTTCTTTTCTTAATGGATAGTATATGAACAGTACACAAATATAGCTCTGTGTCTTTGTGAGTAAACCGTAGAGGGGCTGGGGGAGTATCGAACTAAGATTTTATAAATTCAGAAAGCTAACGTTCTTAAAATAGTCAGCAATAGCTTAAAAAGCCATTGTCATTGCCCCTGAATGGCTGGTCTGGAACAAATGTCTGTTCATCCGCTCGTCCAGCTATGCTGCTATGAGACCGACATCATGATGAATCGATTTTTATAAAATTTTAAATAAAAGATTTTACTGTTTGTTGAATATAAAAGACTCAAAGCTAGGTGCTTGTTTATTTTATGCCGCTTAGTGGCTTTGTTTCAGTTCTACAATTTGAGGGTTTCAATAAAAGACAAACCCTTGGAAAACTTAGAACATTTCCATAGACCTATTGCGAAAGGTATCTTAAAAGATTTCTGGCTGCAGCCAATCTAAAATAGCGTATTGCAGAGCAACTTTCAGAGAAGTCAGTCTTGGATAAATAAAGACATTGCTTCGAACTACTTGCAAGAGAAAGCCAGGAATACCTTAATGCCCTTTATAATGTATTTAGTATGAAAAATAGATCGTCATGATAAGTTTTCAAAATGGACGCTTAAAGTTTTAATGGCTTTTGAAAACGTTTTTGGAGAAAAACAACAATTTTCCTAAAGCCACTTCTTTCGCTTCATCATGATATCAATTTAACTCTAGACTATCACAACGGACCTACAGTCAAAGTGTGTCAATATAAGACAGCCCGAATTGAACTCCAGCCTTTAACAAACAACCTTTGGAAAATTTTTGAGCACGTTGAAAACGCCCGCATAAAGCCCGAAAATTGATGGGTCAATTTCTCTTTGATCTCATCACTCCCCTTAACTTTTTGACGGAATACTCTTTTTAAGCTCAATTTACACTCAAAAAAGTTCGGCTATAGTGAGTAAATCTTTTTCAAAATGACTCCATTGCAAAAAACGAAAAAATAAACACAAATAAAACTCTTTTACTGTCCAAATGGAGCTCTCATAGTTAGTCTTGCGTGAAGCGTAACATCGAAATTGATGGAATTTTCCGTTTGGAAAGCTCGGAAAATGTTCGAAATACGGGAATGCTTCAAATGAGATTTTCGTAATAAGTTGGAGTAACTGTTGGTCGGAAAGTTTTTTCTGCGTGTTGAGCATATCCGTTCAGGATGCGTGAATTTCAATTAAAAAATTTTCGGAACGGACTAGAAAGCCTAAGTAGTAAAGATGTAATGTTCGAAGGTGACATCAGTTGTTTTCTGATTTATGAAATTCTCCAAAATCTTTTGATATTTTCTTCCAGTCCATTTAATAATCTTTTCATAACACCTTCTCGAAAATAAATCCCACCGCTAATTAACTTTATTATTAGATGATTTTAATCCCAATACAGCGTGGGGAAAATCTTGGCCACAATGGCTCCAGTATAGCGTCCACGTTGGGTGATAATGTCCTTACAATGTCTCAAACGTGTTCACACTTCTGCGCTTTCTCCCCATCTCTCTATCACTCTCTCTTTCTCTCTCTCTTTCTCTGAATAATAACTTTGAACGAGGCCCTCATTTCGTTTTACCTGTTTGCATGCCTTATTAAGCACGTTGAATATTTATGAAAGAGCATTCAAGCGATTTTAATAATTAAATGCCTTTTCCCAAAAAATAAAAAACAAAAAACAAAATTTCCTATTCCCCCAATATCTCTGTTTTCTTCTTCATTGTTTGCGTCCTGCTGGGTAGAAGTTAGACCGAATAAAGCGCCGAAGGATGTTAAAAATACAGTAAGCAATTTGTTGCGAAATCCCTGAGCATTGGGTAAACCAAAAAAGCAGGCAACAACACAACTACATAAAAACACAACAACACAACAACAATGACTTTCACGCAAATAATGATAAAATGAATAATTTGGTGTAAAATTGCTGCCCCATTCCCGAGGGTGCATGCTGTATATTATATTTCGCGAAGATTTGTTTTAAGTTTCATCTTCGGCTGAATTTTGTCATGAGCTTAGCTCGCGCGGCTATTATTAGAGTGAAAAAGGCTTAAGATTTAAAGTCGGAGCTTTAATAAGTAGGTATCTCAGAAGAATTAATTTTTCAACAAAAAATATGAGCTTTGGCCAAGATCTATAAGGAGGTTCGACGCAGCGGTCCTGCGGTTGTCTCTATTTATTTTCGCAAAAGCAGGAGTTTTGTTTTGAAGATTTATTTTTTTAAATGAAATTTAATTAGAATTTTTTTTCCAAATTAAATCATCTTTAAATCGAAGGTCAAATTGATTTTGTGCCTTATATGAAAAGTCCTTGAGGATATCTTAAACTGAATCTTGCTTTTATGGAACTGTCTCTCTCTCTCTCTTTCTTTCTCTTACTCTTTCTCTCTTTTACTCTTTATCTCTTTTACTCTTTTACTCTTTCTCTCTTTTACTCTTTCTTTCTTTTACTCTTTCTCTCTTTCTCTCTTTTACTCTTTCTCTCTTACTCTCTTTATCTTTTTCTCTTTTTTCTCTCTCTTTCTCTTTTTCTCTCTTTCTCTTTCTCTCTCTCCCTCTCTCTCCCCCTCTCTCTCTCCCTTCCTTTCTCCTCTTCTCTCTTTCCTCTCTCTCCCCTTCCTCCTCTCTCTCTCTCCCCCTCTCTCTCTCCCTTCCTTTCTCCCTCTCTCTCTTTGCTCTCTCTCTCTCCCTTCCTTTCTCCCTCTCTCTCTTTGCCTCCCTCTCTCTCCCTTCCACTCTCTCTCCCCCCCCTCTCTCCACTCTCCTTCTCTCCCTCTCTCTCTCATCTCTTTCTCTCTCTCCCTTCCTCTCTCTCACTCTCTTTCTTTCTCTCTTCTCTCTCTCTCACTCTCTTTCTCTCTCTCCTCTCTCTCCTCCTTCTCTCTCACCCTCTCTCTCACTCTCTTTCCTCTCTCTCTCTTCTCTTCTCTCTCTCTCCTCCCTCTCTTCTCTCTCTCACTCTCTCTCTCTCTCTCTCTCTTCTCCCTCTCTCTTTCTCTCTCTCTCTCTCTCTCTCTACTCTCTCTCCTCCTTCTCTCTCTCTCCTCTCTCTCTCTCTCTCCCCTCCTTCTCTCTCTCTCCTCTCCTTCTCTCTCTCTCCTCTCTTCTCTCCTCTCCTCCTCTCTTCTCTCCTCTCTCTCTCTCTCTCTCTCTCTCTCTCTCCTCTCTTTCTCTCTCTCCCTCCTTCTCTCTCTCTCTCTTCTCTCCTCCTTCTCTCTCTCTCTCTCTCTCTCTCTCTCTCTTGCCTCTCTCTCTCCCTCTTCTCTCTCTCTCTCTCTCTCTCTCTCCCTCTGACTCTCTCTCTCCCTCCTTCTCTCTCTCTCCCTCCTTCTCTCTCTCTCCCTCCTTCTCTCTCTCTCCCTCCTTCTCTCTCTCTCTCCCTCCTTCTCTCTCTCTCCCTCCTTCTCTCTCTCTCCCTCCTTCTCTCTCTCTCCCTCCTTCTCTCTCTCTCCCTCCTTCTCTCTCTCTCTCCTCCTTCTCTCTCTCTCTCTCCCTCCTTCTCTCTCTCTCCCTCCTTCTCTCTCTCTCTCCTCCTATACTCTCTCTCCCTCCTTCTCTCTCTCTCCCTCCTTCTCTCTCTCTCTCCCTCCTTCTCTCTCTCTCTCCCTCCTTCTCTCTCTCTCCCTCCTTCTCTCTCTCTCCCTCCTTCTCTCTCTCTCCCTCCTTCTCTCTCTCCCCCTCCTTCTCTCTCTCCCCCTCCTTCTCTCTCTCTCTTTCTCTTTCTCTCTCTGACTCTCTATCTCCCTCATTTTCTCTCTCTCCCTCCTTCTCTCGCTCTCCCTCCTTCTCTCTCTCTCCCTCCTTCTCTCTCTCTTTCCCTCCTTCTCTCTCTCCCTCCTTCTCTCTCTCTCTCTTTCTCTCTCTCAAGAAGATTATCTGTCTAGAAAAAATTGAAATGCACAGCCTTATCGGGATGCTTGGATGAAATGCCCTACATGACTTAACTTCTAAAGTTAGCATTGCATTTTCGGGTCTTGTTTTTAAGAATAACAGATTATTTATCTGCCATAGAAAGCAATTAGACAATTAGAATATAGAAAATGGAAAAGGAAACCCACCAAAAGAAGCCACAAATACCACAACGACCATGCTGCGTCTCGTACTGAGATCTGACCGCAGCCTCATGGGTTCAGCATCCCAACACAATACGGCCTAAAGGAAAAGGATGTGAAAATGGATTGTGTTGTTTTGAACTTTTGAACTTTAAAAGGCCAACCTTTTTGGCGTTGAAAACTAGTGAAATGGGTCGCGGGCGAAATCAGAAACAATAAACCGATTTAGGGCAGCCGAAATTTTTAAAGCGTAAATTAACAAAAATTTATCTGCACTTTTGAGTGGCAGTTTGGTAACGGAAACATTGCTAATGAATCAGGTTTTATTGGTGCGTACGTGTGTATTGTCCAGAACTAATTTGGAATAAACAATAAAAATATTCATAGAAATGATGTATGAATATTTGTCTCTTTTTATGTTTGCCTGCCGAAAGAATTGACCTACATATTTTGATTGAATTTGGTAGTCAAGGAGAGTCCAGGAGGTCATTGTTCAAGTTCGAGAAAAAAAAAATTGGTAGAAATTATCTAAGGGATGTCTTCAGTTTGTTCAGGGTCTGTCTTAGCAATAAGAAAAACTTCTCTAAAATCGAAATTTTTGTGATATATCAGAGTATTTTTAATTTTTTGACTATTCCACTGCGACGGATTTTTGACGTTATCGAATCTAAACAACATAACGACTCCAAGTGTACTCCAAGAGCTTGTCAAGTTATGTTTTTTTCTTAGTTTTAATCACGAAATCGTTCAAAAACTTATACAGGCTAGGGAGTTTTGGGCCAGAAATGTTAAAACGAAGGTAAAAAGGTTGTAAAATAATATTATTATGAGAGTTTTTCTATACATCCGTACAGTTATTTTCTCCAAGTGTGAGGCTAAAACTTTGTTATAGGCAGAAAAATAAAATACTTAACTGTTAACCAGATGTAGCAATAAGCAATTGCGTAACTTATTTCTCGTCCACACGTTTCAAAATCAATTTAAAATTGATCTATGGCCAATTTTACAAAACTAAATTTATGGATTTTCTATATTGACAAGTATTTTCAGGAACCGCAGTAAAAATTTAATTTCCAGTCTACGTGTTGTGACGTGTATAGTCGACGAACATTACCGGAAAAAGTTAGAAAGTAGGTGCGTGACAAAAGATGGCCCAGCAAAACTGGCTCTTTAACCGATAGTAATCATACTCATGAACATTCTCTTCATATCGCGATCAAAGTTTCTGTTCTTAGAAGAAAAAAAAAAAAATATTTGGCCATATTTTGTCAAACTCGCCTGTGACCAAATTACTCACTCACTCCTCTGCAAAGAAGGTTTTATTTGAATTGAAAATTAATTCTCTTCACACCTAGAATTTCAAATAGTTGCTTGAAAAGAAAAAAAGTTCTTCTCACTCTCCAAAAGTGATTCCAATTCATCTTCTTCTTTGTTTATCCCCGCTGTCCTATCTAATTTATTACAAGTTATAGTAATTGCCCTTGCGGATGTGCTCGAGAATCAGTATAATTGCAGAGGAACTTTTAATTGAATTCGATTGAATCTGATTTTGGAAGCTGAAAATGACTTTCGATTCGATTCGTATTCAAATTTTTTATTTTGCTTACACGAACGGAAGCTGTTGCGAATTAAAGCTTTTTTTTCTAATGCTCTCAACTTTTCGGCTTTACATTCAGACCTTTACTTTTTTTTGGATAAATTTATTTAAATAAAATAACTTAATTTATTGGATGAGTTTTTTCATTAATTAAACTTGATTTTTGTTTTTTATACTTCGCGTCTCTTTTGTTTCGGTTTCGGGTTTTTTTTTTTTGTGTGAATACTTAACTTGGTAATTTATGAAGGGCATTAAGAGGAAAATGGAAAACGAGGAAAATAAAGATGGAAATTTTTGAGGATTTCTTATTCGTTTTGGAAGTTCTCGTAGTAGAGAGTAGACCATAATTTCTCTTATCAAGCAAACTTTCAATCGATAAAAAAGAGAAAAACGCAATTGAAATTTTAATGGAAAAATAATAAATTCCAGTTTCTTCGTGTGGTAACAGAATTCCTCTCTTTTTGTCTGCCTTAAAAAACGGCAACAGAAAAAAGTTCGAGTGAGAGAGAGAAACAGACAGAAGGAGTGAGATAAGGAGAGAGATAAATAAAGAGAGAGAGAGAGAGAAGAAAAGAGAGAAGGAGAGAGTGAAGGAGTGAGAGAAGGAGAGACAGAAAGGGGGAGCAAGAGAAAAGGAGAAAGAAACAGAAAGCGAGAGAAATGCAGAGAAAGGGTAAGAAAGAGCGATAAAGAGAGAGAAAGAGTAAGAAAGAGTAAGAAAGAGGAAGAAAGAGAGGGAGAAAGAGAGAGAAATAAAGAGAAAGGAAGAGAAAGGAAGATAAAGGAAGAGAAAGGAAGAGAAAGGAAGAGAAAGGAAGATAAAGGAAGAGAAAGGAAGAGAAAGGAAGAGAAAGGAAGAGAAAAGAAAATAGAAAGGTAAAGAAAGAGAGATAAAGACAGAGAGAGAGAGAGACAGAGAGAGGGAGAGAGAGAGAGACAGAGAGAGAGAGAGAGAGAGACAGAGAGAGAGAGAGAGAAGAAGAGTGAAAGATAGATATACTTAGAGATAAAGAAAGGGGAGAGATCAATCGGTTTTATTCGGGTCTCCAGGTTGAAAGGATTTATTTTTGATGCTGAGGCGAATTGCGGTTTTTTAAAACTAAAAGCCCTCACATTTTTTTTTACTTATCACATGTTTTTTTCTTATCATTTTGGAAGGACTAAGATATTTTCGTCAATAAAACAAACAAAAAAAGAAAAATAAAAGGTTCGTTATGCTCCTCATTCTTCTTATTGTGTCTCGAATTTCCTTCTCGGGCACAAAATTGAAAATGCAATACATCGAAAATATTGAAATGAATTAAAATGAAAATGGTTCAATGACCAATTTGATTTTCTTCAAAATGGCTTGTTTATTCATTCAGCAGCCATTGTGAAAGCCAAAATTCATCTAACGAAGCACTTTAGCTGAATGCGACCGCTGTCCACAAAGCATAGATGAATAAACGTGATAGGAAAGATTCGTGGCTAAGAAGATGAATCTGAATGCTTCCATGCATTTCGAATTTAATGGAAATCAGGGGGCTCCATTCACTGAAGCATAATATCTTTGCATTTCATCGCTCATATTCTTTTATTTGCTTTTATTGTATCACATTCGCTATTGTCTTACGGTCATCATCTTAGATTTTCTATTTCCACATTTTCTAGAAAAACTTTTCAATTTGCATTGTATGAAAGAAGGCGGACTTCTCTGCTTGCATTAATTTGCTTTTTTTCACTTGAATTCTTTTTCTTCTTGGGAAATTGGATTAATTTACATTCATAACAACAATGTGCTCTGTTCCTTTTGTTTTAGGTACCCGAAAAAGCGAATGCATTTATAATGTACATTCCAAATGCTTCATAATTTTCTAAAAAATATAAAGTTTGAGAAATATAAAGGCTATGTACCTACATATCGCACATCAGCTTCTAAGGAGACACAACCCAAAAATTCTAATATTTCAGAAAATGCAAAAAAAAAAATGCTTCGCATTGTCAATTAAATCAAGATGAAAGGCATTGACGGGTTTTTTCCGGCTTTTTATAATAACAAAAATGGAATAGATTTTTTTCGTGCAGGTTTTTGAGTTGTGTCACCTTAGAAAAGGGTGTGCTAAACATTCTCTATCGCTTTTTTGCATAACCTCGAACTATTATACTAAGCACAGAGACATGGCTTACGAATGCCTTGTTTAGTTATCCATTTGTCATTTTTCAGCTCTTCAAGCTCTTCTTTTCGACTATCGTGCAAAATCAAATTCAATACTTTAAGTCCATTTTCTGGTGGCTTTTTCATTGTTTTTTGAATGTTTGCCAACGCTCGAGAAGTGTAACCAACTCCTTGTTACGCCATCGAGGAAAAATTAATTTCCCAAATGAGATTATTTGAAAGAAAATCACTACATAGCCCGCAGTATTTCCCCAACCATACACGCCTTGGGAATTCTACACGATATGGTGCTATTGCGTCTCAGAATGCATTGATGTTGATTATGGTGAAATGCTTCTTAAGAGCAGTCTTATCCCATTTAGTCGAGAATCCATATTTGAAAATTTTGTCGGACTTTAATATTTTTTATTTTTATTTTTCTACATCCCATTTTGCCATTTCTTTTCATTTCAATTTCATGATTTTCTATTGAAAGAACTTTAAAATCGATTTGTTTTGCACAAATCGTTTTGCTGAAGTCAAGCATTTTTTTTTTTTTGCCTGTAAAAAAGTTTTGATTCCATTCAAGGAGCTCTCAAAGTTGTTGCATTCTAGCAAAACAAAATGCAGCTGGTACCCATTTTGTAGAAAGTATTGCCTCACTTATATTTTTTTTTCTTCCTTTTTTGCCTTCTTTAAAAAAGGGGAATTATATACCAGGAAAGACCAGTGGAAAATTGCCATTGAATGGTTCGACGCAATCGAACTGAAGAAAAGCGCTTAACAATCGAGAGTCAAGAATAATGCCTGCATAGTATCGGTTCTTGGCAGGAAGTAATAAGCGATTCAATTATTTATTTTTAAAAAGCAAAAAAAATTGAAAATAAAAATCGATTGGAAATCTGTAAATGAAGTGGAATGACAATGATGAATGAATTTTAAGAGTTAATTTATTATTATTATTTTTTTTTTTTGCTTATAAGGAGCTACTCATGTTTTGACATGATTTTCAATTGAACAAATGACGGAAATTAATTATTTTGATATTTCAAATAATTAAAAAAACATTTAAAACGATCGTGTGCTTTATTGATTAATATTCATTTCAATTGTAAGCGCTTAAACATATAGGGGAGGTGGTTGGGTTATGAACTGGGTTGGGTTGTGAGACGCAATATCTTGGTTCTATAACGAAGGTTTTTTACAGTTATAATATTGTCAAATATCGTTGTTTGTGTTCACAGTCACTGCGTATATGACATTTATTTTTAGTATCTTCTCAGTTATTTCGACCCCAAAAATATCACTTGCACCCAAGGAAATTCATTTTAATACCCATCTTAGTGATGTGAAGGAGCATTTTATTGAGAAAAACGGCATAAGACCGACTGCAACTGTATATGGCACTGATAGGTGTTCGCTCCAGTGCTACGCCAAAAAAGTTGTCGATCACTTTGGTGACATTTCCAAAGTTCACGATGCCGAATTGTTAGACTTTCTTCGTACATCAAATATGCACTTTCCATCGAACACATGCACAAGAAAGAGGCCTTGTGCACTAACGAGTTGAGACATTTTTTTTTAGCGATTTTCTGGCAAATTGGTTTTACTTTTTCTTTCTTAAATAAATAAAAAATAATATTTTCGTGAATAAATGCGAGTTTTACTTCATTATACCTCCGTTTTAATTGAGTTTAATAGGTTTCTCAGAACCCAACCCCTATTTTTGAAATGCCAGAACTCAAGTCTCCGGAAAATTTGTTATAAAATTTTAATTGTTGATCTAAAAATATATTAATTGATGAGAACAAAGAAACTTAAAGATATGTCAATTTGCAATACGAAAAGGATAACGAAAATATTTTATTCTTTTTGCGTTGTAAGTGAACTTAAAATTGAAAACATCATTGGCAATAAAGTGAGAAACATTTGTGCCATTTTATTGTATGAACAATGTTTAATAACGATTGACATATGTTTCGCGGGGGCAGCGAAAGAAAGGGCAATCCAAAAGGACATAGGACATTCATGCACATAGAAATACTCTTGAAAATTATTTCAAAGAAAAATGAAAAAAAATTCACTGAAAATCCCACGCAAATGAATATATCCGAGTGTCGTAATAAACCGACGATGTCAACACCAAATATTTTTTTGGCGACAAAAAAAAAAAAAAATTGAAAAGCGCAAAAACTGAAAGGCAAATAAATTATGAACCAATGTAAATAGAGTAAGTATTGCAAATTGAAAAAAATAAAACAAAAATTGCTCATACAAATAATTGAATTGGTTTGGCCTTTTTTGTTGGTGTATTGTTGTCATAAGTTGATATATATTATTTTTCTCTTAAGCAGAAAATTCATAACTACTTATTTGTTGATAGAAAAAAATTTAAAAGGTTTTATTGCATTAAATGGAAAGTTTTTGTTAAAAGAGACATTCAACGCAGAAAAAAAAATTTAAAAATCTTTTTTTTTTTATCCGCTTACGTTAAACTGTAGAGAAAAAGTGCTTTGAAAGAACCATTTAGTGAACAGAGCGACACATACTTTTTATAAGAAAAAGAAAAAAGAAAAACTGTGATTTTAGTTTTTCATATTATTAATAATTTATTAAGGTTGGTGTAGCTACACAAGAAAAAACCTTAGGCTGTGTGCACACCGGATCAAACGAAACGAAACGAAACCGCTTGTTCCGCTTGTTGTGTTCTGAAAACAAACCCGTTTTCTTGACTAACGAGACGAAATCGTTTTGTTTCGTTTCGTTTGATCCGGTGTGTTCTCATCCTTTGTCAAGAAAAACCTCCGTTCTCTCTTAGGCAAAATCCTTTCGTTTTGACTAATCTGGTGTGTTCGCTCTGATAAGGCACGGAACAATTCACTGTTGTTTTGGAAAACGTTTTGTTTCGGTTTCGTTTCGTTTGTCTCGGTGTGCACGCAGCCTTAAATCTGTGGTTGACCGGCAAAAACGACTTAAGTATAATAAAAATGGAATCCAAATCACAATTCTCTTGTCTTGACAGAACGTTGAAAATCGACTTAATTTCACATTTCCCGGGAAAAACGACTTATGTGACCATTTTAATGGAAAAACGACTTTAGTAACTGTCGGCACAGCATCAATGAGAGAAAGTATTTTCATGCATTAAGGTGGCATTTAAAATTCATACAAGATACCTTAAACTGTGCCTGGTTAAATGATACAGATGCCTCTTCTTATTTTATTGTGCTAGCCTTATTATTTGCACCTTTAAAATCGCAATTTTCTCACAAAACAAAAAAGTGGAATTTAGTCCTTTTACCGGTCAACCACGGAAATAATCGAAACCTTATGAAATGTACATTTTTAAATTTGTTGATGAAACGATCTTTCATTAGTTTTGAACTATTGGAACAGCCAGTCGATAGTTATGAAGAGAAGTGTGTATCATGAATATTATTGAAATGCTATGCAAAATGTTGATAATGCACTGTTCATAAAAAGAGAAATGAACAATCATGACAATTTGTTGAATCTAGAAACAAGTCCTGCAAAGAAATAATAATTAATATTAGTGCGATAAAAATCATGAACCCACTCAGTATGATTATTGCATTGAACTCAATCTTGATCACTATTTTCATACATATTTTGGCAAGCAATTTAAATATCCCCATTTTGATTTAATCTGGAGTTTATTTTGCTTCACCCAGCATTGCTTTTAGTGGAGCCAATGAGACAGAGTCTCAGGAATCAAAGTCATCTTCGAGCGTCGAATGTACTTGAATTATTTCTGATTTTCTCAATCAAGTGTTTTTTTTTCGAAATTTTTGCAGCCATTTTCAAAAGAACTTTGGATTTTTTTTTGCATTACCCGCCTTTTCTTCAAAGCTTTTCTTTTGGGGAAAGTAAGTTATGTTGGCTACCGACAAATTTTTCTATTTTTTCATGTCATCTAATGCCTGGGGCCTGCTTTAGCCAATAGTCTTATCACTCCCGGTTGAAAAACATTAAATTAACTTAACAGTAGATCTAAAAGCACTTTTCCTATGAATTTATTTCGCTTTCATTGCCTCATTTAGAAAATTTGCCATTTAGCCATGGATTACTAATATGTCATTTTGTTGAGGAAGAAAAATTTACTCTTTAAATATAAATTTTTAAAAAATGTTACAGATGGGATTGAGCGTCCCCTCAGAACATCCTTGGAGCGGAGCTATTACATTATATTCGACAATAGCCGTGATAAGGATTTCAAAAGTGTCCCGGATATTTTAGGAAAACCCTTGGGAAAAGCAATAAAAATCGAATATTATTATTCCATTTGCCTGCAAATTAGCTTCGTAAATATTTGTTAATTACTTATAACTATTTTTTGAGCATTTTTCAGTTCTTCACCAAGATATATTCACTTCTCCAGAGCGACTTTTGTTCTCATTTCCAAGAATATTAGCCGAAGTCACATTGACAACTATCTTTTTTTCTTTTCGCTTTCTTTTCTACATTTTTAATGGCTTCAACAAAAAAGAAATTTTTTGTTTTATGATTACGACGAATTGTCATATTTCTATAGCCACCGAAATTAGGATGCTGACAGTTTCACGCAAATTATGACAAAATAAACATTAATTTAAAGAGATGGGCATGGAATAAAAAAACAAATATAGAGAGCTGCTACATTAACCATGTACTTTCAGAAGCTGCAGTCAAAAGATAACCTCAATACGTTGCGCGTCCCCACAAAGCATCCTTGGAGCAGGACATCGATTGATGAATATTGAGCCCATTGTTGCAGTCAATTTAAGATTTTGTTCAATTGAGAGTGCGTCTATTCAATAACCTTGAAGAATATCTGTTTTAAGAAACTATTATCTAATTAAAATACGAGAAAGAAATAGGGTAAAAGAAAAAACAAATTACTTAAATTGGAAGTCATAATTAAGTCGCGATTTCCCAATCAATTTCATAATCTTAATAGCTTATTTGAACATGTCTGGAGATCATCAACGAACATCAATCCATAAAGCAAAATAATTGACAAGAATGTAGATTTAAGCCTTTAGCGAAACACATTGATGAAGCTTTCAAGCTTCGAAGCTTAGCCATTCTTTGAACACAGAATGGCTTGTTCATTCACGTACACTTGATGTACATGTCGTAAACAAATCCTAATTGTTTGTCATTACATACATAAGTAGTTGTCTCGATTAAACTTTTTTGTCCTTCCTTAAAAAAGCCTTCATATATATGTATGTATTTATGTTTGCATGCCGACCGATATTTCTACTTTAAAAAGCATTAGGAAATCTTAGCCGCCATCAGCGTTGGTTGACACTTTATGTCTCGTCCTTTCTTTGGTTGTTAAAAATTTGTTCGTTTTTATGTTTTGTTTTTATTCATCTTCCATTTTGTGACGTTCATTATTTTGACCTATATTGGAAATTTTTATGGTTTTTTCTTTTTTTTTTTTTTTGGTAGAGAGGGCCGCGGAAAGGGTCTAAAAAGCAGTCTTTCAAGATTGATGAGTTTCACTTAGGCTAAGTTTTTCGAGCTTTTGTTGGGGTATTGAAGAAGACACAATTCTTTCAAATTGAAATATAGGGCGTAAGATGTTGAGGATGTTGGGATTGACATGTGCGACTGTGTTGAAATGTATTGAAATGTATTGATTTTGTTTCAAGGCGGACTTGCTATGAATTTTGTTAATAATGAACTTTTTTTGAGAAACTCAATTATTAGCAATACGAGTTATTTAAAGAAAATCAAGGACAAAGCGCAATTTCATCAATGTAAGAATAAATTTTGAATAAAAGACATAGAAATATCGATAGATAGAAATGCATTATTACATTAATATATTGATAGATTGAAAGATTGAAAAATTGAAAGATTGAAGATTGAAAGATTGAAAGATTGAAAGATTGAAAGATTGAAAGATTGATAGATTGATAGATCGATAGAATGATAGATTGGGAGATTGATAGATTGGAAGATTGGTAGATTGGGAGATTGATAGGTTGAAGAATTGAAGTATTGCAAGAATGATATATTTAAAAATTTTATGATTGATAGATGGGTAGATTGAAAGATTGATTGATATAGATTGACAGATTGATAGACTGATAGATTGATAGACTGATGGATTGATAGAACGATAGATTGAAAGAATGATAGATTGAAATATTAAAAGATTGGAAGATTGATTAATTGATTGATTGATTGATTGATACACTGATAGATTGATAGATTCATAGATTGACTCATTGATATATTGCTATATTAATAGATTGATAGATAGGATTATTTACCTTAAAAAGACACAGATCGATTCAAAAAAAATTTAGGCTGATCATTTGAAATAGATAAGGCATTATCCCTAAAGCAACGACACCGCTTAAAGTTGCTTATGAGTTTTTAAACACCAAAAACTTGCGGCCTTAAATAAATAAAGCATACTCGTATAATACGGAATAAAAATAAATAAAATTTTTTATCAGTTTCTGCACTGAATACTGAATGCGAATTAAAATTACAGACACCATTTACTTGACAAGGCCCGCATAAACTTCAATAAAATTATTTTACATTTACCGACAATAATTCGATTGAGTTAACATCATTTATGATGGAAAAAAAAATGGAAATATTAATTTACCTACACATACATTTTTTTTTTACCATAACATGATTATCAGAACGGTTAATGCAATGGATGATTGGCTTTTATTTTAATTCTTTAATTGAGATTAAACAATTTGAAAAGTTCTGCGGTGGCATTTTTTTTATTTTATTTTATTGAAGCATCATTGTCCAAGGACATTTTTTGTTCGAATGATTAATTATTCCCACGGCAGATTTTTTTCAAAAAAGAATAAAATTAATTAATAAATAAAAAATCGAGCAGCTTCCATAGATGAATGTAAATACCCTTTACGGCAACCTTTTTTTCGCCTATGGATTTTCTTTTAAATTGCTCTCATAAAAGTTCATTTGCATCATGGCTTATCGCATGTGAATTTATGCATGCAAACATCTGTCACCTGCAAAAATCGCTGCCTACCACCGCCGACATACATACATTAGTGAATTTAATAAAAAAAACTAATAAATAAATAAATAAATAAAAAAGAATAAACCATTTTGAAATTCAGACAGAAAGAAAATTGTGTCTTTAAAAATGAAGGAACCAACGGGAAAATGAAAAATTCTCCTTTTCTGTTTGTTGAAATTTTGAACTTTTTTATTGCATTTCAATAAGACAATTATCTATTACATATATAGCTATTATAATAGCTTCTAAAAATAGTAATTTTCAAGGCTATTGCAGTGATGCATTTTGAATTGAAAAAATCCTGAAATTAACTGCAACAATGAGCTCAATTTTTATCAATCGATGTCCCGCTCCAAGGATGCTCTGTGGGGACGTTGTTCAACGTATTGACGTTATCTTTTGACTGCAGCTTCTGAAAGTACATGGTTAATGTAGCAGCTCTCTACATTTGTTTTTATCAGGTTCGCTGCAGGTTAAATTTAAATCAATCAATAGAACTTTGGCCGAGAACTAAGTTGCGCTTTTATTAATGGCAATATCTTGTTAACCGTTTGGTATTTTATTTTCCCGTCTGTAACAAAAATTTAGCCTTGCACTTGAAGAAAACAGCTGTGGGTATAATAACCAAAAATCCCAAAATATAAAATACTTTTTCCCTCTTATTACCATTTCTGGCTCAAAGCTTTCAAAGCGGAACGAATTTCATGGAAATTGTTTGATGGAAATAAAAAAAAAGAATATAAATGGATAATTGCTTAGAACGCACTTACTATATCCGGGTGCTTCTTCATAACGTTTGGGTACTAAAAGTGTGAACATTTGTAAGGGTTAAGGGCAAGGGTTTTTTTTAAATCCTGACAACGCAAAAGAATAGCTTTTCTTGAGCTTTTTCTCGCTGACCAAATGACTTTTTGGCGAACCTAAAGAGAGAATTGTTTTCTTCCATGTCCAACTTTAATAACAAAAGAATAAGAAAAATGTTTCTGGAAGAGGGTCATTGATAATGTAGGTAGGTAGGTAGGTAGAAGTGGCAGCTGCTTGCTCACTTAGGCAAAGTAGGTTGGCCCGTTGTGGTACCACAAAAATGTCACGACACTCCCCTTACACATCTAGTGGGGAAGCCAATTTGACTTCCTAATGAACCGAGCAATATCCTTGGCTCTCAATTCGGACAGCTCGGTGAGACTGATGAAGAAGGAGTACCCAAGGAGAGACCATCTTCTTCTTGCAAGGGCCGGGCATTGGCACATAAAGTGAAAGACAGATTCTTCCTCCTCTTCTGAGCGACAACTCGGGCAAAAGTCATTATTCGGCACCCCTAGTCTTGCAGCGTGTCTGCCGAATAGGCAGTGACCGGTGAGTGTTGCCACCGTCTGGTGGATAGAGACGCTGCTTAGAATTACTAGCTCTCTGAACCGTCTCCTGTTCAGAGACGGCCAGGTTTGTCTAGCAACCCAGCAGGAGTTTTCAGTAACCCATCGCTCGTTTGCTAGGATTAGGTACTTTTCTTTGATGAGAAGTTTTACTGTTGCCAGTGGAACTCCGATGTTGGAAAAGGAGACATCCGATAGCAATGTACCAATTTTAGTCAATTCGTCTGCCTCGCAATTTCCTTCAATGTCCCTGTGTCCCAGTACCCAAAGAAGGGATACCGTGGAATGTCCCGCTATCTCGTTAAGAGATGTCCGGCATTCGCGAATAAGCTTGGATGTGGATTCGACCCCATCCAGGGATTTGATGGCCGCCTGGCTGACGGTGAAGATGTAAATATTCCTGCCAAATATTTCATTACACATGAGCAACCAGGCGGCATGGTTGATTGCCATGACCTCTGCCTGGAAGACGCTGCAGTGGTCAGGTAGGAGGAGGGCAAGCTTAATGTTTAAGCTGCTGGAGTATATACCGCATCCAACCCTAGAGTTGAGTATGGAGCCGTCGGTATATATTTGAATTGAGTCCCGGCTGATATCGATACCATCGCACCACTCCGCCCTGCTTGGTACGAATGTTTTGAACCTTCGTTCAAAGCAGAGCGCGGGGGTGCGGTAGTCGATATTAGTTGGGGTAAGGAAATATTTTGTCAAGATTTGAGAATGACCATAGAATCACTCGAATGATTCATACTTTAAATCGATTCTTATCGCTTTGAAAGTCTTCAGTTTAATTGTATATTTCTATCCCGAAAAAATGGAGAAAATATCTGCTTATGGATTCGGAAGAGCTATTACATTCTATTCGAAAATAGCCGTGATAAGGTTTTAAAAAGTGTCCTGGATTTGTTAGGAAAACCCTTGGGAAAAGAAATAAAAATCGAATTTTATTATTCCATTTGCCTGAAAATTAGCTTCGTAAATTTGTGTTAATTACTTATAACTCTTTTTTGAGCATTTTTCAGTGCTTCTCCAGAGCTACTTTTGTTCTCATTTCCAAGAATATTAGTCACATTGACGACTATATTTTTTTCTTTTCGCTTCTTCTACATTTTTAATGGCTTCAACAAAAAAAATTTTTTTGTTTTATGATTACGATGAATTGTCATATTTCTATAGCCACCGAAATTAGGATGCTGACAGTTTCACGCAAGTTATGACAAAATAAACATTAATTTAAAGAGATAGGCATGGGCACTTCCCTCATCGCCTCTATTCGCCCCCCAAAAACTATTTCATTTCAATCAACGCTTCAGATTACTGCTAAATAAAATTCCCTTTTATTATTTTTTGTTTTGTTTTTGCACTTCTCTTTTTAGATTTCCTTCTTGGGACAGACAGTTGACAAGGCTCATTATGTTTTGAGCTTTCTTCTACTTTTGATTTTATTTTTATGCTGTGTAATTATGCAAATTTTTTTTGTTTTTGGTCTTTTTCTGTTTGAAACTTAGGGCGGACGGATATCGTCGAGTGAAATAGTCGTAGAATGCCTTCCCCTAATGGAAATTGCTGTAGACTTAAACAATGTGATTAGGGCAATGTGGATTATGGAAGAAAATTGAGAAGGTGTTGATTGATTTGATTGTTCTTAAGCTATTAGGAAATTGCATTTGAAGGTAGAGAGAAAAGAACCAATTCATTGAATCGTTTTGTGTGCGGGAGGGGGTATTTGAAGTGCTTTTCAATTTTTTGCGAAGGATACCCTTTACGGAATCGATTCCACCTCAAATGAGCGCAAGCGTGGATATTTCCCAGGCGCCTACAAAAATGCAACGAAGAACAGTTGATATCTTACAAAGTAAAATTCCATTGCGATGAAATTTCTCGAACTTCTAAAGTTTTGTTGCTATTATAGCTAACTAACACGGCTCGGATTTGATTGACTTTTATAAATTTAAAGCATACTTTATGGGGCAACATTTTTCTTAATAACACTTTGCGAATA
Source organism: Chlorops oryzae (assembly GCA_020466095.1). Taxonomy (NCBI): domain Eukaryota; kingdom Metazoa; phylum Arthropoda; class Insecta; order Diptera; family Chloropidae; genus Chlorops; species Chlorops oryzae. Next base: position 96,197,167 of record CM035807.1, read on the forward strand.
AGTTTCGCGTAGCCGCTATTCTAAATTCACAAAAATTCATATTGAAGTGAAAAATCAACTTTATGCGAGTTGATCAAAATTTGTACTCCAAAAAGTATGCTTTAAATTTATAAAACATTGAAAAACCTTTTTTTAATGCTTCAAATTTATCCAAAATAATTTCACGTATTCATGTTATAAAGTAAATCACAAAAATCTTTATTATTGTGGAACGAATGAAAATGTTCATGTCTTCAGTACTTTTACACATGGTTAAAGCTGATTACTTTGTCAATCTTTTTTGTTCTTTGAGTTGGCATGAATGGAAAGCTTTCATGATGGTCGCATTTGAATTAATCACGACTTAATTATGATGTTCGAGAAAGGTATCTCATTGTTGAGACTCAATGATTTGTACTTGAAGAGCAAATGCTTATGGCAATTTAGTTGTGAATACACAGTGTGCAAAGCTTGTGAATTGTGATCGAGAACAAAGGAAAAGATAAGCAATTTTTTTTATTTTTTGTAAGCAATTCGAAACATGTTGATGGGCTGAGTACCGTAGTAGAAGCATTTCTAAACACATATATGTATGCTTTAAGTGATTTTCTTTGAAGTATCTACTTTTTTTTAACTTAAAAAAATTTTTCTTCCTCCTAATTTTGACTGTTTTCAGAAACTTCATGGTTACCTTTGCGTATGTATGTGCCCCTTCCAAAAATAATCACCCTTTATATCATTCATTTATATATATTAAAGCTTTAAGAGCACCACGACCTAAAAGATCCTTTAAAGAAGCTGACACTATTTATAAATCTCCGTAATTCCGAGATACTAGAGTGACCAATGTGTTGGGCACTCAGTATCCTTACCTCGAGAGTCTGAGCCAACGACAAGCCGCAGCATGAGATGTACACAGGACATGCTCCATTGGTTCCTCTTCTGACTTACAAAGCTTAATTTACTAGCCCCATCTTCGTTGAGAACTCAGTATACAATTTTAAAGTCCTCCTGCTAGGAATTTGTAATAGTGTCTGTCCTAATAAGTAGTTCACAGTTCGCTTGCCCCAATACGCATTTAAGCTACATCCATATACATATACCTTCCTCTTTCTGATCAGGTCACTTCTGAAGCCGTCATTAACACCGCAGGAAGGTTCTGGTCTAATGAAAGACTTTCAAACCTAATTGAAATGTACCTACCATCCAACCACTAAAATCATTTGAACGTACACGAAACTTGTTTGTTTCTGCTCTCGAATGCTCTGAATTTGAGTGCGTTAATGAATAAATTCAACAAACATGTTTTCGCGGACCAACAACACATCCTGCACCTGCGTTCGACAGCTTCAAAATTTATGCAATTATTAAAAAAAATTGCATTTCTGTGCCGACAATAGAAAATATCTAATAAATAGGTACTTCATAACATTGACTACATTCGAAAGGGCTGTTCAAATTAAAACCGCAGGAAAATTAAGCTTTCAATAAAGAGTGCATCATTAGTTTGAGAGAAAAAGAGCCCAAAAACATGTGCCTACATAAATTTTGTAATTCGAAAATTTCGCCATTGATGGTTGAAATTTTTTTTCATTGAAATCAAGAACTATATGTGCGGGTAAGGTCACCTTAAGTGGACTGTCACTTAGAGTGGACCACTTAAATGTTTGTGACAGATGTTGTGACAGTCAAAATGTTAAACTTTTATTACAGCCAACTGACATATTACAGCAAACGTCAACAGTAAGTAACAAAGCTTCCAACTGAGCACACGTGTTTTTATTTAAAAGCGAGCGCTTAAAAAAATTTTAAAAAATTTGCGTTTTATAACTTTGTGTATCTTTATGCCTGCTTCCAAAGTGCCAAAAACGACTCGTTAAACTTAAGAAGTATATTTCTTGTTAGTTTGGGCATTGAATTTGATAGTTTAAAATTATTTGAAAGTTTAGGTAGATGTTGAAAAAAGTTTTGGTGGCTCACTTGAAATCGTATGATTCACTTTCAGTGGACCACTGCTTGCAACCTTGATATAAATAGACTTTGGAACAGTGCTTACTCGTTTTATCAGCTTTAGGGCCAATATTACCAAGCATATTTAAATTTTCCAGGGCTTCCAGGGCTGTGAGTACATTTGAGAGCTGATTAGATCGTTATTTTTAAAAACAAATTCTATAAAAAGCCATTCTAACAATTGTTTCGTACTCCAAATTGCTGCCCTGTGACTCCAAAGCTTTTGGTCCTGTCTATCGTATTGTGTTATTTCCAATACTGCATTTTTTTTTTAATATTTCTTTGAATTTTTCCAAACAGCTGGTTTTTGAAAGTCGAACTCAAATTTGATATCATATTTAAACGCAGTGCCCAGGTGATTAAAAATATTTAAAAAATTTTTTAAAAATTGGAATGGTAAAAACCAAAAGCGGATTTTTATTTAAAAATTTTTTAAATATGCTCGATAATATTGGCCCTTATTTAATTTTTTGGTGAATTTTAAATAGCATCAGTTTAAAAACTTTTTAGTTATGTGGTTTTTTTTTTTGAAATTTCAACGTTTTTTTTAAATTTTCTCTTGATGGTCCACTCAAGGTAGCATTTCTTCCCACACAAAAATTCTACCTTTTTTTCAACATCAAATTATTTTTTTTTATGAACAAAATTTTGAAGATCTGATACCATGGAAAGTTGCCTAGTAATATCGACTAACGAATGGTATATAAAGGCAACGGTTAACCTTCTTCACCAAATTTTTATTTAAACTTTTGCTTAGGGGGTCCACAATAGGTGACATTACCTTACATATGGCCATTTCCAAACGGAAGCGACACTTAAATGATCAATTTTAAGGTCCCGAATTCATAATTAGCACTTTCGCTTTTCAATACTAACGTGCAGCTTATGCGGACGTATATATTTTTCAAAGTTTCTATGCAGTCCCGAAATGGCATTATATACGGACGCGACAAAAAGTTTACTTTTTCTGAACAAATTTTCATATGCACACAACGAATTGAAGCTTTTGCATTTAAGGTATGATGTTCGAATTCATAGTAAATATGCATGAAACAAATATTCACACATCTATGCGGGTCTATTTGAACGGCCACTGAATGATTTCAAAAGCCTTAACTGATTATGAAAGCCTTAACTCGATTATGTTAGATTTACTGTTATTTGCGCTCGAATAGAGATCGTCGAATCTTTGGCCATTCATTTTGGTAGCATTTTCATAGTTTAGTCGAAGTGCAAACATAAAATGTTATGTTCGGGCAAATAAGCTTATGTATGGATGTGTATAAAGGCCGAAAGTCATTGACGTGGGAGCAGTCCTCAGTGCCTTTAACTGAGCTTTTGCCAATATCCAGATAAGCGCTACTTACTGTCATTAGTTCAATATATTGAAAGGAGCGCATGGCGTGACCATTTTCGATTTATTTGAAATATTGGGCTAATTTGCTTCCATAATGTATATTTGGCCATTTCTTTCTTTTTTTTTGTTTTCTGTGTGAACGCCACGACCACCCGAAATAGTCGTAGACACATGAAAAATACGTTTAGAAAATTCGATTTAGCCATGTCTACTTGTAGGGCGAAAGAGGACATGATTCAAAGGTGGATTTAATTCCCCCCAAAACAACTTGTAATTTAATCGAATCAGTTGAAAGTAATTAAGGTTGAAAAATGGAATTCTCTGCTGAAGAAATTCGTAGCATTTCAAAATTTTGTTTCCACAAAGGCAAGAATGCGACCCAGGCTCGAGAAAATTTGTGTGCGCTTTCAGCGTTTTTGATCTGTTTGTCTGGATTTTAAAGATCCTATCCACCTCGCTCTGGCATTCAACCATGAAAAAATCGATGAAAATCAACAAACAACCACTCGTGAGATTGCTAAACAGCTAAACAGCAGCAGCGTTAGGCTGGATCCGTCAAAAATGTCGATAGGTGGACACCACATGTGGGTATTTCCAAACGGACGTGACAGTTACTTTAGCAAGAAGAATGTGGATAATGGTAATTTTTTTTCCAACTATTATGGCGCAGCTCTTCCGGAATTTTATACTTATCAAAATTTCATGCAGATCAAATGCAGGGCAATTATATATGCTCGGACGTGACAAAAAATTCACTTTTTCCTGCAAATACCCATGTACAATATATGTATGTACATACGAAAAGAATTTTTACACAACCAAATATTTTTCATACTACAATTTGGAATAATATCTTCCCTGATTATAGTTTTAATATTTATGAAAATATGTATGTATCAAATTTCTCATTGTCTCCTTCTTGGAAAATATGTGCAAGCACTAAAACTGAAATTCCAGCTTCAATTACATGAATAGATTAAAAATTTTAATTAAAAGTCGCAGCGAATAAAGCAATAAACCTGCTTCTAAGAACTGACTCGAACTAGCTAATGCTGATTTAAGATTATTCCATGAATGGCCTCATCCACTGCAGCTTTCGAAATCGATGAAATCACAGCGCGTCATTGAATTTAAAAGAAAAAAAAAATAATAAAAATAACAAAAAAACCGTCAATGTGCAATGTCACAAAATGTCATGTGCTTTAATTAATGGTATTTGAGTCTGTAAGAAGCTTTAACGCAACCCATCCTCGCACGCTGACACCTGCAAAGCCCCTCCCCGAATGGCTTTTCTAGCTTTCATTTCAAAATCATGCTTTCCACATACATACAACGATGTTTGTACATGAATACAGACGCACGTTGTTTTTTTTTTGTTTTTGTTTTCCCCACCATGTTGAATTCTTGTTTACGAATTTCCGCTTACTCGCACTATCCACAATATCATTCAATATTAACGCTGTCATTAGAAACATACAGCGCAATTGAAATTGCTGAATCCGCGAGCAAAATATTTGGCATAATTTATCACTTTCCGTCTCTTTGGCGGCGGGCATCGGGAGCGAGGGGCCAAAACTTTCAATCCCTCATGAGTAAAAGTGTGAGAATAAGTACGCATTACGTGCATCTGTTCAATCGATTGCCTTTTTAGAGGATCAAGTTTGCGACCGCACCTTCCCAGTTGCGCCTTGAGCGACCGTCCGTCCGTCCGTCCGTCCGAACTGTCAACAGAAATGTAAGAGAACAAATAAATTGCGGTTTCAATATTCGTTGAACACGTTGAAATTCTACATTATGTGGAAAGTCATCGAATCTCGGACGTGTGTGCGACCAACTTTTTCAAGTACGTTTCATTCTGATCACATATTTCTAATATTAGTAATGAGGAGGGAATTTTCTTCTTCATAGGATTTATTATATTTCCCCGAAGAAGGAGTCTTTTGTGTTGGGCTTTTAAAACATAAGTAATTCATGAGTTGATGTGACTTGGAGCATTTTAAATTTCGGGCCATATCGCCAGCGTTTAAAATGGGACCCCAGATATTTGAGCCTTAAATTCGAGTAGAAAGATCCGGAGTGGGTAAGATAGAGGAGATACTGTCTACAGACAATCAGACAACCTTGAGCATTTTGTTAACTCAAGATAGGAAAACAAATGGGAGGATGTAGAGGGTTCAGCTCTCTCTCTCTTTGAAGTTCCTCATTTGCTTGACGTTATCAAGAAAGATTGGAGACTGGATATTTTTCAGGCTGAAAACGACACGAGTCGATATTGTGATCCTAGTCCTTGGGCATCCTACAACGACTCTTATATTAGACTTGAGGGCTTAGTGGTACAAAAAATACCCTTCTTCCAAACCATATACATAAATGGAATGTTTTTAGGAAACCTCTTCCATGCCATTGAGGGCAAATAGGCTCCAAAAATCATGGGGAAAACTGAAAATATTCATATTTTTTAGGCTTGTGCCTACAAAATTGTTGCTACGCCCAAAAACTGCACGCAGGAAAAAATGGAAAAAAATATTTATTTACTTATTTATTTATTTATTTACTAATTTTTTTTATTAATTTTTTATTACTTTGTTTATATATTTAGTCATCTTTAATGGCATTGTGGGAAATTCTTTGTACTGATTAAAGGATTCCTGTAGTGAAAAGGGTTACCCTTAGAGAAGAGGAATACTTATGTGGCTTTCTTTTTCGACGAGTTTCGAGTATTCAAAATCGAGTTCCCCGACCAGTAGGGAAGCTTGAGTTAAGTAATTATATTCGATATTCTGTTAAGGTTAGACGACGGAAGAGGAACATTTCCGTTTGAAAGAAAAAATGTATTTTCAATCCACAAGCTGACGTGTGCAGCTTTCATCTATGCACAGCCAAAGCCATTGAAATGTTTTAACAAAAAAAACCAAAAAAAAAATTCACAAAGCATGAAAATGCATGACATTGGAAAAGAAAAAGAAGAATTGAGAGTAAATCCAATTTCCCCATAAATTTGATTCGAATAGTAGGTATGTACAAAGTGGGAAGAAAAATTGAGAAAATTTCTTTTGTTAAAAAGGAACTCCAAGCTCATTTAAGAACCTTAAGCTTAAATAATTGCATTGAGCAGACAATTTGTGGTTAAAGAGTGGAAAAAGACTTCAAAAGAAGCTATTCTGTAAAACGCATTTCAAAGGCACTTAAACGTTCATCAGACTTACTTGCTTCGATGCTGAAAAAATACACACACACACAAATCCACACATACACAAATGGCTTCAAAATATGTAAGAAGGAAAAGCGAAAATCAAAGGAGTGAATGTCAGTGCTCCCAAACGATTTCTATCACGTAACATAAACAGTCCGACTAAAGTATTCCTCGGGAATTTTTCCGTGCGAAATTGAAAAAAAAAATTCTGCCTTTCCAAGCACTCTGAAAAGAAGAAGAAAAGCTCACCACATATTTTCTTTATTGACGCTAAGAATACCTCCTTTTTCCGCGGAGAAAAATTTCTGATGAGAGAATTTCTGATGCAAAACTTGATCTTTTCTAACTTGTGCGACCTCCCGGTGATTCGTGGGCCAACGTGTCTGAGAAGCGCTGGCCTTCGATGTATAACGATGTACCTTGCATGCATGTAACTTCGCGTTCGAAAGCAATTTTGGCAATGAACTTGTCACTATTCAAGATTTAATGACTACCCTCGAGCATATAAATTCTAAGCTATACCACTTATGCAGTATATTTTTTCCAATTTTCCGTGAAAAACCTTGATTGCTGAAGTAATATTTTTTTTTTTTTTTGCGTTTTAGTCGCAAGAAGTGCAAACCGTCCTTCGCAAACAAACATTGGTATATACAATATATTTTGGAATTTTCAATTGAATGTTCATTTTCAGGCTGATTTATTCTCTGTTTCTTATGTCAGGGGACTGTTTGTGCTTTCGGAAAGCTGTAAATATCCCTGCGCAGATAAGTACCTTTAAAATAGAAATTTTGTTTTGGTCTCTTGGTTTTCATTATGAGTTTGAAAATATTTTGTTTTTTTATACCTTTTCCGAAGGAAAGGGTATATTAAGTTTGGCACGGTGTATGTAACATACCAAAGGAGTCGCGGTAGATATAGACATATATATATATTCTTGATCAGGGTGACAAGAGGAATCGATCTAGCCATGTCTGTCTGTCTGTCTGTCTGTCTGTCTGTCGGTCACACTTTAGTTTTTCGTAATTTACTCCTAAGCCATGAAAGATATCATATTGAAATTTGGCATGGACTTCAACCAGGTAAATGTCCGAAAAACTGCATACAAATTTTTTTCGTAGTCCCTTCTTGGGTCGTGGGAAGTGGTTCAGAAGTTTCAAAAATCACGATTTTTAACGTTTTTCCTGGATAACTTTTTTACTATACATCCCAGCTTATTGAAATTTGGTGAGTGTATAGCTACTATGTAGACTTAAGCTTTCGCTGAAAAAAAATTGCGACATCGCTATAACTATGGTCATCATCCTACACAATAGAAAAAAACACTCTTTCTCTTATTCTCATATCTGAATACAAAAATTATTTTTTTGCTTCTTCTGATTGTGTATTTTGCCGCCAAATAAAGTCGTCCTTTATGGATAAATTTTGACCATGACCACATTTCGCGAAATTCGCAAAAATTGATTTTCACTATTTTGAATTGAGTATTTCGCAGCTAAACAAAATGTCCTCTAAGGGTTAAAATTTGATCAAGACCACCATCCGCGAAATTCGCGAAAATTTGATTTTCACTAGTTTGAATTGAGTATATCGCAGTTAAACAAAATGTCCTCTAAGGGTTAAAATTTGATCAAGACCACCATCCGCGAAATTCGCGAAAACCTGATTTTCACTATTTTTAATTGAGTATTTCGCAGCTAAACAAAATGTCCTCTAAGGGTTAAAATTTGATCAAGACCACCATCCGCGAAATTCGCAAAAATTTAATTTTCACTATTTTGAATTGAGGTTTTCGCAGCTAGAAAAAATGTCCTCTTACGGTTAAATTTTGACCATGACCACCATTCGCGAAATTCGCAAAAATTTTATTTTCACTATTTTGAATTGAGTATTTCGCAGCTAGACAAAATGTCCTCTAACGGTTAAAATTTGACCATGACCACCATTCGCGAAATTCGCAAAAATTTTATTTTCACTATTTTGAATTGAGGATTTCGCAGCTATACAAAATGTCCTCTAACGGTTAAATTTTGACCATGACCACCATCCGCGAAATTCGCAAAAATTTTATTTTCACTATTTTGAATTGAGGTTTTCGCAGCTAGAAAAAATGTTCTCTTACGGTTAAATTTTGACCATGACCACCATTCGCGAAATTCGCAAAAATTTTATTTTCACTATTTTGAATTGAGTATTTCGCAGCTAGACAAAATGTCCTCTAACGGTTAAAATTTGACCATGACCACCATTCGCGAAACTCGCAAAAATTTTATTTTCACTATTTTGAATTGAGGATTTCGCAGCTATACAAAATGTCCTCTAACGGTTAAAACTTGACCATGATCACCATTCGCGAAATTCGCAAAAATTTTATTTTCACTATTTTGAATTGAGGTTTTCGCAGCTAGACAAAATGTCCTCTAACGGTTAAAATTTGACCATGACCACCATCCGCGAAAATTTTGTGCTTAATAATAATCTCGAGTCTTAGAAGGTATAAATAGATATCCAAGCTAGGAACGGCAGGAATTTTTGTTAAGGTAATGTTTTAACATATTTCAGGCTGAGGAAAAGGTATGTGTGCAATCGGCTTAGCCGATGTAAACTTCTTTACTTGTTTTAAATTTGTTTTATTTATTTATTTATATTTTTTTTTCAATGTATCGACGTCAAACACGAGAGGCCTTCATAACAATGAATGCCAAACAAACAAAATGTTTCCACGTGCGCAAATGATTAAAATTTATTTGAGTTTAATATGAGTTTAGCTGGAAATCGGGATTTCAATGAATACACTGGTTTGAAATTTTATCGACGAGAAAGTTTTGTTATTTTTTACTCTTTCTCTTTCATAAACAGTCCGACTAAAGTATTCCTCGGGAATTTTTCCGTGCGAAATTGAAAAAAAAAATTCTGCCTTTCCAAGCACTCTGAAAAGAAGAAGAAAAGCTCACCACATATTTTCTTTATTGACGCTAAGAATACCTCCTTTTTCCGCGGAGAAAAATTTCTGATGAGAGAATTTCTGATGCAAAACTTGATCTTTTCTAACTTGTGCGACCTCCCGGTGATTCGTGGGCCAACGTGTCTGAGAAGCGCTGGCCTTCGATGTATAACGATGTACCTTGCATGCATGTAACTTCGCGTTCGAAAGCAATTTTGGCAATGAACTTGTCACTATTCAAGATTTAATGACTACCCTCGAGCATATAAATTCTAAGCTATACCACTTATGCAGTATATTTTTTCCAATTTTCCGTGAAAAACCTTGATTGCTGAAGTAATATTTTTTTTTTTTTTGCGTTTTAGTCGCAAGAAGTGCAAACCGTCCTTCGCAAACAAACATTGGTATATACAATATATTTTGGAATTTTCAATTGAATGTTCATTTTCAGGCTGATTTATTCTCTGTTTCTTATGTCAGGGGACTGTTTGTGCTTTCGGAAAGCTGTAAATATCCCTGCGCAGATAAGTACCTTTAAAATAGAAATTTTGTTTTGGTCTCTTGGTTTTCATTATGAGTTTGAAAATATTTTGTTTTTTATACCTTTTCCGAAGGAAAGGGTATATTAAGTTTGGCACGGTGTATGTAACATACCAAAGGAGTCGCGGTAGATATAGACATATATATATATTCTTGATCAGGGTGACAAGAGGAATCGATCTAGCCATGTCTGTCTGTCTGTCTGTCTGTCTGTCTGTCGGTCACACTTTAGTTTTTCGTAATTTACTCCTAAGCCATGAAAGATATCATATTGAAATTTGGCATGGACTTCAACCAGGTAAATGTCCGAAAAACTGCATACAAATTTTTTTCGTAGTCCCTTCTTGGGTCGTGGGAAGTGGTTCAGAAGTTTCAAAAATCACGATTTTTAACGTTTTTCCTGGATAACTTTTTTACTATACATCCCAGCTTATTGAAATTTGGTGAGTGTATAGCTACTATGTAGACTTAAGCTTTCGCTGAAAAAAAATTGCGACATCGCTATAACTATGGTCATCATCCTACACAATAGAAAAAAACACTCTTTCTCTTATTCTCATATCTGAATACAAAAATTATTTTTTTGCTTCTTCTGATTGTGTATTTTGCCGCCAAATAAAGTCGTCCTTTATGGATAAATTTTGACCATGACCACATTTCGCGAAATTCGCAAAAATTGATTTTCACTATTTTGAATTGAGTATTTCGCAGCTAAACAAAATGTCCTCTAAGGGTTAAAATTTGATCAAGACCACCATCCGCGAAATTCGCGAAAATTTGATTTTCACTAGTTTGAATTGAGTATATCGCAGTTAAACAAAATGTCCTCTAAGGGTTAAAATTTGATCAAGACCACCATCCGCGAAATTCGCGAAAACCTGATTTTCACTATTTTTAATTGAGTATTTCGCAGCTAAACAAAATGTCCTCTAAGGGTTAAAATTTGATCAAGACCACCATCCGCGAAATTCGCAAAAATTTAATTTTCACTATTTTGAATTGAGGTTTTCGCAGCTAGAAAAAATGTCCTCTTACGGTTAAATTTTGACCATGACCACCATTCGCGAAATTCGCAAAAATTTTATTTTCACTATTTTGAATTGAGTATTTCGCAGCTAGACAAAATGTCCTCTAACGGTTAAAATTTGACCATGACCACCATTCGCGAAATTCGCAAAAATTTTATTTTCACTATTTTGAATTGAGGATTTCGCAGCTATACAAAATGTCCTCTAACGGTTAAATTTTGACCATGACCACCATCCGCGAAATTCGCAAAAATTTTATTTTCACTATTTTGAATTGAGGTTTTCGCAGCTAGAAAAAATGTTCTCTTACGGTTAAATTTTGACCATGACCACCATTCGCGAAATTCGCAAAAATTTTATTTTCACTATTTTGAATTGAGTATTTCGCAGCTAGACAAAATGTCCTCTAACGGTTAAAATTTGACCATGACCACCATTCGCGAAACTCGCAAAAATTTTATTTTCACTATTTTGAATTGAGGATTTCGCAGCTATACAAAATGTCCTCTAACGGTTAAAACTTGACCATGATCACCATTCGCGAAATTCGCAAAAATTTTATTTTCACTATTTTGAATTGAGGTTTTCGCAGCTAGACAAAATGTCCTCTAACGGTTAAAATTTGACCATGACCACCATCCGCGAAAATTTTGTGCTTAATAATAATCTCGAGTCTTAGAAGGTATAAATAGATATCCAAGCTAGGAACGGCAGGAATTTTTGTTAAGGTAATGTTTTAACATATTTCAGGCTGAGGAAAAGGTATGTGTGCAATCGGCTTAGCCGATGTAAACTTCTTTACTTGTTTTAAATTTGTTTTATTTATTTATTTATATTTTTTTTTCAATGTATCGACGTCAAACACGAGAGGCCTTCATAACAATGAATGCCAAACAAACAAAATGTTTCCACGTGCGCAAATGATTAAAATTTATTTGAGTTTAATATGAGTTTAGCTGGAAATCGGGATTTCAATGAATACACTGGTTTGAAATTTTATCGACGAGAAAGTTTTGTTATTTTTTACTCTTTCTCTTTCATTCCAATGTGATTCTAAAAAGGTTTTTATGAGAAAAATGTTCAACTCTTGGCATTAAAGAGGGTCTTAATTTCATTCAAACTTGTCGAGACTTGTGGTACTCGTGTTGCCGTGGGTCTCGTTCCATAGCCGCTACCTATGATTCTGTGCCGGAAGAAGCTTTGCTTGAGTCGATCTGGTAGCACCATTTTGATATAAAAAGCTTTAGGTTCTTAAAAACAAAAAAATCTTCTTTCAAGTAAAATCAATCTGGGTTTCACAGAATTGTTACGCTGCTGATGATTATAATGAAAATTACTTCGAGAAAATTTAGTGCCGTTTGCTTTTTCTTCTTCCTAACGACTCCATTTTCTCATTGATTGAAATAAATTCGATGGCACAATGAAATTTTTGACAACAGTCAAGTTAGGCCACAACTTATCTAACACAACGTGTTAATCCTATCACTACCAATGCTTCAATGCTTTAAAATAATTTACGAAAATATTGATGCTATTGATTTGTTTACGTTCGAATAATGTTTCTACATGGCTCTGTTTTTAATCAAAAAAAACAATTCCAAGAGAGAATTCCATTTAACATGAATATGTGTACCAAAGGATGTCTCGATTTAAGTGCTTATGACATATATTCAAAGATATATGTACCTATATACATATATTAGAACAGCAACTCTACAAATTTGTATAGAAATATTCATGGGAATTTAATATTGTTTAATTTCATTGATGAAAAGAAAATTTTATTTTAAAATCATATCGTCCATCTGAACGAATTTGCCTATTGCATTTGGAATAGAGTCGAAAAGCCTGAAAATTAAATTTAAAAACCATATTTCCCAAAAGACCAATAAATATTGCGGGAGAAATAAAAGACAGCAATAGTTTTGTTGACAGGATGTGTGAAAATATTTGCCAACATGTGGATTGAACGAAAGCGATTAAAGTTCATGAAAAAAGGATTTGAGAACTTCGAAGATGAGTCGAGTGGCTGAAAATGAAAATTATTTTTCTTTCTTTCTGTTGCGTAAAAGGCTTGGCTTTTTTAAATCGGATTTTTATGTCGAAATTTAAAGTATATACAAATGTTTGTTTAAATTTATAACTGGAAGCTCCTTACATAAATGGTCGGTTATTGAAGAACGAAAAGATTCGCTATGAGCTCTCCATCGATCTTAATAAGTTCAATGAAAGACATGCCTAGAATACCCTCCACTTAATATTTGCTCATTCAGGACTACTGTAGAAACAGCGAAACAGAGAGAGAGAGAGGGCGTGATAGAATGTGTGAAAGAAATAAAGCGAAAAAGAGAGAGGAAATGAAGAGGGAAAAGAAAGAGATAAAAGAGAAGAAAAGAGGGAAAGTGAAAGAGAGAGTAGGAAAAGAGAGAGGGAAAGAGTGAGAAGGAGAGAAAGCAGGAAATTGAGATAAAAGGAGAAACGGAAAGAAGCGGAAAGAGAGACGGAAAGAGAGACGGAAAGAGAGACGGAAAGAGAGACGGAAAGAGAGACGGAAAGAGAGACGGAAAGAGAGACGGAAAGAGAGACGGAAAGAGAGACGGAAAGAGAGACGGAAAGAGAGAGGAAAGGAAGACGGAAAGAGAGACGGAAAGAGAGACGAAAGAAGACGGAAGAACGGAAAGAGAGACGACGGAAAGAGAGACGGAAAGAGAGACGGAAAGAGAGACGGAAAGAGAGACGGAAAGAGAGACGGAAAGAGAGACGGAAAGAGAGACGGAAAGAGAGACGGAAAGAGAGAGAGAGGGAAAGAGAGACGGAAAGACAGATGAGAAGAGAGACAGACGCAGAGACGGAAAGAAAGAGGGAAAGAAAGACGGAGAGAGTGACAGATACAGAGACGGAAAGAGAGACGGAAAGAGAGACGGAAAGAGAGAGGCAAGGAGGTAGGCCAAAGAGAGGGGAAAGAGAGAGAGGGAAGGAGAAAGAGAAAATAGAGAGTTAAAGAGAGAAAGAAAAAGAGAAGGAAAGAAGAGAAAGAGGGATAGAAAGAGATAAAGAAAAAGTTTGAAAGGAAGATTAAGAGAAAAGAGTAAAAATAAGAGAAGAACAATGATAAAGGGAATACAAAAACGACAGGCAGAGGAAGCCAAAAAGAAAACGAAAAGAAAAAAAAAAAGTGGTGAGAGAGAGAAAAAGTAGTGATAGAGAGGATGGAATTGGGAAATGATGGGATAAAGAACTTCCAATTATGTTTAAGCGGACTGAAGGCCTATAATTTTTCACAGCACCTTAAGATTACTGCGTTCCTAATATTCAACGAAGAAAATTAGTGGGAAAATACGCTTCCATTTTAACTTATTCGCAGTCAGTCTCCGATGTATCTATTATATTGTATCCCTGACAAACATATTTGTACTTTCTTCCACCAAAATATCAATAAGTAAATTTGTTATCTGATCAATCAATTTCAATAAAAATGAAAAGCGATGTTTTTTCTTTTACTTCCACCTTTCAATCAACTGCGCAATTGAGAATACCGAAAACACTTAATTTTTTTTTTTGGAAGATGGCAACATTTTATAATTTCTAATCTTGTGACTCAGCAGTTTAGCAGTCTTCGAGAGGTATTCGAGCAGAAAAATGCAAGTCAAAGAAATACAATTTAGCAAATTTTATCAATTTCGTACACGTAAGCTTTCAAAAAGGGAACACTTTGAAAGAGAAAAAAGCCTTTTGTCAACCCCAAAAAAAAAAACGGTTAAAAAGAATCATAGCCAAGGGAAAATCGGAAACGAAAAACAAAGAATTAAAAAAAAGAAAGCAATAAAATAAAATGAACTCAAACAGGTATTCATTCATCCAATGATGACAGTTTCAATTTAGCATGACGACATAACGTTGTGCACGACCATGTGTGTGTGTGTGTGCGTGCGAAAGGGGAAATCGGAAAGATGGAATACGTTGGGTACAACACTAACCAACGGACCCAAATACTTTGAGTCGGAAAGAATAAAAATTGAAACATTAGCGAAAAAGAAAAAAAAAACCATCCAAGCCACTAGCCAAAATTACTAACCAAAAGTTAAAGATACCGCTTGGGGTCGCAAGGCAAAAACAAAATTTTTCAGCTATCCTCGAGTTTCTCATCGCCTGCGTCAGTGTGGACCCCACGAGTGCCATTTGCCCTGCCATATTATAATTTATGCGCTTACGCAGCAGACCAAAGTGGATGCGGATACGCAGCATCGTAATGGCACAATGTACACAGCTGCTGTGGCTGTAGATGCGGATGTGGGAATGGCTATGGCTGCTGCCTAGGCGTGTTACTCGCGGTTCTTTTAGGTTACCATGCTGCGCAACCTGCTTGCTTCATTTGATTTTTGCTGCGATGACTTCACTCGTTTGGGTTTTTAATCTTTTACTTTGTTGTTTTTGTTTTTTTTTTTTTTTTTACCTTTCTACCGACTTTTTTCCACTGTTTTTCTATTTTTCTATTTTTGGTTTGCCTGATGTTTTAAGAGTCATTTTACCATTTTGCCACATCCTCTGGGTGATTAGATGTCATTCCCGAAACGAAGAAACAAAATGAAATATTGCCTTGGGTTCCAGAGAGTTTGGATCTTTGAAGATTTTCGTTTTTTGTGGGTGGAAAATTTTTCAAATGAAATTAGAAATGACTTTTGCTGCTGACAAAGACAGAAATTAAGTGCGTCTTCAAGGCGGGTGCAATGCATCGAAGTGCATGGAATGTATTTAGTTTTGCTTCTGGCTTTGCATTGGAAAATTGGTTTTCCTGTATACGATTACTTTACATTCACTTGCGACAGAATATTTTTTTGAATGTCTTAGATTTCAATCAATTCCAATGTCAGTCATGTTTCTTCATGCTTCACGTTAAGTCAAGGTTTTGTCAGTGATTTCGACATCTAATTGAACGACGGAGAGAAATGGTATGCATGAAGAATCGTTGAATTTATTCCGTGAGCTTTAAATCAAGGAAACAACAAGGCTTGCACGACTTTAAATGCTTCTGCAATCGAAAATTGCTGTCATACTTCCTGCACCACTGTGAATCAACGACAATATACTTTGACAGTTCTGTTCTGCTGGCAAATTTGTAGAACTGAAACCTTGAGAAGGTGTCGAGAGTCGCGGCACTGAAACGGAAGAAGGGAGATACAACGATTGGAGAGAACATCAAAATAAATGCATTCAGTTAGGTTTAGAGACTGTTAAAGAATCCAAGGGACTCTATAAAAATGAGTAAAGTGTAGCAGCAGGTACATTACTTATCAATTTGTTTAACACAGAATTATCTTTTTTCACATAAAACATATTATACATATAAGGCGCCAAGCATACAATAGAACCCCTCGATAATAGAATCTCCACTGTGAGCGCTGTTATTATAGTGTTTTATTTAACTATTATAGAAACACTTCATAGAACTCACTCTTTCGCCGTTTCTTTATTTGTCTTTCTGTCTCTCTCTCTCTCTCTCTCTCTCTCTCTCTCTCTCTCTCTCTCTCTCTCCTCTTTCTCTTATCTCTCTATATCTAACTCTCTATATCTCTCTCTATCTCTTATCTCTCTCTTACTCTCTCTATCTCTCTCTATCTCTCTCTATATCTCTCTCTTATCTCTCTCTTATCTCTCTCTATATCTCTCTCTATATCTCTCTCTATATCTCTCTCTATATCTCTCTCTAACTCTCTCTATCTCTCGATATCTCTCTCTGACTTTCTCTAACTCTCTCTGACTCTCTCTAACTCTCTCTAGCTATCTCTACCTCGCGCTGGCTGTCTCTATCTCTCTCTCTCTCCCTCTCTCTATTTCTCCATAGAGAATACATTTGCCTGATAGGCCATAGGAAATTTCGACTGTACATTGAAGAACAATAAACCTAAGGAAATAAATCAAATCAGATTGTTTTCTCCTCGTTCTGGAATTATTTCTTAATGAAAATGGCAGCATAAATGATTTCGAAATTGTTCTTAAAATTGAAAAGTGGCTCTAAATGCGTTAACTGCCCGAAAAGTATGCGAATCGGTTTCTTTCACAAAGGCTTTCAGGCAACGCCAGCCTGACAAAATCTGTTGGCATATTTTGTTTCGCAAGTTTTACGGTTTGTGTACCAATTTGTAACGGACAACGATGGCTGCTTTCTGCTCCAGGAAAACTTCCAGGGAAGATGCAGCATGCAAACTGCAAAGTGCAGCGTAAGCAGGAAATTCAGAAGCACAACATAGTCCTGTGTAAACGTCTCTATGGACTTTAGCCAGCAATTGGAAAATTCAAATTCTTTTAGTATAATTTTTATTTATTTTTTTGTTTCTTCCTGCTTTATTTCCTTTGCTTGCACTTTTGGTAGCACAAGATTTTGTTTGGAAAACATAAAAACAAATTTTTTGCAACACTGTTTGCGGTGCGCCATGAGGTATGGTTGCTTTTTGTTTAGGTAAATTCTCCCTTTGCGGAGTGCAGTTGCGATTCCAACAATGTTTAGAGAAATTTGTGAATTTTTGAATAGCAAGCAGCTAAGTTTGCGCTTTTTCGTATTTTATTAAAATTCCAAGAATATAAAAACTTTTCATACCTTTTCCAGGTTGAGGGAAAATTCATTATATTTGAGAATATAGTATCTTCTCCTTTTGCTGTGCAGTCTAAAAATTGATAATAAATATATACTACACGGTTGGGAGTGTTACATTTGTTCCTTCTTCTTTGCACTTCAGTACAGGTAGAGCAGCAGCTAGTTACAGGTGCAGGCACACAAAAAAGTAACAATATACAAGGTAGTTACAAGTGCAGGTGGCAAGCCGGGGAATGCCCAGAGCGGAACCGTGAGCGGATTCAATATCACATCGATATGTGTGTATGGGAGACCATTACCCCATTAGTGCGATCATTGGGACGGTAAATATTAACCTTGCCCAGAGCATAAATTCTGGATCGGACCCTGTTCCCGCAAAATTATATTCGCGTTAACCTTGAATATGAGAGTATATTTTAAATGGCTTTCGTAAGCATTCCGATCATTTCTATAATTGATATTGCATAAGAATAAATTAAATTCTTTAAAAAAGAGGAATCAATATATCAATATACACAGCCAAACAAACACAGCTCAAAATAATCTTCACTTACAAAGCAAGCATTCGAAAAAAACAAAAACAAAAAGAAAAAAAAAAAAAACAAAAACAGAAACATATCACATTAAAAACTAAATTAGCAAGTGGAGTGCATTTGAATTTGCTAAATTGCAACAACAACCAAACAAAGACCGAAATAAGCGAAAATTTTTATAACTGCGCTCGCTGTGTGGGATTTATTATTTTTCGGACTTTGATACTTCTCATTTGCTTACCTGCCTACCTCAAGCCAAGCTAGAGCCTTCAGTCTTGTTTTGCACGCGTCGCTGTTCGGTCGTTTATCGGGAGTCATTGATCGCGAAGTGTTTAGTGTGAATAGTGTAGCGCGTGAGTAAATTCGTTTCGATGCGTATAAAATTGTTGCTCTTGCTCTCTTTCACTCCGCTTGGCGCTCGCGAACTATTAAGAAGAAGTCGCCCATTTTGTGTTCAACGAAATGCATCGTTAGCTAGATTATGCTGAGGTGAGTTGATTTGAAAAGAACTTTATTTCTCTCTATTTTTCGATGAACTTTAAGAGATTCTTCCATGAACGCAAACGAGTGTTCTTTTCATTATTTTATTTCATTTTGATCCACGTAAAAAGCCTCCAATGCCGTACATACATGCTCTATCCCAATTTGAAGTATTGAAAAAACTAGCTTGCTCTTTCTTGCAGAAATTTTCTGAACCCAAGTGTTGAGTGAGTAAAAATTCAGCTTTAAAAAATATTTTTATGCCTCTAGCAGTTCTGGCATAAAAAAAGACATACATATATCGTGTTTTCCGTACATAAAGCTCAGTATTTTCTTTTAACTTTTCCGCTTTTTGATTGTTTTTTCTTTTTTTTTTTTTTAAGGGCTATCTCCAGTTCTGTCAGAAATCTAAAACTTTATATAAAAAAATTTCTGATTCATTTCTGAAGCGTTTTTTTATATGAATTTCTTCATATCGAACAGAGCTGGAGATTACTCCTTAACAAAGAGCAAGAATTCCTTACAATCTTAATTTGAATGAATAGGTATGAGCATTCATCTCTATTTAAATACGCTACAAAAGAATACCACAGAAGCAGTCACACTCTAAATGGTTTTTATTACAATTTCATTCGAAACAGACGTTGCTGTTCTTCAAATGGAAATAAATATCCTCAATAGTATTTTAGAGAGCACTTAAGTATTTTGCATCAAACTAACCAACAATCAGTATAATCTACTTAAAAAGGTTGCTCCTTTAGTTTTGACTTGAAACCCTAAATGGAAAATCAATCTACTCTATGCCATTTGAAGAGCTTCTCACTTAGAAGCATTCTACCTGATTCTCTTATCCCAGCAATAAACTTAATTAAATTCTTTCCTCAAGCAATCAACAAAACATATAGAGAACCGTACGAGCTTGCTACATAACATATATAAAATAAAAACTAAAAAAAGAATTTTATTAAAATCAGCAAGCAAATTTACGGAAATTTCATTTTGAAGAGAATATTTAGCAATGAAATTAAATTTAATTTGCATTACGAAATTACTTGTTTTTGAATGTCGAATTTTCGCTTACTTTTTAGATAAATAATAAATGGAGTTCTCGTGTTGCACTTTTCAACTTTTGTCCTTGCATTACTTTATTTTGGTTCCGTGCTCAGCGGAAATTGTAAACTTTCTATACTTGCGAATAACTTCTATGTAAGAAATTTAAGTTTTAAAAGTGGAAAAACTCACATGACACGATGTCTTGACGCTTGCCGCGTCGCACTCGTAGTTGAAAACGAATTTTATATCCTGCACAATTTCGTTGCCTCGGGAGAACAATGTCCTCGGGTGGCACTTAAGAATTTTCCCCGAAGAATTCATTATTCAATTAAGAAATTTATTTAACAGCTTCTTAGAGCACTTTTAAGGAATCAGTAAAGTTCCTGCTGCTTATTCACATATTTCGAGTGAAAGTTGAAGGTAAATCTATTGATATTCCACATGAGTTCTCCGGCATTATATCAATTCGTTACAGGAAGGCACATGTCCTGAGGGTTTGCTTCATAGGTTCGGTACTACTTGTATGTTTCAGAATGGAAGAGAGAGAGAAAGAGGAGGGTGAGAAAGAGGAGGGAGAAAGAGGAGGGAGAGAGTGAGGAGGGAGAGAGTGAGGAGGGAGTGAGAAGAGGATGGAGAGAGAGAGGAGGGAGAGAGAGAGGAGGGAGAGAGAAGAGGAGAGGAGGAGAGGAGGAGAGAGAGAGGAGAGCGAGAGGGGAGAGAGAGGAGAGCGAGAGGGGAGAGAGAAGAGAGAGAAAGAAGGGAGAGGAGAGGAGAGAGAGAGCGGAGCGAGTGGAGAGAGAGGGAGAGAGAGAGTGGGGAGCGAGTGGAGAGAGGAGAGAGAGAGAAAGAGAGAGGAAAGCGAGTGGAGAGAGAGGGTGATCAAGAGGGAAGCGAGAGAGAGAGAGGAGCGAGAGGGGTGAGAGAGAGAGAGAGGAGAGTGAGGAGCAAGAGGGGTGAGAGAAAGAGGAGGGAGAGAGAGGAGGGTGAGAAAGAGGAGGGAGAGAGAGGAGGGTGAGAAAGAGGAGGGAGAGAAAGATGAGGGAGAGAGAGAGGGGAAGCGAGACGGGTAAGAGAGAGAGAGAGTTGAGTGAGAGTGAGAGAGAGGGAGAGGGGAGAGAGAGGAGAGCGAGGGGGGAGAGATGGGAGAGCGAGTGGGGAGAGTGAGGAGGGAGAGAGGGGAGAGAGATGGTAGAAAAAGGGGAGAGAGAGAGAGAGAAGTCATATACAGTCGACTCTCGTTAAATTCGAAACTGAAAGGACTCTTACAATATAGCCAATTATCGAATTTCTGATTTAACGAGAGTGTAGAGAATGTAAGTATAAAGAAATTTTGTAGAGAGCTCGTGATCACTTTCAATTATAAAGATGTTCGAATTATCGCAGGTTTGAATTAACGAGAGTCGACTGTAATGTACTTTCTTCATTTTCAACATTTACTTTTATTTATGATCCTCCACTTCGAAATAGATAAAGCATATAAAAAGCACTCGAACTGCATTTGGCTTGACAACTTTTCATACTTTTCATCCGCTTGCCTGCATGAGCATCGCTGCATACACCTTTGAGGCACCTTTTTTTCCGGTACGCGTTCTCGCATTTACGTTTCTTTTTGAATGTAACAGGCAGGGGAAAACGAAATGGAAAGAAAAATGGAATGAATGTATGTATACACATACTTATACAAAGACTATCGCTAACACCGAATTTTGTCAAAAATTTCCCTTCTACTTATGGACTGAGAATGGAATAATATTCATGCCTTTTGAGCCAAACGATGCTGAGTACGGTTTTGTTACACAAGATTTGTGAATGCCATATACTATTTGTGCAACTTTTCCGACTTTATGCTAATATCAGATACTTATTTATGCCTTTTCCCATATTTTCTTGCTTTTCATGCTCAGTTTAGCATAAATTATGGCGTGTTTTTTCATGTTTAAAGTGCTTTAAAGAGTTTATTTGCATTTAAAAGTCTAAGGTTGCTTCAAAAGAATTTGCTCTTTTAGGAGGAGCATGGGGACGAAGGGGAGGAGGAGGGAATAAGGTATAGGCATTAAATTTAAAACATTTCTTGGCATTTTAAACAACGTTTTTCTCCATACACAAATGGATTAAAATTTTTTCTTACCGGGCTTTACATAAAAAAGTATTCAAAAATAAACTTCTAACAAAATTAAGTATATTTCTTTTCTACGTTTTCATTGCAATATTTAAAATAAGACTTCAGTTCCATATACAGATATCGTTCAGTAAAATAGAAAATATCCTTTTGCTTTCCGCACGAATTTCTTGGAGACATAATGCAAAGTAAAAAAAAAAAATTAAATGTGACCGACCAGCCTTGATTAATTTCAGAGCTTGTGAGAAGGGCAATATTTGCGAAACCCCTAACAAAGAAGTGAAGATTAATTAAGATTAAATGCAAATATTTTTTTAAAGGCGCAGCAACTTTTTTCGCTTAAAGTGGGCCTTAAATCATTTCGTCAACAAAAAAAAAAAAAAAATGGAGAGAATATTTAGGAGTATGGCCAAAAAGTATATTATTAACAAAGAGCTTTCAATTTGCTCATTTTTCGACGCTAGCCCATCGCACAACTACGACTCCAATTGTCCATAAAACCAAAACAAATAAAAAATTTTCGGAGTGCTCCGATAGGAGTCATATATGACTCTTATTTAAGCGGGGAAAAGAGTCAGATATGAGTGCGGAAAGAGTCATATATGACTCCAAAATGTTCTCCTTCGTTATATAACTTCGGAGTTATATAAGACGACCTTCGCAAGAAGAGAAACACGATCATTATGAAGGCTCCAACTCCTATAAGGATTCATATATGAGTATTTTAGGACTCAGATTGTTTGCTGGGTTGATTCATTTTTAACGTGTACGCAAAAACAAAGCCATTTATACAGACGCTTTGTATGAAAAACAGAAACAATGCAAAAACAAGCTGTAATACTCCTCTCTATACCAAACAGTGTTACGTTGGGCAGCACTGGTTTCCATTCTTATTGGAAACCTGTTAAATTCGTTTGTGGGAACAAGTATTTCAATCTACCATTCACTTTATTCAATACGCCTTCAAAAGAATCTGTTAAGAAGTGTCATATTCCTGCGATTTAAAAGCTGAATTAATATCCTTGATAGGTCATTGATTCTGTTTTGAGTATTGTTTTTGTTGTCTTTTGCTTATGTCCTTGTATATTTTGTTTTGACTATTTCCACTTTGCGATTTGAAAGAACTACTCAATTAGTGAGAATCAATTTTGTTCTTTTTTTTTCAGTGTTCTCTTGCATTAGTGTGTCAATTCAAATTTCAATTTCCTTTGGGCAAGACTTGGGGACAATAGACTCCATCAACAGAAAATGAGAAAAATATATGCATGCTATGCGAAGTGATTTCTAAAAGCATTAAGAACATCTCGTCCATTAGATTTTTTTTATTTGCTTTTTGCTGTTTCTTTTTCTTATACAATTTTGTTTTGTTTTTTGTTTATTATTTTTTTTTTTCTTGGCTCGAAGATAATTGTGATGGTCCATTGTACACTGGTGGTCTTTGGTGGCCCTTTGGAGATTTCGTTAGTGTTTTATGGTGCTCTTTTAGGTTAAGGCCATTGGCAGTGGTATCCCAAGGGAGTGAGGAGCATTGCGAGGAATATTGCATACAATATGAAATGATTTACTCGGTTATGCCTTTAGGCGTTATTCAACTACACCTTGACATCAGCTTTATAATTTAGCAAATTGCTTTTTGCTACTCTCACTCAGGGCTATGAATATTGTCAGCTTACTTGCTTTGTGTTTCGTTCTTTAATTCTTTCCTCATCTTTTTGTTTCTTTATTTCTTGTTTTTGTTGTTGTGTTTTTTTTTTTTGAGCTGCTTTCCAGCTTTCTGATTGCATTTGCTGTGATTGCAATTACTGAAAAAGCCCGAAAATGTTTGTATGTTGTACGACTTGCTTTCCTTTTCTTTTGTGAGCACTTCAAACAATATAATTTTGAGAAGAATTTCAAGTGGACTTGTTTTTTGCAGTAGTTACCTGCAGTAAGAAGTGGAATTACTTAAGTGAACTATGTCAATGTCTTCCTACTTCTTCCTTTTATTTTGCTTCGACGTCGGCGTCGACATTGGCATCGGCATCGGCACCGGCGTCGGCTTCTGTTTTGCCTTCGTTGAGTTCGTTTCATTGAAATGCACAGGCAGCTTAAAATGCCTGATAGAAATTCAAGATCTAAGCGTGATGCAAATGATGCCCTCACTCATGAATATTCCAAAGTGTTCCCTACAAGCTTGAGAATCAACCTTTTTCATAAGGACTTTACTGCATTCAAATATTCTTTATTTATTGAAACTAGAGATGGACGTGACGAAAGACTGCAATCGATTTGAAAAAGTGAAAAATGAGAAACGATTTTCCATTAAAGATTGTAAAATTATAGAATTAAATAGAATAGTTAATATTAGAAAATATACGAGCTAAAAATGCAGGAGGCATCCACGACTGGCGGATACGACCATTATTCGTCACCTATGACTCATTTACGCCTTTGCAGTACCTGAAGAAACATCCTATGTTCAACCAAGTGATAAAGCTTTTGAGAATTTGAGCACACAGCTTGAAATCTGATGGCTTCTTTTTAATAATAAATTTGCCCCCTCTTTAAATCTTTGATATTGAGTAGAGTTTTGAATGAAATTTATTCAGTTCTGTGTTCTGTTGCAATTATCGCTTTTTTACCTTCCCTAGGAAATTTTAAAATATCAAAAATGGCGCCATCGCCCACTTACGCCGCTGAGGAAATTAATAACAGTCAACCTAAGATAAAAAAAATATTTGATTTAAAAAAGATAAAAAAAAGATAGTTCAAGCTTAGTAGAAAATGCACTACAAAGCTTTCATAATTGACTTGACTGCAGCGTTTACATACATAATTTAGTAGGTACTCCACGACTCTTTGTAAAGCTAAAAATATTTCAGTTTTTCTTTTGGTTCTCGCTCTTAACCGTCCTTTAGAAGGATCGAGGGTGTGTTTCACCGGCTGAGAATACTAACAAAGGCCCGAAATCTTTCGATGAGCCGTAATTTCATTTATAGGCAATCCGGTGTGTTGATTTTCTGTGATGATTTCATATCCATAGTATTTTGCGTTATTGTAATTTTGGCCTTGTTTTCTTTCATTTTTTCTTAGGTCCCTTAGAGTTCGATACGTCACTAACATCCTTAAACAAAACTTAATTCTGCTAATTATGTGATATACTAATTTTGTTGATGTTATCACAAGAATATCTACAGGAAGAATTAATAAATTCTCTTTTAGCCATTAGATTGCAACATTGTGCACTGTGAACAATAATTTCTCATGCGTCCTGAACTTTGAAGCAGTAAGTTTTTCCTCATTAAACGTTTTTTTTTTTTGTTGTCCTTTTTTCGTTTAGTTTTTCCTTTCTTCGTTTTTTTTTTTTACGATGACCGCAAGTTTCGCGAAATTATTGAACTTTTAGAACTTTCCTTTCAGATACTTTGCAATATTTCATAATTTCTTTCCCCCTCTTTTCCACCATTGTGCATTCTTCATAGCCGTAAATGCTGAAAGCTGAATCCTCGAAGTTTTGCGCACCTACTTTGTAGTTAAATCCTTATCGGACATTGATTACTTTCACTGTCTGGTGAGAAGAAAATTATTATACTTCTTTCTCACTCGAAAAATTTTCTTCTTAATCAAACTTATCGACATTGTAATGGTTTTCGCTGCGGAACGATAGTTTTGAAGTTTGCACAACGTACGAAATGGTGATTGCACAAAAAAAAAGAAAAGTTTATATCAATGGTAATATGAAATAACCAATTAAGTTGATATAAGTCAAAAATAAGTTATTCGTGTTACTTAGACCTTGTAAAGGTAGATTACATTTGTCTGCTTAAAGGTCAGCGCTCGTTGTTATTCTTGAAAAGAAGACAGGTCGAGAAGGTATAGGTACGTAATTTCTTCCGATATGTGAATTAGAATGAAATGCAATAAATGGTTTTTTCTCTTTCGAAATAAGAGAAACTGCGACTTAGATGGTTGTTGCATAATTCCCAAGATAGAACGCCTCAAAAGAACGATGATTTGCAGTAAACAACTTTTCTATAATACTCCGAAAAGTAAAAACGCTGATAGCAAGAAATTCACTTATTACCTTTCCAACGATCAAGTCAATGTTTCGGGTGCGAAGCAAAGAAATGGATACAATTTTTAAATTTCCCCTCATCGACTTTTGTTTTGTTTGTTAGCAGTTGTGAAATTATTAATTTAAAAATGAGAAAAAGTTTTAGTATTAAAGAATAGAAAAAAAACACTTATTGTTTACCCTTAAGATTCTGAAGTAGAACAGGGAAAAAAGCTAACTTAAAATAGCTGAATGTCAATAGTTCTTATGACCATAGCAAGCAGGCAGACCATAGTACACCGAAAAAAAATCCGTAGGTAATATTGAAGAAATGGGCTGCGTTATTGAAGAAACGGCAGTAAAAAAAGAGCTAACTAAAAAAAGCAATCAATATGAATAAAGACGATATTCAATATGAAGAAATTCAAATCAGGAAAAAAATTTTGTTATATTGAAGAAATATCTTCATATCTGCGAAAATAATTATTGATATTGAATAAATTTCTTCAATATTACGAACGATTTTCTTCAATATGAAGAAATTTATTGAAATACACAACCCTGCTTCGTTATATTGAAGAAATTTCCTTCATATTTATATATTTCAAAATTTCATCATATGTATTAACTGTTGTGAGTCCCGTCTGTCTCACATCTGCTATTTTTTATAGACAAGAAAATCGTCGAAATATCAAACACACAAAACAGTATATCAACTTTCTCATTGCAAGCAAAAATGATTGACTAAATAAAGACTCGCGATAAGAATTAAAAAACAATTTTATGTATATACGATTGTGTGGTTAAAAGGACGAAAACTCTAAAATATTATGAAAGGACTTAAAGAAATTTTTCAAAATAATGCAGCATTTTCCCTAAAAATACTCTTTAAACCAAAATGTCAAGTCAAAGTAAATTACATCGAAATTAACTTTAATATTATTTTAATTTATTATTGCGTTTCTTATAATGCCTCCAAAGATCAATATTATATATAGATATATATTTTCTGTACTATATTTTACAATTATATTCCAAAATTAAGCATTAAAAAGTTAGATATTGTGCTGAGTGTCACCGGATGCAGTACGAAATATGAACCTCACTCATATGCAGAAGCGTCTCCCCGTCAATGTGGCACTTTAAAAAATTTGAGTTTATTAAAAACGGAACACTTCGCAAAATATATATGACTTAATACACACCTATAAGATTTCCTGCGATTTTGAACGCGAGCAATATTTTCTTTCAATTTTCAAATTAAACACAATTTCTCTACTTCCATAAAAAAACGCGTTTTCACTTAATGGACGAACTTTGCTTATGACGCTGAATCTTCTGCCTTAAGACTCACCAACCTCAAGAACTTCTTAAAAATATTCACTTTTTCGTAATATTGAACAAATTCTTCATATCTCAAGAATTAAATTAGTCATATTGAAGAAATTTCATTATTTATACTAAATAAATTCGTTTTATTTAATATATAAATTAATTTTAAGACAATTTCTTCGTCATATTGAAAAAATTTCTTCATATTTACGAAATTAATTTCTTTATATTCACGAATACGTTTTGTTATATTAACGAAATTTCTTCATATCAACAAGCAAATTACGTCATATTGAAGAAAATTTCTTCATTTATACGAAAATTCTAAAATTAAAATGTCCCACGAAAGCGTTCGTCATATGTAAGAAAAATTTCT
The DNA here is from genome assembly GCA_020466095.1 of Chlorops oryzae. Lineage (NCBI taxonomy): Eukaryota > Metazoa > Arthropoda > Insecta > Diptera > Chloropidae > Chlorops > Chlorops oryzae. Next base: position 96,224,733 of record CM035807.1, read on the forward strand.
TCAGTATGAAGAAATGTTTTCGAACCTATGAAGAAATTTTGTTATATTGATTAAACTATTTAACTCATATTGAAGAATTTTTTTTTGTTCCATTCACAAAATTTCTGCAATATAACAGATATTTTCGTCAGCATGAAGAAAATTCGTTATATTGACTAAAATTCGTATTCAAATATTTACGAAAATTTTTATTCAATATTACTGCCGATATTTCTTTCAGTGTAATGGAGAATATTTTATTTAGGTATAATTTCTCTATCTCAAAGCCATTTAATCTCAACATAGGTACACTCAAAAAATTCCGTCGTAGAATCTATGATATCCGACGTAGTATCTATTATATCCGCAATTGATATAGGTCCAATTGCAAGATATCATAGATCATACGACCGGTTTGCAGTAGTTTCTACGATGAGGAATGTCATTGATTTCAACGATATAACATATAACATAGATTTAACGATATTCCATCGTGGGAGCTATCATATTCCATCTTAGGAACTATGATGTTATTTTATAGTAACTTCGATATCAAATCATAGGAACTACGATATTATATCACAGGAACTACGGTTTCAAATCTTGAAGTACATTTCTATAACTTCTTAATTTTGATATGAATTCTTGTCGGCGGGTTCGATCCCTGCTCCAGCGAGCGTATTTAAAAAATTTTTTTTTTTTTTTGGAAAAGTAGATAATTGAAAATTTATATTTTTTTAAAAACTGAGAGAAAAAAAATTTTACCAATCTTTTTATGCTTACAAAATTAAAAAAGATTCTATAGGAATTTCTTGAAAGAGCTTGTGCGTGACGTTTTGGAAGGCGCGATGAAATCAACTATTAATGGGTTGGCGGCAAATTCCTTTCTGTTCCCCGTATTTTTACTTGAAATTTACTTGGCTGTTTAACTCTCCATTTTTCCACTAATTTCTTTGGCCTGTGAGACAGGGTTCGAACTCGGACCTTCCAGATTACAAATCTAGCACACTTCAACTATGCCATCGCGTGATATGATTTGAGCATGCTAGTTTTATTATATCAATATAAGTGGGAAACAGTACAAACTATTAGATTGACAGTAGAGCTTATTGTATTTCACGAAGATTCTATGACATTTCCATCGTAGATTGTATGATTATTAAATCGTAAAATCTATGATGGACATAATTCTTCCACAGTAGAAACTATTGGATTTACAGTAAAACTTATTGTATTTTACGTAGATTCTATTATATTTTTCTACGTCTTCTATCGTAGAAACAACGATGCAAAATTTTTTCAGTGTAATTATGAAAAGGGGCCTATTCAAATTCGAAATGAGAGTTAAACGGAAGTACTTAACTCCCCCATCACCCATCTGACTTCGCCAAAAATGCTTTTGCTTTCAACTTAATTGATTTGTTTTATTCCACCAACTTTGAAAACCGATGACCAAATCTGGAGAGCTTATGGAAACTTTGAAATTTCCATTGAAACATTGCACACCATAGCAAAGTCGGCCACAAAGACAATTTTCTTGATGAATTCTGGCTACGATCGCTTCTTTCAAAGACTCAAACTCAAAAGAACATTTCTGCCAAATCGAAATCGCCCAACGCGTTTCCTTCTTGGAAAACTGAAGTTGATAACATTTTCTTTTCAAATATGTCGTGGTCTTTTCACTTTTACGACAATTTTCGTTCACTTTGATTGCTTTTTAGTATGTTCTATTCAATGGGTTAGCGCCATAAGAAGAAAGAAAAACAAAAATTCTCTCCAGCTGGAACTTGAAAATTGAAATTGCAATTCACCGAATCTCAAAATGGCGTTTCACGGAGCCTCACAAAAGGATTTGCTCACTCCGAGATTGAGGAGCAGCTCAATGCACTTTGAATGCCTTTTGAAAAGTCTTTTCTCAAAGCTTAAGGCAAGAAGAGACTTTCAAAGAGTTCACTTTGTGGATTAAGTTGTGGAAAATCGACCACTCATTTTATGATTCGTATTTGATTAATTAATTTTTGAAGAGTTTTTTATTTAACTTTTTTCTACATATTTCTTTTATGAAGAAGACGTTTTAGCCATTTTATGAGAAAGACCTTAAGATCTTATCAATTCTTGGACGGATAGAAGCGTAGATTGTATAAAGAATTTTTCATTTAATGAGTTAACATCAATTACAGCTTTGAATTCGCCTTTTTACATAAAAATTTAAACCTTAAATAGCCTGTTCGTTTATACAAATGACTATCTAATAGCCTTAAGAATAGAACATTTTCATGCTCCTTGAATTCTACGACCCTCATTTATTTTCGATGATTTGACCAAAAAAATCGAGCCCATCGGATGTTGCCTGCTTGTAGGATTTATGCAGTCGTGTTGGTCGGATTGAGAGTCACTTCATGATTTTTTGATGGTTGTCAATTTCAAAAAAACGACCATTATCTTTCTAAGCGCACAGGCATAAAAAACATCCTGGCATTTGTGTGAAATCCAACGCTGGATTGCATTATGATTGACAAATTGGGCTTTTTTCAAATGGTTGACCAATACATAGCTAATGCGTTTTCACGAATTCCGAGGCCTACGAAAAAACATTGTGAAATTAGTTGAAGCCAGATTCAATTAATTTGAAATTTATTGAAAATTGGTTTTCTCTTTCCATTTGATAAATGTTTAAAGAACTTATAGAATTTTATAAAAATAATTTATTGCTCTCCTCAGGCGTTATTCGACCATTGGAAGGGCATCTTCTGTCTAGTCGTATGACCTTATCAATGCGTATATATATATATATAGAAAAGTGTAGCTAACAGACGAAAGCTTCAGGCAGAGAAGTCATTTTTCCATGTCCAATTCCTACTACATTTTATATTATCTACCATCTATCGATAAGAATTATTGGGAGTCCTTTCTAATTTCATCCCTTTATAGCATGTAGTTCGGCTAGGCTTACAAGAAATATGGGATAAACTACAAATTTGCATATATTTGTCATTTAACATTTAAAATTCCGCAAGGCTCGTTCTTATATCCTTTGAAAAATTCGAAGGCAGACGTCAGCTTGTGCAACTCGGCCAAAACACTCGCAACGAAACTTGAAGGGTCAACCTAGGAACGTGATTTGCGTTCAAACTTTAGTTTTTACTTTCAATTTTTCCTTGCTATTTATTTGAGCTTTAAGCTTGAGGTTGAATTCGAAGGTTTTTAATATTTTTAGTTCCTTTAATTAATGATGTAAATAAAAAAAGAAATTCAAAACGTTTTTAGCAATATGTGCAGGGTGTTCAGGCACCTTTATGCATTATTTTTTTAATATGCAATACCTCATGTCAAGGGCTATGTTCTTTATTCCTGCACTACTTGCCTAAACGGTGCCTTTATTGAGTTATATTACTTTAAAAAAGGACTTTGAAAAATGATTACAAAAAATAATTATAAATAAAAAAAAATTTTTGTTTTTTTATACAAAATGTGTCCTCTGTAAACAGACCAAGAACACCACATACCGAATTCCCTTGAAATATTTTTTTGCGTGAAAATCGTGAAAAACGAAAAACAGTTTCTCGAACGAATTCGGAGCTTTTGCCGTCACACTCTCAACACAAGCGAATAAGCCATTTAGCTCATTCATCATAAATCCTTTCAGAATGCCATTCAATTCGAAAGCGTGTTGCCTAAGCAATAAGCAATTCCGGCAATAGTAGCCCACATTCATTGAATGAACCCAATTGGTTCGTCTCAGCATGGAACCGTATCAAAAACATAATTTTTTATGGAGCAGATAAAATGCTCATCACTTGGCTCGCCGCTTGCCAAGCCGCCCTCATGTCTTTGCCCAAGCAATAAAGGCAAAATGACGCACGTGAATGGACAATTTTTGGAAAGCAAACGATCCAAACCAAAAGAAATTTAAAGTCAGGTCTGCATTCGCAAAAACCCTCAATGGACCAAAGCACCAAGAAGAAGAAGAAGAAGAAGCAGAAGACCCCAGAATATTACTAATAACGACAATGAAAATCCGTCGATTCTTGTTTCTGGCGTTTTGATTCCATACGCACATTATGTATTCGCTTTGTGTTATCCTGCAATATTTCGGCATAATTTTTTTATGTCGGTCATGACAATGTCATGTTTTCTTTCTCCTCTTGGATCTATCTTGGCATTCAATGGGATTGTTTGGCTATTTATTTATAAAAGCGGAAGCATAACTTTTGAATTAAATGAATGGAAAAAAAAACTGAATCTTTTACACGCCATGTGGCTAAACAGTGCATTGTCATGAAAACCATGAGTAAAAATTTATATCATGACTTTAAAATTGTGGCATGCGATTCTTTTTTTTTAAATCTGTGTTCAATGGAGTATTGCGCTAGCGATAAGCCGATAATATTTGGGATTTCTGTTGGCTTCAGCGCGAAATTTTCATAGAAATATTTCATTAATTTATTTCGTCGTCTTTTTTTTTTTTTTTTTTGATTAGAAGCACGAGTTTGCGGGTTTTATAACTGAATTTTTCAAGATAAATTTTCAAATCGTATATAGTTTGAAACTTATTTACATTGTATTTCAGAGGTTTTTTCTTTTCATTTGAATGATGAATGTCTGCTTTGTTAGTAATGGCGATTGAGGGGTCTTTTTGAACAGGTGAATTCCACCTATAACTTTGTCCTACGCGGCAAATAAGTGACAGTAATAGGAAGAGTCAAATTTTTTCTGACTCCTGACAGATTAATTTAGCATTGCAAAAGAGTACCAAATATTTACACAAACAATTTCTGATAAAAAATCCTCACGGTAGCATATTGTTCTCACACTCAATGCTTACTGTTTTCTTATACTGATAAATATCGTATAGAAAAGCGGTTAAATTGTGTGGAGATATTAAAAACTTCATGAGTTAGAGTATAAAAAATTTCTGGAGCACCTAAAACGGAATCCAAAAGAGCTATGGAGGAAGTAATCCGGGAAAAGGTAACTCAAGTATTTGAGCAGAAGATTTAGTTGAGTCTGTATTAAAAATATCAATCCAATTTGTCCATTTTACTTGAAATTGACGCTATCTGAAATAATTACCTATAAGTTGTTGTTCTGTAAAAGAAAAGATATTTTGCAGTTATAGATTTGAGCATGTTATGTTACGCCACTATAAACTGAGGCTTCATAAAATTCTTTTACATATTCCTTTCAAAATTATTTTTAATTAGGTATTTGAATCTTTTTTGTTGCATGGAAAATTCTATGCTGGCATTTTGATTATTATAAAGTAAATTATTCAAAAATTTTCAATAAGGTTCCATAAGCAATGACCACTCCATAAATATATGTCAGAGCGCATCACCCTCTCTCCTAGAATGACACTTATGTATGTTCTCAGTTTTTCCAACAATAACCCAAAAATCTTCTTTCATTTCAATGCCAAATCAAATGCAAAAATTGAATTTAAAAAAGAAAATAGTGCTCTCGACGGTTTGAGCCTCAAGTTCTAAAATGCCTTCTTCATTCAAATCATACGATCCGGACGAGTAAGCGTCATCGCATCACTCAATGCCATGAAGTTTTGGAGGAAGCAATTATTTTTGCTCAGATGTCATGTAAAAAAGCAAAAAGAAAACAGAAACTTTCAAACACGAAATTCTTGCAAACCCAAACCATGTCTATTCAACTAAGGAGGCGACCACTTACAGCACAGCACGAAAGACTGAAACTGTCAAAAGCGCTTCATCACGCCTCTCGGTTATTATGTAACGCTGTACGAAGCATTCCGGTAACAAGGACGCGTGTTAATGCGATATATGCGATGTTGTTAAGTGCATAAAATAATAACGAGTCCGAGGGATGACAACAAAAACATCATCAACAAAACGCACTTGAGTACATCATACTAATACATAGAAGCATTGCCGAAGCAGAAACCGGGACAAAATGCAAAGACAAAAAAAAAAAAAAAATGAAAGAAAAAAAAGAACCTTCATTCATACATAGAGCAATGCAACAAAAGCCCGAGCGGCACAGCGAGTATAACAAGAGGAAACAGTTAAGCGGATGCAAAATGTTTCACAGATTAGCAGCAGTTTTCGCATGCTGCACATACCAAAATTTTTTTTTTTTTGTTTGTGTGTTGTTTTTTTTTCACGAGCAGCACTTGCACAGCCACAAGGATCTCTATGAGCGCAAGCGTGAATGTAAAATGAGGCGCTGAAGCGTTCGTAGCCACTTGAAATCGTAGGCAAAGGGCAGAGTAGAATGGGCGAACGAATGAGCATGTAGGAACGTGTGTATTTAGTATCTCCCTTGTGGCTCGTATTTTGCATTTTTATGCACCAACGCCTGAAATTGTGTCAGATGAGGAAATTTACAGTACTCACATAAGTAGACTCATGGGCATAGGCATGGGAGTATGGGAAGTGCACACATAGCTTAACTTTGCGAACATCATCACCAAAGTGGATTATGATTCATGGTGAACTTTCACTTTGTTCAAAATTTCGTCGGCTTTGTCAGCATAATATGACTCCAAAGAGAACATAAGATTGATAATTTCCTCTTTCGAATTGTTTCTCAATACTCGAAGTAGCAGTAATTGTGCATCCATTAGAAGCGTGAGTTCATTACGTTCATTTCAAGTGAGTGGCATACCTTAAAATATGCTTCGAAATATTAGCAAAATAATTTCCACTTGCATGCAGTTAATACTTTCAATATTCACTTCATTAATTAATTAGAAGCAATGAAAGCGACACTTATTCAAATTCATTATATTCAATTTATCGATATATTTAGTATTATATTGAATATTATTGAAGAGCACAAGTGCGTATACGTTACGTAATTTGGCACTAAAATACCTATAGAAATACATTGCGTATACGTCGGAGCTTAACAGAGAACATAGTTGATGTGTGGTGCGCAGAAAAGCTGATGTTTTAATGATATTTAACTCAAATTCAATGATTTTTTTTTAATAACCATATTTATACATAAAGTGAATTCAAATTAAAATTAAACCGATTAAATTGTATTGCAGAATCGTTCTCCTATTTCCTATAGACTAAAAATTCAGACTATTTAATTTTATTTCAAAAAATAAAGCATTTGTAAAACAATTTCCAGTCCACAGTATAAATTAAAAATAATGAAAATAATTTCTGTGTCCATGATATAAAACCACAAAGGAGGAAAAAACGTTTAAATCTCGTATCCGCTGGCTTAACACCAGACCGAATAAAAAATTTTCACATCACATCAATTAATACAGCTTTTTTGTTTGTCTTAAATTCGATAGTGGTCAGAATATTTTTGCATAATTGTCATTCGTGGTCATCGCTAACAAAAGAAATTAGTTCGAACGAACGTAAACATGTGTCAATTATTGTTAATTAATATTGTACATAAAAAATTTTTTTAGTTTGAAGGCATATGCAACAATCAGATATGAATGCTCATTCGTAGGTGATTATTTACTTGTGGGATTTAATAGCTTTCCTTACAAAATTATTTTTTAACGTTTGTGGTCTGCTCAGCTTGTAATTGGTGGTAATTGAAATGATGGTTCAAGTGTTGTATGAAACATTAATTAATGCTATTTATGGTCAGAAAACTATAATCTTGTATATAAAAATAAATGTACGTGTGTATAGTTTATTCTATATTCATTATATTCACTATATAAATATATTTACTATATTCACTTTTCATGGCTACAGTTTGTGTGCCATGCCCGAAGCCACTTATTTGATAGGCTTAAGAAAGATCTGGTTTTTGTTCGGAAAGTTTTTACGCTCTAAATTTCAAACTTAACTGCATCTATATCCAAAGGATTTGAGACTCCTTAGCCTAAAGAAAAAATATTTTTTCTTAAATTAATTTCGATGAAAAAAATGTTGGTGCGAGCCGGGTAAGCTAGTTTCATATAAAATAGATCCATTCAAATATTTAGGAAATTGTCTTATTGAAATTGTTAACTTGCCGAATGGTAAACGGTCTCCTGGCACTGTACACCAGTTCCATTTAACAATAAAAAATTTTAAAAAAATAATAAAAAATAAACAGTTTTTTAAACAACCTGATGTATTTTCCACATTCGCTTCAAGAAATCACGAGCTATTTTAATACATTTTTAATCCTCTTACGTTGCATCCATTCATATCCAATGTATATACGTGCTGATCGGCAATTATTGCAGTTGATGTTTTTCGGTTGCAGGTAACAATTTACTTAAACGCCTTTTTCCCACTAGTTCCATTTGCTGTCTGGCCGCATTATTGATTGGTGAACCATTTGTACTGTTTTCATTTATCCGGTTCGCTGTTGACAATGCAAATTGGAGCTCGCAGGCCACGCAATGATTTAAATGATTTCGACGTGAGCTTTCATGAATTTTAAATTCGATGTTTTAAAATGCGATTCAGATTTTAATTTAAGCCATTTTCTTGATTCGCCCAGCCCGGGAGTGTTTTAGAAAATGTAATCCCAAAATGCGGCCTTGCATTACGTCCAGTTTTACGAGTACTTTCATTTAATTTAGGTGAACATCCGCCAAAATATTTTCATTACGGACCTCCCAAAGGATTAATTCCATTACAGAAATTGATGGCAAACACCAAAACGTTGTTCAAAATCCATCTGGATGACGTTTAACTCCATGTTCGTTTTTAGAATTGAGTTTACGAGATTTTGTTTGCGTGTTTGTTTAAGTGGTTGATTTTTCGCGCTGATTGCTGCTCGTGTGTTTGTGTTCGCTTAAGTCTGCACTGCAGTATGGGTATATATTTTCAGCTGACTACATATATGAATGGCTGCTGTTGAACTGTGTTGTTTCACACGCTTAATCTGTGCTCCTGATAAAACCGTCAACGAAGTTGCGAGCTTTGTGTCAAATTATCAAACTAAACATCATAAGTAGTTATCATAACTTGAAAAGTTGCACTGCATTATCATCGATGATGATGATGTTAGAAGCGATGAGGCGACGTTCGCACGAATTTCCTCCGTTCCCAACTGGCGCATCGGTTCAACGGTTCAATTATTTCAAGTTCGTTTGCTCGCTGGATACATAATGATTGCTCCCACCGTCAGCTGGGATGCTTAATTTAAATATTCCTTTTAAATAATTCATCGTTTGCATGTACGTTCGTTTAAATAAGCGGTGCAAATGAGACTTATGAGACGATTGTGCTTAAGGATATTTCGCTATTGGAATTCGCAGAGAACGAAATCGAAACAGGAGCAGAGAAGACGTTCGACAAATTTTGGAATCAGTAATATTTTGAGTGAACACTCGTTGAAGTGAAAACTTAAATGAAAAGCACAAAGTATTTGTGAAATTATTAAATCTAGAGCCCGTTTGCTATTGTTCTGATTAAAGTTTGTTGACATTTTGACAGGATATAGTGACGATAAACTTTAATCGGAACAGTCGCAAATGGGCCTTAGTGAGATAAAAAAAGCCAAAATTGTGAGAATAACTATGTGTGTAATTTTTATAAGAAACTCCTCAAAGAGACTTAAAATTTTATCTCAATCTTTTAGTTATCCGCGAGGACCTTTGTGCAATAGTTGGTTGAGAAGCCAACTTACGAAGCGAGAGGCTCTGGGCTTAAATCCTAGATGAGGTCGTAGATGTTTGTGTCGTTTTTTCTGTTCTGTTTTTCTTTGATTTCCCTATCGTAGTATCACAACGGGCCCAAGTGGGGCCTAAGTGTGACACCCTTAATGGTAGCTGACACACTACCCTAACCTAACCTAACCTAACCTAACCTAACCTAACCTAACCTAACCTAACCTAACGTAACCTTTAGTAATCCGCTCCGGACTTACATTATGAAGTTTTTTCTTGACTTAGATCGATCTGTTCTTACTTTTTTAAGGGAACTCGTCCCTGGAATCAACTTTAAGGCTTTTATGGCGGTATAATGCGTTCTTAGTGGGCCGTATACCTAAGAGCATCCATAGTCACGCCCCATTTTCATTATGTGCTCATAAGATCTTTTTGTTTAACAATTATCTATAAAATTAATTAATTTGAAGGATATTTTTCAGCACAGATTTAGTTTCATTAGATAGATGAATACAAACCATGCTATTTGAGCCAGCCGTATCCTTTTTTTTTTTAATCTACATTGAAAAAGTATTCGAACTATTTGTATATTTTACGCTTTTTATCGAATTCCCAATCTGCTTTGATTTTCAAATTCCGACAAGTCTCTACAAAATAAACCAATAACCGAAAAGTTTTATATCAGATTCCATATTTCATACCAAAGATATATGCGAGCATATATTTTTATGTCGAAAATGTCATTTACCATTTAATTTTCAAATTGAAAATGCCTTCGTTTTTCTAATGAAATGTGAATAGATTTTATTTTTGCTATTTTAAATGTATTTTCTAAATAAAAACATTCACTTAATATTTTTCGAAATTGCAGTAGAAACATTTGATGTCAAACACATTTGAGTTGAATGAAGTTAAATGGAGTTCAAATGTACTCAATAAAATGAATGAATTTTTTGTTCTTCACCTTCTCTGATAATATTAATTTCAAGCATATTCAATGGCACAAAATAAGCTAAATGTAATGAAGGAACTGAATTAAAATAATTAATTGAATTATTTCAAATTTATTTAGATTTCTTAAATAAGAAAAAACATCGAGTATTTGCTTTCATTGATTCGGTGACACCATAGCATTAGTATTTCAGTTCACCGATATTCTCTTACTAATTAAAAGTAATTAATACCTATTAATTAGAAAGTTCTTGGATCTTAGATAATTGTACTTGGAAACATTGAAGGCTATTTGTGTACGTAGGAATGCATTGCAAATTATTTCATTTCGCTTTCAAAAAGAATTCCGTTGCCATCGTGAATTGATTCTAGGAATCAAGCAAAGTGCAATCGAAATCTTAAATAAGCTGCCAGCAAAATGAAGAAGTTCTTGTCCCTACTGCAATTATTAATTGAAACAAAATCCTTATTACGTCTACACTGTACAATATTTCTTTGAATTTTGATTTTGATATTATGTAACTGGAATTTGTCTTCTTAAGTGTAACTACAAATAATTTTTTTAAATTTTGTTTTTTATTTTTTTATCGTTAGTGCTAAATAACAAATTGTTATTCTTGAATGACAAGCTGTTTTTTTGTTTTTTTTATTTTTGGGTTGGAAAAAATTCCCATTTATTTACAATTTTAATTTTATCTAAAGCAATGAAGAACAAAATGATATAAACGAGATTCGCAATTCGTTTCGCACAATTTATAATTAAATTCCTCGAACAATTCAAAATGGGAAGTGCGGTAAAAGCAAAGCAAAAACAAAAACAAAACTAAAATAAAATTTTTTTTTTTTTTTTTTAATTGAAAAAACAATGTGGATCGGGAAATTGCCAGAGCTTTGGAAAAAGTGAGCTGTTACAAAAACGCAATACAAAAGCAATTTCTCGCTTCAATATTTTATTTAATGCAATTCCATGTTAATTTATTATTTACACGCGGATGCATTCATCCATGCACTTTTTAATCACCCTTAGTAGACCCTTCAGTTCATGCACGCACAACAAACTTCTGAAAAACTCGCTCGCAACAACGAAATTCGTAATTCTGAATGCATTCGAGCACATCCATAGTGAGGACGTGGCTCGAATTGCATCGCACGGCCGCCGACATCCTTGCAAACACTATGCGAATAGAATGCCACGCATTTGCGCAAACGAATATCATGACACGGTAGCGCCTGTTGTTGTGCTTGTCGCCGGTCCAGCTGACGATGACGGTGACGATGATGGTGACGATGATGGTAACGGTGATGCTGCCAGCCAATCTGGGTGCCACAAATACCGCGGCCGCTGTAGTATTTTCTGGACATTCGCGCAATGGACATGCTGCAGTAATTCCATCAGGCTCGGCAGGCATTTGATATGCATCGTAGTTAGCGCCAGTGACAATGACGTCCTATGTCGTTTTATTTGGCTGATTGGGCTGTGCCAGAACCACCGTAGGGCCATTACTGTTAGTGTATTAATTATGGAGTGACGATGAAAACTTGCGGCTGCACTTTTCTGCATTGCTGCAGGACTTTCATCTGAAATGAGATTGAAATTTGCTGCTTACTTAGTTGCTTTATGATTAGAATCGAGAGAATTAAAAGAGGGTTACATTTCCTATTTGTATCGATTTTCATTACTTTACTCAATGCGAACCTCATTCATAGGATCCAATGTGGATTCTTTATTCAAAAACAAGTTGAGCGGTACTCTTAGAAAATAAGTATATGGGCCAAAATTCTTTTTAATGCCTAAATTTCTGTCTCTGTCAACGAAAATCAGTGTTCGTAAAAGAGCAAATCAAATAAATAACAAATAAATTTTACCTAAAAATTTATGAATAACGAAATAAAATACTCTAGTCCAATTGGAAAAAATCGAATATTACCAAACTTCCATCTTGTTTACTCGCAAATTACAGTAACATTGTTGTCTTGTTTGGCAAGACAAGACAAGATAAGACAACAATGTTACCGTAATTTGCGAAGGGAAAAAATTAAGTTTTGTTAATCATTGATTTTTTTCAATTCGACTAGAGTATTTTATTTCGTTATTCATACATTTTTTGTTAAAATTAATTTTTTATTAATATGGTTTGCTCCTTCAGAAAAACTGATTTTCATTGACAGGGACAGAAGTGAAGGCATTAAAAAGAATTTTGGCCCATATACCTACTTAGGTATATAAAAGATTTTTCTTTTCAAATAATGAGTGTAAGTAATTCTGAAATAAGCTCTCTATGACATTGACAATTCATTGTTATTTTCGACTTATTTCCTTCAATGATCAGTGAACTCACCATTAATAACGTTTACAATTACACTAGCCGCTTCCGCAGTTGTTGGCATACAAGTGTAATTTCCCGAGTCACCAGTTTGAGCGTTCGCAATACGTAATCTGTTGTCGGACGATAAATGAGAAAAATCAGAAGAATGGAATACCTACTCTATATGATATACATACATGTACAAATACATATATAATTTAATATAACGACAATCGAAACGTCAGAGCACTTTAATTTCAATTCCTATCCCCTTTAATATTTTTTTTCCCCCCCGATCCTTTCATAGCAATTTTCTATTGCTTTCGATTGAAAGCTCTTACGAGGTTTTCTTCATTTCAAACCACACAAAAAGGTGCATTTCTTGAAACCAATCGAGCTGAAGCGAACATCACAATCACATTCACAATCGTTGAAGCGCATTTTTCACAACGTTATCAGTTGAATGATTACCTGACGTTCGTTCGTTCAATCTCTCAAGAATTGATTTCAGCTTGACTGGTCAAAGGCTCTTGTGTTGCCTTAACATCGGATAGCAATTTCAAGAATTTTCACTTTTTCTGTGGACTTGTTCGGTTTTTCGGTCGATAACACAGTTACACTGACGATGGACGTTTCACGATATAACATGCATTTACCTGCTTTGCAGCTTTTCACCCAACTGTGATTCCATTGAGATGCGTTGCATATCAATGGCTGCTTCATTCGGATGCGCTACAAATGGTGTTAGTATGTAAGGTCCACGATACCAATAAATTGGACCAATATCTAGGGCCGATGATGGCTGCTTCACATGGCAAGTCAATGTGATGGCACTTCCAACTTTAACATACAGATCCGATGGCCCGATGATAGTTGCCTTGGCATCGGGTGGTGTTACTAAAACAATGGGAAAAAAATACTTTTATAATTTCGCAAAGTATAAATATAAATAAAGTATAAATATGTATGTAGGAACCTATAAAAAACTGTTATTAATGAACATTAAAAAATTCCATCAGTCAAAACCATTTCAAGGTGTCTGAGAAATAGTCCTATGACGAGCTTGGAATGCAGTTCTGAGAAAAATTATAAAAAATATAACAAAAAAATAAATAAATAGAAGAACATTAAAAACCAAAGTGGAATTTGTCGTTAACATCCAAAAAATTAAAAGTAGTAAATGCGGTTCAACCCTTCCGCCCTCGATTAGGCCGTCAATACACTCAAAACGTGTGCATTCTGTTGAAACTGCTCAATTATTTTAAGATAGCTTCAAGTCCCAAAAACTTTGCTTTAATTTTCTCAATTAGAATATGAAATTTCACAACCGAACAACGTCATGAATACCCGTTTCGATACAACTGTTGTTACGGCGTAGTGAAAGTAATGAAGTATATTTGAAGTTTCCATCAATTTAGCTCAAGTTTTTGAAGTTGATGTAAAAGATAACTTTGAAACAATAACCCAATCTTCTCTTTTTCGCTCTCGCTCTCTTTAACATGCGTCCCTAGTTAGGCTCCATCGTTCCACAAGTTTCTGCGTGTTTACCTTGCGAGCTCATATGTAAATTACATTTTGAATTCCAAGTTTTGAAATTCTAATTTGAAATCGCTTTATGTAGGTACATTGCCCATAGTCTGTATTGATTTTTTTTCTTCTTTTTTTTGTGCTAAAGGAAGTGAAATTGAGAAAACTTCCAAAAGGCAATGTTGTTTACTATTATGTAGTTAATATCTTCTCAGTTGCAGTGTTTGTTTTTCATTTACTTAGAGCTGTGCTCTTGTCTTCTAAATGTTTTTCAAAAACAACAAGAAATCGCCTCAATGTGGAGCTTCTGGTCATAATTATTAAGAAGTGTTAGTTTTAATTAAATTTGAATTTAATTTTCCTTTTGGAAAAATCTTACTGACCTAAGTCAGTGTCTTATGTGGCAATCTTTGAGAAGTGGGTCTATATTTTTCGGGCGGATTTTTCGAATGATTTTTAAGTAAGATTAATTTAGTGTGGCGGGCACTATTAAGGGCCCGTTGTGATACCACGAATAATGAGAAAACAAAGAAAACCAAAAACAGAAAAAACGACACAAACATTCATGACCTTGGCTGGGATTTGAAACCAGAGAGGCAGGCGGCATCGCAACCAACTGCGGTACAGAGGCCGTATATTAATTTTTAAATGAGTAGGAAGGAAATCATGATTTAATTGAAAAGAAAAAATCAAAAGAAAAAATATAATAAAAATAATTAAATAAATGCCGCATGCTCGAGTTCTAGATTATCCTCAGAATGAATGGGATAATTTTTATGTGGGTGAATTATCCTTATTGCTTTTTTTAAATAATCATTTGATGAACATTCTCTCTCCTGAGTATTAATGCCCGGCTTAAGCTTTTTTTTCGAGGTACTTTATGCATTACACAGTGCTATTCAGAAAACGTGAACAGGTATCGTCTCTTCTCTTTTCTTTTTTTATTTAACCCAGAATAATGCGAAGCAGTATGAGTAGAGCAGGGCACTTAACACGATTAAGTGTCATTAGGCATGCTTAACGCCTCGTATTATTAAGAGAGAAAATATAACAAGTATAACCGACAAAGTATATCCAGCGTAGCTAGAGCAATGAGAGAAAGCATGAACGAAGTGGCTTCTTTTTTTATGAATGGGTTAACGGGCGGGCGTAATACAGGAATCTAAGTGTACTGAATAGCGCAACCGTCGTTTCTTAAGTCTCTCTGCGGTAACAAGGCGTACACGATTCGCTATTCATATGAGTTATTCGTATGTATATCCTGCTAGATTGGCAACAGCGAAGGTCCATTGTGTTACATTAATTAGCTCGACTAGAGGAGAAAATATCTCACAGAAAGAAGCCTCAGTAAGGTGCTCTCATTGTCATCATTGAATAGAACGGGCAGATCCGATTTCTTACGCATAGCAAAGTGAAAATTTTGCGGAGGAGGATAAAAAGAAAAGGAAAAGAGAATTTCGCAAGTGAGAGCTTTTAATTTTTTTTGTGTTTTTTGTATCAACTGGTAGTGCTTAGATCTTTTTGTTTTTATTGTGTCGACTGTGTAATTTTTTGTTTGTTTTGCTCCTATTCACTACCTTCAGTTCAAATTTGTCCTAAAGCAAATAGCTTAACGAGACTTCCTTTTTTGTACTTTGTTAGTTTTTTGCTCTTTAATGGAGACTACTTTAAACGCAATGGGAATATCTGATGAAGTCTCAGCGCTCATCTGTAATACCTATTTTCTTCCTTTTTATTTTTTTATTTTTTTTTATCCAACTTGACCATTAAGGTTCTTCGAGAGCATTGATAGTATTAAGACTTTTAGGTGCTCATCTTTGACATTCTTAGATTATTCGCATTTCTCTTGAGCTCTCTGCTTGTTTGTTTTTTTTTTTGTCCTTTTTCTTCGTATTCTTCCCATCGATAGGAAAACCGATTTCTAACGTATTGATGCTAAGAAGGCTTATCAATCGACATTGTCAGTCGGATAGCATGATCGATTCTTTTTATCTTCCAATTCCTTTTCGACTTTGATTTGAAAGTGCATTTATCTGTCGATTGCTTTTGGGTGTAATGAAATGAAGAAGGAAGCAATGGAAACCTGTAATTGCTTGCAAATTTCTTTTGCGTTCTGCTGAGAGCTTTAATTTAAAGAGGGAACCGAGAATTTGTGTTGCCAGCTCTCAATTCCAATAATGCTTGAAATTGATGTGTTTATTTTTTTTTTAATAAAAAAATTTGAAAAATCTCCGGCTTGGGAGCCATGGACTATAAATGGTAAAAAGAGGTGGGAAAATGTTAAATTTTTGCTATTTGTAGGTTAGGTTAGGTAAGTATGGCTGCCACCATTTAGGGTGCCAATTTAAAGTGAAATTATTTTCTTCAAGTCTAAGGATAATCCTTTGTTAAAGATAGGATAGTAAAATGTCAATCGGTTCACGAGATATATTGATAAGTAAGTGCGCAACTTAATTCTCGGCCCCACTTTTGACATCACTTTAAAATCGATGTATAGCCAATCTGAAAAAACCAAAAACACAGAGTTGTTTTATTTACCATGTACTTTCAGTCAAAATCGTTTTTTACTTTCCATGGCCTCAAAAATTAGTCACAGTCAAGCCTGTGCACAGAAACACGAGTATACAAGCTATGCCTTCAAGAATTTTTGTGAAAAATATTCAAACCGTCTATGGGGGGGGTTAGAACCCCTTAACCCTCCCATGGCGCACGGGCCTGGTCACAGTGCTATCGTTACATAAATACAGTTTCCAGCTAATGCATCAACTTTAATTAATTATTGTTCCTAGGGCATTTTATTATTTAAATTGTTGAATTTCACAGCCGGATTTGCTATCGTAAACTCCAAAAGATTGTCGTCGTAAAATACAATTTCAAAATGATAATTTTTTTGTTTTATTATTTTTTCCACTTTTTCAATTTCAAAAGAATTTTCATGAGGGTTCTGGGAAAAAACAAAAATGCTAATTTCCTTAATTGTAGCCTTGTTTAATGATAATAATTGTGACTTAAAAATTTCTTCTTGTTTCTTCTTTTGTATTATCTTTTCACGTTCTCAAATCAAAAGAAATATTAAAAATTATAGACCGCAAAGCACTGTAGCATCGTTTTTGAATTACGGACCTAAGCTTTTTCAAAATAAATGGGAACATTGAAAAGAGGATTTCTCTTTTTCGTGAAAAAATCACACACAACACAATCCCCAAAAAGGATGAAGAAATTGATAAATTCATCGGAATATGAATAAAAACCATTTTTTTTTTAATTGGCTTGTTAATAACCTCTTTTATACGTTGAAAATGAATTCTTTGGAATTCATAAAATCAGTTAAAAATTTAATAAAGCTCAAATTACATTAATTAAATAAATTATTTGAATTTAATTTATTTTAATTTGATTACATTACTTTAAAAATTAATTTTTTTTTTCAGTTTTGTTTTTTTATATAGAAACAATGAAGAGATCCTCATAAGTGAGTTAATAACAAATCCGATGAATGTCAAATATATCGGACTGAAGCAAAGGAGAATGGAAATTGACAGCGATCATGGTGAGTCCTTATAATCTTGAATACAATAACTTAAGCACAATTGTAATGTTAAGACGTCGTTCTAGAGAGCTCTTATATTCAGCTGATGTTGTGAATAAATAAAGCATCCAACAGCTTTTCAGCAAAAATGCTTTATGACATAGTAGTAAATTTTTTTTTTTTTTGTAAATACAAAGATAGAATGCGTGTCTTGAAATTTAACGACTCCCATCTTCACAACTTCTCGAGTCATAAATAGTGCATGCTCGTTCACCCAAGATACTTGAAAGCGGATGTAAAATTTTTTCAAGTACATAAAGGAAGCGTTTAATGGTCAACCAAAGGGGAAGAGTTATATCATGCTTTTGTTAAGTACTTGAACATAAGACGTTATCCTCGAACACAAGCTTTGAATTTCGGAATGAAATGTAAATTGTAAGCAATGCAAATTTTAACATTCAACGACTTTCGAGGCAAGGAAAAAACATATAAGTCCATACATGCATACATATGTATGTATTACCACGTGTCCCGATGGCGCCACGTGCTATGGGAGATATAAAGCGCATAAAATACAACGTAAAGAACATATACGGACCAGGTGTTCCTTAAGCGCCTTATGTGCGACTTTGTGAGTGCACATGAAGACAGGTTTTCAATGAATTCTGATAAATGAAAAACTGTTTCAACTAATAAGAACACACACAGGGATCGAGAGCTCTAATTGGGAGCACAGTATCTCAATTGAGAACCGCTCAAATCCTCTTCATATAAAGAAAAAGAAAAAAAAAAATGAATTTCCGAAAATTCTCTATATATTCCAATAAGAATGAAAAGGCATTGAAGTTAAGTGAGCCATACGATGTGACCTCCATTCGCACTACAAAGTTGCCATAACGAACCGAATGGCCAATAAAATGGCCTACGAAATCAGTGTGCCCTCGTAGCTACATAGTGCCGCACAATAATGCCAAAACACATCCGACGACGCTTTAAACTACCGCCATAACCGGTAGCCGGTTGGCCTCTGTTGTTGTTGCTGCTGCTGTTGCTACTTTTGTCATTGAGATTGTTGCTCGCACACAGCAGCTTCCCCTTTTGAGCCAAAATCACATCCGGCCTGCATTCTCGCCCATTGTTTGATCTTTGTATTAACCGCTTTGGCCTCGTCGGTCAAATAATGCTTTAGGCTGTTTTGTAAACAATCCTTTTTGTTGTTTAAATATATTTTCCCTTGTATTTTCCTGTTCGCAAGAGCTTCTATTCTTCTATAAATAAGCAAATTTCGTTCATTTTTGCGGTTAAGCCTAAGCGGAGGATTATTAAGATAAGGAGGCTGCTCCGAAGGAAGATCTTAAAGCGAAGCTGAGAGAACCTTAAATAGCGTTACTTGAGACCTCTAATTGACACGTTTCTTGCTGCAAAACTGTCAAGCAGAGTTATCCTAAGCCTAAGATACTATTTGGTAACAAAATCAAAGGCAATAGCCAGTGGCGTAGCTAGGCGTATGCGAAGTGGGACATCGCCCACGGCCTCGCACAAAGTCAATTAAATGAACGATTTGAAAGGACTTAGGGACCCGCACAGCCATATGTAAGCATAAATCAGACTCCGCTGTAAGCGAGCATAAGATTGAAGGATACATTCATAGTTCCTTAGTATAAAAAAATGTTATAGGGCCTCGCTAGTTCATCTCGCTCACGTCTAGATTAGTTCTCGCTACGCCACTGCCAAAATCTCAGCATGAAGTTTAAAAATATTTTAAAATAGCATTTGAATTCAAATATTATATTTAATGTTGAGGTAATCAAAAGAATTATCAAAAGAACACAATGGCAATTGTGGGAATCCCCGTTGAGGGTCATTTCGGTGAAAAGTAAAAACCTTTCAAAATAAAATCCATTTTCATTTTCATGGAAATGAATTCCATTTCTATCAATATTCTTCGTGCACATTCAGCTACATTCATACATAATTGAAATAGTGCGAGTCCGCAAAACCCCATTTCGAGGAATCACTTTACCGAAAATGTTTTTAGTCATTAAAAAATAAATATAAAAAAAAACCGATTCCAAAAAAGACTCAACACGAATTTAATTCGCCTTTCAACCGTTCGGTCGGTGCCAGAAAAACCGAATGACTTCATTACGCCGTAAAATCTGAAAAAATGGAGATACCGGAGAATAGTTTTCATTTCCAATGTTTGAGGTTGCAGACCAACAATTTTGCTCTTGGACAAGCTTAGTTTTACGCTTCCGTTGACCTTTGAACACAGTTTTCTACTTCTAATATGTATCTGCCACCGTTGTTGTTGTTGTTGTTGTTGTAATGCTAGCCGTTGTTTTTTACGACTTTCGATTTTCGGTTTTTCGGGTTTTCACATCTTCCGACCGGCCTACATTTTTAAGTCGTTAGTACGATTTTTGTGCTCACGACTTTTTAACGCAATTGGGGCGCATAAAAGGCGTAAATATTTTGAAGTGGGTCGTAACGCAGATGAGTGTCTATATGGAGGAGAGAGGCTTTCGTGTTGTTGCTTCCTTTTTCCCCCTGCTTTTTTGTATGCATTTTTATGTTTTATGCTGCCGTTATTTTGAAGAGCTTTCACCCACATGTGGTTGTGTTTTCTAACGACATTCTTTGTATAGAATTAATTGGGATATTTCTTTTTTAATACCAAAAAAAAAGAAAAAAGATGAGAAATTCTATTATTAAATAATGCCTGGTTTCCAATAGCGTAGGAATTCCTGCATATATTCAACACATTCAAATATAAGAGAGTAAATACAATCAAAAGGTCAGTTAATCGCAACTGCTGCCATATGTTTGGATTAGGGATCCCAAAATCCCGGGATATCCCGAGATCCCGGGATTAGTCCCTGTGGTTTTCTTGGCTATTCAACAAAAGTTCGATTAACACATCCATATAATCCATATATTTTAACTTCGACTAAACGATTTAACAGATTTAAACGATTTTGTCCGATTTTTTCTATGAATTTAACGATTTATTACTATTTTTTTAAATACCGGGATCGGGATTGGCATGCCTAGTTTGGATGCGTTGAATATGTGGAAGAATTCCTGAACGTCTTGAAACCAGGTACAAAACGATTTGGTTCCGAAAATAATCTAGCCTATAGTAATATATCCAATAGTAAAATAATTAGCATTGACAGCTCCAACTAGCCGGCTTGTATTGTGTTTACTACGAATATGTTTAAATCTTTCAATTTCATACTCAGAAGTCGAGATGGGCACTGCCTTTGCCTGGTACCTAATCCTCGCTTGTCGTGTTTCATAGCATGTCTTTCTCGTGTAACGAGCTAAAATCTCTTGCGTGTCCAAGAACGAGTAAACACGAAGAAGAGATTCAAACAAATCGAAGGTTAACAATTGTCAAGTTTTCTCTCTGAATTCTTGGCTTTAATGCTGATGAACCACAAAATCATGCTAGAACCATTCAGTGATTTAAGAGAAAAGTCCTGAAACTTCGTTGAATAAGCTTCTTTTTCCTGGAAATTCATCGAATAAGATGCAAAACGTTTCACTGAATTAATTGTAACTGACACTCTTAAATTTTATTGATTCTAAGCGAAGAATTTTCATGTCATTTAAGCAATTTTCATACTAAAACTGTATCCTTACAGTTTTTAGGACTCGTTGAAACCAGATGTAGGTACATAAGTCCTTGAGACATAACAGCATTTAGCTTAACCTCTTAACATTCTGAAATGATAATGTTGAACAAATTTTATTTGATTTTTGTCTGCGATTTTCGTGGTGATTTTCCATCATAAGATTTTAATCTCTTCTCTCATTAGGTCGTTCAACAGATGTTGAGATCTTGGTAATTTTCCGAACCAATAAAAATTGTATGCTTTATCGGTTGAAAGTACATGCGAAAAATCTGACGATTGAAGCAACACGTAGCCACTTTGAAAATAAATGAAATAGAAACCAAAACCTTTTAAGACAACCATCAATGTCAATGAGCAAAGCGATATTCCCGCTGACAGCGGAACAGATTTCGTCCTTTGCTCAAATAAAAGTAACCATGGCACGTGTCTGCACAGTTTTAATGCTCACTTAACAAGCATTGCTTTCAACGTTTCTCTTTCTTCTTTCTTCGGTTATTTTTTTGTTTTCTTTTTGTGGGTTTTCATTTCTCTCCATATTCTCGTTCTTTTCTTTTTCGCTGCAGATCCGCTTGAATTGTGCAATCCAATTCAGTCTGATTCCATTGATGTGAACCACGCTCAAAACTAAATTAACCAACCCGCCTTAATACCCTTTACCGAATACAATTTCCAAAACGTCCATTGTTTATTGACTCGTGAATCCCTAAAACAGTTTGTTCAAGTGGAAAGAAACTCAGCAGTTATCTCTCTCGCAAAAGTCCTCTTCCATTGTATGACTTTTTGTGTACTTTTACAAAACTTGCCATTCGAATTTTCTTCCTCTTTTTGTCTCTTGCTTTTATTCTGAAACAAAAGGAAATAAACCTAAAATAAAGAAGTAACTTAGCCCTTTCCAAAAGAAAAAAGAAAAAAAATTTAAATAAAAAATAACAAAAATTGTGCGTACAATTAGAACGAAAAGCACAAAATGAAATGGAAAGTTTGAGTCCAGGTAAATTACTTTCCTCTTGATATCAAGCTTTAAGGACTTTTCGCACCTTCCGCGACTGCTTTATATTTTATTCAGTCTCTTTTTCGAAGAACTTTAAGTTCTCCTTTCATTGCTTAGGTCCTTTTTAAAGTTTTAACACGCGGCATAATTTTCAAGTTGATAACGTCGGACTTCCTTTATTAGATTGCTAAAGATCCTGGCGATTTAAAAGTTTCGTTGTTGACCTTTTTAACTTTTTTTTTTTTTTGCTGGTTCTTGTTTCTTTACAACTTTTTTAATTTTTATTCCTTTATTATATTATTTTATTTTATTTTATTTAATTTTTTTGTTGCCGGCTCGTTCGAGCACATGTTGCCTACCGTTGGGTAGTAAAACGCAAATTATGTTTAATGTGCTTAGTTCCCCACTCAAATTGGGACATTATTTTAATGATACTGCCTGGTCGTTTTGGCAATTACCAACGAAAAGAAGTGCCGGCAAAAAAGGAGTCGCACACACACATACACACACACTGAATAGGAAATTGAAAAGGATTTTTCGAAAAAAGTTTGAAAAAATTGAAGAAAGTTTGCTGACAGTTTTAATGTTATGCCATTGTTTTCTATCGCTTAAGGCCCTTTTTCATTATCGCGTCCTCAGAGAACCCTTTCCTGGAAAAGCTGTCGACAGTTATTGTTTATCCACAACGAAGATTTCATTGTTTGTTTCAACGTTTTCAGAACCGAACACTTAAGATTGTATGTAAGGTATGCATATTGAAGAACTCCTTTTAAAGTTTCATCCCCATTTTTTTTATTTATATTATATATATTATGGCGGAAGGATTTATTTTCCAGCCACCCTATACCGCAGAATTATTATTCTTTAATGACTTTGGTCAACCTGAACTCGATCAACATACAGTAAAGTACACATAACATTATTAAAAAATAATGTCAAAACCATAAACGGCCTTGAGTTTCAGATGTACCTAATAAGCTTGTTGAAGAATCTGTTCTTCTTTGTGCAAATTTAATTAACCGAATTTAAGTGGTCAGTCCCACATCGAAGTGATTTAATAAAGCTGCGGCTTTGTGGGAATTGCGGTAACAGGAATGGCTGGTCTGACTGGCAATAGAAAGGACGAGACGATATTAAAAATTTCATGAAGGTTTCTTAGAGCCATACATAATGTTGCGCATCGACATTGTGGTCGGAGAGATAAAATCAAGGAGATTTAAAAGCAATTAAAACAGTTCAATTGATTCTCCATTGTTTTGATATTATTTCCTGTGTATGTATGTACCTTTTTGCGATAAAATAACGCGCTATCATCTCATCAAACCCAGAAGGAAAAATATTATTTTTTCTCTGTAGCGGAAATTTGTACACATGACTTTGACCAGTTCTGGAAAGGCAATTCATTTCAAAAACTTGGCCCGAAAATAAAAAGTTAAAAGTCCTCGTATAGCAATCAAGCGCATTCGGATGAAAAATTTTTCAATAATAAAGTTTATTTCAAATATCCGTAGCATATGAAAGAGGAGCAATTTCTGAATGAAAGGTAGAAAAGCTTTTGCGGTTCCTTCTGTCGAATAAGTCTGGTGTTTTTTTTTTCATTTTCTTTTTTTTCTTTTATCTGTACATAGTAACTTCTGTCTCAATTTGATTGAAGTCATGATTTAGCATGCCCATTTTACATATGGACCTCATCACTTTTCACTTTTGATATGAAACTTTTAAAGTTTCATTGTTCAAACTTCCCAGGGCAAAGAAACATAAACCAAATGCAGTCACCAAGGTATGTATGTATGTGAAAATTAGAAGTCTAGTTTCATCGGTGACAATTTGGTATTTTCAAAACTTTTCTTCCGTACTTTACCGTTATTGAAACCCAAAGAGACTTGTGTTAGGGTATGGTCGAGGGGACGGAGAGAGCGAGAGAGAAATCGAAAAAACTCTGAACGGTTAGATGTGTTTCCAAATGAACAAATGGAGCTACCAAAACTTTTTGATCAGAACTTTCGAAGTCCTTCGTAGAAAATTTGTTTATGGAAAAGGATGGAAAACCAAAAAAAACCTATACATATATAAATATTGGTATGGTTACGAAATGATTCAAAATGTTCGTTAAGAAACTTTTCAATGCAAACTGTGTAGGTATCTTTTTCTCAGAAGGTATTTCAATATTATTTCATCACTAGAATATAAAAGGATATTTTCAAAGTGCGTTTATTATTAGAGGGGAATAAAAATATTTTCATTGCAATGTCAATACGAGTGAAATAAGCTCCTTGTAGGATCATTTGACAAAGTTCCTTTTCAGTTAAAGAAGTCATAAAGTTGAAGGAATGAAGAGGTGGCGTCGATTCAAGGCATTTGATCTTAAGGCGATGCACAATGAAAAAAGAAGGCGAAGAACGGAAAAATAAAAAAAGCGTAGACAAGCAACGTTTTACGGATCATTAAGAATAACAGCTCAAATTGTTGGCGCATAGCAAGGTGAGCAAGTCTATTTTTCTCGTTTTTGTTTCACCTCTTCGTTTTTGCCCTTTTTTTTGTTGTTTTTCCTTTTTTTTTTTGCCACTGTTGCTGTTTTGCATGAGGAATCATGAACTGGAATAAGACGAGAAATTTTGCTGCATCACGCTCCATGCGTAGAGTAAGCTTCCAAGTTGCTCCTTGATGTGCTTAACTTTGTTTTTCTCTCTTTCCTCGTTCTTCCTCCTTTTGAACCTTCCTTTTGTTTGGCTTTTTGCTCAATGACGAATTATGGCACTTCATGTCGAGTGCGGTGTCGGTCTGCCGTAGTTAGGAAATAGACTAATCATAATAGTCATTACTCAACTGGTTTGAAGAAGCAGTAAAGGAAAATAGTTTTCATTTTCTAAAGAGAGTATTAGAGACCATTGTTGCATCTGAAGTTTGTTACTTTAAACTTTAATTTCCATCAGAATTTGTGGAAAAATATTAATCTTGCTCCTTCGAGGCGCTAAATTACTATGAAGAACAATTTGATTCTTGAGTTTGGTGCTTGAATCAAGTACATTTACGTGAAGGGTCTTAAAATTCAGAGACTGGAAATTTTCACCATCTTTTAGAATCATATGTTTAGTTGAAAAATTGTCATTAGATAGTTTAGTTACATAAAAATTCGAGAAAATTCCATCTGATATCTGATTTATATATTCTAAAATTATTAATAAAAATAAAAAATAAAAAATAAAAAATTAATAAAAATTTAAAAAAAATTTTAAATATCGGACGGACTAATTTTGAAAAAGTCGAATGGATTCGCCTTTCAACCAAAATGATTTCGTTTTATTTGCGAAATCTTTGCTGAAAATGATAAAGGACACTTGAGTTATGACAATAAGAACGTTAACATAAAGAGTGCCATCAAACAAAGTCTTGAATGGACATGTATGGTTAACACTGCTCTTTCAAGTATTCATGGTTCGAGCTTGGGAAAGTAGATTTAAATATTGGCGGCGATAAGACTGGCTTTAGAGAGCCAAGTTCACGCCTTCCAATGTACCTACTTTGGGGACTTTTTAAGAAGTTCTTGGCTAGCTTTACTTAATTCTTGCTGTTGTTGACTGACAAAAATTCCTTTTCGATTTTCCCCTTCGTCTAATTAAGACTTTAGAAAGGCATAAAAGTTACAAATCACTTTCGTTTCTTTGAATAAAAATTTTCGAGAATTAGGAATCATCCTGATGAAGGCGGAAGCGAATACGCCGAAATACGTCTAGATATCAGAGAGCTGCAACGGATACATAGTTTTTGTGTACACTCGAGTGTGTGGATCAATTTGGTTTGAATCAAACCTTTAGTACAACACCGTAATGTCTCGTGTGCGCATGAGTTTAACACGAGCATGTTGTGCGCTAAACTCGAGTTCTTTTCATACACTCTGTTCGGGTTCGAGTGTTTTTAAGTCGTACATACCCAATAAACTCGAGTGTATCTCGAGTGTGTTATCTACGTTTTTCTACAGAAAAATATGTATGAGAGAGCTGCAACCAACGGATTTCTGTGTAAATTAGTCATATTTGAGCCGGCCCACATATTACATACGCACATACACCTTTATTCTCCGCATTTGACTCTGATATTTTCCCCTTGTCCTGTTTCTATACCCATAGAACTCGAGTTGAACTCGAGTTTGAGTGGTTTTTTCGGATCAGTTTGGGTATAACATACCCGAAATGAGAGTCTGAATACACGTACAACAAAGTTCGAGTTAGGTGCTCGAACTCGAAAATAAGATTTGGGTGTTCGAACACGCTCGAGCACACTCAAAGCAGTTCTCTGCTAGATATATACAAAATAAAGCGATTGAAATAAAAGTGAAAATTCCGAATCATTTTATTACTTTTAATTATATGTTTTTCGTCAACATTTTCAAACACAATAATTTTTCATTTAGAACGTTAAAGGTTAAATCGTTTTTCTTCCCCCTCGTATGAAAACAAAATTAATAACAATCAAATGCATTAAAAATTTTCCGAGCGACACAAATTCATTCTATTTATTTTCGTAACAAATCAAAAGGCATGTTAT
Organism: Chlorops oryzae; assembly: GCA_020466095.1. Taxonomy (NCBI): domain Eukaryota; kingdom Metazoa; phylum Arthropoda; class Insecta; order Diptera; family Chloropidae; genus Chlorops; species Chlorops oryzae. The sequence continues at coordinate 96,251,758 of CM035807.1, forward strand.
CACTCATGCTATTTTCAATTTTCTCATTTAAATTTTTCCCCCCTTTTCGCTTTAACTTTTCGCAAAAGAAGAAGAAGAAGAAAATTGTTCGGGTCGTTACTTGAATATAAATTTAAATGTAATTTTCAAAAGAAACGGTAGGTACCTGGGCCATGTAACATTTCCCGGGTGCAGCAAGAACAACGGGAAACTCAAAGCAAACTTACAACATCAGCGACAACATAAGTGATGAGACTTACGCGAATGGAAAACATGGAAGTGTGCCAAGAAATAACCCTAAGCTAAGGAACGAGCTGGAGAGACTGCGACCGCGCCGCTTCAGATTGCATTCATACACCTGAAGCAATATTATTGCAAGAGCGCCATAGGAAGAAATCGCGCACTGCAAGAAGTTTGACTACGAGAAATCCTTGTTTTTCATCAAACAGGCAGCGAAGAGAAATAGGGAGGAACACGAAATTTGTGTTTAATTTTTTTTTTTTTTTACAAGCGAATAACTTTTCCTACATGTGAACTTAAAAAGTTTCATTTCAGTTTTCCCACCGAGCTATGGAAGCAAATGCAGATTTTTGCATCAATTTTAATTGAAAAAAAAAAAAAAAATAGAAAAATTGAAATAAATAAATGCTTAAGAGAATTTTGAACAAGGGTGACTAGCAGTGCGTTGACTCACCTATAACATTCAAGCGGAATGCCATGGACATCTTCGGCTCCGTGCTTACTTGGCATTCATAGACGCCACTGTCACGTGGCTGCGCATATTTCAAATGCAGCGTCCAATCCTTCGAGTCAGTCGTGTGTATGACCTGAAATTCAAAATAGAAAACACAAAATAGAAAATTGAAAATCACATTTTTTTGTTTTTTTTTTTTGCGAATTCCGATGCACTCTCGATGGCGCAACAAGAATCGGTTTCGGTTTGATTTATGCAGCTCTATGTAGAAGGAAGATTTTTGATAGTAAAATAGTGCGTAGGTTCAGGTTATTTTTTTTTGTTTGTTTTTTAATTAAATTGAACAAGTTCAAAGATGTGCAAATGATTTGCGCATGCACGCATGACTGGCATTTCGAATGAGCACAGTTTCGTGAGTGGAACTCATGCAAAACTTTGGCTCGTGTCTGTTTGTAATTCGAGCGCACACGAAATTAAAAAGTTGGCAGCCATTTTTGGCGCAAGCTAATTGCGGAAGCTGCATACTGAAGTTGACTTCTTATTTGCTCGAGCGTTTGTAATAAATTCTTACACTCCGTCATTGTGCACATCATTGAATACGTAAAGAAATTTATCGTATTTTTTTTTGAAAATTTTTCCGCATTTTTCTAATGAACTTACGTTACAAGGAGATGCCCTCTGTGCCGTAGTTGGCTGAAGTGAGAGGCACTGGGATCGACTCCCAGCTTAGATCTTAGATGTTGTTTTTTTTTTCTCTCTTCGGCTTACGATTTTTCGTGGTATCACGAGGCCATGAGGCCACATTAACATAACCGATCGGTGGAATAATCACTTTTTCATTGAATTCTCCTTCGTTGGTATTCGTTATGTTTTCAAACGTCTTGGCCGTTCAATCGTTGTTTGGAGAGGGGAAATTCGATAAGTTTGAAATGGAAAGAAATTTGAATTTTCGAACAATTTGATCATTTTTACCGGTGACGAAAATAATGCTATGATCCTAGCTTTATTTCGAAAGATTTAGTCGAATCCACTTATCCCTTAAGAGCCACAAAGTGTCCACGCATGACTCAAAGCCATGTCAGTGATATATTGTGATAGCACGTGTGATATTACAGCAAATTAAAAATGTCATAGTTGAAAAGGAACAATATTCCAATATTTGGTGACACACATACTTAAGTATTTTATTCTCGTTCCTAGTACGGATTTCGTATCATATAGATATTCCTTGCAGGTTTCTTGTTCGAAAAACTCTTAAAATGAGCTGTCAATATTTCTATGTCATTCTTTTTCAACCCTTTTTATTTTTTTTATATTTTTTTAAATATTTTTTTATATATATTTTTAATTTTTTTTATCTCACGCGTCTTTGTCAATTACATCCCTTTGAAAGATTTATTCATTGATCTTTTGCAGTTCATCTTTTTCAAACTTTTCTTCACTTACCTTAAAACGTTCGTCTGTTGTATATGTAAATATACCCGCTGTCAGTATGTGAAGATCTCGTTTTCGTATCCACGAAACCTTAAAGAAAAGAAAGACAATCGAATTTCGAAGATGAAACAATGAGAATGAATTGTTAGAAACACTTTATATAAAAAAAAAAAAAACTATAGAAGCGCAAACCCCAAAAGGGTTAAGCAATCCTGAATTGAGGAGGAGTATATCGAAATTTGGGATATCAATTTCCTACAAATAAAAATTGCCATCTCTCTTTTCCATTCATTTGAGTACAAATCATCAAAAATTCTATCATTTGAACTCTCGTGCGTATTTGGAAATGTTTGAAAAATAAACAAAAAATACAAAAATCCCCTGAAAACGAGCTAACGATTTTTTAGAAATGAGATTAAGCACAAAAATGTCGAACATTGCAAGCCACCACAAAAAAAAAAATACAACAAAAAATTCGGGGGGAGAAAAATGCGAAAAGATTACACTTGAGACCACCATCTACGAAAATGTACGTCGAATGAAATGCAAATGAAAATGCGAGTAAATGCAAGAAAGTGCCTGCTCGACTCATTCCATCATTGTATTATTGCCAGAGGCAGCAGCAGATTTCGCCGTGCCGGGAGTAGAGTTCTTACGAACAATTCATTCTCAAAGCTCAAAATGCTGAAAGGTACGTTGGCAAAATAGAAGGAAAAAACAATCTCGAAAATTGCGAATGGGAAAAGACAACTGAAAACGGAAAATCAGAAAAACATTTAAAGAAAAAACAGCAGCAGAAAAAAAAACTGAAAAACAAAACACAAAATACACACGAAAAAAGAAAGAAGAGCAAAAGACAAGCAGCTCCAAAAATATTTCCACAAGAAATTCATGCGCTCCGTGGAATTGAGTTCGCAAAGTGAAGGAGCGAAGATGTGACATTTTCCGCAAGCGTAACATTCAAACTCACATAAAAAGTTCACATATAGCTGCAGGGGAATGTGTTGTTCTTACAGGCGTAAACATTCGGCCCGTCGGGCAATAATTCCATAGCATTTAAGTACACATGCTTCGAACGCGTGAAAATGTCGGTTAGTAGGTTACGGGAATTTTTCCGATTTCCCTGCAGCTGCAACGTGAGCTCAGACAAAGAAGAATGTAGTCGATAAAAAGTACACTTCGTACGAATGTGTGCCTCAAAGTAATTGAGAATATCAATTTCACATGCTTTCGGGAAATAATTCAATTTTCCTTTCGGGTGCTAGGCGGAATGTGTGATGTTAAAACTACTATTGGTTTAAAATTATTTCAGATTTTTCATCAAGTGAAATTCCTCGGGTCAGCGAAAAGATGGTCTTTGGAAGTTTCTATAGAAGCAATTTACATTTGAAATCGAGGCTAGTAAGCAGGTGACGGGATCCACATACGAACATTTATAAATAAACATGCGATAGCAATCGAGTAACAATCAAGCTGTGATCGAGGTCCTATTGTTCCAATAATCAAAATTCTGATGGTGTTATACCAAGTGACGGTTCGCCCATAAAAAAGGTAGTCTCGTCATTTACGTTCCCGAATTAGGGAGCTATACGCACTTAAAACTCAAAAATCATTCATTTTTATGTTAGTATTTTAAATATTTCGAAGCATACTTCAGGGATTTTTCATATAAAAAATTAAAAAAAAATACTAGATAATTTTTTAAGTTTTAAATTGGTATAGCTCCCTAAATCGGCATTTTATCAGAACGGTGTTTATGGTGCTAGCTTAGAACACCAAACTTCAACTGATAATGAAAATTTTTTGCATGAAGGCGTACCGATAACTCAAAAAACTAATGATGCAGTTCGATTCCTCTTGCCCGAAATAAGGGGATCGTTGAATTCGGTCTTGTATTTTTTTTTCGACTACCACAGTAGACGTTTTTACGTTTTAAGGTTCAGATATTAAATGAATTGTTTGTTTAAGAATTAAATATTGAATAACAAAATTAATTGACTCGAGGCACTGGCTTTATCTCCCAACGCGATTTATTCATGGTCATACTTGTCCTCCAGCCGTTAAAACTTCAGTTTTTCATATCAAATTTGGCAATTTTTTTCTATTAATCACTAAGACCGTTTTCACTTATGCCTCAACGTTGCACAGTAGGGTGTCTCAAGAAAGTTTTATTTTTCGAACTTAATAGTTAGTCACGAGTTTTCGAAAGCTTATGGGTTAAAGTATTTTTGAGAATTTTTCAGATTTTTCTAAACGGCTTAGAGAGTTGTGATTCTTTGAAAATCGGGAAAAGACAGAATGAAGCTTTAATAACAGTTAAGTCACTTTGCAATTTGCTATAAAGAATTAGAATTTTGCTTTTGTCTATAGCTTTGTTCTCAAAACCACTATCATAGAAATGTGTTGCATACCTTAAGGCGTATATTTGATATTCATATATGTTTCACTGCCCAGCCAACCATATACGGAGCGCTGCGAAGAAGAGTGTTTAAAGGACTAATTTTAAAGCACCCTGACGAAGTGTTTTCGGAGTGCTCCGAACGGCAGTGTAAAAGGACTCCTAAGGGAACTCTTCGAAGTAATTTTTTCTTCAAAAAACCAACGCTTAGGAGACGAGTAATTTTTAAAAAATTTTTATATAAAAGAGAGTCCAAACAGACTGTTAAGGAGCATTCGTGCAATCATGAAAGCTAAATTTTGAAATCCAAAAAGTACACTTTTCCCATATTAAGCTCAGTGCTCTTTTCTCCCCAAAAAAAAAAAAACCAGTCATTTAGATCGTTTAAGGAGCATCTGCGGTTCGGAAAAAGAGTCTTTAGGAGCTCCGAGTGGACTCTTTACGATGGCTGGGTTTTCATGGCGCTTCTTTATTTTCATTAAAGTTTTCTGAATTGCAAAATCATTCATAGTGAATAAACGAAAAGGTCGCGTGCTATTTACTTCATAATTTGGTGATGAAAATTTATTAAATACATTCATATTTTTATATATTCTAGTCTCAGAAGCACCGACTTTCAAGACGAGAATTCACTTAAAATATTCTACTATCCTTTATATAACTTTAGTAACTGCGAATGATGAAGTCTTGAGGATCAAGTTTTATTGTTCATCTAAATATTTTTTATTTGCGTGATCTAAACGAAAACACTGTTCTCGATGTACATACATACATACTTGTATGTATGCAAAAAATTCTTCATTTTGAGCACCATTTAAAATGTTTTACTTCGTTTAATAATCATAAGTTATGCTAACGCTCGAGTTCGCTCCTATGAATTTTAATACTTTCCCCAAAACAATTTAAATGTTCCCCCAAAAATTGGACGAAGAATTTATCGCTCCTTGAATAAATGGCAAAGACAAAGGGACCGAGTTTGTTTTCCTTCAATATTCGTATTTGAATACGTTAAGCTTTTCTCATGGAAAAAGGGGAAAAGAAAATATTCTTATATTTTCACTATGTTTTATTTAAATAAGTTTTTATTATTAAATTCCCAGTGAATGGATTTTCAGTGAATTTTATTCGAAGAAAGGATCAAATTAAGAGAGGAGGATTGCTGAGCTTGAGAACTTTTTATTTCGTTTCCGTTTCCTTAGATCCTGTCCATGGAGAAAGTACAAAGACTCAATAAAATAAAATAAATATGTAGGTATTGTTTGAAGTCCCGCACAGCCAAGTGAGCAGAAAAAATGACGTTCTCATTATTTGAGTTTTTAATTAAAATTGGAAATCATAATTAGTGCCAAACTCTCGTTGTCAATAGAAATCAAATTAATTGAAGAGAATCTCACTCACCGATTTATCACTCAAATGCTCAACACGACAGTTGATTGCTGCCGTTTGTCCCGAACGTGCCGTGATATTCCTTGGCATTCCGAAATCAAAAACTGGCGGTGGATATGTCGTCTCCTCCACAACATTCGTATCGACGCCAGGATGCGCAACCTCGTCAAGGGAATTGTAGTCGTGGCCCCTCATATTACTCACAGCGCCCGCATAATGGTAGTTACCACTGGTGCTGCTGAAGACACTGCCGCCATTCTGCTGCTCGACGTGTTCGTTCTGGCTGCTCACAAGCTCAGCGATGAATTGCTTATCCTGCACCGTTGACGGCGACAACAATGGCTGCCGAACGGACGATGCAATATCGACACTTGCCAGCGCTAGAAATCATTAAAAACAAAGGGGAAAACAGAAAATTAGTTTCACTTCCCGTGTTTGGTGCGAAAAAAAAGAAGAAAAAAAAAACAATTTCTATTTCCTTTATAGCTTTTGGTTTTAGTTTCTCTCGCTCACATCCTATGCAACTCATTAAAAACTTGAATTAGCTTTCCTTCGTTTTTTCTTTTCTTTTTCCTTTCTTCAAGCTCAGGAGTAGCTAAATTTAAATTGCAATTTGCTGCGAATGGCAAAAAAAAATAAAACAAGGAAATCATAAAACCTCATGTGAAAGAATAATTACATGCCAGTCATTGTGTTGCTTGCTTGCCCACCACTTGCCCCCGAATGTTTGAACCTTGTTATGGTCCTTTGGCTGCTGCCTGAGATTGCACGTGTCATAGAGTTGTGGTGCAATGCTTTCCAACCTTGCCAGACATATTGAATAATGAATTACGCTGACTAGGCATTTTTTCGTGGAAGCCATCAAAAATTGGAATACTGCATAAAGGGTTGCAGTATCCGAGAAACGACCCCATCATAGGTCATACATACACTGAGCTAAAAATCGTAGTAAAAATAACAAAAACGTAGTTAATTTTACTACGAACAGCAATGATTTGGCTCTATTAACGGACGTAGTTAAAATAACCACAAGCGTAGTAAAAAAGTTTAAATACGAAAGTAGCAGCAAATCCCAAGTCGGCGGGTTCGATCCCCGGTCAGGCAGGCGTAATTTTTTTTTTTTTACAAATAATAACATAAAATTAAGGTATATAAAATTTAAGGACCTCACAGGAATAAAAAGCTTTAAAAATAACATTTTATGCAAAAACAAAAAAAAAATATTTTGGAAAGCCGGGATGGCGCCCTCTCTTCTCTCCAATTTATACGGTTGGGTAAGCTTGATTTTTCATTCTAGATGTCTTTTTTTTTCTTTAATATTTTTCCACTTACTTGAAAAATTCCCATTTTTAACACATTTCATTCGCCTGCTGTAGGATTTGAACCCCAGTTCTTCGGATTGCTGAGCGAATACGCTACCCGTACGCCACGGAGAAATCTAATTCGCGTGGACTTAATATGTTACTTAATGTCAAAAAAACTATTTTACGTGTTTTTTGATAAAAGTTTTTTAAATACGTGTGTAAAGAAATTTGCTCCTAAAGAATACGCATGGCTGTTACAGTCATGTTTGAATACGTCCGTACTACAGTTTTGCTCTAAAATAACTACGGTCGTAGTATACTACGAATCGTTGTAAATTACACAACCGTAGTTTTCGCTCAGTGTAGTCATTGAATGTTATCATAGCGCTGCAAACACACAATGCCGCGGCTGCGGGCAATCTCAGCCGATGCCACTTCGATTCGCTTTTAGTCATTTTCTTTTCTGCTTTGCGATTTTCTGCTTGTTTTTGCATTAGGTTCCGGAACCCATTTTTCATCAAGAAATCAGTGTTTTTTTTTTTTTTTTTTTTTTTTTGCTGAAAAGTCCCCCAAAGGATCAGTAACCGCGGTAGTTCATATAGGTGTCCGTTACTGTTTCGCTTTATTATTCTAGATTCACCAAATGGTGGTATTTCTGGTGTCTGCACAGTAAAGGTGCATAAATATAAAAGAAAATGACGTTGATGGGCTTGTGTTTGCCAGATGCCAGGTAATTTTTTTTATTATTGAAAGCTTAAAATTACAATGAGAAACTAACCATAAGCAGACCTTTTTTATGGACACCATGATTGATGGGGAAATAAAAGACCAAACCAAAAAAATAAGAGGAACTCTCAGCATGAAAATGAAATGACCTTTTTCTAGGCATTTGGGAAAATGTTCTTTTAAATAGATCACCAAAATGCCAGTATCTCTTTCATTTTTGGTTAAACTGCAAAATGATTTTTGAAGTGCTTTCAAAAGTTTTTCTTTCACGGGCTAAGCTTCCTTTGCCTACTGAAAGAACTGAAGATGTAACTTTGAAAAAAGCAAAGTTCTCTCGCATATCCTGATGAATATGACATTATAATCGCCCAGCCAAAATCCTCGATGATACAATTTTATTCACTTTATTTCAAAAGTTGAGAGCGTTTTAAAGTTTCGGAAGTTTCGTGCGGTATGGAACGCTTAAAGGGAAACTCTGATGTGGGGCAACAACTTAAAATGGCCCTTTAGCAAAAGAAAAAGAAAAAAAACCTCACAAAGAACTTTTCTCTTGAGAGTTGTAAGTGCAACAAAATAGAAATAAAAAATACTTATACAAAAAACTATTGAGCTGACTGCATTCCTTTGATGTGGTAGACTGAGATCAACTCACGTTTTTAATAAAAAAATCCACCCTTTTATAATGTTCAATATGCGTTTTAATCAATTCCACTAAATGGCTATAAAAGAGAAAAAATAAATGCTTCAAACTCAATGCAATTAGGTGCGGAATATTTTTCCCTCCTCCTATCAAAGTTCATCCTCAAGAACAAAAGGAATTTTCGTCATTTTAAGCCGGTTAAAACTCTTAACAAAACGAGTCGGAATTTCGCTGGAATTAAAGGATAAGACTTTCTTGAGTTCTTTTGCTTTTACACTTTCTGCATCGGTTGCAATGCAAGGAAAAGCACTTTCTATGACATTTGTTGCTCTTCTTTTCTTCTACTTCCGGCAAAGTTCTCAAAAATACTTTCGCTTAAAACGAAGGAAAAGATGAAAAATGATTCCTTGCTGCTTTATTTTGGCATTTCCAAAAAAAGAAAATATTTTTAAAAAATTCAACTCGTCTTATTCGTATTTATTTAAGGACAAAAGGCAGTAAAATTAAAGAAAAATCTTAACTCGTTAAGTTAAGTCGCAAATATGAAAACTAGAAATGTGATTTAAAAAGCCCAATTGCTCATATCTTCTTCACATTGGCTATTGAAATTGTTGGTAGACAGTTGGCTTTATCTTTAAAAATTCATATCTAAATAATATCATTTAAAAAATACTGAAAATATCAGATTTTCTTTCTTAAAGTAGTCACGTTACGTTGAAATGGGTAACGTGGGTTGATTCAAAACAAAGTAACGTCTGAAGTTACTGATACCTACTTAAAAGGCAAACGACTACACAAAGAAATTATTTTTTGAGACAATATGATAAAAGACATCAAAGTGCTTCGCGATTGATGTCGCCCTTTGTTCGAAAATCAATCTTGTAAATGAGAAATGGAAGATAAAGGGAATGTCTCTTATCCTGCCATAAGAATGATATCTCAAAAATTTGGAAACCAGTGGAAACTTTTGTTCTGTCAGTGTGAATTTTACTCGCCAAGCCTGAGTTACTTATTCCAAGAAGTGTGTTTATTTTCTCACATCGTTGTGAAAAAGATTTTATTACCAAAGCAAAATAAATATGAATAGGTTTATATATGTTTGTAATAGACAGGTGCAGAGTGAAAAACTCATTGAAGCTCCTTATTAAAGAAAAATAATACACTCTCCTTACGCTGGATATAAAAAAAAAAATTAGAGTAACAAAGAGTTATTTGAGATTTAACCCTAGCAGGAGAATTCTCATGCCTCCAAATTGTATTTATCTATATAAAATAGAGCCAAAATGTTTGGAACTTGAGACACACATAACAACAACTAACAAGGACACAGGATTACCCAAAAGAGCAGCAAGCAAGCAAGATCGCTTACTTAGCTTTGAATAAAACTCCTGTTGCTTAATGTTTTCTCAGAAATGCGTTCACAAGGAAACTTTACTCTGTTCTAGCGTTTCTAGTCCCATCAATATACATATAAAAATATATTTTTTATTTAAAGAACAAATTTTTCAAATCACTTGCCAATAGCGATGCATGTTGTAAGGAATGTCATTGAACCAGAATGTACGAAAATTTTGATTTTTTGATTTTTCTCTAAAAGCAAAAAATCAAAGTTCGTTTACATTCCCTACTTTAATATGCAAAAATGGAAAAACAAAATGAAAAAAATGAAAAAATATATTTAAAAAAATTGGAAAAAATGGGGGGAAAATGAAAAAAATTGTGGAAAAAACACAATGCGCCAGTCAAAATTAACGGCAGGAACACCACACCCAAGGGAAGCCATAAAGCCAAGCAGAAAAGGTATTAAATCACGACAAACGAAATTCGAGAGAATCGAATAGGTACGGCTACAAATTGAAGGATTTTCGGGGAAAACCAAGAAGCAAAATGCACGTACGTACCTACCTATAAAGGACAATTCCGAGCTGATGTCAATATGAGGTGAGGTAATTTTAAGTTGCCAGGCAGAAATTGAATACGAGCACAAGCTGGTAGAATGTCAAGAGCAAGTGGTTGTTAACCAGTTGGGCACACTGTCGAACGTGACAGAAATGCGTGCATAAGACTCGAATCAATTTATCCCGATTTCTCACGTTCGATGGACTGGGGCAAATAGACTCGTCGTTCTTTACGTCGCATACGTGGCACATAAACGCGTAAAATATTGGTAACAAGCACAAAATAATGACGAACAATTTATTGAGCGGAATTACTTTGAAGTTATTTGTTAGCCACGCCACGCCATATCACACAACAAAACGTTCCTAATCCGAGCAAGTGTTCATCGAGCCTTCGATGAGGAATGATGAAACATCAATTGCCAATGCGTTGTCATTCGTGTCTCGATGACACGAACATGCGCTCGACGTCGTATAAAATGCCAGAGTGTCTATGGACGTCTTTATGCACGTCTCTAACGATGTTAAATACCACCATCATTTATAAATGGGCCTAATAAATTCGAAGCTCCTCATTATTGGAGTGAGTTGGCAACAGGCGAAACGAACATGCTCTTGAGGTTCGTTTTTCACTTTTCAATTTAATGACATCGACATGTGTCGCATTGTTTATGTTCTTCAACTTTTCGTTGCTTTTCAATTTAAAATGGATTTTTCGAGCTCACACAAACACATGAACATATTAATAGAATTTGTCGAATAACAAAATTTTGGTTGCCTTAATAGAATTTTCAATATGCAGGCTTATCTACAAATGGAAATGATGATGGAAATAAATTGGAAAGCACTTTCTATTAATTTATCATTTAAAGCTATAGGTTGGTTCGGTGTTGTTTCAACAAATTCAAATTTATAACCTTTTTTAAAATTTTCATCTTTAAGGGTTCACTGTAATCAATCAGTGTCCGTTTATTTATTTAATTTTTTTTTTTTTTGTTTTTAAAAGGCCTCTCATAAGTGGCAGAAAAATATGGAATTTTACTAAAATTTTATTACGTCTTTTACTTTACGGCCTCTGTGCCGTAGTTGGTTGAGATGCTAACATACGAGGCGAGAGGCCCTGGGTTCAACTCCCAACTCGGGCAAGGATGTTAGTTGTGTCGTTTTTTCTGTTTCTGTTCTTCTTTGGTTTCCAATTTTTCGTGATACTACAACGGACCTATATGAGGCCTAAGTGTGTCAACCTTCGTGGTGACAGCCACATTAACCGGCCAATCAAGATGATTTGGCCTAATAATTTTAAGTCAATCAGAGGTGTCACATAATCCGATAGCTGTCGGAATTGGAATTTTAGTTGCCTGAATTTTCATATTATATTTCATAGACAGCCGGATAAAATAAGGTTCTGTGCAATTAAGAACCGATAATAGTTCCGATTCAAAACCAAAAACAACAAAATTTGTATATTCTGTATGAAATTTCTATCGGTTTTTTTTCCCGATTCCGACAGCTATCGGATTTTGTGACACCCCTGAATGCTTCGAAAAAGGTACACCGCCTTTTTGCAAATCGCTTCGGACATTAGCGAACCCTCAGACCATTTCGAGGCAATTTTATCCATTGAACCATTTTTCGGCAGGATCTACTCGCGGCGGTCGAAAATTTTAAATCTGGAATTTATGTATTATTTATAATCTGCGATTTATAGCGAAGACGATATCACATTCTTCTTCGGCTCGAAAGGATCAATTCGATTTCAAAGCATCTACAACAAAATGATTTCCAACGACGAATCATTAATGGTTGAATAAATTGAATATTTCGCTTATTTCTTTCGAAAGGATTTTAAATTTCATTGCAAAATTCTCACACATACTTAATTCGAGAATCTGTTTTGATGCAATCTAAAAAGTTTAAATTGTTTGAAACCACAGCAACCCTCCCTTTATACAACAACAGCAACGCGTGCCTGTGTAAAGTTCACTCACTCGATTCATCCAATCAGTGTATCACCAAGATGATACACTCTACGATAAGCTTCTGTTGTTTTACTTATTTTCTCTTTTTGTTCGTTTTTCAAGTGTTTAATTTTTTTTCTGTTCCTTTTATTTTAGTAATTCGATGACATAAAAAAGCAGCAGCAACGGCTGACGGTCGTAGCATTCCATCGCACATTACGGTTACTCAAATACAAATAAATAAACAATTTATCGATATCAATCCGACACGTTTATAAGCAACAATGCTTATTGTATTGTATCCATGAACTGTTGTGCCTTCATTGGTTTCAATTTATTATTTGTTATTCTTGGCGATAAGTTTTCTGCAAATGGATTTTATTTTTCACATTTCTGGATTTTTTTTTTTTTTTGTACCGTTTTCGTTATTTGTATTTTGTATTATTTTGCACTTTTCTCGTTTTTTTATGGTTTCTATATATTTGACATTAACATTTTTTGGACAGTGAAATGAAATATAAAAATAAAAAATACCGCAAAAAAATAAATATATTAAAAAAATAAGGAATAGCGAAGACCAGGAAAATGTGGTTTCCATTGTTGAAAAATTTTGTTGTTGTTGTTGTTGTTCATGTTCAACCATTAACAGTTTTCTCAGCTTTCGGGAGACATTCGGAGAATGTACCACAATTTTTTGGTTAATTCCATTTCAAAATCAAAATTAAAGAATGCGAGAAATTTTTCCTGATTGATTGTTCAAACAGCCAAAAAAAAAAAAAAAATCCAATATCCACTTCAATCTTTTGACCTCTCACAGTGTTTATTTTTGGAACAGAATCATCGTGCTCTTGATTTGCCTTTTCATGCTGGGGTTTTCCTTGCCTTCGTGTGGAAATGACAATTTCTTTTAATGAATTTCCTCGTCATCTTCACGAGGTTCGCTTTCCCGGACGCTCAATGGTCTGGAAATTTTTATCAATTTGCTCAAATTTTTATCGCCTTCCTTTTGTGTCTATTATTATTCAGATTCTTTTCGTATATTTCTATTTTGTTCTCTGAATCTGAGTCTATCAACTTTGCCATTCGAATCTGTTTGAGTGTAGGTACACCTATGTATGTATGTATATGTATGTAGCGCCCCATTGTCGGCAAAGTTCGTATAACTTTAAGATATTCATTTAAAATCATTTCGAAAGCAATAGAAATGCTTTGGAGTTTCTTTTTTCTCTTCTTCAATTTTATTTATTTATTTATTTTTTTCTATTTTATTTTATTATTTTGATTTAATTTAGTCACTTTGTATTTCAATACATTGTTACAAAGAATCTGGGTGAGGACAAGAGGATGACAGTGCTTTTTGTATGCTGTCATCAAGTTCTTGAGAAAACAAAGACTGAAGGTGGGAAACATATTCATTCCTGGACAATTTCAGATTTCGACGAGAATCATCTTTGAAGAAGAGAAAGAAAGCCCGAAAATTCGTTTTTTTATTGTGAAACCTTCACGATTATCATAAGGAAGGCGTAATTATGTTCTTTTTTTTACTTTACTTTCATAATAGTTTTCTTAAAGCTGAACAGTGGATTCAGTAGGACAGGGCCTATTTTCTTCTTCTTTTATTCGTTCGAGGTTTTGCGGGGTTCAATGATTGATTGTCCTCGCTTTAGTCCTTGGGAAGGTACTCGGTGAATTCTTATGACATATTCATTTAATTAAAGCACTTGAATGTTATGATCACTAGTTTACAATAAAATTTAGAAGACCTTTGGCTTCCCGTTTATAAAAGGAGTTAATCTGATGTAAACGTATAAATTTTACCTTTTTTGTTGGATTTTTTTTTCACACGGTAATATGTTAGGTTTGGTTAGGTTAGGTAAGGTAAGGTTAGGTAAGTTTAGGTAAGGTTAGGTAAGGTTAGGTAAGGTTAGGTAAGGTTAGGTAAGGTTAGGTAAGGTTAGATAAGGTTAGGTAAGGTTAGGTAAGGTTAGGTAAGGTTAGGTAAGGTTAGGTAAGGTTAGGTTAGGTTAGGTTAGGTTAAGTTAGGTTAGGTTAGGTTAGGTTAGGTAGATTAGTGTGGCTCCCATCAAGGGTGACACACTTGATCCTTATATAGGCCCATTGTGATACCACGAATAATGGGAAAACAAGGAGGAACAGAAACGGGAAACCTAAAGCCTCTTCCTTCGTAAGTGGACATCTCAGCCAACTACGGCACAGATGCTGTCAAATAACCGCTTAAGCATGGTGTGAAATGAGTATTTAACTCTTTTCCCTGTAGAATTACTTCAGAATACGTTTTCTTTGTCCAAAAGATAAACTTCACCACTGGTAAAAACACAGAGAGAGATTGAGAGAGATAGGGTCGAAAGAGGGTAGAGTGGGATTCAATCGTAGTCCAGCATAAGACATTTTCTTGAGTCAACTCATAGAAGAGCATTTCAAAGAGTGTCTATGACAGCCATTTGCCCAAAAAATTCTCGAAAACAAGAACATGAATAATTTGATTCCTATTTTTGAACTTGCTTCTTTAAACGATTTTCATAAATTTGCTATCGTCCTTACATTTTTTTTGCTGCCTAAAATAACTCTTCCACGAATTCCTGCAACGCTTTCCAAGTCGATACTTTATAAATAGCTTCTCACCGAGTATCAAAGGCAGACAATCGCAATTTTGTCGATATTCGTAAGCAGGCTTAATTTCGTTTCCTCTCAATTCTATTCTACTTACTTCGAGAAAGAAAGCAAAAAAAAAAAATCGTCATCAAAACAAAAAAAAAAAAAAAGGCCACCAAAATTGAAATCCTCTCCCAACAAGAACACAAACGTTGAAATCGTGGAATCAATATGCAAATCCTGTTTTCGATTTAAATAATAATTGCTCAATTTGAATAATGGATGAACGGGGCAATAAGAAACTCCGAAGATTATGATAATTTGAAAATTGTTCGAAGCGAAAAAGGTAGCAAAGGAAATTACAAAAATGTAGTCCTCTTTTGTTTTCAAACGTTTTCCGCTTGCAATTTCCGTTTCCGGCAACATAAATGACTGTGTCAATTTAAAATAATTGCAATTCCGAACGTTTCAAAAAGGACATTC
Source organism: Chlorops oryzae (assembly GCA_020466095.1). NCBI lineage: Eukaryota > Metazoa > Arthropoda > Insecta > Diptera > Chloropidae > Chlorops > Chlorops oryzae. Next base: position 96,267,271 of record CM035807.1, read on the forward strand.
TCGAAAGTGAAACTGAAATCCATTTGGTCCCGAAGCGGCATCATTTTGGTCTTTATTGACTGAAGATAAGTCGTTTATTTGGTCTTTATTGGAAAGCTTTTCAATCTCTATGTAGGTGATGGTATTTTTTTTTTTGCTTTGTTTTTTTCATTTCATGATTATTTTCGTTACTCAATTTATAGATTTATTAACTCATTTATCCGATTGCATGAAAAAAGAGAAGAAGAAAAGGGGGAAATGTTGAAAATCCTAGCTTCCGTCTTATCTAGAACTAAAGTCTTGAATGGTTTTGTGGTTTTATCTGCCTATAAACACGCATGGAATAGAAACTTCGAATTTCAATAAGTTTGGCTTCCACATTTGAATTTCTTTCCGAAAACCCACACTGGCAAGCAGCTTAAAGCTTAAACTTTGAATTGCTATCCATGCAAAGTTGGCATTTGCTAAAAAAAAAAATTCTGATAATTATTTCGACCAAAGTGAAAGTTTTGTGGTTTTAACCTTAATTTTAATGGAAAAATACGTTCCTTGAGGATTTAAACTTTTCATGGATCTAAATCATTCATTTAAAGCAATTTAAAGCTCTCAAGGATTCCTTCTAAGCCGTTTACTTTCATAAATGTATAAAATAAATTACGACAAAGCCATTGAGACCTTAAAAGTGTCATTAAAAAAAAATTTGAATTTTTGGGGCATTTATTTATTGAGTAACGTGAATAATTTTTATTTCCTATGCTCCTCTCGGACTATCGATGGCTGAGTCTTTTGTGAAAGTGGCTTTAACTTATGGATATGCTATGCTATGTTATCCCAGACAAAATCAGCTAAACCAGTAATTTAATTTGCCTTCAGTCAAGATTGTCAATAATTTAGATTTAAGAACTTTTGTGTGTGATTTATTGAAGAATATTTTCTTGGCCTTGTATTATTTCAATATTTCTCCTTCCTTTTTTTGTTTGTTCCCTTCTTATATGGAAGAAAGATTAATTTCCTTCATAGTAGACTCTCTACAAATAAAGCTGAATTAGTTCCTTCCATATTACTAGATACCTACTTATCTATCAAACTTAAATTAGTCCTTTTCAATCCAATGGAGACTTCAGCAAAGCATATAACCCCCAAAGCTCTTTAGCTGTGACATAGCGCTTCAAAGACACTTTCGAGGTAAGAACCAAAGAAAGAAATCCTCAAAAGTGCAATGTGCTTTGCCCTCGCAGCCGCAGTCTATTTCGCTTTATTGAAATTCCTTAACGGATTTATTGAAGATTTAACGCATCAAAGCAATCCAGAAGCAGCAAAGCCAAGCATCCAAAGAGTGCAACGTAATGCCCTTGGGCCGTCTGCGCCACGAAGCCAACACAGTGAATGCATTCCACTTTGACGTAGTGGCATCAGGGCATAAATGCCACACCGCACGCATGAACACACAAGCCCTTTCTTCTTCTCTCATACACACTTTCACACACCTACATATGTATTTACAACCTGCCAATGCAGCGACAGACTTGAATGTGACTTGCACAATACACGGCAAACAAATGCATGTCAGGAATTTTTTCACCAGCACCTGGTAACGCATAACATGGCAATATGTTCCTATTACAAACCACATATACAAAAGCATTCGAAAAATGCAAAAAGAAAACAAGGAGCAACAGAAGGAAAAAAATGGGAAAAATTTAGCCAGAGGGGTGGTGCTTGCATTTGTGTTTTTTTTTTTTTACTTTGCATCACTTGCACCATTTCTCGGAACACCAACTTCTCCTTACACGCAACGGCTTTCCATGCAAAATTTCCCAAAGAGATTCACCGTACCAAGAGTATAAAATTTATATTCAAAAGCTGCTAAAAAGATATCAAACTGCCGAGGGATTGTGTGCTTTCAGCAGGCATACTGTCACTAAGAAAACACGCTTCATTCGGACAAATAGCAGTTCTGTGATATGATAGCATTCAGAATTAATTTTTTATGAAGACTGTTTTTCATGCCAGTTGTCATTTGATTGGATGTAACGGCTTATGCTGCATATGAATTGCTGCGAATTAGAAATTCGATTTTTGAAATCTTTCAGCTTGAGACTTAAGGGGGGGGATTGTAGGGTTTTGAAAAAAATTTGGTTCGATTTTAAAAAAATATTTTTTTTCTGAAAGAACAACATTTCAAGAGCATTGTGTTAAAATTTCAAGGAAATCGTTCAAGGGGATACGTTTCAAAGCGATTGGCGCACCTGCATTTGTTCGGGGAAAAAAACTTTGAATCGGTTTTGTGGAAAACGAATTGTTTGAAGTCGGTGAAAACGATGCAGCAAAATCTACTAGACCGATCGATTTAAAATTTTTTTCAATTTTTTTACACATAAATACGGCCCTTTTTCCACTATTTAAAAAAAATTAGATAACCTAAATTTTTTTGGCAAAAATCCCATTTTTTTTTTCAAAACACCACCAAAAAAAGAAAAAAAATGTAAAAAAAATGGGGGCGTTACCTCGGGACATCAATTTCATTTTAAAAACATGTTTTTGATTCTTTAATCCTGAATTCGAAAAAAAACAAGTAAGGGTGTTATAGTCAGGCGAGCCTGACAATCGCATACCCGACACAGATACACATGTTCAAATAATCTTTAATATCAAGTGTTTAAGGCCATTAGGGGCCCCATATACCGACTTATGTTAAATTTTTTTATGAAAACCGCCCTTTTGCCACGCCCACTTTTCCAATTTTTGTTTAACTATACTCGGAGGCTCAAATAAGTTTCAATAAAATATTTCGAAAAAGTCCGATTTTGAGGCAGTTTTGAGATTTTTATGGTAGACCCTAGTAGACCTGGAGGTACGCTTAATAATGGACCGATCAAGAAAATTGTTTGGAAGGATGTTTATGGCTACAAAGGAAGCATAAGTGCCAAATTTCGTTCCAGTTCCACGTGAATTTCGGGTGTAGGCAGCCATTTTCGAAAAACGCCCTTCGGCCACGCCCACTTTTCCAATTTTTTGAAATTGAATAACTTGACTTCAAATATATTCAATTATCAAATTTCATCAAAATATCTTGAAAAAATCCGGCTTTGGAGCAGTTTTTGTGATTTTCATAACAGACCCTAGTACTGGAGGTACCCCTAAAAATGGTCGGATCGAGTCCATTCTCGAACTTGTTCTTACTCATATCCCCGTGAGCACGCATACCAAATTTTGTCAAGATAGCTCAACTCCTTCGATAAGATAACTGTATACAGACAGACGAAGACGGACGACAGGACATCTAAATCGAATCTCCTGGTGACGCTGATCATTTCTATTATATATTTTGTATGGTCTATCTCGACTGGTTCTGGGTGTTACACACAACCACACAAACGCAATATACCCTCGACACTGACTGTCGGTACATAGGGTCGGGTAAATAAATAAAATTAAAAATTGTTATAAAATTTAACTTTCACCACTATATTTACACTTAAAACTATTTAACTGATTTTTCGTATTTCAAGTGAAAATTTTTGTATACAAATCGTTATTATTATTTAAGATCCCAAAAAATATTTCATTGAAATTGCACAAAAAAACGTATTTCTTAAAGCCTACCTCTCGAAAACTACTTAAATGTAATACAAAAAATATTGTGCCATCTAACTCATTTTCTCTAGAGGTACAATTGATCCAAATACACATGAAGAATTTTCAGAACATGACCCTTTTTTCGTGGTCCGCTTTACGTGAAATTCCCTATAATATATCAATTCCAAAGCAATCAGTTGAAGAGTTTTATTTGTAGAACGTCCCAAATACCTCCAAAATAACCCCTCATTTCACTCAACTATACTTTTCTGGCATTCTTATTGCGTACACATTTACATTCTTTATAAGGACATACTAATTTTAATTAGTTTTTATGCTCCTTACTGCAGCAGTTTTGACATAATATTGACACAAAAAGAAGAAACGCCGGTTCTGCTTTACATGAAACGACTTTACTTTTGCATGAAAATCATTTTCTTCTTCTTCATTCATAACATTCAAAGCACAAATAAAGAGCCACTTCAGTAATAAATAAATGAATTCAAAAGGGGTTAATTTCAAATGAGAATTTCTATTCAAAGCAAATGTTTCATTTCCGTTTCAATAGCTGGCATCAGGATTTGAATTTTAATATTCATTTCATGCTTTTCAGGTAATTTTTTATTATTATTTTTTTATTACTCTTTTTTATTATTTTTCGTGTTAATTTCATTAAGAATGCCAACGTAATTTTTCTGAATATTTAAATAAAATTACAAAACAAACAAAAAGAAAAACAACTTGATGGAAATTCCTTTTTACACTTTTTCTGCTTTCTCTTGGCAAAAGACCAAAAATAACGCAACATAACTCAGAAACGCCGAAGAATTTCAGATGAAAAAGGAGTTGAAAAATTATTCAAATTATAAGCTCCATCAAGTGTTATTAAGATTAAAGGGCATGAATAACTTAAAATTTTATCGATCTTGTGCCAAAAAAAGAAAAATCTGTATAGGTGTGTATATGCATTCCCGGAAATATTAATTTATTCAGTCATTTCATAAATATTTAGATAATTTGCCTGGCAACGTAAAAAAAAGTTAATAACCCAGTTTTTGCTATGCTGCTAATGCGAAAAATTCATAGGTACCGTAATTTGTTTTGGCATCTTACTTTTATGCTTCCACGCACCTCATTCACTTTCGTAAATATTCACTGGTTTTCCTCCTAGCAACAACAACAGCAGCAGCAGCAGCAGCAGCAACAGCAGCTGGTGTAAGGGATAGCAATTGTAAGTAAAAGAGGCTGGCGAAAGGAATACCGAATAATAATGAAAAACAGACTTCGTATATTACGACAAAATCATTACATGCCGTTTTTCTATAAAATTTCAATGAAACTCTCTCATGGCGGACGCACTATAGCGTGAGAAAAACGACAGCAAAAGCCCTCAATGTTTGTCCATTCAACGTCTAACGAAATGAAAAAGAACAAATTGCTAAGTCCCCCAGAAAAGAAAAGAGAAGGAAAGATAATAAAAGAAAATAAAAGAAAGGAAAAGAAAAGAAAATCTAAAGGAAGGAACTATAAATTGTTTGTTGAACATCGGTTGACATGGATTACACGTTTTCAAGGACCTGCTGTTGGACTTGAAAGGCAGAAAATTTCTTTCATTGTTCCCCCCACACACAAAAAAAAAAAATCGAAAAAATAAAAAATTAGTTACAAGCAAAATGCGTGACCAAACTTTGGCCGGCTTGTGTAGCACGAAACGGACGCGTTAAGTCCAACACCCTCCGACTTGCATGTTTCATTTTAACGCAAGTCGTGACTTTAAACGACGTTTTAACCTGAAATGACATTTACTGAATTATAAAATGCTCTAAAGACAGTTCCTAATTTCTTTTTACCCTTCCTCCATCTTCCAACTTCCATCCTCCATGCTCTTGATACTTCATGATTCCACACTTTCCATCTTCTACAGTGCCGCACAACTCTCTGTTGGTATACATAAATTTCTTTCTCTTTAAGTTATGCGGCTTCTTTATCAGACCACTTGGTGGTACTTTCTCGATTTCCTGACGGATGCCTGTGTCTGTGTAAATTATTCAGTAATTTTCTTGTGGTCTCTGAGGTGTGTAGCAGCGCCAGTCTAAGTTATCTCAAGAAGATGCTTGGCATAATATTGTCCTTATGTATCTTCTATACGTACTTCATCGTCTCGAAACGTCTTCCTTTTTACAAAACACTTTACGCACTTTTGGGCCTGGGTATTTATTAATGCATGTGTATTTTAGAGCACGTCTCCGAGCTGTTTTACTTAACATCATCCTCTTTGCATGAGGAAGTATCCACTCATAAGGAACGGCCACTTCACCTTTAAGTTGACGTTGGAAGAGGAAAATCATGAAAAAAAAGGAAAAAAACCAACACAAAAAAAAAAAGAAAAATAAACAAATAAAATAAAATTGAATGTCACTGCTCCTGCATGCGAAGTATGAATGTATGTTTGCTTTCTCTTTTGAGTCCTTCGTGTATCAAATATTTACGCAAAGCGGTTAAGTATAGCTAGATTCATTTAGGATCGAAAAGAAAGATAGAATAGAATTATTTTTTTTTTTTAGTTATTTTGCATCTTTGCTTTTTCTTTTCTCCTTGCATGATTTAAATCCAGAAGATAATTTAATAAGCATGAAACCCTTCTGCGGCACGTGTGCTCCAAGTGAAACGTGCGTCTATGTCGTTTCGAAAATTTTTTTGAAATAACACACATAGATGCCAGGCTCGGGTCCAGACTCATGTGCGATTGGACAACGTGCTTTAACCATTTTGGGATGCCCAGAACTTAATCAACGAACTCATGCAAAAATTTCGGAATGCGCAAGACAATTTCTCATAAGATTTTGTAGCTATATTTAAGGAAGGCTGATGTTACTGTCGAAGTATGTCACAGGCATGAAATGATGAATATGTAATGCGAAACATTCACTAGTTCATGTGATGAGTAAGAAATTCGCAGAAAAATTGATTGTCTGATAGTCTGCATATGAGATTTCATAGATACTGATTACATCAAAGAAGATATGAACGGATAAATTAATACCACAGTGCCAGCGGTGTTTTAATCTAAATTTATACTCCTACCGGAGCAAAGATATAGGCACACTCAATCAATCGCAGCAGTATTTTCATTAACGAACATGAGTTGCCTTATTTGTCCTATGCTAACAGAGTGAATGTAATAGCCCCCTCTCAATAAAGTTCTTCTTCAATATTGTGTTGAAAATTTTGGAATGAAACAAATGAACACGTAGAATTGCAGAAAATTCATTTTTCTTAGGTAGAATAAGGTCTTAAAATTCTGAACAAGACACAAAGGATTCGTACGTTTTTCCCTTCGGTCACCCTTTTTAAATAAATATTTCTCCAGCCCCCTCCCAACATGACCTTCAAATCTAGTTTTAGAATTCCTCTCACGTATGAGTGTTCCTTTCTAAATTTCACTATTTCACCAACCCGTCTACGGTCTGGCTTCACTTTAGGAGAATATATTTTAACAAATTACATGAAAATACGCATGAACACAAACTGCCGCCCTAAACACTCTTGCATACTTTCCGTGAAATTGTCAGTCATATTCGCAAATTAATTCTTCTGAAAACAGAAATTTAAATTTCGACGGAAATGTATTTCGAAATCGCGCTCTAAAAGCATGCGAGGAAGCGGAAATGCAACACAAATTGAAAGGATAAATACGGTAGAGCATTTTTTCTTTTCAGAAACAATGAAAAAGTGTTGGCAGAATGCACAGTGTAACTTGTTTTCATATTTCAAGGTCACAATATAAAAGTAACTTAATTTGATGAAGAAGTCAATTCAAATCTTTCATTCGCAGGAAAAAAATTCAAAATGCAACAGCATTTCAAGTTTCTGGATAATTAAAAAGAAAGACTCCGCAAGTTGAGTTGAGTGCATTGAATTCCATTAAAAGGAAGCAAAGTACCTGTTCCATGTACCTACCGGTATTACAAAAGAAAAACATAGTGCGCGACGCATTTTTGGGGGAGAGATTTGACACTTTATCCTAAAAATACTTGGAAAAACGTTGCATTTTCAAATTGACTGCTAATGAAAACCGGCAGCCTTGGACATTTTTTTTAACTCAAATTTGATATTTACCGCTTTCTCGATTTTTCACAAGCTTTATCTCGTTAACCGCAAGGAATGTTCTTTTGGTGTATTAAGGAAAGTTGCTGGTATTGAATAGGAAAAAACAAGTTCCCAACAAGTTTACCCAAAAACAGTTCATCTAAAGGGTTAAAAAGTTCAAAAATGTTCATCTTTAACCTTCTTTATGTGGTAGAATGGTAGAACAGTACTGCGTATGAGTAATGTGGATTAAGTATACGGCGTATGTCCCGCCTTGAAAAGCTTGAACCGCTTGCGCGGTCAAAAGATTCAGCAAAGTTAGTTTATTTTCAACATTTTTGACTATTTATAAGACAACAAGTATAACTATGCTTTATATATTTCCAACCAAAACAAAAAAAGAAGTATACTTTGCGGCATTAAAATAATAAGAAATTGTCCAACTTCAAAGTCTTATAACTTTGGTTTTTGCCAATCGATTTTAACCATATATAATCGTAATTGAGCGTTGTTTTTTTCCTGTTCAAGCTCAAGTAAAAGATTTAAAACTTACATGGATTGTATTTTTCAGGGCACGTTGTGAAATGAAACCGATAATTAGATAAATATATAAATTGTTATAGCAACCTTATGAATGAACCGATTTTCTTCAATGAAGATTTTTTTGAAAAAGCGATATTTCTTCTTCCAAATGGTTAAAAATTGATAGGTTCGAACACATTTTTGGCATGTCTTGGAGCAGGTCAGGTCAGAGTTTCTTCGACTATATCTCCGTAAAATTTTGGTCGATTGTAGTTTCGTTGCTTTCCTTTTAAAGATAGTTTTATGACCAAAAATTTCTGGGAACATAATGTATCTATAAAATGAGACTAAAGCTGAGAAATTTGAAGTTTTATCATAAAAGTAGGAAAAATCTCATATAAATTTTTTTTCAAACTTTCAATCCGCTTGCGCGGTATGAAGATGCAGCTTAATTTGAATTTTTTTTTCACAAATTTTTTTTTTATACATAACAAAACATAATTTAATTATTCCAACGCGATCACAGAACTTTTATTTTTTTTTCATACAAGAACGACCCACCCTACTGTAGAAAAGGATTATCGATGTTTTTTAAATAACAACGAATTATTAAATCCCAAATTTAACTTTAAAATCTGCGACAAAGTTAACAGAAAAATACTTAAGAACAAAAATAGTTTGAAAATTCGAAAAATTTCTAAATTCGACAATCATGAATTTTATTATAAATAGATTCAACACGACATCTAAAATATTCCTTAGAAACACACATATATTTCATAAACTTGAAATGTCAGTCAAGCAAAGCAATTACAAAGTCAAACAGCAGGATTCCACGCCTAACGACCTGCAAAGCACTCAGCTATAAAAAGTTTTCGAGAACTTTTTTGAGCAATTTAGCTTGATTTCATGCACACTTAAATGTCGAAGAAAGTAAGTGTTCGGTTGAGTGTGTCTAGTCAAGCCAGTAATAAACGCTTTTTAATCTCAAATCTAATTGCAAAGAATATTACGGTGGAATTTAGCGTTATTTTCATCACCGTTATTTGAGGAAAAGCCAACGTTTCAGTTTGAAAATTTTGTTAGGTTTTTAATTAGCATTGCCTCAAAGCAACCTCAAAAGCAGATCAGCACGCCGGAATGAGATGTGTGTCGACGTGCTATGAGCTATGGGTTTGCTCTTTCAACTTTTAACATTTTCCTGCAGCAACATATTTCGAGCGATTCATTCTACCACATAAGAAGATACGTGCGATGCATAGCATGCTTGAACATTCAGCGTTCGTGCCACGTAGCTTGGAAAATTTGTTGACTCCAGCCACAATAAAGCTGGATAACGACCTTACGCTCTCATGTAAATTGCTTAATTAAAAGACTTCATTAAAGGAACAGCTCATCGGTTAGTCGGGCAAGCAGCACATCACGGCACATCTCCTAATTTAGTGTAGGTACCTTCACTCAGCAAAACTAAATACAAATACAAAGGTGTGTTACTATTTACATATATAGAATGCTTCAGGTCAATTATGAGACTACATCGTGTCACATTGTAAGCTCAGTCGCAATATCCCTTGTCTTACTTTACAGTATCAACCAAACTTCATTGTTGATATTCGTAGTTAAGAATTTCATTTCTATTTGCGAAATTTGAGATTTCATGACTTACTTCTGGCTCCGAACAATTTTGTATGTCAAATAGAGCCTTTAATTAAACTCGTCCTTTTGACATAATTGATTAAATGACAATTGAAGTAGGTACAAAATTTTCTCGGCATATTAAGTATCAGTTACATTTAAGGCAAGTGGTTTAGATTCGAATCGAAGGAATTAAGATAAAAGCCAAAATAGTTAGACAATATATAAATTTTCATCGAAATCGGACGACATGAATTTTTTGGTTTTTTTTTTTTTGGTTTTTGGTCCAAAACTCTCTTAACTTCCTCTGTCCCCCCAATACTTTTTTATTTAATGTCTCATAATTGTGCAATGTACCACTGTTGCCAATATCAGCACTACCAAAGCACTTTTTCTCCGTCTACGTCCCTGGTATAATCCAATGATCAAGTTACATTTTACACACGTCAACATAATATTTTGGCCTTTGACTTAAATATCATTATAACATAGGTTGTCGTTGTTTAGCAACAGGTTTAAATTTCAAACATATAATATTTATTTATTTGTTTTTTTTTTTTTTTCAAAATTCATGTGTGCCTTTCCATGTGTTCTGGAAAAAGGCACGCAACCGGGACACTCACGCAGCCATATCCTTTTTCAGCTGCCAGATTTCATGTGGTCTCAAAACTGCCGCAAAACGTTTTTCTCAATTCGTGAAGAGGGTTGCCAGCATATTATATGTTACATAATGCTCAATTCATTACACTATGTAAGTTATGAAAGACTCAAAGCCTTACACCTTCCTAGGTTTGGCTAGAAAGATATAAGGCCATGATTCAAAGCTCATTTGCAATATTTTATTTTTATGTATTTCGAAATCTGACAGAGAAGTGGAAAGCAGCAAAATTTGGTGTCACTTGAAAGGCAAAACATTTTTCATTTTAACGATATGTGAGTGACTCCTATTCAGTGCGTAACACAACTTCATAATAATGGGAAAACTTAAGAATTTAACATATTCATCAGAGTAGATGAACGGACATATATATTTTTATTTTAGAATTTTTGCTGTTTTATGATGAAAACTTTGAATTACTAGAATTTTGTGACACATCAAATTTAACCACACATTTAAATGTCTGGCAACATAATGCCAACGCATATGCTACACGGAGAAAAATAAATGTCCAATCAACCAATTGTACATATATGTAATCGGAGACTTTTTCGACTTTGTTATAAATGAGAATCAACTATTTATTTATTTATTTATTTATTTATTTATTATTTATTATTTATTTATTTATTTATTTATTTATTTATTTATTTATTTATTTATTTATTTATTTATTTATTTATTTATTTATTTATTTATTTATTTATTTATTTATTTATTTATTTATTTATTTATTTATTTATTTATTTATTTATTTATTTATTTATTTATTTATTTATTTATTTATTTATTTATTTATTTATTTATTTATTTATTTATTTATTTATTTATTTATTTATTTATTTATTTATTTATTTATTTATTTATTTATTTATTTATTTATTTATTTATTTATTTATTTATTTATTTATTTATTTATTTATTTATTTTTTTTATTTATTTATTTATTTATTTATTTATTTATTTATTTATTTATTTATTTATTTAACTGGAGGCATCCTTGGAGATGGTCCGATTCAATATTTTCTCGACTTGTCCCCGTGAACACGCATACCATATTTCGTGAAGATAGATGAACTCCTTTGATAAGAAAACTGTATACGGACAGACGAACCTACGGACAGACAGATGAACAGACGGAAAGAGAGACAGACCATCATGGCTAAATCGAATCTCCTTGTGGCGCTTATAATTTCTTATATCCATTTTGTGTGGTCTATCTAGACTGGTTCTCGTTGTTACAGACAACCGCGAAAACACAATATACCCTCCGCAAAGAGTGTTGCGGGTAAATTAACAATATTATATTATTATTAAAAATATTTATTGTGTGCAATTACTACCTACCATGATTGCATTTATACCTATGATTTATATCACATCGTGATTGAGACTAAAATACAAGTAGACTTCCGATAAACAATATAATTAAAGGCCATCGATTTAAACAACTGAAAAATATAATTAGTGATACTCTTTTATTTCAACGTGTATACTGTACTATACTATATACCTACAGTATACAAAACATTGACAGTGTCATTATTAAGGTAGCCTTTATTAATCAAGATCGCGCTCTCCCAATTGAGTGCGCGCTGTTTCACTTTCTTTTCTCGCAATTCATTAGTCATTAAATCAAAACAAACTTTAATTACCTAATTAATTGTTAAAAACGAAGGCATTCAACTTCAACAAAATATGAAATCTACATTTATATCGTCTGTAATCCTTTCCAATTAACCCCTAACAATTGATTAAACCCTTCTTTTATTCAGCTTCAAAAAATTCCTGTTGTCTTTCATTTACTTATTTATTAATTTTTTTTTTTTTCTGAAAGGTTTGTTTTCATCTCAAGTCCAAGTTGAAAATAATTAGAAAATATTCGAATACCTTAGGGCTGCTAGTATAAAGCTGTAAAAACAAAAACAATTTGTGTTCATTTTGAATTATTTTGCGTAGCAAGAAATTTGAGGAAAAATGTTTCCGCAAATTATGATTAAAACCACCAATAGAACTTAAGGGCAAAGTAAGGCCCTAAAAATGATGACGTCTGCTGTTGTTTTTCTAACTTTTTGGCTCGCAGCATTTGCGTGAATCCTTCACATAGCGATCCAATTAGTGGCTAATTAATTGATTGTGTGCCATGTGGCCCAAAATCTATTCATCCTGCTGATTGTGCAGCATTCTGTCATTTTGAAGGAATTCTGAAAATCTTTAATAATTATAATTGAAGATCCTTCCTTTGAATAAATTAAAAAGCAGTAAGCTTTCTTATTATGTTTTTTCCCAGTCTCAAATATCCTACATAAAAATCCCACGTCAAAACCTTTAACACATTAATATTATATTTTCTATGCAATGCCTAAAACGCCGTAAATCTCAACTTAAACATTTCATTCGTATTCTTAAGCGATTAGGGTTTTGTTCTTTGAAGACATTGTGCCGAATAAGAAAATCACCATAATTTTTATGTGACTTCATAAAGAAAAAGTAAACAAAGCGTTTAAAAACTTCCACGTAAGCTTATGCTAATGAAATTTTTACAGAAAGAAGCAACGCAAAATGAGCGTATACGTTATGTAAATTTAGCACAGGAGATCACTCATACGCACGTGAGCCCACCTTGCTTTCGGTATCATCTCGTATTGAAAAATCATTTAAAAATTCAATTTTTTCTGGTTTTTTTTATATATTTTTTTTTATATTAAATTTTGCACACTTAAGGAAGTAAACAAATGCGAAAGCGAGTAAGAGTATCACAAAATACACCGACACAAAAGATGTCACTGAACGTCATATTGAGCCTTTGGGAGCTTTGTGTTATTCATTGTTTAACCGAAAGACACGCAGTTCAGAAATAAATTATTCTTTACAATAACGAAGGATAGTGGAAGTTATGGTGTTTCAAATATAGTATTCAAAATTTAGAGCCACATCAAATGAACAGAGCACACAAACGGTACGGCGAACCACAAGCTTGCGAAGATATATATAATATAAAGAAAAAATAAACAATAATGTACATAAGCCTTGAGCGATTTCATAAGCATAATTGCTGGCTGAATATATATTTTTTTTTGTCTTTCATTTGAGAGCAGAGAGCACGTACAACAAATAAAAATGAAGCTGGAAGTGTCATTTCGGCAGGTTTTACTGCAATTGTTATGAGGCGTCGAATTCATTGTCGCAATCGAGAACGCTCCTCTTTCCCAATCATTTTCATTCGTACGTTCTGAAAAAACGTAGTATCACTCGTCGTCATGTGAGAAGCTCTTTTAGGCGAAATTCGTATAGAACTTTCGTTTTCAATCTTTGAGCGAGTGGGGGGCGGTGGAAAGGATACCGCCTTTGGCATTGGGTAAGGAAATTTGCACAAAATTTCAAGTACTTCCTTGAACGTCGTCAGTTCGTCAGCTTCGTTCGTGTTGATATCCTTGGCACACATATCCAAGACAGTTATGAGGCTTTTAATGTGCACGCAATCACATGCATTTGTTCTTTTGACGATTTCCACTCTTTTCTACACATGCTTTTCTTTATCTTATCTATCCTCAAGTTTATCTTCACTTTTGGTCGCTTTTGTCATGAGCCAACAAGAGCAGCATCAAGCAAGCAGCGCATACATTGCATACATTAAGTAACGACAATGGCAAAAAACAAAAAAAAAAAAATACTTTCCGCAATATTACTCATATTCGTTGAGGGCTTTGTTTTTATTTTTCACGAATTTTCTCTGTCTGCATCTTATTGGCTTTTATTTTAGCGAGTGTTTTTAATTTCCATTTCATGCATTTTCCTCTCATATGAAAATTAATCGACAGTTTTCTTTTTCGTACGCTGTGAGAGTGACTGAACGTGTCCTTCGTCCTTGTGCTGAACGTTAAGTGTGTATGACCTGAGTTTAAGGGTGAGTTTTTGTTTTGGCATTTGCAGTTAAGATGAACTTTAAGGTCTATATTTACTCGTATTTTGGAGCGATTCTTAAAATGACGGAAAAAGTTCTTAGTTCACCTTTTTTCAAATTATATAAGCTTAAATAGTTCAGGAAAAGTGACGACAGACAAAGCTTTTGCAATGAAGTGTCTACTTAACATACAAACAAATTGCTGATGATGCTTTAGATTAGGCTTAAAAGTTCACTTCTTAACTTTTATTTTTTTCTCTTTAAAATTGCTTCAATTCCTTTCAAAATTTCAAGCTCCACATCAAGACACTCTGAATTTTTTCTTCCTATTATTATTTTATTATTATTTTTATTGTTAAAGTCAATTAGTCAAATTCTTTTCGACGCGTTCACTTGAATTCACACTCCTTTTCGTCGTCATCAATAAACAATTTATTCCATTTCATTTAACTTCTCATTAGCACAACACCATTTCGATGACTTAGTGCTGATAAAATTAACAATATGGACAAAGAAAAGCATACAAGTTGTCCTGTGGAATTCAAGCGTAATTATATTTTATAAATTATTCATCATTTCGAGCGATAGAAGTTCACTTTTCTTCGTCAACTCGATTAAAGAAAATCAATAAATGAGATTGTTTTTTTTTTTTTCAGTTTCATGGTTTTGTTTTCGTATAATTAATGAGTAAAAAGTTGGCGTCGTTAAAATGTTCTTTAAAGCCAATGTAGATAGTTTCTATAATGCTTAATTTCGTCATATGTGTATAATTTAAATAATTGGCTTGGAGTTAGTTCTAACTTAGAAAACAAATTCTATTAATTTAATTGACTGTGAACATCGACATCGGTCAGTTAAAATCCGAAACGTTCCGCCCCGTTTTGGCTCAATAAATGAACACTTTTCAAGTGAACTTTCAAGAAATCAAATCAAAATTGGAAATTAAAAAGCTAGACGCTTTAAAACCATGGTTCAGATAAGTCCCTGCTTTAGGCGTCTCTTTAATTCAATCATTATCTGTTTCCGGGGAGAAAAGCCAAATTTTATGAGACGTTTTATTCATCCATGTTAAAAACCGCATCCGTCAAGGTTTATTTATTTCCGCAATAGGGTCTACTTTTATGCACGTCTATGCGATTACGAAATCGCCATTTTACCCTGACACGTTTCTGTAACGAGTCGAATGTCATAAATTCAAAAGCTCACAGCTTGAAAAATCGTTGTCGTTGCCGTACCCATTCCCATTCCCGTTGCCTACATCCGTTGCAGGCACAATTTAGCAACACTTAAATCAGCATCAATGACAGTCGAAATCATCGACTCAAAAAAAGTTGGAAAAAAAAATCGCCTTCAAGGCTGCCAAGCAAGCACGCAGTGTAAATGTCGAAAAAAAAGTGCACAACAGATGAAATCCTGATACTCTGCCATTCGCAGGACTATCTCTTCATACATTCGATTGCGTTCTGTGCGTCGTTTGCATAAATCTCTGTGCGTCGGTCGTTGACTAGTGTTGATAGCTTCCATGACTTCAGTGTGGCATTCCGTCTAAAAAGTTTTGTCGGCTGTTTTGAGCTTTTAGGGAAATCATTTTTATTCCTTCCATCTCGTTTCGTTTCGTTTCGTTTCGGTTAAAGTCATAGCCGAAGTGGAGAAATTTTTGTCGTCAGCTTAAGTTTTCTCACAGTTGGTAGTTATTCTTATTTCATTTCAATTCCACCTTATTTAATTTTTATACAAATATATGGTTTTATGGCAAAATTAAATTGTTGGACTTTGACTCACACATACTAAAGATAAATACTGAAATTTAAGTACATTCGAATCCCACTGTTTTAACTCTAACCCACAATAAGTCCATTCTGTGCACTAGGCAAAGCAAATTAAATCAGTTTATCTTTTTCAATATAAATCTGTTATGTACTTAAGACACCACACTAAGGCATCGTGTTAACGGCAACATTCTGGGTTAAATGGCATGGCTTAAATCATATTTTTTATTTCATGTTCTCCGTTCAGTTGAATGTGCGCGTAATACGCGAAAAATAAGTCCAAAGCAGTTGTACAAAATGAAGGATTCCAAACGCATTTGCCACGTATGAGCCATGAATGCCCACAATTACATACTACATGTGGAGCGAATTTCCGTTTCCGGCATGAAAATGGCTACGATTATTGCAACAAAGCACAAATTATTACACCCCCGCTCACACACACACACATGCTCACACACACACACAGACACTTGGCAAGCGGAAGACTACCCTGCAGGAAGTCTGTCGCCATATGGCCCCATGTCTATATTGACGTCAATATAGACAAGAGAACTAGTGACAACGTCAACAGTATTTATAGGCGGTGTCATTAGAGAAACTGTACTGTCAAGAGATATAGTTCATCTCCATTGACCATGTCAACAACGTGTCTCCTTGTAAAATGTGCCGCAAAATCGAACAAGTTAGAATCGTTAAAACTTAAATGCAAGCTATTTTTATTGAAAGCGGAAAGTATAAATATATATATTAATTACTGGTGACTAGCGAAAAAGTACTCCTTTTGTCTACATAATAGTACCGACGTCACTAGTTCGTCAATAGTTTTTCGGTCTACTGTCGACATTCAATGACAACTCAATGTTAAATGTCTATAGCGCAAAGCATTGCGGCGGGTATAGCTGGTCAGTAGTACTGTCGACGCGGTCATTAGTGAAAGAGTATAGATTCACTATTGACATTTCCTGCAGGGTAGATACGTAAATTTATATTTGCGTTCATAATAGCAGCTCATTGTCCTGGTGAGCATAAGCCGTGCCACTTTCCGCACGTTTTTTTTTTTTTTTTTTTGAATTTTTTATTTATTTTTCCTTTTATTATTTAACTTTCAATAAATTGAACGCGTTTGCCAGTTTGCTAGCGATTAAGCTTAATGCGCTGCAATTTACTTTACAATTCACATATTTATAGGAGTGTTTGGTGTGTGTTTTTCATATGTTTTCGTGTTTCCCGTTTTATTTGTGAAACCCTTTTTTTTTCGTTGAACGTATGGGATTTCTGCGAAATAATTCAAGAAAATTTTATATAAAAGTTGAGATGAATGCAAAATTCTATTTGATTTGTTAAAAGGTTCGCCTTTGGCAAATAAATTTCTAAATTCTTAGTAAAAATATTTGCTTTTGGACCTCAAAGTATTTTACACGAGCACCGAATACTCTTCTTACACGATAGATAGGTTAGTTCCCGAAACAAAACCGAAATTTAAAAAGTCGTGTAAGATTTATAAAATTATTAAAAAATTATAAAAGGCATTTTAGAAAAACAATGATCGTTTTGAAACACCCTAGTCTAAAATTAAAATTGAAGTTTAAATTGGAATTGAAATAAAATTTGAAAAAAAAAAAAATTGAAATTAAACATGAAAAATAAATTTCTGTTGAAAAACTATTTGGCCAGAAAACACATCGGATGGTGTGACATACAAGTATGAGAGTGTGTTTGACACACTCGTAGTATCCCATCGGAAAATGTCCCGCTGATATCATCGTTGATGTCTGGGTGATTTTGGAGCCGGAACGGATGCGATTTCATAGGACATTTTGTATGACATTTTTAAAGAAGTTCGACTGTGAATTCACCGGTGACATGTCATCGTGGGATTAGAAAATTTCACTGGTGACTCCTAGCATGACATGTCATACTAGGGGGTGCAATTGCGAAAAAAGCATTTGAGAGCAACATATTTTCTTATCTCTCTAAAGCTGGGATCCCACTATCTGTGCAAATAGCATAATCTGCGTTAATTTTTATCGGGCCAGATCGTCACAAATTTCTATAATTTTCGCAATCACTGTTGAGGCTCACATTATCGTCGCATATTGTCAACAAGATATCGTGGAACAATAAAATCGGGACAAAAATCGTTCAAGACAATCACACTTGTCAGCATCAGAGGCCAAAAATTGCTTTCACACTATCGGCGCTTTGATTACGGCAAATATCGCCGCATTGCGCTGATAGTGGGATACCAGCTTAAGAACCGGTAAATGTCCCCTAAGTGTCAATTTATAGAAAATCAGTAGAAAACTCTCTTCTTTGTCTTCTCTTTGAATATTTCGCAAATTTTAAAACATCTATTTTGAACAATTTTTTTTCGCCTAAGCGAGGGATCGAACCCGCGATCTTCGAATTCTGGGTCGACCACTCATCTTTTTTGCCACCTCATGCTAACGTTCAACTGACGCTAAAACCTTATTTAAATTTCAGTAGCCAATGAGATTCAAGCACATGAACCCTCCACGATGACATGTCCCGCAAGGTGTCATGCATGAAACTGTCACCTATATGTCATCGATGATATCCCTGATGACTTTGTTATGCAGGAAATAATTTCCCGCTGGGATAGTTCTTTATTCATCGCAGCGCCTTCGAACTGGAATGAAGACTAAGCGATAAGATCAACTGAAGTTTCTTATGTTTCCCCAAGCCCTGGACACCAGCCCCTCTTAACTTTAGGGTACATTCAGGCTCATTTACAAAACTCATTCGGAAAAGTATATTGTATGTGACATCCAGCCATAATCAACAAGCACGGACATAAAGAGATTTCCTTTCTTTTATTGCGTATGTTTAACAATTTTGTCGCAGAGTGCGGAACACGTTTCCACAAGCCAACAAAAAATGCCTCCGAAATAAAGGAATATCGCAATAGACCTTGAGTTACACGATAACACTTTAAATAAAAAGAACATAAGTACACGAAACGAGAGCGGATTTTCTCAATTTAGGTGCGCTTATTTTCCTCAATTTCCATGTACACAAATCGCGCGATTTTAATGACGCACAACTTAAAATAAATGCGCGCAGGTTATTCTTTTCCAACAGCATCCTTCAATTTAAATTCGATGTTCTCATGCTGTTATACGGCGAATTTCAAAATTTTCTGTTCGGCTGGAGTATGTTTTTCGTTTTCTTTCATGTTTTTCTGTTGTTTTTTTTAGACTTGCGTAACTTTCTCTCGAAAATTTGTTTTCCGTCTTTAAGAGAATTGTAGCTGAAATATCAATAAACACCAAATGACTTGCCGACTTTGAGGCGTCCAATCAAGACATTAAGATAACGAAAGTACGTACATACCTACATATATAACAAACATTTCAAATGCTTCAAAACGGATGTCACTCAAGTCGTCTCTTTTTTCTTTATTGTGAAAATCGATTTTCTTTCAAAGAAATTTTTCTCGGAAAGTATATTATTGAGCTTTTTGGCCTCTTTATTGTTTCTGCCTCGAAGCCGATTTCCTTTCGCGCCAGTATTTTTTATTTATTTCGTCTTTTTTCGTTGTTTGCTGGTTTATTCCTACGGATTATCTATTATTTTTCTTTTGTCACGTTGAGATTTCCATGCAGATATTTATGATTAAGTTACGCTACAAGAATTCCCATTTAGTTTTGTCTCGCCACCCAAGAGAAAACCATAGCAAATACAAAAATAGAAAAAATAACTCAAACAAACGAGGAAATCAGTTCAAAGATTCCAAGAATTATGCTTGAAATATAATAGGTATTAATTCAAGAATCTTTTGATATACTTACATAAAGTGAGTAGGAAAATTTAATAGCTAACGATAAATAATAAAATCAGATATAAATTTTACGGCCGGCTACCGAAAATTATGAAGAAACTCTGCAGCTAACAGACTTTGGTGTAATAAAATCCCACGGTTCAGGCGACGTATACTTGATGCGTAAACAATACGCCACATCGATCTATTCTTTCTAGGATTTCTATTATTTTTCCCCTTCAGAATTGAGATAGCATAGCTATTAAGAGAGTAGGAAAATCACTTTATGTAGGCCATATACTTGTTGAGAGACATGATGCATAAGTTGTTGATGGCCACTTTCTTTCGAATTAACACACAGTCACGTCAACTGATCTCTGAATCGAGCTGCTCATCTTCTTACATCATTTACATTTTGGAGCATTATTGCTTCACGATGGACAGAAAGCTTAAGCAAGACCATGCCATACATTCAGCATTCATTTTATCCTTTCTATGAATTCATCATCAAAATATCCTCTAATCAATTCAATGCATTAGGACTTTCTATGTTTGGATGCCCACCTAACTATGTGACTATGAAACTCCAGTCGGCCCTCGACACTTCGAGAGGATAGTCTGAGTAGGTAATCGTTCAAAACAAGTAACAAGTTCAAGTGTGGGACAATTTTTTTTTTTTAACTTTGAAGTGCACACTCAGCATTTATAGCCTTCGGTTAAATGCTTTACTACTGAGAAGTCACATTGGTATCAATTGGCATATTGAAGCATTTTGCAATCAATGACTGTCTTGATTGCGTCAGTTGTTTTCGGTTGTATTCCACAGCGTATCAATGAAATGTTTTAATATTGATGAGATCCATAGACTCTCGACAGCATCGCACAGAGCTCTATCATTTTTTCGATTTTTAAAATTTTCGATTTTCCGAGTAAAAACAAGTCATAAAAACGAAAAGCCATCGTTTTTTCTTACATACATTCAAAAAAGGTTTTGGTTTTACTCGGAACATGTTTTCATTGATTTTCGATGAGTGAACATCATGGACTGTCAGCTTGTCCATTACAAATTTTACAAATTGATTCTAAATTTCTCTTTTGGGCAGAAGCTTTCCAGCACATCGAATTGACTTTTTTGTGGCAATTTCAAATTCGAAACTTTTTTATGAATCCAGTTTTATTAATCTTTCTTCTGGGAACTTATGCTTTTAAAATTTCTGCCTAATCGAAGTTGTCCTTTATTATGGTAATGGAGGAAAAAATGATGGGTTTTTTTTCGTCTTAAATTTTAGGTCACAAGGCAAATGTAATACATTTAGGATAGCGATTTCAAGTACCTACTTGTGTGGGCGGTTGAATGGAAAATTTGTTTGTTTTCAAATATTAGAGAGAAAATCCGACAACGCAATAGTTATAAGAGAGACAAAAAAAAGACTAACAGCAAAAAAGAAAATACTCACTGTTAAAAAAGAAAAGTAAGCCAAAATGTTCATTATTTTTATTTAATAAATCCCTGGCTGTATTTACTTTTAAAACCTTACTTATGATAACTGAAGTTGAACTGAAAATAGAATTTCCTATCGTGTTTCCGATTTGATTTTCTGAGAGAAAGAGAAAAAGGATGTTAATATATGCAATGATTTGAAGTCGATCAGTTGGCAGAAGATGATACTGAAGCATCATTAAAAAGTTTCGTTACAAGTAAACCGGACGAGAAAGATATTCAGCGAAGAGACATCATATATTTTTATTATTCCCATTTCATTGTGAATTAACCCACTCTCCACCGAACGTTTCTTTAAAAGCACAGAATTAATGAAAGGTTATTGTGTCGGTCCAAATTGGGTTAAATGAGTATAACTATTGGTTCGAAGAATGGTAGCTAAATTATAAAAGGACAACCTATGTCTTTTCAAAGTCAAATGTATTTCATTGTCTTGTGTCTGGAATAACCCATGTGGTCTCTTGTGGCTTTGGTAAACGAAAAAGTAGTGCAATCTCCAAAATTAACTTATTCAAATAATTCGCAGTCAAAAAACTTTACGACTTAAAATATCTCAAAGTATAATAGTCGTAGTTCCTGAAAGCATGAAACCATGCAATCTGAGCTCTGAAACCGTCAAAAAAAAATATCGCTTTTGCTCATCATTTTTTACTATGTGATGAAAAAGTATTGAGGACATCTGCACTTTTTTCCACGTCAAATTTTTGTCCGCTCTTTTTGCCAAGTTAATATTTTACGACCATAACATATTACGACTAGGCATGTGTGAAACACCCCCTATCTGTGCAATTGCTCCATGTCAATCCATCCGATGGATTTTACGTTCATGGGTATTCATGGCTTTTAATGTTTCCGCTTAACGACTTCACAAGCTGAAACGTTCGCGACCATTTTGCTTGAATTTTAAATCGAAATCTAAATCGGAAAACTATCCATTTCCCTGTTTCCGCTTCATGGGGGGAAAATGAAAAAAAAAAATCAAAATATTTTCATTATTCATATTCATGCATGCACAGTGGAGCGAAAAATAAAACAAATTAATATGTTTGTACAATGTACATATATAAAATAAACAAACCTTAGAGATTCATTAAACTATGAAATCATTGGCATTTTGCGGTGACATACACTCAACATAGAAATTAATACAATCACGTTTTGTTGACTTCGATGTTTATCAAAGTTCAGGAGTTAATTGAGTTTCAAACAATTACAATTTTTCAAAATGAAATAAGTTTGTGCGAACATTTTAAATTAATTCAATTTCCGATTTTAAATGCTCAGAAAGCTTGTCAGTTTTTTTTTTCATTTTCTGGATAATGAAAATATGCATTTAAAGTTTGACCTTATTTAAGAACCACGACGCCTGGATAAAATATTCGCAAAATTCGTTAATGGTTTAAAAACCTTTTATTTTAAATTTTCTTTGACTTAAAAATGCTCTTTCAAAGGAGGAAATCGGTGTTAATAGACTCCGAGGAAAGAAATGGAAAAATACTCGAGCCAGTTGGGCGTAAAAATGTTGACTGTAAGTGGTTGGTTAGCTGTCAACCGCTTTAGACACTCTTATCTCAATGGGTTGGAGGTGTTTTGGTGGGTATAGCCCTCGTTTTCACATTAACCTGAATTAACTAAACAATTTTTTTTTCTCACGAAATCGCTTTGAAGTATGAGAAAAGAAAATAAGTTTTGGAGTTAGGTATATTATGATTTTATTAATCGGGCATGTCACAGAAATCGAATACGATTGAAAAAGTTCGAAATGAATGAAATTTCAATACAAATTCAAGCGAAATCGAACGTTTTCTGTCGTATTCGATTTCTGTGACATGCCCGAATATCTCACAAAAATCCACCCACTCCTAACTCGGCAGGCTTCAAGGCTTGTCTTATGAGTAGATTTATCATTATTATTGACCCTTGATTTTTATCGTAATGGTTTTCCTGCAATCAATTTCTTTCAATTAGATTAAAAATACTAAAACTGTATATTAAAGCATTAAAAAGAGCATTCAAATCGATATCATTGAAGCCAAAAAAAAAATTTAAATTACTTTGTCCACTACGAATCATTAAATCATCAAATGACCATACCATATCGCACGAAAATCAAAATCATTTCGAAGAATTCCAACTGATTTACTTAGAATTCAACATTATCGTCCACATCGTCGCCGCTCTGTCATCAGCTAAAGGTGAAAAATAATAATTTCCTGTTAGCAGCATATGTTACAGCGCTAATTGCTTAGGCAGTCGAAAAAACACTGTTCCACACAATTAAATGCATGGCTAATAATATTTGAACCATTAAACATTCATGAGCCGAAACACATTCGGCAAACTGACACGCATAATCTATGATATCCAACGTTATAATTAAACCGCGCACAACATAACTATCTCGCACACACCTTGAATGACAGTCACTCAAACGACGGCCAGACGACACACGCTCTACACTCTCACAATAGCCCACAAAATAACCCGCTAAGCCGAAATGCAATAAATTGAAATACTTTACTCGCACTTCTTACTCACGAAAATTCCCATTCCTCTCAACATGCGAGGCACGCCAGCCCAATTTGTTCCATTAGATGTGACAGGCGCGACACATACATACACACACCAGCAGATATACCCACTTTGATTTTGTAATTACTTACGTCAGACAGCACAGCAGGCACTCACATGCTCATATTCTCATCAATATGCTTTCCAAATTCAAATGACAATGATTAAGATGACATCAGCTGTCAATTCGGCTTCCGTTGCACACATCTCAAATGTGTTCACAGTCATTGCTCCTTCGAGCAGTCTCTCAACGCGAGCATGGATGTAAGCATTTTTTTATGGTTATTCCAAAAATTCTCGATGACATCTTTATTGGCACACTCGTGCGCGATTGGCTTTGACGAACAATGGCGGATTTCGACCTTCCGTTTCTATCATGTTTCGATTCTGTTTCCGTTTCCGTTATGCTGAAACTAATGAGTCGCCAGTTCTCTGCTTTTGCGTTATGAGAGAATTTTCTTTCTTTTCGTGTAGTCCATTGACAGTTCTTGAATACATCAATTATTTCTTTCTGTCTATAATCTATTTCTCTATCTTCTCTATCGAGTGTGTCGTTCAAGTCATTCGGAATACGTGGAATACGAACTATTCATAAAATGACAACAATTATGCTGCCTTAATCCTTGGCTTGTCAACTTTCTCTCCGCACACTAAAAGGCCCGGCAAAGACTCAAACCCATTCGAAGCGTACCAAATTGTATGAATGAAGAAAATGACGAAGAAAACTTGAGCACGTATGTTACACATGGCATTGATGAAAAGTTGAGGAAAAAATTTTTTTTTTTTTTGCTTTCTTTAAGAATGCATGAATTTTCCTTATTAATTTAATGATGAACACAATAAAAACTTGAAGAAAAATTCACCTGATGATGGCCTTGAATGGGAAATAGAAAATCACTTCCTTTGCAATTCTCAAATGGATCCCAAGCAAGAATTTCTACCTTGGCCCGAAATTCCTCGCGACGGGTCTGAGGGTTACTAACTACACATTTCTTTTTCCACTTCTTTAGTCATTTATTTAATTTTTTTGACATGGCAGTGGGCAGTGCCCAAACCATGTGGCAAACCACGCTCCGCCCAAAATAATAAATAAATATATATGTATCTAAATATTTGCCCACGCGTGCAGAGTATTTCCGGCCCGTAAAAAGCTAATAAGCCGACAGCGAAAGATCAAAAAGAAAATTCTTAGATTGCTTCAATTAAATTAAAAAATGTTATTTAAAATTGAAAAATTCTTGGAGCATTAAAATATTTCCATTTAAAAAGTTTTCATTTTATAAAAGTTATTTTTAAAAAAGTATTCGTCCCTCGGAATCTTCCTTTCGTCATACCATATTTTCGTACTACTCAATGAACACAATTTGGTTGTGTCTCATTGTAACAAACCACATACGTCATCGACCATTTTACGGCTCACATTAAGCGAAGGATGATGAAGGATGGCTCATCACTCATTTGTCTTTCCGGCTAAATAGTCCAACAATATCAATGAGATGAGATGAGTATATATTCTTTTTTTTTTCTTTCGTATTTGAGTACTTATTCACAAGTACCTTATAGCCATGCAGTCAGAAAAAAGCACAAATCTCAATCTAAAGTCCTTAAGAGACCAAAGTTGGATAAATATTTGTATAGCTATTTTATTGACGAAGAGTGGTTAGTTATTTTGCGATCAAACTTTATGACTAGATACTGAAGCTACTCCACTTCAAAGGCACCGGAATTTGTTCAGCTGTTGTTGTAATTTTAATATTTTAACATTTGATTTGTGTTTTATTTTTTATTCGATTTGATTTCTCATACGCATATGAAAAGCTGAAGTTTCTGTTTTGTTTCAAAGGAAATTTAGTTTAAACGAAATTTGTCGTTAGCAACAGTGTCCTTCGAATGCTAACCGAGAGATGAATTGAATGAGAATTTTGTGAAAGTCTGACAGTCAGTTTATCTGATTTTTTTAATTTGAGATCTTTGCTTTGATGCATCTGTATATATGAAGCACTCAGAGCAGTGTTTTTTCCGATTGATTTGATACGATACCCATTGAAATAATTGCATTTCAATGGAATTAATAAGATTCTAGTCCTTTTGAATGCTACAAAATCTCTTTGCGATGTTTTAATATTGATTCCTTTGAAAATCTAAAATTCTATTGGTTTTAGTTTTGATTTCCAACAAAACAATTTTTTCAATTCCTTATCCTTTGGTCCTGACGATCTGATTGCTCATGTAGGTCCAGAACGAATTATTGATTCATAGAAAAGTCCAAATTACAGAAAACGTAATAAATCTTTGTCGCCATGAAAGCAAAAAATCCTTTCAAAGAAAAGAGTTTTTTTTCGAAAATTTTATATGCATATGGATCATAGAGAGGCAATTTGACTTTTATCGTTGGACACAGAAAAATTTTGAATTATTCTCCTGAAATTTGTGCCATTCTGTAGATGTTAAAATATCATTAGATTTTTGTGAGTGCAAAAAAATGTTCACGTCAAATGAATGAAGATTTTTCAGTTAGAAGTTCGAGTTGAACCTTTTCGATGGTCGTAGTTGCAAATCAACTTCCGTTTTTAAAGCTTTGAACATTGCAAGAATCGAATGGCTTTTCGTAGCAAAGAAATTGTAAGCCATTAAAAACACAAACAGAAGTAAACGATAGATTTTCGTCACACAAAGTGAACCTACGTATTGCTGTACATAAGCAAAATTCCTCTTAATGCTCGTACAATGGAAAATACACAATCATTTCCTCTATCGAAACTGCACAATTCAATAGAGCAAAAATCAATTCTAATTAAGCGATTCCATTAATTGGAAATTGTAAAAGCTTTTCTCTTCCATTTCAATGTCTCATTAATTTTGCGGAGAAAAAAAAAACAAAATTCGATTCAATGCAAAAAGCATAATGGAACATCATGAGCTGGAATTCTGCAGCGCACTCAACGATTTCTGTAGACTAATTCTTAGAGTACAAGCCAAAAAGCAGCATGATTGATTGAGCTAAAAATAAGTGATGGAAAAGAATACAATAGTTTGCTAAATTGTTGCTATTTATCTGCTATTTTCGTGGGAAAACAAATAAGGCTTGAGAAAACAATGACAAAAGAAGAAAAATGGAGCGAATTTCATTCGAATATTCCGACTCCTTTTGAATCGAAGGGCGTTTATTGTATTGAACATAGAAATAAAACCCCACACATTCAAACTAAATAAAAATAAAAAAAAAAGAGATAAATAAATAAACTAAAACATCTTTCATGTTGCGCTAAGCTGAATACACATTGTCGGTATCTACAGTGGCTTTACACGTGGCTGTGTGCTTTCTATCTTTGGTCTGCCAAAATCCATTGATTTGCCAATATACCAACTGTTCTCTACACTCTCACGTAAATGCCACAATGATCCTTTTGTGTATATTTTTCATACAATATATGAACATATATTTACCTAAGGCATTCGATCGAAGTACCTACCTCAACACAAATTGCGGAAATATTTTCTTCTCTTATTACCAACGTTGCTTACTTTTTACGTAAATAAATAGCTGCCAATGTTTGTATTCATGGTTTTTGTATAAACACACACACACATGCACATCACACAAAGCCTATTATATATCATTCGGTTGACTTAAGAAATCCTCACTTGTATTCTCTGAAGCTCCTTCGGGCTGTAATACTCGTATCATCCAACAAGCCGGGTTTTTTTTTTTTTTTTGTCTCGATGACAAAGGAAAACAATTTCTTCTCAAAGATAATTGAATTTTGGCTCCTCTCTATTTTCTCCTTCTAGTTAGTACTCTTTTAGTTGAAATTCTTTTTTCAAACTTAAATTTTGAATCTCTCTTCTTGTGTTTAAAATAATATCTGAAAAAAGTTTATAAATATTTTATTCGAGTTATTTCATTCAATTGGAGCAATTCCTCATAAGCTGCTTGTGGTTTGTTTTACTTATATTAGATTGTGAGACTCCGTCTAAGACCATAATAAAGCCAACAAGCCACATTTTTATGACAAAAAAGCCACTTCGAGCACAGTAAAAGATAAACAGAATATTTTCGAAGAAGCAAGCTTTTCTTGAGAGCAATCAAATTGATATAAATTTTTCTGTTATAAAGAATAGAAAAATACTAAAGAAAAGAGAGAGAGAGAGAGAGCTATTTCGTCCTCACAGCCTTCTGACGGTTATGGATATTTTATGCCATCGTGAAGTTCGAGTTCAACGCTTTACACATTCGTGCGCCCGTCTTCATCCGTCATACAAAAACACAAAGCGCTGACTTCAGATGTCTGTCAAACGATAAAACTCATTGAAACCAATTCTCAGATGTATAGCATGGGAGAAATATTTACGTATTGCCATATTTAGGCTTTGAATACTAAAATTAAGCCTTATATTTAAGATAAAATTGTTTAAGCAAAATGCTGTAAAATATCATAATTCAGCACCTAAAATCATGCATACCAATAATTGAAATATCTTCGATATTGAAAATCCTTTTATTCTAGGAAATATATGCATTTGAGAACATGTTAAAAAAAATAGCCTTTATTGATCATCAAGCTGTGACCAGCTCCATGAATAAGGCATTCAAAAAATATAAATATATAAAACAAGTAAGGGTGTTATAGCCAGGCGAAACTGACAATAGAATACCCGACGCAGACACACATGTTCAAATAATTTTTAATATCAAGAGGTTTTTAAGGCCATAGGGGCCCCATATACCGACTTTTGTTGAATTTCTTTATAAAAACCGCCCTTTTGCCACGCCCACTTTTCCAATTTTTTTGAATTCTAATCGGAGGCCTTAATATACGTTCAAATTCTAAGTTTCAGTGGAATATCTCAAAAAAATCCGATTTTGGGGCAGTTTTGAGATTTTTGTGACAGACCCTAGTACTGGAGGTACCCCTAAAAATGGTCCGATCGGGTCCATTCTCGAACTTGATCTTACTCATGTCCCCGTGAGCACGTATACCAAATTTTGTCAAGATAGCTCAACTCCTTCGATAAGATAACTGTATACAAACAGACGGACATACGGACAGATGGACATGTCTAAATCGAATCTCCTGGCGACGCTGATCATTTCTATATATATTTTGTATGGTCTATCTCGACTGGTTCTGGGTGTTACACACAACCACACAAACGCAATAACCCTCGACACAGAGTGTGTCGGGTATAAAAATATTTATTTATTAGCTTCATTGTAGAGAGTCGAAAATGCTAACTTTCGTAGACTAGGTCCTTAAATTCAGTTGAATGAGATTTAATGCATAAACTACAATAGTATCATCTTTAGGCAAAATGAAGCTCAAAGAAAAAATAAAACCCTCTACACAAAATTGGCATAATCGGTTTCCAAAGCAAAGACTCAACTATCTCAATCGAAAGGATGTAGGAAAAATAAGCTTTTAAAAAATTTCTTCAACGGCCGCTCGTCCTTGCCGAGTTGTTTCTCTAAATCTACTCAG